>CM076580.1:1639207833-1639812542 GCA_034641835.2 Pinus albicaulis
GCACAAAGAAGAGTATTACAAGTGGCCTTCTTCTTTTCCTTCTTTTCCATGAGTATTTGTAGAGCTTCGTCAGAAACTTCTGGATCCATACTGTCACTTTCACTGTCATAATATTTGCACATGCAATTAAGTAAGAGACAAGAACAATGATTAATACCTGGTTCATCTTCTTCAATTTTTGCTATACATGATTTCTGAGGTATTTCCTTGTTTCGAGTAGGCTTCTTCTTTTGCTTCTTTGCCATGAGCACTTTCAGATCATGGTCAGAATCTTCTTCATCTTCACTGGACACTTCATCATCATCTTCTTTTGCATAATAACTCTTTCTCTTTTCAAATTGTTTCCCTTTACCATGTTTTTCCCTATAAGGACATTTAGCAGCATAGTGACCAACTTTTCCACACTCAAAACATTTGAAGGGAAGCTTACCTTTGAATCTTCCAGTACCTAGTTGGAGCTTTCTCACGAAACTCGCTTCTTCTTCATCGGATATATAGCTGGATTCTTTGACAACTTCCTTTTCCTTTCCTTTTGTAGATGCCTTAAAAGCAGCTTCTCTTACTTGAGAAGGGCCTCCTTGTCTCATTTCAAAAGCAGTCAGAGTACCATGTAATTGAACAATAGAAAGAGTTTGCAGATCTTGCCTTTCTTCAATAGCAGAAACTTTAGAGTCAAATTTTGAAGTCAAAGATCTCAAGACCTTTTCCAACAGAGTAGTATCAGCCATGGTTTCACCCAAATTTCTCATCCGATTTACAATATCATCTAGACGAAGAAAGAAACTGGCAACACTTTCATCACTATGCATCTTCAAATTTTCATATTCAATTCTAAGAGTTTGGAGTTTTGCACTTTTTACCTTTGTGTCTCCTTCATAGCTTAGAATGATTTTGTCCCATATTTATTTTGCTGAATGTAGCTGCATCACTTTAGCAAATTCTGATTCAGACATGCTTCCCAATAAGACATTCACTGCTTTGGCATTGATTTCATACTTCTTTCTTTCAGCTGCATCAATAGGAATACTTGCCGAGTATTGATAACCTTCTTCCACGATTGCCCATACATCTGCACCAAGACTTTGCAGATATGCTTTTGTTCGTACCTTCCAGAATATCAGATTGCTCCCATTGAATAGAGGTGGCTTTATAGACATCACTCCTTCTTGACTTCCCATTGCGACGGATCTCCTTCAAGCGATCAAGCTTCTACAGAAGGACCTCCTCTGATACCAATTGTTGGGAAAAATACTGAGAGGGGGGGGTGAATCAGTATTTACTGCATATTCAAACTTTTACTTTTTCATTCCTTTAAAACCCATATGCTACTTTGCTGAAGCCAACTAGCGTATACACGCGGATATCCTTCATAAAACTCGCGTATACACAGAGATCTAATTATGCCATTAGTTCTTCACTTATATCATTCCATCATTTATTCATTAGATGTTCTATAAACAGTAAACATGTGCAGTAAGAATAGAATAAACCATCACACAAAGCATCACACATGAACACCCGGATTTTTAGGTGGAAACCCAAGTCGGGAGAAAACCACCGCTGCAGTTGCTCAGCCTTCAATATTTTATTATAGAGAAAACATCTTACAACATATGTGCTGGCGCAGACTTGACCAGCACGCAGGCACCCACCTGCGCTCGTTTACCAGCCTCTCCTGGAAGGGAGCTCCAACCCCCTGAGTCGTTTACCAGCCTCTCCTGGAAGGGAGCTACGACCCCCCGATCTCGTTTACCAGCCTCTCCTGGAAGGGAGCTACGACCCCGTCTCGTTTACCGGCCTCACTGGAAGGGAGCTACGACCCCACCGGCGAAGGCTCTGACCCTCGGCTTTGTATGGACCACGTTTCATCAATTTTCACACTAGATCCAACAAATTCAATAGAACAACACTTGCAGGCCACGTTTCATCATATTTTCAGACTGGACCCTTTCCATACTTTTAAGCACAAACATACATCACCAACAAATACTTATCAACACAAATCAGATAGCAAAAACACAGCAGAACAGATCAGATATTTCATACCCTTTGCTTCAGCAAACCCAAGTTTGCATACGCGCTTTCCTTTCTCTGATGTCGCGTATATACCCGCTTCCTTCCATATAAACCGGCGTATACTTCAGTACAAATTACAAAGCTAATTTTATTGCGCATACGCGCTTTCTCTTCAGCGAAGCCGCGTATATACGCGCTTCCTCTTCGGCGAAGTAGCGTATAGATATTCAACCATCATAGAGAAACATACTTCTTCAGATCAGACATTCAGTTCAGATTTACCCTTTTGCTTCAGACATATGTTCGCCTCATCTCAGATCTAAGCCTTCCATAAACAGATCTAGCAAATACAAATACATTCCAGATCTAGATATTCCGCTTCATCATTTCTTCATAGGTGCACCATAGATTCAGATCTATCATCAAACCTTTACCCTTTCCAAACAAATATACTTCATAAAGAGGTATTCATTCAAGCTCAGAGATCTTGCTCCCACTCACAATTTGTACAATGAATTTCTTCTCCTTATATAGGTTTATCCTTTTTCAATACCACGGGCCCCTTGTTCAATACCATGAGCCAAAACAATATTATGAGCCCAAAACCACATTACATCCGATGTTATTCCTGGACGGGGTCAATTAGGCGAATCATTACCCAATACAATGGGTCAATACAATGGTGGTTACCCCTGGTTTTGCACTTTTTGAGCGCTTTTGCCCATACGCGACTTGGAACGTTCTTTCCCGCGTGCATACGCGACTTCCCCTAGACAAATCCGCGTATTCCTAGAGACATACTCTTTTTATCATAGATCTATCACATGCTAAATTCCTTTCTTCATTGCCTTCTGTACTCACTGTAGATACATCAGATTTAGTTTATCAAGACATGTTCTATCAAGCACAACTTCATCAAGTAAGTTGCCATCATCTTGCCATTCAAGGACAACACTCATCATCATATTGCTAACAAACATCACTTCATATCAGATTTACATCATTTACCAAGTCCATCAAGTCAAGAATAACTTCATCAGGTGGATTTCCATCAAGGACAACACAAGTCAACTATCTCTTGTCTTCATCTGCATCATATTGCCAACATGGATTGTGTTGTAGGCTTTAAGAACAATTTCGCCTGATGCCAAGATATAGATCTGGAGCTCCAATCAATGAATACACTCTTGTCAATGGAATATATGACTCTGCCACTGAAAAGAGGCACAAGAATGGCCTAGAGTTGAGCAGATCTAACCTCCACTTGCTACAGCTTACAAGGAAAACCAAACCCTCAATAGGATCTACGTTTTAGTTGGAATATGAAGCTTGGCCAAATTCCTGATAGTGGACAAGATGTACAAGACTCCTTTAAGAGCTACTCAATGGAAGAGGTGGGATTCCCGATCAAGAACACCCAAAGCTAAAGAGCACTATTCTCTGCTAAAAAGCCAAGAGAATAAGAAATGTCTAAGAAGACAACATCTTCAGAAAATATCATATCATGAACAACCTTCTCAAGTTGTCCCCTCTTCCTTTTATAAGATGAAAGTCTTGTAAAACGCTAAACCATATCAAAGGTTTAGCTCCATTCACATGTGTAGCCTCCAAATATAACTACGCTGTGCATCTAGGAGGTTCATCGCATCTAGAAAATGTTGTGGATTTGGTCCTGTTGACCCAATCAAATGTCTAAACCCCTTTCACACATAAGGGTGTTTTATTAAGGAAACTCGGATTTAGCCTTGTTCACATGGGGCATTGATTTATTTTGCTGATTTGGGAGTTTTATTGGTCCTCCTTTACAATTTTATTCATAAAAATAGGACGAAAAATAATTTAATATTCCTATTAGCTTGGGCTAATTAGGAATATTACATGGGTGAATAATTTTTAGAAAAAATGGAAATTAGTGAATATTTTTTTGGAAAAGACATCGAAAATTAGCCCCTAAAATTTTTCCTGAGTGTCACTATGTGATCCAAGTGGCTCTAGAAATGCTAAGAATTCAGAAGTGGCTTCGGAAAAGCTCAAAAATCAAAGTCATGAGATTTAAGTATAACCAGGGTCTGATTGAAGATCTCGTTACAAATTTTCCAATGGCGCAAGTGACACCTCAATCCGAGTTCGTATGAGAGAGTTATGGCCAACAAACATTTTGGTCAAACTAGGTGCAGTGGTAGCCACTAGAGAGGCAAAAATTTGACACTTATCCGTGGACACATTCTGGCCACCAAAATGGGAGAATTTGTTACCTCTTTAATTTTACTGGTGACCCCAAATTTGGGCGAAATTTTTTTTAACCACTTTCTTTTATATATATATATATATAATATTAAAAAAAATTATGGTGGGCCACCAACCCTACCACCCACCAAATTATATGTTATATATATGTATTAAGACAGAAATAAGGGTCGAGGTTACGGGTGACCTGGACCCTACTCGAACACCATAACAATGTTAACTATTATAAGGGGTCGACAGGATTCAAACTCACCTAGCTTGGTGGGCAGACCTGTAAAACAAAGTGGCCTCATTACCAAAAAAATGTGCCAATGGTAATACAATGCGACAACGGTGAAACAACATGCCAACAGTAATACACAGATGCAAAAACAAAGGTTATGTGGGTTGGATCCCAGAACTTCCTATTGGGTTTCCAGTGTTTTGGCCAGATTAGCAAGACCAAAAGACTAGACAACATCATAACCACTTTAGGATCCTAGGATCTAGCCCTCCTAGATCCGGAGAGGGATCTCTCAATAAAATCAAAGAATGATATATCTTTGAAAGCTCAAAATGAGGTATTAGGCTAGGTATGAAGCACAAAGGGGGGTTTTAAATGATTTGGTTGGTTGTTGGGTTGGTCGAAGATCATCAACTGAGAAGGTTATGGAATGAAAGGAACAAAGCAGCAGGATGTTTCGGTAAAAGAGGATAGATCAAGAAAGTATCATCCATTGGGCTATGGAGTCATGAAAGGGGATTACTTGCATAACAACTAAGCAAGGCTTTCCATAGGGCAAGTCATCTATACCAAAGGATCTTTAGATAGATGGTGGAATGGAACATTAAGGAGTGAAGGTGAAAGAAGGAAAGAAACCCAATTTCAGTTTGGAGATCAGGTCAGATATCATTTAAATCCAGACCTACTTTGACATACTCAGAGGCAACTCAATGAAGATACAAAGGGAAACTTAAGATCAGGTCAGAGGTCATCTAACTCCAGGCCTGCTTCAACATATTCCAAGAGAAAAAAAAGAGATAAGATTTACCACAAAACTAGGCCTAAGATCAGAGAAGGGCTTTTAACCTTCAATGCTTTGACACCAGCTCAAGGGATCTTTGAAAGGCCAATATGTTTGAAAATGACCCCAGTGGACAGGACTCACCCTAAATCCCCGGTATCCAAATTATTCCAGCTCAAACCCAACAAGAACATTTAAGCAACAAACCCTAAATTCACACATCAGTAAGAATGGGGTGGACCAACATCTTTAACTGGTTAAATTACATGAATTTTCTCTTAGATTCACTATCAGCAGAAAACATTAAGGATAAGAAGAGTAGTGGGCATTAAGGTACCATGCAGGGGTATATCTTAAGCCTGATTTACTAATTATTACTAGAGAAATATGAACAACATGATTAAAATGAAAAAGACAGGAAACATCACCCGTAATATAGACAAGGATCCTGTGAAATTTCTTTATTAATTGATGTGAAAAACCAGTGACATACACCGAGATCAATATCTGATACAGTAAAAAATTTCTCCTCCGAGCTTACTAAATTACAAACTACTCAGCTACTCTCCTCCAAAACTGTTCTAACAGCTAAAAGAATCCCTCTAACTACAACAACAACAACAAAAACGTTTACAATATGTTCTTCATGGGTTCTTATAGGAGAATGGATAACTGTAATAGTAGGTGTAAATTAAATTGGTCTCATTAAGACAGAGTGGAGAAAGAGTTCATGCCCACTCTGCTTAATGGCTATGCATCATTGTATGTACTCTGTAGCATGGTCTTGGAGTCTTTGTCAGGTCGATATTGACCTTGGATGTGTTCTTTGGAGTCCTCTTTCACTGTAAGGCACTCTGTTCTATCTTCTGAAGAAATTAAGGTGATTGAAGGTCTTCTCGGTTTCCATGCCTCCATAACTGCTGTCCTGAAAGTTTAGAGGCTTATGTCAGTGCAATAACCTTTCAGGGCTTGACGAGGCATGGAGACTTCTGTCGGGAGGTGTACTTTATGAGAAAATACATTCTGCTGACATTAAACACAGATATGTCTTGTTTCATGTGTTTTTGGTCTTCAAGCTACATCTTCTTCCTTTGAACATGGGATAAAAGCATCAAATCTTCAATTACAGGCTTAATCCCTTAATATCTACTGTGATACACTTTTCTACTGCTGTAATGGCCTCTCTGCGCTCTCAGCCACAGTGACTATGACTGTGGATCCAGAGTGAATTTCTTGGCTCTGTAATCCCTGCACAATGAAATGAACCAATTATAAAATCTAGCGGTGGTGGTGGAGAAGTGTTGTGGAGGCCCGTGGAATGGTGGTGGAGCAGTGGAAAATAGTGGAAGCTGTGAAAGAATGATGGAAGAATGGTCTGGTGGAGATTTGGG
The DNA here is from genome assembly GCA_034641835.2 of Pinus albicaulis. Classification (NCBI taxonomy): domain Eukaryota; kingdom Viridiplantae; phylum Streptophyta; class Pinopsida; order Pinales; family Pinaceae; genus Pinus; species Pinus albicaulis. The sequence goes on from CM076580.1 coordinate 1,639,214,492, forward strand.
GTTATGAAGGTCGCAGACCATCCGATCAGATGGACAGAGGATGATCAATGGTCAGGATTTGCTGACAGAGTTGTTATGAAGAGTTAGGCGGAGAAAATAAGTTATAGCGTAAAAACCCAAAGTTTAGCACTCGGGTTATTTACAAAGAAAATGGAGAAAATTGAATGAAAGCGGGGCCTATGATGTGGGACCCAACATGGATAGAGGGAAATTAACTGTGAACCGTTGGATCTCAGGAGGAGATCAACGATGGGGATCTTTCAGTGAAACTCTATGGAAGCCCGATGAGGAAATATGGGGAAAAATACGATGTGATATAGGCTGTAGATTTGGATCAATGGATGGCTATGATTAAATGATGGAGCCTTCAGGAAAAAAGGGTGGAAGGTGGTTTTAGGAGGAAAACCACTGGTGTTGTGCTGTGGAGAAATGGTATTTAAATCCGCCTAAAAAAAATGCGATATATGTCACTGCATGACACGTGGCCCTTTAAAACCACTTACATTGCCTAAATTTAAACTGTTAACCCTCGGACACTAAAATCACGAGATATGGATCTCAGCCGTTAGATGGAGGGGTAAAAGATCGGACGGTGCAGGTGGTAATGCGATATGGAAAGATGCATGGTTGGTTAAGCAGTGAATAGTCAACGATGGGTTTTATCCTGGCCATCGGATCTAAAGAATGGATGGTTGAGATCTTCATATGGAAAGCGAAGGCAGAAGGTCAGTAAAATGGGCAGGGGAAAGGAGGGCTGTTGGATCTAATGAGATCAACGACGGAGATCCAATCGGAAGGGGAGACAGATGGGGCATTGAGCGGGGAGAAATGAAATTTGGACCATTGGATTCGGATGGATGAATGACTCAGATCAAATCGAGGCTCGCAAATCAGGAGGGAAAATGTGATGTGATTGGCGTGATTGGCAACGAGTGATTATGCGATAGCCGTTGGATCTGGAGAGAGATCGACGGTTGATTTTCCATCAGGGAGGTAAATAAAGGGAAGTGATGGGGCGTGTTGCAGAGTTAACGCTGACCATCAGATCTTAAGAGATCAATGGCCCAGATTGCGGCGGGGGACGTTATACCAAAACTCATCGTATCGGGGAAAATAAGCGAAACAAAGAAAATGCACTCCTGTGAAACATTTGATTGCGATAAGAGCCCAAGGCTTAAGCGCTTGGTCTCGGGCGAGGGTTATATGGTGAGGAAGTGGTTAAGGGGCTGGCCAAAAGGGGCTTAAGCCTCATATGTAAAATGAATGTTTTTGGCCTAATTTTAATGCTTTTTAAGGCCAAAGGAGGGATTCAGTAGAGGGAATAGTGTGTTTTAAGACCAGATAAAGGATATTATAAGGCTCAAATAGGGTTTTGGGGAGATTTAGAGGGTTAATGAAGGAAATTGAGAAGGGGAAAAGGTGATGAGGGCAGAGGCTTTGAGGGAATGAAATAAGGGAAAATGGAGGCCTTTCTGAGCATTCTTCTTCCACAAATACAGAGGCTTTTCAACTAGAAACAGTAGTGAGGATTCTTCAAAGGGAATTAATTGAAACTCTGCCATAATAAACTACAAAAGGTAAAATTAATGGAATTTATATTTTCACACTTTCATGTTTTATTAATATTTTATTTTGGGGTATACTATTTTTTCTAAGTCCTTTGATTTTTCTTCTAGGAATTTTTACCCTCTTTTTGATTTTTTTTTAAAATATGGGAATACAACTTGAAAAAGGAAAAGTATGTACATATTTACAAGATTAACATTAGTCAAGTCAAAATTATGAATCTTATTTTTATAGGTTACTAATAGGTAGAAAGGTTCTACCCAAGGTGTGCTGCATGCACCCTCTTCTTCTCATGTTTCTTCTGGATATTCTTTCTTCTTTGAGTTGAAAAAACTTTGAAATATTAGATAAATTTTGAATATTTTAGACTAAGATTCATATTCTTGGAGATAGTCACCAAGATTCTCCTCTTTTGGTGACTCTCCTTCTGCTTCTCCTCTTGCAAGGAATGTAGGCATGCTACAACGTTGTAAAACAGATTGTGTGGTTGAATGCTCACACACTTCATATGAATTAGTGGGGCTTCCTTCATGTGCAAACCTCTCCAAAATATTTTCTTGTCTTTCATTGCTCATTCCCCTGATTTCATTCTTCAACTTATGGATAGCTTGGAGCAGCGTTTTTGAGAACTCTTTCCCTTTCAATCTTCCAGATAAAGGGTTTGTACCCTTGTCTTCTTTGTCTTCAGTGTAATTCATGTTTTTCTTCAGTCTCTTCTTTTCATGAAAATACATATTGGATCTTTCGAATAAAGCATAGGCTATGCCAATAAAGTTGCTCTGATACCATTGTAATATCCACAAAAGGGACTACTAGCAAGGCATGTCTGAAAAATGCATTTTTGAGGAATGTATGCTACAGGATTGGAAACCAACCCTTGGATCCCTTAGATATAAAATTATAAGACCTAAATCCCAGAGGTAATCAGAAAAAAATCCTTCTAGGTGGGCTAAAGAGGTCTCCCACACCTAGTACAGCTTAGAAAATTCCCAAGAATGGGACTGCAACACTATGTGACAAAAATGCTCATAAAATAACACAGTTCAGCCAAATATATGTGGGAGGCAAATATAGAGGCTCAATAAGGTCATTTAAATCATCATATCAAGATTATATTGAATCCCATACATCATAGAATAGAAAATAGAAGAATTTACATCAAGAAATCCTTAAGAATAAGGTGTTACAAACATAGGAAATGACTAAACAAGCTTAACAGTGTTATTTTTATTGGTTGAAAGAGAATTATGTTGCACTTTAGATCTAGAGCAGATATGTGTACACAAATTTAGATCTATATCAGATCTGTACACTAGAAAGGCTCCTTTACAAATGCCCTTTGGGGTTTTCAGCAAAACATGTAGTACATGGAGTAGATATGAGATCTTATGCAACAGATCTGCAGAATGATTCAAAAATTCTGAAGTAAATAGAGGAGTATTTAGATCATATCTGAATATAACATGGATTATATCTATAATCCATGGATCACCATACTGAAAGGAATATTCCCAACACTAGAGATCTCTCTCCCAAAAGTGTGCCAAAACTCCCTGCAACTTCTCCTTTGCAAATAACACAATATAGGAAGATGGACTGTGTTGTAGGTTTTAAGAACAGTTTGGCCTGATGCCAAGATATAGATCTGAATCTCGAATCATTGAATACACTCTTGTCAATGGAATAGATGACTCTGCCACTACAAAGAGGCACTAGAATGGCCTAGATCTGAGAAGATCTAGCCTCCACTTGTTGCAGCTTACAAGGAAAACCAAACCCTCAATAGAATCTACGTTGTAGTTGGAAGATGAAGCTTGGCCAAATTCCTGATAGTGGACAAGATGTACAAGACTCCTCTAAAAGCTACTCAATGGAAGAGGTGGGATTCCCAATCAAGAACACCTAGTGCTAAAGAGCACTATTCTCTGGTAAAAAGCCAAGAGAATAATAAATGTATAAGCAAACAATATCTTTAGAAAATATCATATCATGAACAACCTTCTCTTGTTGTCCCCTCTTCCTTTTATAAGATGAAAGTCTTGTAAAACCCTAAACCATCTCAAAGGTTTAACTCCATTCACATGCGTAGCCTCCAACTAGAACTGTGTTGTGCATCCAGGAGGTTCATTGCATCTCGAAAATGCTGTGGATTTGGTCTTGTTGACCCAATCAAATGTCTAAACCCCTTTCACACATAAGGGTGTTTTATTAAGGAAACCTAGATTTAGCCTTGTTCACATGGGGCATTGATTTATTTTGCTAGTTTAGGAGTTTTATTGGTCCTCCTTTACAATTTTATTCATAAAAACAGGAAGAAAAAAACAAATTAATATTCCTATTAGCTTTGGCTAATTAGGAATATTACATGGGTGAATAATTTTTAGAAAAAATGGAAATTAGTGAATGTTTTTTTGCAAAAGACATCAAAAACTAGCCCCTAAAATTTTCCCTGAGTGTCACTATGTGATCCAAGTGGCTCTACAAATGCTAATAATTCAGAAGTGGCTTTGGAAAAGCTCAAAAATCAAAGTCATGATATTTAAGTATAACTAAGGTCTGGTTGAAGATCTCGTTACAAATTTTCCAATGGCGAAAATGACACCTCAATCCAAGTTCGTATGAGAGAGTTATGGCCAACAAATGTTTTGGTCAAACTAGGCATAGTGGCAACCACTAGAGAGGCAACAGTTTGGCACTTATCAGTGCACACATTCTGGCCACCGAAATGGGAGAATTTCTTGCCTCTTTAATTTTACTAGAGACCCCAAATTTGGGAGAAGATTTTTTTAACCACTTTCTTTTAAATATATATACAAAATATTTAAAAAAAATTATGGTGGGCCACCAACCCTACCACCCACCAAACTATATGTTATATATATGTATTAAGACAGAAATAAGGGTCGAGGTTGCGAGTGACTCAGACCCTACTTGAACACCATAATGATGTTAACTATTATAAGGGGTCTACAGGATTCTAACTCACCTTGCTTGATGGGCAGACCTGCAAAAAAAATGCGGCCTCATTACCAAACAAATGTGCCAATGGTAATACAACGTGACAACAGTGATACAACATGCCAACAGTAATGCACAGATGCAAAAACAAAGGTTATGTGGGTTGGATCCTAGAACTTCCTGTTGGCTTTCCAGTGTTTTGGCCAGATTGGAAAGACCAAAAGACTAGACAACATCATAACCACTTTGGGATCCTAGGATCTAGCCCTCCTGGATCCAAAGAGAGATCTCTCCATAAAAGCAAAGAATGATATATCTTTGAAAGCTCAAAATGAGGTATTAGGCTAGGTATGAAGCACAAAGGGGGGTTTTAAATGATTTGGCTGGTTGTTGGGTTGGTCGGAGATCATCAACTGAGAAGGTTATGGAATGAAAGGAGCAAAGCAGCAGGACGTTTCGGTAAAAGAGGATAGATCAAGAAAGTATCATCCATTAGGCTATGGAGTCATGAAAGGGGATTACTTTCATAACAACTAAGCAAGGATTTCCATAGGGAAAGTCATCTACACCAAAGCATCTTTAGATAGATGGTGGAGTGGAACATTAAGGAGTGAAGGTGAAAGAAGGAAAGAAACCCAATTTCAGTCTGGAGATCAAGTCAGATATCATTTAAATCCAGACCTGCTTTGACATACTCAAAGGAAACTCTCAATGAAGATACAAAGGGAAACCTAAGATCAGGCCAGAGGTCATCCAACTCCAGGCCTGCTTCAGCATATTCCAAGAGAAAAATAGAGATAAGATTTACCACAGAACTAGGCCTAAGATCAGAGAAGGGATTTTAACCTTCAATGCTTTGACACCAGCTCAAGGGATCTTTGAATGGCCAATCTGTTTGAAAAGGACCCCAGTGGAAAGGGCTCACCCTAAATCCCCAGTATCCCAATTCTTCTAGCTCAAACCCAACAAGAACATCTAAGCAACAAACCCCGAATTCACACAACAACAAGCATGGGGTGGACCAACATCTTTAACTGGTTAAATTACATGAATTTTCTCTTAGATTCACTATCAACAGAAAACATTAAGGATAAGAAGAGAAGTAGGAATTAAGGTACCATGCAGGGGTATATCTTAAGCCTGATTTATTGATTCTTACCAGTGAAATATGAACAGCATGATTAAAATAAAAAATACTGGAAACATCACCCATAATATAGACCAAGATCCTATGAAATTTCTTGATTAATTGATGTAAAAAACCAGTCACATACACTGAGATCAATATCTGATACAATCCAAACTTTCTCCTCTGAGCCTACTAAATTACAAAATACTTAGCTACTCTCCTCCAAAAATTTTCTAACAGCTAAAAGAATCCATCTAAATACAACAACAATAACAACAACCTTTACAATATGTTCTTTAGGGGTTCTTATAGGAGAATGGATAACTGTAATAGTAGGTGTAAATTAAATTGATCTCATTAAGATAGAGTGGAGAAAGAGTTCATGCCCACTCTACTTAATGGCTATGCATCATTGTATGTACTCTGTAGCATGGTTTAGGAGTCTTTGTTAGGCCGATATTGACTTCAAATGTGTTCTTTGGAGTCCTCTTTGACTGTAAGGCACTCTGTTCTATCTTCTAAAGCAAGTAAGGTGACTGAAGGTCTTCTGAGTTTCTGTGCTTCCATAACTATTGTCCTGACATTTTAGAGGCTTCTATCAGTGCAATAACCTTTCAGGGCTCGAGGAGGCATTGAGACTTCTTTCGAGAGGCCTACTTTCTGAGAAAATATGTTCTGCAAACATTAAACACAGATATGGATTTCTTCATGTGTTTTTGGTCTTCAAGTTGTGTCTTCTTCCTTTGAACATGAGATCAAAGCATCAAATCTTCAATTACGGGTTTAATCCCTTAATCTCTACTACCGATACACTTTGGTGTTGCTGTAATGGCCTCTCTGCGCTCTCGGCCATAGTGACTGTGACTGTGGAGCCAAAGTAAATTTCCTGGCTCTGTAATCCCTACACAATGAAATGAACCAATTATAAAATCTAGGGGCTGTGGCGGAGAAGTGCTGTGGAGGGTCGTGGAATGGTGGCGGAGTAATAGTGGAAGTTGTGAAATAATGATGGAAGAATGATCTGGTGGATATTTTGGGTAATGAAGGTTGTAGACCGTCCGATCAGATGGACAGAGGACGATCAACGGTGAGGATTGGCTGACAGAGTTGTTATGAAGAGTTAGGTGGAGAAAATAAGTTATAGCTTAAAAACCCAAAGTTTAGCGCTCGTGTTATTTACAAAGAAAATGGATAAAATTTAATGAAAACGGGGCCTATGATTTGGGACTCAGCATGGGCGGAGGGTGATTAATTGTGAACTATTGGATTTCAGGAGGAGATCAATGGTAGGGATCTTTCGGTGAAACTCTATGGAAACCTGATGAGGAAATATGGGAAAAACGCGATGTGATATAGGTCGTAGATCTGGATCAATGGATGGCTATGATTAAATGATGGAGCTTGCGGGAACAAAGGGAGGAAGGTGGTTTCAGGAGGAAAACCACTGGTGTCATGCTGTAGAGAAACGGTATTGAAATCTACCCAAAAAAAACACGATATATGTCGCTGCGTGACACGTGGTCCTTTAAAACCACTTACATCACATAAATTTAAACTGTTAACCCTTGGACACTAAAATCACACGATATGGATCTCAGCCGTTAGATGGAGGGGTAAAAGATTAGACAGTGCAGGTGGCAGTGCGATATGGAAATATGCGTGGTCGATTAAGTGGTGAATAGTCAATGATGGGTTTTATCCTAGCCATCAGATCTAAAGAATGGACGGTTGAGATCTTCAGATGGAAAGCGAAGGCAGAAGGTCAATGAAATGGGCAGGGGAAAGGAGGGTCGTTGGATCTAACGAGATCAATGGTGGAGTTCCAATCGGAAGGGGAGACAGGCAGGGAAATGAGCAGGGAGCGATGAAATAAGCACCGTTGGATCTGGATGGATGAATGGCTTATATCAAAACAGGGCTCGCAAATCGGGAGGGAAAATGCGATGTGATTGGCGCGATTGGCGGCAAGTGATTACATAATAGCCATTGGATCTAGAGATAGATCGATGGTTGATATTCGATCGGGGAGGTAAATAAATGGAAGCGATGGGGTGCATTGCGGAGTTAGCGCTAACCATCAGATCTTAAGATATCAATGGCTCAGATCGCGGTAGGGGTCATTAGACCAAAACTCATCGCATCGGGGAAAATAAGCGAAACAAAGAAAATGCGCTCCCGTGAAACCTCTGATTGCGATAACTACCCAAGGCTTAAGCGCTTGGTCTCGGGTGAGGGTTATATGGTGGGGAAGTGGTTGAGGGGGCTAGCCGAAAGGGGCTTAAGCCTCATATGTAAAATGAATTTTTTTGGCCTAATTTTAATGCTTTTTAAGGCTAAAGGAGCTATTCGGTAGGGGGAATAGGGTGTTTTAAGACTAGATAAAGGATATTATAAGGCTCAAACAGGGTTTTGGGGAGATTTAGAGGGTTAATGATGGAAATTGAGAAGGGGAAAAGGTGATGAGGGCAGAGGCTTTGAGGGAATGAAATAAGGAAAAATGGAGGCCTTTCTGAGCATTCTTCTTCCACAAACAGGGAGGCTTTTTAACTAGAAACAGTAGTGAGGATTCTTCCAAGGGAAAAAGTAGGAGGCTTCAAGAATGATATGTTTTTAGAGGAAATGTATTTCTTGAAGGCTCAAAAACATTTTTAGCCACTTGTTTGCTTGTCAAAAATTTCATAGGTGGCTAACAGTGGCTCCACATGGGGATGGCATCTTCTTGAAGGTGTTAAGAATTCATAAAATAATCTTTGGAGTAGGCCAGATGCCTAGTACTTGACACATCCATTTTCTTTCTTGGATCAGCTACCATGAACCATGAAGACATCATATCAATAGAATGCATTCTTCCAAATAAATACCTACCCATACTATTGTCCTAACATTTTTTCTTCTGGGTGCATTTTGACTTGCAGACCCTTTACATCATCAATTTTTGTAAACAGGAAAATAAACCTACTCTACTACTACCCTTATTACTCCATGAGACCAGATTAAAATTTTGGTCTCGTGGCTTCTCTACCTAAACTACTATCTGCTAGGATTAAACTGTCTAGTAGACTTCTTCTCTACATTCTAAGACAAAAATTGAGAAAAAGTGAAGCCAGGATTAGACTGTCTGGCTTGTTGTGGGCCATGGCATAAAGACAAAATTTCTCATGGACTAAAACCTGCAGAAATTAAAAACAACAAACTAATTGCTCACAGGATGAGCTTTATTAAGCTTTCCCTACCTACCCTATTCTAATTGGAATATTTACAAGTCTAGCTTATAAACACTCTCTTCCAATACATCCATTCCATCAAATGATCCCAGGACTAGTGTTTTCTGCTTAATTCTTTGAGCATGCTGGATAGGCAGGGCCATTCCTATTATCCTTTTTCCTCAACAACAGCTTTAAAATTTTTTCTTGTTGTCTGCAACATGCTGCTCAAAATGACCTTTGTTCCTTCTTCAAATATTTGCAGGAAATGAGCATAAAGATCATGAAATGATACTTTGTTGTGAATATTCGGCATGCAGGCTTCAACCAGGATTTCTTCCTCTTCCACTGGATCAAGGACAAGAATCTTGAGAAAGAGAATCTCCCTCATCTTCTTCATTTTATGAACTGGAGGACTCATCATATATGGCAGTGTTGTCCTCTTGGAGCTATGAGATGTTCTGATCTGGTGGGCTAAGCTCTGTGAAGAGATCAATGTATTCTTGAGCAAGGGTATGTTCCTTTGCTTCCTCCTTTTCAAGAGAAGGCCCCTTGATTTCTAGCTGCTCAAAAATCTTTTCTTCATTTTCCTTCTCATCCTTTAAGATGAAAGGTTTCTGATCTCCAATCATATGCAAATTGCTACTGATGATTTGAGGTGTAACAGAGTGAACATTCAATGAATCTTCATCTATTACTATGCTTTCATAACCTTCCTGATTAGTATCATAGATAGGCTAAATGGGTTCATTGTTTCTCTGAAGTTTTTGGCCCTGATATTCCTCCCATGAATCTACTGATGATGGTCTTGCAAGCTCAGCTTCCTTTTGGAAACAATCATCATCAAACATATCATAACTAGGAAAATCATAATCATAAGCAATGTCACCAATCAAACCTGCTGGATTCTTAGCACGTCTTTCTTCATTCTGATCCAGAGATGAGGTTTCTAAATCTGTATCATCAAACTCATTAGATGAATGAGCAAGCGTATCTGTTTTATGAAATATTTCAGAGGTGGGATGCGTGTCTAATATTCGGTCCATCTCTTCTTCTGTCAATGGAGGAATTTATTTTTTAACATAGACAGAAGAACAACAGTCCTATGTTTCTTGTACTAACCGATCTGGAGGCTGGATATCTTCTTGAGCCTCTTCTATGGAATCTTCACTTGTGATATAAGGGAAAATTTGAGGATTTCCTAATTTTTCCTGATCTCTTTCTGATTTAAGCAATTCCTCATGATCAGGGTGCCACTCTTCTAGTGGAATCTGAGATGAATTACCAGCCAGAGGGGGAGCCTCTAAGTGTGCTAGTTCTTCTTCTGCCTCATATTCTACATCTTCTATGTGGTCACTTGTTTCCTCAATGCAACACTCCCTATTAGCTTTTATCATTAAGCCCTGATTTTCTCTAATCAACATAGTACAAGACATGGGTAAGCAATCAGGTAGTTCTTGATCACTTTCCTCTTCATCTTCTATATATTCTTAAGCATCATACATGTCTTGCTCATTGTCTAGGTCTTGAGTTTGTTCTTGTTCTAAAATAATCATGGGCTACTCTAAATAATCATCATTTGCATCTAAATTAACCACATACATCTCCACCACTTCACCAAATCTGTTCACCAGTTTTCTCAATTTATGCTCTAAAGCATCTAGCTTTGCTTCTTGGTCCATATTTGGATCCATGTTTGAAAGAAGAGGTCACTGTATCTTCTCAACCAGTTCAGAGACTTCTACCAGTGGAGTCATTTGGTATTTTAGGAGTTATGGAGTGTGGAGTCACCAGGTGCATGAATTTGGATGTTTGAAACAGGCTGTTGTCCACCACCAGTAATGAAATACCAATCTAACTAGAGATTATAGTTGTTCTGAGTGCCTAAGGGTGTCTAAGATACAATGCACTCATGTTTTCACCCCAGTGGAGTCACCATTATGTTGGGTTTCTAGTGTTTTGGCCAGATTGGCAAGACCAAAATACTAGACAACATCATAACTGCTTTGGGATCCTAGGAGCTAGCCCTCCTAGATCCAGAGAGGGATCTCTCCTTAAAAGAAAAGAATGATATATCTTTGAAAGCTCAAAATGAGGTATTAGGCTAGGTATGAAGCACAAAGGGGGGTTTTAAATGATTTTTTTCGTTGTTGGGTTGGTCAGAGATCATCAACTGAGAAGTTTATGGAATGAAAGGAACAAAGCAGTAGGACATTTCGGTAAAAGAGGATAGATCAAGAAAGTATCATCCATTGGGATATGGAGTCATGAAAGGGGATTAATTTCATAACAACTAATCAAGGCTTTCCATAGGGCAAGTCATCTATACCAAAGGATCTTTAGATAGATGGTGGAATGGAACATTAAGGAGTGAAGGTGAAGGAAGGAAGGAAACCCAATTTCAGTCTGGAGATCAGGTCAGATATCATTTAAATCCAGACCTGCTTTGACATACTCATAGGAAACTCTCAATGAAGATACAAATGGAAACTTAAGAACAGGTCAGAGGTCATCTAACTCCAGGCCTGCTTCAGCATATTCCAAGAGAAAAAACAAAGATAATATTTACCACGGAACTAGGCCTAAGATTAGAGAAGGGCTTTTAACCTTCAATGCTTTAACACCAGCTCAAGGGATCTTTGAAAGGAAAATCTATTTGAAAAGGACCCCAATGGATAGGGCTTACCCTAAATCCCCGGTATCCCAATTCTTCCAGCTCAAAAACAACAAGAACATCTAAGCAAAAAACCCTGAATTCACACATTAGCAAGCATGGGCTGGGCCAACATCTTTAACTGGTTAAATTACATGAATTTTCTCTTAGATTCACTATCAGCAGAAAAAATTAAGGATAAGAAGAGCAATGGGCATTAAGGTACCATGCAAGGGTATATATTAAGCTTGATTTACTAATTCTTACCAGAGAAATATGAACAACATGATTAAAATGAAAAAGACAGGAAACATCACCCGTAATATAGACCAGGATCCTGTGAAATTGCTTGATTAATTGATGTGCAAAACCAGTCACATACACTGAGCTCAATAGCTGATACAGTCCAAACTTTCTCCTCTCAGCCTACTAAATTACAAACTACTCAGCTACTCTCCTCTGAAACTGTTCTAACAGCTAAAAGAATCCCTCTAACAACAACAACCACCTTTACAATATGTTCTTCAGGGGTTCTTATAGGAGAATGGATAACTGTAACAGTAGGTGTAAATTAAATTTATCTCATTAAGAAATAGTGGAGAGAGAGTTCAAGCCCACTCTGCTTAATGGCTATGCATCATTGTATGTACTCTGTAGCATGGTATGGGAGTCTTTGTCAGTTCGATATTGACCTCAGATGTGTTATTTCGAGTCCTCTTTGACAGTAAGGCACTTTGTTCTATCTTATGAAGCAAGTAAGGTGACTGAAGGTCTTTTGGGTTTCCATGCTTCTATAACTGATGTCCTGACAGTTTAGAGGCTTCTGTCAGTGCAATAACCTTTCTGGGCTCGAGGAGGCATGGAGACTTCTATCGTGAGGTGTACTTTCTGAGAAAATATGTTCTGCTGACATTAAACACAGATATATCTTGTTTCATGTTTTTTTGGTCTTCAAGCTGCGTCTTCTTCCTTTGAACATGAGATCAAAGCATAAAATCTTCAATTAACGGCTTAATCCCTTAATATCTGCTGTCGATACACTTTGCTGCTGCTGTAATGGCCTCTCTGTGCTCTCGGCCATAGTGACTGTGACTATGGGACTAGAGTGAATTTCTTGGCTCTGTAATCCCTACACAATGAAATGAAACAATTATAAAATCCAGGGGAGGTGGCAGAGAAGTGTTGTGGAGGCCCATGGAATGGTGGCGAAGCAGTGGAAAATAGTGGAAGATGTGAAAGAATGATGGAAGAATGGTCTGGTGGAGATTTGGGGTAATGAAGGTCGCAGACCATCGAATCAGATGGACAGAGGATGATCAATGGTTAGGATTGGATGACAGAGTTGTTATGAAGAGTTAGGTGGAGAAAATAAGTTATAGCGTAAAAACCCAAAGTTTAGCGCTCGGGTTATTTACAAAGAAAATGGAGAAAATTGAATGAAAGCTAGGCCTATGATGTGGGAGCCAGCATGGGCGGAGGGCGATTAACTATGAACCATTGGATCTCATGAGGAGATCAACGGTGGAGATCTTCTTGTGAAACTCTATGAAAGCCTGATGAGGAAATATGGGGAAAAACACGATGTGATATAGGCCGCAGATCTGGATCAACGGATGGCTATGATTAAATGATGGAGCCTACGAGAATAAAGGGAGGAAGGTGGTTTTAGGAGGAAAACCACTGGTGTCGCGTTGTAGAGAAACGGTATTGAAATCTGCCCGAAAAAAACGCGATATATGTCGTTGCATGACACATGGCCCTTTAAAATTGTTTACATCATGTAAATTTAAACTATTAACCTTCAGACACTAAAATAACACGATATAGATCTTAGCTGTTAGATGGAGGGGTAAAAGATCAGACGGTGCAGGTGGAAGCGTGATATGGAAAGATGCATGGTTGGTTAAGTGGTGAATAGTCAATGGCAGGTTTGATCCTGGCCGTCGGATTTAAAGAATGACGGTTGAGATCTTTAGATGGAAAGCGAAGGCAGAAGATCAGTTAAATGGGTGGGGGAAAGGAGGGCCATTGGATCTAATGGGATCAATGGTGGAGATCCAATCAGAAGGGGAGACAGGTGGGGCAATGAGCGGTGAGCGATGAAATTTGGACCGTTGGATCCAGATGGATGAACGGCTCAAATCAAATCGGGGCTCGCAAATCGGGAGGGAAAATGCGATGCGATTGGAGGCGAGCGATTACGCTATAGACGTTGGTTCTGGAGACAGATCGATGGTTGATCTTCTGTCGGGGTGGTAAATAAAGGGAAGCGATGGGGTAAATTGCAGAGTTAGTGCTGATCGTCAAATCTTAAGAGATTAATGGCTTAGATCACGGCAAGGGTCGTTAGACCAAAACTCATCGCATCAGGGAAAATAAGTGAAACAAAGAAAATGTGCTTTCATGAAACCTCTGATTATGATAAGTTCCCAAGGCTTAAGAACTTGGTCTCAGGCGAGGATTATATGGTGGGGAAGTGGTTAAGGGGGCTAGCCGAAAGGGGCTTAAGCCTCATATGTAAAATGAATGTTTTTGACCTAATTTTAATGCTTTTTAAGGACAAAGGAGGGATTCGGTAGAGGGAATAGGGTGTTTTAAGACCAGATAAAGGATATTATAAGGCTCAAATAGGGTTTTGGGGAGATTTATAAGGTTAGTGATGGAAATTGAGAAGGGGAAAAGGTGATGAGGGCATAGGCTTTGAGGGAATGAAATAAGGGAAAATGGAAGCCTTTCTGAGCATTCTTTTCCACAAACAGGGAGGCTTTTTAACTGGAAATAGCAGTGAGGATTCTTCAAAGGGAAGAAGACACAGGAGGCTTCAAAAATAATATTTTTTCAAAGGAAATGTATTTCTTGAAGGCTCAAAAACATTTTTAGCCACCTGTTTGCTTGTCAAAAATTTCGTAGGTGGCTAACACTTCCCACAAAAAATTCTCTAATTATATGCGGCCAAACAATGGGCCAATGACTCTTGGTTGGAAAACTCCATCCGACCAACATTACTTAAGCCTTTGAAAAGCACTCAACAAATACGAGTGAGAGCAGAGTTCGGACTAGTGGAAGAAGGTGCAGAACCATGACCAATAGAACCATGCCGTGGGGTTTGAGGAGTGAAACCTTGACGTAGGGGTATCTTTTTATACCGAGAAATATTCCTTGGGGTTCGAGAAGTGTCAGTGCTTACTAAGTGGTCAAATTTATAGTCATTTTTCACGCTTTTTCACCAGCAATTCAACCATGCAGCTCGTTTCTCGAGTATAGGTATACATTTTCAGGCCATACTCGAAAGTGGAGGTATAAGATGTCATTTTTTAATTGCTTGTAATTTATTTTTGCTTCCATTTAATGAAATAGTGCTCCCCACATCTAGCAGGGCCAAAAGACATAGCCCACATTGGGTGAATTGCGTTATCAAATTATATTATGCCTTTTGATCTCATGGTTTCTTTTGATTTCCACTTCTTTCAGGTGTTTATGTTACTTAGTTACATTCTCTTTTAAATGATATTTTTTATACATCCTTGAAGTAAAATATTTAAAATCAATTTTGGTATTAGAGCAGGTCTTCTTGATGCGATTTTCATGAGTGAATGCTAACTGGGAACAAGCTCCAAATAGGAGAAGGAAAACTCCAATTTTTTTATCGTGAAATGGGACATGTAGCACGAATATAGAACATGGTAGATGAGGATGAAAAACTATAGGAAGAGAAAAATTATCACAAGATATTCTTCACCATGGCAGAGAATGTTGACAAGTTGTTTCCATAATATCAAAAGAAAGAGCCTGATGATCTTGCCTCAGTACAGCATGGAGGTGGAGGAGAAGAGCCTCCTCCCACTCCATCCACCAATGAAAATTATTCTTCTTCCTCTTCTCATCATTCTAACATGCACCATAGAAATAAATATAATAATTCATTTTTTAAGCTAGATGTAAAATTTGATTTTTCCACATATAATGGAGAATGTAGTGCAGACAAATTAAGAAATTGGATCACACAGATAGAGGTCTATTATCAGATTCAACAAATCGAGGAAGATGAGGCCAATATCCAATTAGAATCTCTTCGGTTGAATGGAACTGATCTCAATGGGAGAGAAAGTTGTAGAATAGTAGCAAAAACTTCAGTAATCTCCTTTCTTCTTGGTCCAATTTTGTTTATGCATTAAAAGATTAGTTTTATCCTTTGGGTTATCGAGAAATTTTTTTAATGGAATGGAAATATTTGAGACAAGGAAAGGATAAAAATGTACAAAGCCTCATAGAATAATTTAGGAAAAAAGCTTCGAATTTGAACATTCCACCTGACTCACTAGAAACTGTAAGAAAATATATTGGTGCTTTACATAGTTATATCATGCATTCATTGTTATTGTTTGATCCTAGTACTATTGATGTGGCCAGTGTGAAGGAAATTCACATTTAAAGCAGGGGAAATAATGACAGAGAAGATCAACCGAAGAAATCATCTTTCAAACCTCATAATGGAAAGTTCAATGGAAAAGGTAATGGAAAGGACAAGAAGGAAGCTACAACCAAGAAAAAGGGAGAAAAGCCATCTTTCACACATTGCAAGAAGGAAGGCCATGATGATGAACATTGTTGGATGATTCATCCGTAGTTGAAGCTGAATAGATTTGGTGGAAAGGGCAAGGAAAATATGGTTGAAGCCATGAAATGGGACCTGGAATCTAATTATCGTGATGAAACACAAATCATAGTAGTGGGCATACAAGGTTTCCTTTCTCTTCATGCTAATCAAATTTTGAATTGAATGCAAGTAAAAGTACTTCAAATGAGTCTCTTGTTAATGAGGGAAAGAGGATTGAATTGTTCCACATTAGAGTTGTGATGAAACATACCAAAGTGGAAACCTTTTTTGATCCAGGCTCACAATTAACTTTTATTTTAGAATCCTTCATTAAGAAAATAGGATTGGAAACCAAGCCTCATCTGAAACCCTACCCTCTTGGTTACGTGTGCGATAAATCCAAATTAGATGTAGTCAAACAATGTAGGGATAGATTTGTGATTGCATCCAAAGTAGTAGATGAGGTTGATATTGATGTTGTACACTTGGATATCGGTGGCATGGTATTGGGGATTCCATATTTGTATGACAGGAAAGTAGTTTTCTTTCGCCGTGGAAAAAAGTATCATATCATGAAAGATGAGGTGGAATACATTGTTAGAGCTCATCATGCCAAGGTCATTTCTAGTCCTATAAGTGTAGGCTAGATGAAGAGATTGGTTAATTCCAGCAAAGGGTGCATGCTCTTGGTTGTGAGACCAAAATATGTGGAGGAATCTAAAGCTTTCCAAGGTTGTGATTTGTTGGCTTGAGGGGTCTTGACCTAGGTTCGATTTTAAGGTTTTCCAACAAACCCCTGTACTACTGGCCCTTTGATAAATTATTTGTTGGCACAGGTCAAGGTCTCACCTGAAGTAGTATGGGAGGGTGCTGGAACCAGTTTTCCGCACCCTGAGAGAGAGAAAGTTAGTTGATGTGGGTCCCTTCAGTTCTAACATACTTCCACAGGAGAAGCCTTAACACAGAAACCCTTAACTGTATATCAGTAGAGTAACTTAAGTGAATATCATAAATCATCAGATAACATATAACCAAAGCAAAGCACTTAAACCAGATCTATGCATTCATAACATCGCATCCATGTGGGCACCAATAAATCATCAATATTAAATGAGTAGGTAGAATCTCAGAAATAAAATAAAGCATAGCTGATAATCTTAACATAGAAACACTAGATATCACAAAAAAGTCTCCTCATTCATTCATATCCAGATCCAAATTACAGACTCTATATACCAGCCCGTGCACATAGCCAGTGGGGTTCACATACAGTAGGAATCAGGGTCCCTGCGCACACAGGCACGCGGAGCCTTTACGCAGAGAATTGACACAAAATATCCACAAGTTCGTATTCAACTAAAATCCTAATTTAGTCCCTTTCTAGACTCAATTTATCCATATATTTATAACATATTAGCCTGCGTTACTCTAAGGTCCAAAAACCATGGTTTACGGACTCTTGGTATACCCTTTGACCCATTACAACTCATTGGGGGCTTTGACCTGCCCCAATGCCCCTGCGTTGCACTAAATATTACACAATATTACAAAACTGGACCAAAAATGTGGTTAGGGGACCTTGCTCGAACAAGCCCCCAAAACAATCTTGTGACTCATTCTGAGTCACAGCATCGGCGGTGTCTTCATTGTCTCCTGGAGTTGTTCGATAGTGACAGCTATTGGGGGTAGGAAACCTATGTTCTATGCGACTGAATTCTGCGCAATATCAACCAACTTTTGTCAAGTTGGGCCTTTAGTAGTTGCGGTGCCACTCACCAAGGTCTGATTCACCTACTTCATGACCCCATCTAATTCCTATGAAATTTGAGAGCTTCATTAGCCCATGGCATCAAGTGGTCACTAAGTAACTACTTCTTGTGTCAAAGCCCCTAAATTTTTTTTATGAGCACATGGATGGTACGAAGGCACGCTAGTTGTTGGGCTGGAATGAGGGTGGGCATAGTGGCTTCCATTTGCTCAAAATATTGCTCATTTTGGTGTAGCTACTGATTGATTTGGTGAAGGAGGGGATCATGCTGCACCTGAGACCATAAATTCATGTCAGTCTCGAACACTTTGGTTCCCTATGTGGTCTGCGCGGTAATACTGTTTGTAGCTTCTGTGACGAGCGTGAATAGATAGGCACATACCTCTGGAGGGGTATCACGATGTAGCTTGGCTTGTAGCAATGTAATCTATAGTTATAAATCAGCCTTAAAAGCCTGTACTTCGGTTCACAATTCCTTCAAAGAAGCAACTAAGCCTTCTATCTTGGCCTGTGGCATAGTGAAAGCAAGAATTACTTCTAGAAAATCCTCATATATCCGGTCTATAAAAT
Source organism: Pinus albicaulis (assembly GCA_034641835.2). Lineage (NCBI taxonomy): Eukaryota > Viridiplantae > Streptophyta > Pinopsida > Pinales > Pinaceae > Pinus > Pinus albicaulis. Next base: position 1,639,232,936 of record CM076580.1, read on the forward strand.
TCTCTAATTCAACCTATTGCGTGATGGAAGTGATGTGTGCTACCTAAGCTTGGATAGCATCGACAACTTTGTTCACAATAGTTTTCTCAGCCTCACTAAGTTGTTATTTCACCCATCCCTCTCTGTGTTGATGTTCATTGGCGATGGAAATAAATAGGTCATGCAGCTGTGCACCTGTTATTCGCGCAACATCGAGGTCGACCAAAGAGCATGTGCGTACTTGGTCACACAATACTGAGGGGACCATAGAAAAAGTTATGCCTGGGAGGGGGCATATCTGACTTTCCATCACGCTATTCAAGGCTATAGTTGTAGCTGGCTGGATCACTTGATTCTGCCTCGCCTAATCCACGCTCGCCTAAAGTGTGTCCACCTTTAGCTGAAGAGCCTGCAGTTCAGACTGCAAGGTGTTGGACTATATTAATCATTGTTAAATGATGAAGATGATACACATAAATTATCAATCTAAGGAAATATTTTATTTCAATGACAGTCGCACTGTCTATGTCAATACATCAAACCATAAGAAAATCAAGTTAAAGATAAATCATTGTTGAATCAAATGCTGAAAGAAACCTCTCATGCATAAATAAAAAAAATCTACAAGAATGTAATTAGGCCAAAATTAACTATACCTAGCATGCCACACACAATTACAACAACTGGTATTTCTAATTACATCTGTGTAATAGAATAATAATATTGAAATTGAAGAAAATCTACTCACAGTTAGAACAAAAAAAAAACACTTTCACCAATACATAAAGAGAAGAAGAAATATGTACAACTACCTTAACCACTGCAGTCCCTATTAAAGAGGAAGGCCCTTCCTCCCTAGCAGGGCACAGGAAGAGATAGAAACTAAATGGAAATTAAACCAAACAACACATGTAATAGCACACAATTTTTCTGTATTATGATCATTGAGAGTTATATAGTCAAGATGATGATCTCCTCTCTCTCTAATTTGTGTCCTTTAAATATACAAGCTACAAAGGGGAAATTTCCAACAAACTAATTACAAAATATAAGATATATTTCCAACAAGATTCAGATGTAACAAGTCAAATATGATTATTGAAATTGAGGAAATTTCGAAAACAGCCACAGGAGAAAATCTGCGAATATGTCCTTCAAAGAACCTTTTATTTCTCCCAACGAAGACCGAATTTTGGAAAATTGCATATCAAAAAACTAGCCTGGTCCGTTTTGCAAAAAACCCATGTCTCGGATTTTCAATTTTCCTCTTCATTTGCCTGAAATGTCCAATGCAAAAATGTAACTTGTTTTTACATTGAATTTCTGAGTTGGAATATTTAATTATGAACTGAAGATCAAATTTTCAATCTGAAAGAGATCTTGGAGGCTAAAATCATCGATTATAACAAATTCATTAATAAACCATTATTTACAAAGTAATTCATAATAACATTCATTTTATTAAAAATAAACGAGAATAAATATTACTTATCCATAAGGGCATAAATAATTATGAAATGGGATTAAATGATAAATTATGATAAATAATGTGATAAAATAATGGTAGGAATGGACGAAATATATGTTAAGAAATGGTAATAAGAGTGACAATTTAGTGGCCAAACATAAGGCAGTTATCATAGCCTTCTGTTGTTCTTCCAATACAGCCCTTTGGTCATCTAACGCAATGGTGACAAAGTCTGCAATCTTCTCTCAGTCATCTTCTTTCAACGTGACCTATATGTCTACGCTAGGCTTAATAGTGCTATGCTTCTTCCTAGGCCCTTTGGGAAGTTCACTGGTGTGTTTCGTACCATGTGAGGACGCCGCATCTTTACCGCTAAGCCCTTTGAGTCCCTAATCTTGCTGCGATTCCTGCTCTGTCCTCATGGGAGCATCCTTAAGGGTTTTTGGGGTCATACTTTTCTCTATAGCAGGTACCTTAGATTCCTTCGTTGTTTTCGGTGGAATAGTATCCTTTGGGGTTGTGCTTTGGCTGGATGTATCTATTGTACCTAAGCCAGAAGAATTGAAGCCAAGCCTCCATGCTAGTGGCCACATGGCCACCACTTGGTCAATCTATACTTCTGTGGCCATATAAGGAAGAGTGTACCAGGCTCGATCTCTGCGGGCCAAAATCTACTCATTGTGCATAGTAACCTAAAATTTCACAATATACTTGTATTTTTTGTAGACCGCGCACAACAATCGTGGAAAGGAATGAATTGCTACTAATGGGGAAAGATCAAATAATATCCAAAACACATTTCTCTCCTCGATCCGCTTGGGATCCTTCGAATCCCAAAAGTTTGCAAACCACACACCCTCACACATATCTGGCTCAATCTTAGGTAGCACAACCTCCTCATGTGCCTCCCACGCAAAGCAACACAATTGACATTATCAAACATGAGTAGCAAAATGCTTTTCCATGTTCTTGCACCTCGCACATATTGTCTAAAAATTCTTCAATGAGGTACTACAACCAATTGTAGCAAACCCCCTTTTCACATCTACCGGTGAGTTGAATTACATATGCAGGGATGGTTGATGCTTGGCACTTGCACATCATTTTTCCTCCAAGTTGTAGGGTACCCATGTGCACTCTTGGATAATTTATTGTGTCTACTAGGAACCCTCTTTGGTTGCGACTAATGTGATATTTCTCCCGTACTTCGTCAGAAATACACTGCTCATACTTCTTGTCAATGCCCTCCTTAGGATTTGACCCGTGCATGGGGAGTTAGGTGATTTGGTGAATTAATGTAGCATCAATCGAGATGCACCCCTGGATCCACAAACACCCATCGTGAACGAGCACCAGTAACTGGCAAAAAACGAGGTTGGTGATGTTGTAGAGGAAAAAGTGGGGGATGCACAACAAGTTTAATATCCTTGAACCTTCCAATCTACGTGCCCATGACATTGGCTCTACCTTTGGCACGTTACCATACATCACTCATTCAAGATATAATTCTAGAGTCCATGCTAGGAAGGCTTCCAAATTGGCTAGGTCATGATCATCGAAGTTAAGGAGGGGGGGACCTTCGAACATATCACCAATCAGGGGCACCTTCGCCGGGACCAGAGGCATTTGCAGTTAGGCGCAGACAACATTGAAATTATTTGGGATGCATGCTGTTGGCTTGCTTCGCTTAACATATGGCAGTAGCCAAGAAAGCGGAGCCACATGCAGAACTTCCTTCGAAACCATCATAGGGCGCTTCGATAAATCGGGCCAGTGACCCTTAGGCACATTCTGAGGGGAATGCACAATTTGAGGGGACGTGCATGGTTTTACCCCGGCCCACTTAGTATCTTTTTCTTTTATTTTCTATGCTCCATTAACCTTGCCTTTTCCCTTCATTTTGGCCAGCATAGACACAACCTTCTCCATATTAGGGGTCACTTATAATACCTCTTCATACCCAACTTCCACGGACGTCGTGACAGGCAATGACTCAGCAGGGTTAGTAGCAATCATTCTTGCTCAGAAGACGAATTGAGGGTTGTTACTATCAGAAGGGGTACCTCACCCAGACATACAGATGGTAATTTCACATAATAGCCAAAATTCACCATGGGTCATAAGGCGCGAGAGTTTCAGAAAGAAAATGAACCCTTTGTGGCCTCTATTGCTCCACTTTCCTGTGGGTGATATGGGGTTCTCTTCGCATGATGGATATGGAATTCCTCAATCAAAGATAAAATAGTTTCATTAAAAAAATGCATACCTCTGTCGCTCACTAGGATCTTCGGGCAACCAAACCTGGTCAGAATATGTTCAAAAATTAAGTGTGCTGCAGTATTCGTAGTACAATCCTTAACAGATTTTTCTTCCGCCCACCTAGTTACATAATCAACGGTAGTGATGATGTACCAGGCACCCGTCTTCTTTCCTGGGGGATTGATGGGTCCTACAAAGTCTATTGCCCACTTGTTGAATGCCTAGAGAGACATATATGGTTGCAGTGGTATCTCATCTCCATGCGAGGGTTTCCCAATCCTTTGGCATGCATCACAAGCCCGGTAATATGCATCACCATTGTTATGTAATGTGGACCACCAAAACCCTACCCTCATTACTTTCTACACCGTGGCTTTCCCTACATAATGCCCTGTGGAAACTCCTCCATGGGCCTCAGCCAAGATAGCTTGTATTTTGTGTTCCAATACATACCTCCACAACACCTCATCCATGCCTTGCTTGTAGAGTTGTTCCACAATTATGGTAAAATTAGTTGCGCAGGAAACCAATTCTTTTTTCTGTGGTACTGACTAGTCATTGGGTGCCATACCTATAATGTTCCTAAAATTAGCATGAAGCTAATTGGAACATTGGTTTTTCTCATATCATCTAGGAGGTGAATAAACTGGGTGAGGAGACCCATGAGTAGGAATAAAATCCCTCATAGTGTGAAATGGATCAATGGAGTAGCATTATTTTGCACCTTCCAGTGTGAAAAGGGGAAAATGCATGAGGACAAGGTCAAGTTTAACCAAGTTAACAACGCTGCCAAAGAGGGTGTGGCTTACTTGGGAAGACTGCACAGTTTGAGAGGGAGGAAGATCACTTGTGGAAGAAACCCTAATGTGTGGGGTCTAGGTCATGAAGACATTCACTTGCATAAAATGAGGAAGAGGTAGCCATAGTGAGACATGTTTGAGTATTTGATTTTGGTCTTGTAGACTCTTTGCATTTTCGGGTTGTTTAGCAGAGTTGTAGTGTTGTTTATCACGACGGATTCCTATTTAGGATTCCTTCTCCTTCTTGAGAGGCCTCTTGAATTATTGCACTTCATTTCCCCACATCTAGGCTCAAGGCCAAGACACCTTCTTCAGTCACAACATTATTTCTATTGAATTATAACGTTGTGTTGCAGGGTGTTGCAATGGAGGGTTCCACAACACCATTCCTTAGCCCATATTTCAAAGGAGGGAACTTATATTCCTCAGGAAGGTTAGTGAGGAAGGTTTCAGAGATAATTTGCATATTTTTGCATCAGGCCAAGAATCTCCCATCATCAACAACACAGTCCCTTCTCTAGACTGTATTATTTCAGTGTGTATCTATAGTGGGGGTTTGCACCACTATCTCGGAGGGTGAGATATTCAGTGCTAGGATAATCCTTACACTCGGGACATCCATTGAAGGAGTTTTGCTTTAGAATAGACATAATATTCAACCATATCCATCTATTTCAAGTTTTCGGTTGCAGCTTCTACCTTGCAACTCTGTCATTTCTGCAAATTTTCCATTTGTATATATATTTCAGTCAATCCTTCAAAGGATTGTTGTACTATTGTTTTCAGGGGTTGAGAGCTTTCTCCCCCACATTTATTGAGCCTAATATTTTCATATCATTGCATTTTCATTCACCATGTTGCAGTGTCTCATATAAAATGCGCAGTCATAGCTTGGGCACTCTTTTGTAGTAGTGTTTTGTCATAGTTTAGGTACTAGTTTCTTGAGGCTCATTATTGCCTATCTTGAGTAGCTTCCTCCTCAAGATATTGTAAACATTATGTTGCTATTATGTTAATAATATATCTATGAGTTCTTCTATCATTTTCTGAATTTGATGCAACAATACTCTTTCATTGTTATGTTTGCATAATGTTGGATCTCCCATTTGGAATATCTTAATATATTCCCAATAGTGTAGAATTTCCCTATTTTGGGATATTACAGTGGTATCAAAGCTATAATATTCGCTCAAACTGTGATTCTTAGCCAAAGGAGAGGATGGGATTTATCTCATCATATTTCAGATCCATGAAGAACCTCCCCAAGGAGGATAAGTAGATAGAAGAGGAAGGAACCTGCACTTCCTATTCTCATCGAGAAGGAGACAGAGAGATGAGGAGGAAAAAAACTCCATATTTTGGATGAGAAAAAGGGGATAAGATTACAAATATTCTTCCTAAATCTATACAAAACATTCATGAATGTTTAAAGAATATCAGGAGGGAGATTTATGAAGAATCTCCAAGAGGGTTTGAATCAAAAGCAAACTATAGATTGTCATATGAGAAGTGTGAGTAGGAAGCCACACACTCTAACACACAGTGCAACCACATGCTCAAGATTGCCAGGAGAGAGATGGAAAGAGGAGAAAAGGTTGCTAAGAGGGAAACTCTAAGTGATTTCCTGAAAGAGTACAAGTCTCAAACTCATAAATTCCGAGATCATCTCAGTTTCTCAGAGTTTTTCCAGATGAAGGTGAAGGGAAGAGAGCAGCAAGATAGATTTCTTCTATCTACCATTGAAGTTTCACCTACAAGTTCAGCCAAAGCTTGGGTAGAGGAGTTATATACCTTCTTGCAGCAGCATCAAATTCCTAAAGATGAAGCCATCAAAGTTGTAGCACTGCATATGAGAGGTAAGGCTTATGCCTCATGGATTTTTGAATCCTTTTCTTTAATAAATGTAAACAATACATCTTATGCAAGTTTCACTAAGGCATTAGTGAGAATATTTGATAGAAGGATTCATGAGACACACATGGTGGAGCTAGAAAATGAAACTCAAACAAAAACCTTGCATGAAAATGCAATAACAATTCTGAAAACCATGGGGGAGGCTGAAAACTTGCACCATACCTTGCCGGAAGAAAGACTTTCATCACACACCTTTGAGAAAGGAAGCATGGAGGTCACTTTTCAAAGAGGGATCCAATCATTGGAAGTTTTCCCATTCATGTTGCAGAGATTAAGGGCAACAACGCTATCACATATAGAGATTATCTAGTGCCTCATGCAAAGGAAGGAGGAACTGTTGCTGCAGGTAGAGGGATTCTTGCATCTTTGCAAGGAAGTCCCCAGGATCTTGTGTGGAGATTAAGGCACAACTCATGATCTACATATGCCATTGATGAGGAGGTGTGGAACCATGGAGACCCAAGGAGGAGGTAGGGAGGAAAACTAGCATCATGATATGAGATGTACACACCCCTATCCACTTCAGGAGGTTGATGCAGCCAAGGAGAAGACTAGATTGTGTAGTAAGGGCATGGACAGATTTTTCCTTTCATATATGCAGTCATCTCTTGATTATGATGTCACATTCCATGGAGATATTTTTCTGAGGAGACCACTGGATCAGTAGAGGAGGATGGATGCTTCACCAGTTGAGGCACCACTCATTGATTTCAGAAGAGTGGGGACCTTGGGAGAGCTGGATATAGTGTTCGGAGTCTTGGGCAGGCTCGAGAAGGAGAAACATGACTCTTTGGAAGAGTTAGCATAGACATCTCTTTTCTCTTTGGGGATGAGAGGAGACTCATCTATGATCCAATCTCTTTGTATGAGTAGAACATATGGTAAGGGTGTTGATTGTTTACATGATTATTTATATAATGTATGTATATATCCGTTAACCATATATGTGCAGGATGTTGCTCCAAGGAGAAGCATTCTTTCTTTTAGGCTTCATGGTCTAGTTGAGGCCATAAGCATGATTGGTGGCCATTCCATAAGAGGACTTTGGGAAAAGGTATATTATAGAGGACATGCTCATTCTAAACCATGCATCATTCACTTCCTCCATACTTATGAGGAGATTGGGGCAGTAGGAAAGTGGTTGAGAAGCCACACATTTTATCGGTCTCTATTGGAGTTGAGAGTAAAGCTGCATTGGTTGCACTTGAGGGACCATTTTCCTTCTCATTTTTTACATATGGAAACAAGAATGATTCTCATTTTTGCTCCCTATGGTTCTATTGTTTCTGTCTTTATGAGGAGCAAGTTTGGGAGAGAGACACATTGGATGGATGTGTCCTTTTGGAGAGGAGATCTCCATAATTTTTGTAGTACATGTTCTAAGGGAAGCATGGGAGATAATATGGCCACCACAATGAAACACTTGTCTATTTATGAGGGGGGCCATAGGTTTGAATGGACTCCATATGATGGTGACTTCCAACTCATCATATATGGAAAAGTTTGGGCCAGCCTGATTTGCAGCGTTGGAGGAGAGAACTTTGGAGATCTAGTCCTCATCTTGCCACTTGAAGGCAACCTTATTGTAGCCCAAGATTAGCCAAAAATGTACACTTATCATAAGTGGATAGATGGATAGTGTGGGGTAGGCTACCTTTTCTACCATATTCACATTTTCATCCCACCTACTTTGCCGGAGCCAAAGGTGGAAGACAGTTTTGAGGAGTTTCCTAATTGGGAGGTGACTCATTTTGCATGGATAATATCTCGGGGATGAAGGATCCATATGGGAGAGATAGTTCCCATTATATTTCAGATCCCATTCCTCAAAGGGACCTCTAGACATCACTTTGTTATCCTCTTGAGTATTTTATCTTTACATGATGATAGCTTGATAGCTGACTTGCATACTGAGGAGGAGAAATGTGGAGACTTGATTGATGAGATAAAATCTCTTTACTTGGAGGAGATCATAATACATGGATGCTACAAGTAGAGGAGGAGAAATAACTCAGCCTATCCTTGAACTTGCTTGAGGACAAGAAATATTTGAGAGGGGAGGACTGTAATGTTCCTAAAATTAGCATGAGGCTAATTGGAACATTGATTTTTCTCATATCATCTGGGATGTGAATAAAACGGGTGAGGAGATCCATGAGTAGGAATACAATCCCTCATAGTGTGAAAGGGATCAATGGAGTAGCTTTATTTTTCACCTTCCAATGTGAAAAGGGGCAAATGCATGAGGAAAAGTTCAAGTTTGACGAAGTCAACAACACTGCCGAAGAGGGTGTGGCTTACTTGGGAAGACAACGCAGTTTGAGAGGGAGGAAGATCACTTGCGGAAGAAACCCTAATGTGTGGGGTCCAGGGCACGAAGAAATTAACTTGCATAAAGGGAGGAAGAGGTAGCCATAGTGAGACATGTTTGAGTATTTGATTTTGATCTTGTAGACTCTTTTCATTCTCGGGCTGTTTAGTAGAGTTGCAGCTCTGTTTCGCACGAGGGATTCCTATTTAGGATTCCTTCTCCCTCTTGAGAGGAATCTTGAAGGATTTCACTTCATTTCTCCACATCTAGGCTCAAGGCCAAGCCACCTCCTTCAGTCATAACGTTATTTATGCTGAAGTATAACATTGTGTTGCAGGGTGTTGCAGTGGAGGGTTCCACAACACCATTCCTTGGAACATATTTCAGAGGAGGGAGCTTCTATTCCTCGGGAAGGTTAGTGAGGAAGGTTTCAGAGATGATTTTCATATTTTTGCATCAGGCCAAGCATCTCCCATCATCTACAGTGTATTCCCTTCTCTAGACTACGTTATTTCAGTGTGTATCTGTAGTGGGGGTTTGCACCACTATCTTGGAGGGTGAGATCTTCAGTGCTAGGATCAGCCTTACACTCGGGAGATCCATTGGAGGAGGCTTTCTTCAGATTGGACATCATATTCAGCCATATCCATCTATTTCTAGTTTTGGGTTGCAGCGACTACCCTGAAACTTCGAAATTTCTACAGATTTTCCATTTGTATATATATTTCAGTCAATCCTTCTAAGGATTGTTGTACTATTGTTTTTAGGGGTTGAGAGCTTGCTCCCCCACATTTATTGAGCCTGATATTTTCATATCATTGTATTTTTATTTAGTATGTTTTAGTGTCTCATATAAACTGCACAGTCATAGCTTGGGCACTCTTGTGTAGCAGTGTTTTGTCATAGTTTATGTAGTTGTTTCTTGAGGCTGATTATTGCCTATCTTGAGTAGCTTCCTCCTCAAGATATTGTACACATTCTGCTGCTATTATGTTAATAAGATAACTATGAGTTCTTCTATCATTTTCTGAATTTTATGCAACACTTCTGTCTCATTTTTATGTTTGCATAATGCTTGATCTCCACATTTGGAACATCTTAAGATATTCCCAATAGTGCAGAATTTCCCTATTTTCGGATATTGCAATGCTTGTGGTCAAGAAATTAATAATGTATACAAAATGATCATCAACTACCTCAATAGAAAACAGCTATGGGTTAGGTAATCCTTCTTCCATATTAGTTGGCTCTTCCCTATTCTCGATTTGAGGTAAGTGATCAGGTCCGGCATTCAATCTCCCCGGTTTCACAGTGATTTCAAAATAATACTCCTAAAACAATAGTAACCACCTACAAATCTCCCCCCCCCCCCCCCCCCCAACATAGGCTTATTGAACAATTATTTTAAAGATGCATGATCTGTGAACATCTTGAAGTGTCCACCAAATAAATAATTTCTCTATTTCTGTAGGGCATACACCATTGTCAACCCTTCGCGCTCCATGGTGGAATAATTATGCTATGCGCTAGGGAGTTTTCTGCTAGAAAACTAAACTGGATGATTGATGTCCCCTTCTCTTGGATACGCTAATACAACTCCTAATTCTATCCCTGATGTAGCCACATGCACATGAAATACCTTTGCCCAGTCGGGAAATATAAGAATAGGTGTAGTTACCATATTTTCATTTAGTATCTCAAAGCTCTTTTGACACTCGTCATCCCAAAAAGAGGAAATATGCTTCTTTATAAAGTTTTCCATTGGTGTGGTGATCAAAGCATACCCTTGAATAATATTCCTATCATAACTGGTGTGGCCTAAGATGGAGCGCAACAATTTCTCAGTGGTGGGGACTACCAAATTGATGATAATCATGATATTGGCTGGGTCAACCATCAATCCTTGCTGACACACCACATGTCCTAATAGAATCCCAAATGGGACACAAAATATGCACTTCTTGATGTTTAGAAAAATTTGGTGTTTCCTACAGGCATCCAACATCATGCACAGGATTGACATATGGTTCTTGACTAATCAAAAAACTGTCTGATCGTCAAAATAGACTTCTAGAAACTTATGAATGAATTCCTTGAATACTGCTACAATTACACATGAAAATATGGTAGGGGAATTCTTCAGCCCAAAAGGCATGACAGTGTACTTGAACGATCCCCATTTAGTCGCAAAGGTTGTCTTGCTACGGTCTTCAAGTGCTATGCGGATCTGATGGTACCCTGTGAACCCATCAATGAACGATTATGCTTCTTGACCTCCCACATTATCTAGAATTTCATCAGAGAACAACGTAAGGGAGGGATCATGTACGCAGTCATCATTTAACATGTGTAGGTTTACACAAATCCTTATCTCTCCTTTATTCTTGTTTTCTTGGACCACCATAGGGCTTACCCAATCTTATAGTTCCACTAGTTCAAGGATACATGTGGCCACCATCTTCTCTATTCCATCCTTGACATAATTTTTATATTTAGGGTTCAGGAGATAGGGTCGATGTTTGAGAGGGTGAGCATCCAGCTTCAGGTTAATCCTCATAACACCCATATCCACGAAGATCCCTTTGAGTTATGAGAACTTTGTGGGGAACAGATCTTGATATTCAGTCAACAGCTCCACAATCTTTCCCATTGTGTCACTATCCCAGTAATCCCAAATTTTCGCCATCTTGGGCTAAGCTTCCGTGTAAATGTTGAATTCCTTTAGTTTTAATGGTATGGTAACATAAAATGCCTATAGAATAGGTCCTGCAATGACACGTTCTCCTTCTGATTTTGGGATAGTGATATTCCAGGGGTCTTCATCATAGTCTTCTACTAACAAATTTCTGCAGTTGAAAATATCCTACATCTACACATCCCAACCTGGCACAGTATATTCCTGCTTAGAGAGGGACTCATAAAATACCAGAGAATCTATATCTTGCAGGGCTTCATCAAGTTTCTCAGTTCCTCCCACTAGACCAAACGTCACCATGAAATCCTTAGTCATTGTACCCCAGTGATGAGTGTGTTGGTGTAGTTCTGCATCCAAATACTAGGTGGTGTGGATTTGTCCTAAAGCATGAATAAAAATATGGAGTCATTCATTCCATTTGTTTTCATTCCATACTTTGATCCAAAGAGCCAAGTTATTTCACGAATCCCCTCAACCCGAGAAGAGTTCCAAGGGTTGGTTGACTGAAGGGTCAAATCGTAGGATCATCATTTTTTGGCATTCCCCCTAGTCCTGAAAAGCTCCATTATGGGTTTCATACCATCGTGCAGGGGTTGCGTGCATAGCCAAGTCAAAGGCCCAAAACGTCTATTCTTTAGGGACATCTGCTTCAATTGTTTTAAGGAATTCCTTAACACTACCAGAACCATCAAAGTAGGGTAGTTCTCTTACCTTTGAGGAGATGCATCGAAAGCTCTTTGTGATATTAAGGCACCTTAACACAGATACATCATGCAAACAGTTCTGTCAATTTTCTATCTCTCCGTCAGAGTTTGAGAAGCATTCATTGTATTTTTCCAGGCATAACATGCCATTAGCCATGGGGTTGATCTAATCGTCGTCTTGGGCCGTTAGTTTGTAGACGTGATCAACATCCTCCTCCTCACGTACTGGTTCAATGTATCACTCACCTTCTGCTAGATCCAAAGGGACTATCAACTTTGTACCTTCGCTATCAAAGACCATACTCCTCCTTCTCAAGTTAATGGTACCTTCCATGTCAATATCCCAATCCAGACCTAACAGTGCAAGGTAAGGGTCTACTTCATCCACAATCTGGATTACTTAAAAATAAGCATAAACTTTAACACCTGTGCTGTCTACCACAACCTTCGGTAGTCACTCCAGTGTGATGATCTTTTGCTGATTAGCCATCCATAATTTAATAGTGTAACACTAAAACGTAGGTTCTCCCATCCTTTGCCAAGTTTTCTTAGGCAAGACATTTGCGTCCGATCCTAAGTCAAGGATCACTTGGTCCATTTCATAATCTCCAATTTGTGCAGTCATACGCATCTCCTGCCCAGTAATTTTTTTTGTTCTTTACAAATTGTTCACAATTTTAACCTCTAGTTGTGAGGAAACCTTTTCTACGCAGCTATCTATTCATGCTTGGAGATTCTCTACTTCCTTCTGGTTGCACAGTAGCTTCATATATGCCTGAAGGAATGGCTTAACTGCTTCATCTACTTTTGGATATATCACAGTCTTTGAGGTGGATGCTTCATCTTTGTCCATCTCCTTTTGAGTTTCCATGAAGGTTTCTTTCTCCTTTTTGAGATCTAACCCTTCCTTTTTCTCGACAGCCCTCCTGATTAGTGGTTCATCCGCAGCTTTTTCCTTAGCGCCTCTGGTGGAAATGTTGTTGCGCATGATCACATTGATACTTAGCCCATCATCCCGAGGTTTTTCCTTAAACCATTGTACATTCTGAGTGGGCATCTGTTGTTTTTCCTACATTTTTTCTATTATCACTGGGTATTCCTCAATGACATGGTCGAACTACCTGCAATATCTACAGGATCGACACGCAGGGTTCAGGCAGTCTGTAATATTTCCAAATGGCAAAAGCAGGAATATAGTGCATGAATATAAAAATACCAGCAAGTATCAACACATTAAATTTGAGCCAAATGATAGATCCATGGTATTATTTATGACAACAATAAATAAGTACAAGATATTGGGTATCTAGCCCCTCAAGGTAGGAAAAAGAAGCCTCCAATGCCAAAATACAGCCAAAACATGTAATACATAATAAAGCAATCAAAATAGAGTTTTAGTGAATAATACTACAGCTAGGACATATAAATAAATGTATTTAAAAATATTATCCTCATACAAGGTGAAAAATGGAGATCTATGCTCCCATACACTTTTCCTAGAAAACCCAGGAAGGGTTTATGGAAATACGCCAAATATGAATGGTGGATCTAAATCCATAGGGATGAATATGCACTAAAACTAAAGCACATAAAAGGAAGTGGTTGTATCTTATGCGGATCAATGAAGGGCCGATCCCTTGAATGAAAAAAAAACAATCCAAATGGAGCACTGAACTTGCCCCTGCAACAACTCACTAAAATAACACAGATATGGACTGGAACTGAGCTGTAGGGGATAAAATCAACTTGGCCTAATGCCAAATATATCAAATAATCCCAAGGGGCTAATTTACTAGCCTGCAAATTGAAGGAGACCTTCCTTCACTGCAAAACTAGTTCAGAAAACACCTAATATGATCTTCCACTACTGCACCCTACAACTCAGCACATATCTCAATAGAAAATAAATTGTACCAAAAGGCTGAAGCTTTTTATGAAACCTGAATGTGGAAATGTAGTGCAAAGCTCTTCTAAGAGGCCTCTCAAGGAAAGAGGTTGGATTCCCGATTAGGAACACCCAATGCTAAACAACACTGTAATCTTAGCTAAACAGTTGAAGAAAACCTATATGTCTAAACAGACCATATAATCAACAACATAACATATCATAACCTGAATAATATGGCTGCCATACTCTTCCTTATATAAGAAATGAGCTTCCAAACCCTAAGCCCCATCCATTAATGACACTACTTCCATGCAATGTGTCTCCATCTAAAACTGCACTATCCCTCATTGAATGCCACTCCTCCATGACAACGTTGTTGATTTGGTCAAGGTTGACCCATTCCACATGCTTTAGCCCCTTTTCAAACCTAATGGTTTTTTATTAAGCTTAAAATATGACCCAATTTCACATGAGAAGTGGTTTTATTCCTAATAAAGAAATTTATGGGTCTCTCTACCCACTAATTCATCAAGCAAGAAAGAAAAATTAGATTTTAATATTCCAATTAGATGTTGCTAATTTAGGAATATTACATAGTCTCTTGCATAATGTCCCATGTCTCGATAGTTGTAGTAGATCAGTTTCCCTCATTCTCAACTTGAACTTCCCCTCTCCCTCCTCCCCTTCCTCGTGCAAGGGGTCTGCCCTACCCAGAGGGAGATAGTGGTGATGAGGGGTTAGCCTACACCCTGTATATGTTTCCCCTATCTACCATTAGGTCAAGTGTTCAGTAGTTTTGTTCATCGTGACCCATAGGCAAGAAGAATATGCACCACTTTTGTTTTAATTTTGGAACATAGGAACCTAACCATGGGAAATGATCTGTATCATGTCTTCCTGCTACCTGACAGTCAACAAACCATAGCATGGGGGTACTGGGTCTAGCCATTTCTCTTGGACATAGAAGGCTTGGCCCCTTAGCTTGCATTTAATATGATAACAGAGAGCATTGATCCTTAATGTGACCTGACACCCTATAGTGTATGCACCAGACGTCTGGGCTAGATTCCTTACCTCGATCCCTTCATAAGTTCTGAAGTTCTAAGTGCATTTCCTCTAGCTGGCTCTAGATCTGTAGTGCCGCAAATTGACTATCATCTCTTGGTGTACCTTCTAACTTCATGGTAGTCTCTAGAGCTTGTTCCTAGGAGTCGATCTTATGTTGTCCCATAGGTTTGTGTAGATCTGGTAATAGCATGGCGATAAACCATTCCTTGTGTTGTTTTTCCTCGTAGACAAACTCCCCATCACTGGTGACCTTCTTCAGTTGTTGGTCAGCTTCCCAGGAAGACTCTGTAGGTCCCTATCTGAAGCCTTTTAATCCGACTACACATTGAGAGTACGATTTAGGCTTTCGAAACTACTATTTTAGGTCATCCTTA
This sequence comes from Pinus albicaulis, assembly GCA_034641835.2. NCBI lineage: Eukaryota > Viridiplantae > Streptophyta > Pinopsida > Pinales > Pinaceae > Pinus > Pinus albicaulis. The sequence continues at coordinate 1,639,248,396 of CM076580.1, forward strand.
ATATTTTGTATTGACATGTTCATGTGCTGACCAATGTATCCCATAAAATAGTCCAGGTCCCTTCCTTCGAAAGCTATGGAAAACTGTGCTCTCTTCACGACATCATTATTAATTTTTTGCACAGTCCATACAGACTTTGCTACAAACCATAATCGATCCATATCCTCATCCCCCACACCCTTAAAGGTAGGAAGTTTCATGTGTGCATCCATATCGTCTTCAGGTGGTGGCAGAGGTAGGGTAGGATAATTCTTACCCTTGCGTGAGTTTGATGATGGTGTAGCTAGGGGACTGTTTTCAATGTGCGCAACCCTGCACTGGTTAAGATCATGTGATTCCATTAACAGACTATATAATGATCTATCTCCTTCGTGATTAACCCGATAGTATTTACTACTTCATGTCATGCTTCCACTTTGGTCGGAGGTAATTCACATGGTGTGGCCACATAGGACACCTTTTTCACATAATAGCATCTTAATAAACAATGGCAGGGCTTGTAGGAACCTACCTCTAAATTCCTTGAAGAATCTTCGTTCCACTTCCGAATATGATACAAAATGGTTAACTACAAACTCTGTTACAAACCCTCCCAAAATACTATCAGCCCAGTGATCTACAGTCTTTATGATCTTTTTAGCGGTCTTTTCCAATTGTTGGATCAATTCAGGGGTCCACTGAGTGACCTGATCATCCTTCTAGCAAGTCTGGAACTCCGCTAGTCATGCGAGCCATTCCTGTAATTCGTGTGCAAATGACACGAGGAATATTTTGTGCACTTCTGTAAATATGTACTTGTTCTTCGAATCTTCGGCATATAGCTTCTTACTTCTATTCTCTTTTAGAGAAAACTCCTGGATCTGTCTTTCGAACCATTCCTCAAGTCCAGGCTTCAGCTATTGCCAATGACTCCATGGCATTACTTGATCTCTCTCCCAAAATGCTCTCAGTCCCGGAAACGGAACCATTTTTTGGCTTGAGGGGTCTTGACCCTAGTTCTATTTTAAGGTTTTCCAGCAAAGCCCTATACTACTGGCCCTTTCGGTAATGACCTACTTGCACAGGTCAAGGTCTAATTTGAGGTATTATGGAAGGGTGTTGGAATTAGGTTTCTGCACCTTGAGAGAGAGAAAGTTAATTAAAGTGGGTCCCTTCAGTTCTAACATACCTACACTAGAGAAGCCTTAATGCAGAAACGCTTAACATTATATCAATAGAGTAACTTAAGCGAAGGTTATAAATCATCAGATAACATATAATTAGATCAAAGAACTTAAACCAGATCTATGCATTCATAACATCACATCCACGTGCGCACCAGTAAATTATCAATATTCAGTGAGCAGGTAGAATTTCAGAAATAACATAAAGCATAGTTGATAATCATAACACATAAACACTAGATATCACAAAAAAATACCCTCATTCATTCATATCTAGATCCAACTTATAGACTCTATCTACTAGCCCACACACACAACCAGCAAGGTCTGCACATAGCAGGACTCGTGGTCTCCATGCACACAACCAGCAGGAGCCCTTACCCAGAAAATCAACACAAAAGATCCACAATTACGTATCCAAGTGTAATCCCAACTTATTCTCTCTCTATACTCGATTTATCCATCTATTTATAACATAACACATTGCGCTACTCTATGGTCCACAAACTATGGTTTTCAGACTCTTGGTATACCCTTTAATCCATTAAAATTCATTTGGGGCTTTCACTTGCCCCAAAGCCCTTGCGTTGCACTAAATATTACAAAATATTACAAAAATGGACCAAAAATGCGGTTATGAGACCTTGCTCCAACATGATCCCACTCATAAAAAAATATTGTATGAAATTGTTTCGAATTATAATGAGATTTTTTAGGAACCAAGTGTGTTAGTATGAATCTTAATTCCAAGCGTACGAAAAAATACCACTTTAGTTGTGCATAACAAACAACCCTAACAAAGAAGATGGCTGCCAATATCCTCAGATCTACAGGTAGGTGATCAAGATAAATGTTGCAAAAATCTAGATCTATGCATTAGAAGACATTAAGAAGTAGAAAAAACAAGATTTACTCCATGCATCCAATAGACAAGACAATAATATGTTGAATGAATTTTGTATTAATGGCACCTGGGAGGAAAACACAAGAGGGTGTTTCATGTTCTACTCAATGGGATGGGTTCTTGTAAGCCCTCAGCACTTCAGATCTAAAATCCCTCTCCCTTGAAGGTGTAGAAAACCCAGAAAAAAATGGTAGTAAAATATGACTGTGATGGTGGATCAATAGTCAGACCAAAAGTATAGATCCCGAGTGATCTTTAGGAAAAAAAAGGTGGTAAATGAAAGGGAAAACCCTTCTATTTATAACAAAATATTGAGTTAGTCTAGATATTGGTGCATAATTAAACCATTATTAACCAAATCAAGATCTAAATTTTATGGAATTTTTATTATATTTGTTGGAGGGAAAAGGAATTTGACTTGGGTCAAATCCCTTTATTTGTAAATAATAAATAAATAAATGATTTATTTATCATTTTAAGGATGTAGTTGAATAATAATCAAATAAATAATGATTTATTTAATTATTTAAGAGTGATTTAGTCATATTCAGCAAAGAATATTATTTAAATAAGGTTTAAATAATTATTCTTGGGAAATAATAAGATAAATAATGATTATCTAATCAATTTCCCTGTTTTGGGCTAAATAGAACCTGGAACATTAATTAAATTTCTATTTAACTAATTATTCCTTGAGGAGAATCAAATAAATGTAGATTTATTTAATATTTCCTCATGGATTTTGTTGTTTAGACCATAGACAACTTAATAAAGGTGGTTTACTAAGTTATTTTTCATAGTGAATGAAATTTTACTTAGGGTAAAATTGGTATTACATGGTGTACTTGGGTCCATCTAATAACAATGGGTTAGATGAACAAAAAATGGTGTAACAGATTGCCCCCCAGTGTGCGAGTGTTAGGAGCTAATCGTATGACCGAAGTACGTTGTAAGAACTCAATCACTAGATGTCGAAGGGGAAGTCAAAGAGAGAGAAGTATAAGGTAGACCAAAGTGTTGAAATAACTAGACCTGGAGGAGGAAAGACTTATAGGTGTGACTATTTGATGAGTGAGTACCTATGCTATAGGCGGTGGGGGAGGCATACCTATGCCTGCTGAGGCAAAGTAAAAACAATAAGGCGTCTGGTAAACCACGGGACTGGTCAATATAGTACATGCTGGCATAAAAATGAGCCAAATAAACAACACGATAATGAATCCCACATACATATTGTGCCTTGGATAACAGTTAGGACTTGTACAATGATATTTAAGTACATGAGATATAAATGCAACCCAGATGTGCTTGAAAAAAGGAAAGGGCTCTGAAAATTTGATTGATACATGCAAACAAAAAGGCGTTGCAAGCAGCTGAGGCCGACATCATTAAATGTATGGAGTTGCATCAAAGGTTGTAGTGAAGAGGTCATTCGAGTGTGTGGGGGGATACCTGTAGGGCCACCCCCTCATGAGGGATGAGACATCTCACATACATCGGGGAATCACCGACATCAACTGCTGCATCACTGAACCATCAAGTATATGGATCTCGATCATGTTGAAAGGAGTTCGAGCTGAGAAACAATCAAGTCAAATGGAAATAATGACTACCTTTGCCTTATCCGAGGCACCGAACAAGAGTGGAAGTTGGAACCAAGGTACACCTCCCTCTAGACCTATCTTCTAGAATGAATGAGTTGATGTCGATAGAAGGAGGTACGCCATAAGTGAGGCAATAAGGGATCCTCAACTATGACACGAGAGAAAATAGTAGAGCGACTAACAGACTGACACCAATGATGATGATGAAATGGGGGGTACTAAGTAGTGAATGGATGACTTCCCTTGTTGGAGAATAAAGGGCATGGATGGCCTGGCAGTGACTGACACAATATCATGAGGGATAGGGTACAGTGGGACTGAAGGCCATAATGTGCGACACAAGAGAGGGACCAAGAAATTAAGGATGGAGGACTATAGCAGGATGAAAAAGGGACTCGGGATAGACTCCATGAATGCAATGATGACTCAACTCAGATGCGCTAAACAAGGGTGAATCGATGGTGTTGCCACACAGAAAAGGTCCAATGGGGACCATAAAAACATGAGTACAAGATGGTAACTCACGATGAAAATCGACATGAGCGTGGAAAAGTATGGAGGCAAAGTGATGCCCCCAGTACGAATTTTGTAAGTGAAGAAATTCAATTTTGAGGAGGGGTGAAGTGATGCTTCTTGGAAAAAATATGTCCTGGTGAAGTATCAAATCACTAAAAACTAACGGATACCCATTTGAGGGCTCGGTGAGAGCTATCCAATGGTATAGATAGTTTGGTAAATGGCGCTACGGCTTGGCCACAACAAGCGAGAGAAAAAATAGGGGTTTCCCTTTTAATAAGGCATTTTCTCTTCAAATTCACTCATTTGCATGTGGAGCTGTGGTGAATGCAGAGAGGAGAGAAGGCCCTAAATCTTGTGGCGATCGTAGCAGACAAAATGATTGTTGGAATTGAGATCCTTTAGTTGCAGGTAAGAGGCCTAATCCTACTCTTTCATTTTAGTGGATTGAAAGGTCAGTTTAGGAACCCAGAGCTCATGAATAGGCTAGGTCGCACTTTTTGGGGTCTGTTCTGCAACCTGGGTAGCAAGTACTGGGAAGAAAACTGCGACCTGTCCCAGGAAATGACCTGAAAAGTGAGACCTGTTAGAGAAAGGGGGTTTCAATGTTATTTTTTGCTGAGATCTGGGATTTTTATGGTTAAGGGGCATAGGTGCCCCAAGCATGTTGTGGTCATGCCAAAATGTATTTAGAAAAAAGGGGAAGCTAAAAACATTTTAATGATGTGGTGCACCATTTTTTTTCGTTATGGTTATGTAGTTTGAGAAAGGGAATGGAGGATTACCAATATCTTTTGGTACTGAATATATGAATCAAATGGGCTTTAAGTTTCTAGATTGGCATACATGGTGTCACTATCCCAAAGAGAGGATTTGGAGATAATGAACTGGTGCTCTCCCACAAAACTCACAGGTTGGTCAACAACAATGTCAAAGGGACTGGGTTGTTTATGTAATATGAAGGAATGATGAGGGGTATCATCCCTAGAGTGATCTGAAGTGATATGGGATTCTAGAGGTTATTCTAAATGTGGAAGAATAATGAACTAGAGTCGACACGACTAGATACACTAGGAGAGTTGTGGAGAATTTCTTCTCCTAGTTTCTCAAGTATGGGTGCCCCCTTACCCAAACATTGGGTGTCAATGTAATGACCGCAAGGGGTATGTGGTTTGAATGCATCGGTTCGATATAAGGCGGGATAGATAAAGTCAGGGGTGGTGACTACTTCCATAATGTTATCATCGTAATAGAAGATGGGGTGACTGGTGGAAGAAATACCACCTGACATAGTGAAGCTACCTGACTCATCATCATGAGAAGAGAGGCTCACATGCACATTGTCACAAGTGGTGACAGAAGAGTAAGAAGATAAAGGATCTATCGATGTTGAGCCTAGGGTGATCGCTGAAGGGAGGTCAAGCGAAACATTAGGGGAAGTCTCCAAGGGGACTTCCACCGAGGGTCTCATGGATGAAGATAGGTAGAAAATGGTGGATGAAGGCTCTGTCATCTCGACATCAAGATGGGTAATGTCAATTGGATCATTCGTTTCCTCTGGTTTTGCTGAAGCAAAATGTGCAAATAAGGGAGCGGTGAACTCGTTGCGCTTGGCCTCGAATTGGCGAACCGCTTCAAAAGAGGAGTGGTAATCTTCAAGGTAGGGACAGAGGTGATTATAGTGGCCATGGAAATCACACAAATCACAAGGGTGATTTGTGTGCAAAGACTTGAGTTTCGGGACTGAATCGGGTATAGTGACATATACCTCTGGGATATCAGACTTCAGAAATGTCTCATAGACCATGGACTTAAGGTGAGGCAACTTCGGACAAGTATGGGTGGCGTGACCGACAAAATCGCACAAAGCACACTGGATGGTATGCTTTGGAGGCCAAGGAGGGGCAGGGTTTATCGAGGCAACCTTGTCCTTATATGCCCTGTTGCGAGCTTTGCCCTTCGGTTTTTGTTGAGGTGACTGAGGCACTATTGCAGAGGGGGAAGTCATAGGGACTGATTGAACCAGGGTCAAAGAAAGATAAGGTTTGGGTTGACCAGGCAGGGTAGCGGCTGGAGGATCAAGGTACCAGATGGGAATCCTAAGGGTCAAGTTAGAGAGAGAGAGGGTAGCCATGACAGGTACTGTGTACACTCTTAGGGGAGGAGCTAGGAATGGTATCTGACGAGAGGGGTAATGGCTAGGTGAGATGGATCCTAAATGGTTAAGGTATGGAGGAACCATTCTAGGAGGGTAAAGAGGCTCATGGATACCAGTTGAAGGGCTAGGAGGAGGAGGTATAGAAGGTTGAATCGAAGGGATAGGAGTAGGCTGGGGAGGGCGACGAGGTTGCTGACTAGCCGAGGCAGGCTGCTTGAGGGCAGCCTGAGACTATTGCATCATGCAAACATTCGATGAGCTGGGATCAGAGACAGGAGGAGGAAGACCAGGGAATATACCAAGCAATAAGGAATATTTGTAGACTTCGAGTGAGACACTGGTCAAAGGATCGACGGTTTTCTTATTGGCAACTGAATAGATGGTAAAATTAGGGGAGGTATGAGACTTCGGTTCATAATATGTCAACTAGTCAATGGTGACTATATTTCTGTTATGAGGGAAAGAAATATTGCAGTGGACCGCGGAAGGGACAAAAAAAATCGCATACATGTAGCTATGACCCAATAGAATTTTTTAATCTAAGGGGGCATCTATGACTTCTACATCAACGCAAACACTCTTGCCTACAAGAGTAATAGGAAAATTGTAGAATAAGCCAATGGGTTGGGAGGTGTGGCCATCCCACGCTCGAAGAGTGATCGTGGAAGGAGACAAATTAGGTGATACGAGTTGCTTCCAAACTGAATCAGACATCAGACAGGTGGATGCCCCCTCATCAATAATGCACCAAGAAACGTTGGCATTCTGGATCTCGACTGGGATTTCGAAGGCGACAGAAGCAGGGAGAGGAGGATGTTCTGACCGGTCAACATCAAAGACAATAAATCGATCATCGGAAGGATCTATAGTGCCCATGGCAGATAGTAGAGATTTTCGTTTTGAAGGGCACGACTGGAGGAGTTCCAGCATTGAAATGGCAGCAGGAGATTGCGCCAAATCATCTACTATGTTATACAAATGGGTAGCTTTTCTAGAAGCAACATTTCAGCATAATGGTCCTTTAGGGATCTTGTTATGAACCTCCACCTTAGGCTGAGGGATAGGCAAGGGACCATTAGGTGTCAAAAGAGGCTCTGTAGAGACCGAAGGAGGTGGCTCGGGGATAGATGTAGTGGGAGGCTTGTTGTACTGACGAGACCGAGTTTGAATATTGATGTCTACGGTTAGAGGTTGAGTAGAGTTCATCATGAAAATATGGTAATCAGAGGTACCATATGGAAGATGTTGAGTGGCCACCTGTCCTTCAGGTGGTTGGGTAGCCACAAATCCCTGCTATGCGTACACCTGATCTTGAGGGGGTAGTGGCTACTATTACGGGGGTTGAGAAGGCAAGAGAGGCAGAGGTGCTAATGTTGGAGGAGATAGAGCACCAAGCTATGGATACGAATAATAAAAATGTTGGGTAACACTGTGGTTAATAGGATAATGGGAAAAAAGAGGAAGCATGCCATATTCTAGATACTTGCCACCGGGAGGGGGAAAAGTGTAGGAGGTGCCCCCCCCCCCCCCCCCCCAAGGAAAACCATAGCCCATGGGAGGTTGAGCGTATGGATTAGAGAGAGATCCAACGATACCGTCGACAGCATGAGGTGCCCTCAGTGCATTGGCACCGCTGGGAATGGGAATAGCAGGTAGAACGATATAAAATAACCTGAATGAGCGTAGATCAGGTCATATTTTAATGCCATTTGGAGGGAAGCTTCTTCATTTTGAGGAAAATGCGATGCGAAATCTTTCCCGATAGCAAGAAAGAGAGATCTAAGGAACCAATCCATGTAGACACATTATTAAAAGGTAGGGGATTTACATAGGCTATTTCTTCTCCGCCATTCCTGGACATGATCGGATAGGCGGGTCGTAGATGATTGACGAAAAGAAGTCAAAATTTCGATACCAGTGTCATAACGGAGGGGAAGCTGGAAGTAAGACAAAAAATCCTAGGCAAGAATCACAAAGGTGGTATGAGAGGAAGGGGCCTGATCAACAACCACTTAGAAGCTTCACCTATGAGTGTTCATTGGAACAACTGAAGACAGACAGAGTCATCCATAATGGAGTTAGACGAACACCACATGTGGAAAGATCGAACATGATTTGAAGGATTTTCTCTAGCAAGGCCTTCAAACTTTGGGATGTCGGAAGGGAGCTTTGTCAGCATAGCAGGCCAACTAGCATCATGGTGTATAGGGTCGTTTATAAACTGGTCAAAATTGGGGAGGATGAGGTTTGACATGAAGGGGAGCAAGAGCACAGTCGGGCTAGTGTCTGTTGCGGCCCTACTGGTGGTATTCCTGGCATGAGGGCTGGGGTTACCACCAGCATTAGGTCCTGCACCAGACATGGTGAAGGTGTTAGGGGGAGAACCGAAGGCGGAACAAGAAGGAGAACCCAAAGGACTAGAAGAAGAGTCGGTGTGTAGACTCGGTGGAGGACTAACTCGAATCCTATGTAGAGGAGTAAGTCTTCCTACCAGAAACTGAAGATGAAGGCCAATAAGTCTCTGTGATAAACGCCTTGGTGGCACAATGATGATGACACAAACATGGCACAAAGGAAAAAGAGACTGACAAGGGTAGGGAGGTGCAGGATCAACTGATTACAATGTCGAAACAAGGGCATAGAGGTGCAGGATCAATTGATTTCAACGTTTTTAGAGTCTTTTCTTGGCGGTGTTAACCAAGCCCTTTTTGCTTAGGATATGTGTTTAAAAGTGTGTAAATTTTAATTTTTAAACCCAGATGTTTGTAGAGAAAAAACAAAAAGTGCATTGTATAGCTGTAAATAAACCTGCAAATGAGAGTATATAGGCCTGCAAAAATAGAAAATAAACAACTAATAATGCAATAATCTAAACCCAAGGAGGTGGGTCTCTCAACAAACTAAAAAACTAAAAAACACACGAAAATAACCAATAGAGCTAAGGTCGGGAGGGACAAGGATCTAAAGGTCAAAGTCTGCTGGAAAGTGGTGCAGAAAACAACAACAAATCAAGGGAAAAATTGTTGTAAAAGAGGTGGTGAAAGGCTATCTCCAGGAGGGAAAAAAATGAACCCTAGAGGAAAGCCGAAAAAAAGCTAAATGAGGTGATTTTGATGGATAACAAGCCGATCTAAAGTGGATCTAAAGGTGAGGTATCAGATCTAAAAAAAGGGCTGAAGACTCTAAAATTTCAGACAACCTACAACAGCAAAAACTCTTCCACAAAAAGTGGAGGGTACTGAAGCCCTAGGGGGCTAGGTGCCCACTTAGTTGAGAAAAAAATAACAAGTAAAGATCCAAAACGGGCGGAGACGGAGGTTAGACAACCCTGAACAGAGGCTCACACAGACCCAGAAAAGTTTCAGAAAAATCCTTGCAAAAAGTCTAGGTCACAGTTTCTGACCTGTTTTCAATAGAGGTCATAGTTTTTGGGCTGAAAGGTGCATTTTGAGGGTCCAGGTCATAGTTTTTGGGCTAAAAAGTGTGACCTGCACTTCCGGCACTCTCGGTGGAAGATTTCAAAAAAATTGTCCTCTCAGCTGCGACTGATATCTGTCACCTGTGCAATAGGTCCGAAAACACACAGAAGTTAGAATTTTTATTGTTTTAGGGATTTATAGGTTAAAAACAACATCAAGAAAGGTAAAAACAAGGCTTTGAAGAGAAATCCTAGGGTTTGAAGTAGCTGTATATGCAAGGATTAGACAAGTGACAGCGGTCATAATCGTAAAATCGTGTTGAGTCGCCAGTTGTTAGTATGAATCTTAATTCCAAGCATACGAAAAAATACCACTTTAGTTGTGCATAACAAACAACCCTAACAACAAATATGGCTACCAATATCCTTAGATATGTAGTTAGGTGATCAAGATAAATGCTGCAAAAATCTAGATCTATGCATTAGAAGACATTAAGCAGTAGAAAAAACAAGATTTACTCCATGCATCCAATAGAAAAGACAAGAATATGTTGAATGAATTTTGTATTAATAGCACCTAGGAGGAAAACACAAGAGGGTGTTCCCTGTTCTCCTCAATGGGATGGGTTTTTGTAATTCCTCAGCACTTCAAATATAAAATTCCTCTGTCTTGATGGTGTAGAAAACCCAAACAAAAATGGTAGTAAAATATCGCTATGATGGTGGATCAATAGTCAGACCAAAAGTATAGATCTAGAATGGTATTTAGGCAACAAAAGGTGGTAAATGAATGGGAAAACCCTTCTATTTATAACAAATTATTAAGTTAGTCTAGATATTGGTGCATAGTTAAAATATTATTAACCAAATCAAGATCCAACTTTTATGGAATATTTTATTATATTTTTTGGAGGGAAAAGGAATTTGACTTGGGTCAAATCCCTTTATTTGTAAATAATAAATAAATAAATGATTTATTTATCATTTTAAGGATGTGGTTGAATAATAATCAAATAAATAATGATTTATTTAATTATTTGAGGGTGATTTAGTCATATTCAACAAAGAATATTATTTAAATAAGGTTTAAATAATTATTATTAGGAAATAATAAGATAAATAATGATTTATCTAATTAATTTCCCTGTTTTGGGTTAAATATAACCAGGAATTTTAATTAAATTTCTATTTAACTAATTATTCCTTGAGGAGAATGAAACAAATGTAGATTTATTTAATATTTCCTCATGGGGTTTCCTGTTTAGACCATAAACAAATTAATAAAGGTGGTTTACTAAGTTATTTTTCATAGTGAATGCAATTTTACTTACGGTAAAATTGGTCTTACATGGTGTACTTGGGTCCATCTAATAACAATGGGTTAGATGACCAAAAAATGGTGTAACAAAGTGGGTTGCCTCCAAACCGTGAAATCCAACATGAGATCCACTTGCAGAAGGATGTGCTTTTGACAAATATTGGTATGTATAGGTTTTCAACTATTGAGATGGAGGAGATAAATAAGGTGTAGGAATTGTTGAACCAAGGGGTCATCAGACGAAGTTCTTCTCCATGTGGTTCACTTATTATGTTGGTGCCAAAGAAGGATGACACATGGAGTATGTATGTGGACTACAAAGAACTCAAACAAAGAATGATGAAGAATCAATACCCTCTCCGTTGCTTTGATGATTTATTAGATAAATTTGGAAAGGTTGTTTATTTGAAAAAATTGTACATGCGCAGTGACTACCATCAAGTTGGGATTGCAAAACAAGAGACATGGAAGACTACGTTCAATACAAAATAAATGTTGTTTCAATCAATGGAGATTCCATTCACACTATGCAATTCTTTAACCACATTCGTGAGCGCGATGAATGATAATTTCAGGCTTTTTCTTGATTTGTACTTTTTCCACTTGATGACATTCTTGTTTATAGTAGGACATGGAAATATCATGTGAGTCATGTTAAAAAAGTGCATGATGTTTTCCAAAAGGAAAAATTGTATGTGAAAATTTCTAAGTGTGAATTTGGTAAAACCTCATTGGTTTACATAGGCCACATTGTTGGAGATGGATAGTGAAAAATAGATCTTTCTAAAGTTAATGTGATTTAAAATGGCCTAAACCCACCAATGTTACAGAGGTTCGTACCTTTTTGGGTGTAGTGCAATACTAAAAGAAAATATCAGTACCACACCATTTTTTCCTCAACTAACCTCCAACAAGCTTTCCAGAAACATCTTGGAAAAGTTTGTATTCCCACCAATGAACAAATACATGTAATTAGAGAGGCACATACCTGTCTTGTGTCAGGTCATTTTTATGTAGGAAAAAATTTGTGTCATTTACAGAGGCTTTGTTATCGGCCTGGCATGGAAAGTATTGTGACTCTATATGTAAAGGAATTTGTGTTGTGTTCAATTTGCAAGCCCTACAATAGAAAATTAGGGCTCTACACACTACCCCTTGTTCTAAGTCATCCATGGGAAAGTGTGTCAATGGATTTTGTTGGCAGTTTGACATTGTCTAGAATAGGTCATGACTATTTGTATGTCGTTGTGGATCAATTTAGCAAAACATGTGTCTTAATCCTTGTGAAAAGCACATTGCTGTAGAACAGACTGCTCATCTCATCTTCCAATTTGTATGGGTCCACTTTGGGTTGTGCACATCTATTATGTATGATTGAGACTCTCTCTTCCTCAGAAATTTTTGGATGAGTTTGTGGAGAATTATGGACACCAAGCTGAAGAGGAGCACAAAATTTCATCTACAGATCGACAAAAAAACATAGCTTGTCAACTACACAGTGCTACTTTTTCTCTGGGGTTATTGTGGCAAGCATCCCAAGTCGTTGGAAGGCAAGCTTCCCTATGTGCAACATGCATACAACTGGGAAGTGTATTCATCCACTTAAACTTTACTATTCAAGTATGATTTGGATATTCTACTAAGGATCCCTTAGACATGGCCATTGGGAGAGATGAAGATTCCAATGAGACAAATGAAAGGGACAAAGCACAGCAGTTCATTCAGTGAATTCAGATCATTCGCCTGGCAGTGCCTGAGTCATTGGAGAAAATACAAGCTCGATATAAAGCTCGACATGACAAGAACCGGGTTGATCACTAATTCCAGGTTGGATACAGGGTGTGCCTCCACATCAGCAGATATAGGATGAAAGGGGAAGGAAATAATTTGAGATGAATTTGATACGACCCATTCACTATATTAGAAAAAATTGGGGACAATTCAATTCGTCTTGATTTGCCAGCATACATGCAGATGTACTCAGTGATCAACATTGAAAACTTGAAGACTGATGAGACTCCTTTGAGCATGGACACTGAAGAGGTTGGAAATATTCCTATAGTGGATGAATTTGCACCCAAATAATTGGAAAATATACCTGAGGATATCATTCTTGATAGGAGGACTAGGACTTCATGACAGGGAGATGTGGAGTACATTTGTATTGGTTTCAAGGGAATGCATCCAAGTAAGGTCCGTTGGATTGAAAAATATAAACTGAGGGAATAATTCCCTCACTTTCCAATTGAATGATAAATATTTTGTCAGTCCAAAATCTCATTACTGAGGAGGAATGATCCAGGTGGCTCCAGAAACACTCAAAATTCAGAAGTGGCTTTGGAAAAGATAAAAAATAAAAGTAACTAGATTGAAGTAGAACCACGGTTAGATCAAATATCTCATTGCAACATTTCCAATGGTGTGAAAGATACCTCAATTTGAGTTTGTATGAGAGAGTTATGGTCATTCAAATTTTTGGTCAAACTAAGCCTAGTGGGAGCCACTAACGAAGTAATAATTTGGCACTTATGAGTGCACGATTTCTAGTGACTAGAATGGGCGAATTTGTAGCCTATTTAATTTGACCGTTGAACGTAAATTTGGCTGACGGGTTTTTTAACCACTTTGTTTTAAATATATATGTTATTACATTTTACTCTATTTTTAAACTTTTCTTAAAGAAAATGCCGACAGTTTTAGTGTCAACATTTTATTTATAATAAACAGGGAAATTATTGATAGTGGGATTATCATCTTTTTCATAGTTCAATAATATTTTCTTGACAATGCGCTGACAATGGGGTTGTTAGAATTTTTGGTATAGCTGATAAAAAAAAATTTCAGCACCAAAAAAAATTTGAAATTTGATTTTTTGAAATGCGTTGACCACGTGAACAACACAAATCATGCATATGAAGCGTGCCAGGTTCAGTTCCAAGGTGGAAGGTATGTGTTAAGTAAATGTTTTCTAGTAGGACCAAGTATGTGGTTGTTAATTAGTCATTCAAATGCAAGACATGGGTGACTATTAAATCATTTTCCCGAATGATTAAAACTTTTACTCGGTTAAAACAATTTCCCATATGGTTGGTTTCATGTTTTCGTTTGTGATTTTTGTAAATCCTGGTAATTTTTGCATCCAAGATCATCGAAAAGGATCTAAGATAAAATCCTAGGGAAGTTTTGTGTGGTTTTTCTAGATTTTATAGCAAATTGGGAAAAGTAGCAAAACCAACCAAGCTAAGCCAAAAGTGCCCGAAGTCTTGGAAGTCTATCCTGACATCCAACAACAATTTCAGCAACTTGCAAGGTGGAAAGAATTTTTCCACCAATGCACATATTACCATGATTTTGTGGCTCAAGAATTTTCTCAGGGGTTTTTTGGTCACCGAGTGGCCCTAGGAAGACTTTCCTTTCCAGTTACGAAGGAGTTGATTGCATAGGCTACTGTTCTACCTTCATATGGAGAAAGGGTGTTCAGGAGTGATATTCTAGCAGGGATTGATGTCCCATTTTTCCTAAATATAGAGTTCAAAGGTAAAAATTGGAAGACAGGGGTTTAATGAGCCTAGTTGGAGGATAAGTGGAATTGGTTACTAAGGATAACCCAATCCTATATTACCTGTGAAGGTAATTTCAACTAGGTAAACATTTACCATTTTCACTTCTTAGCTCAGTTATATGGTCAAGTCCAAATTGATGTCTGTTTTTATTTGTTGGAGAGTTTGAAACACATGGACACACATTTTTGAGCCAGGGAAAACCCTTATCCTCACTTATTTTTATCATAAATCCCTAATCAAACTATTAATTGAGAATCAGTTGGCCAATAAAAGAAGAACCTGGAGCAATTTCCTTTTTTGGGGACATTTTCAACCTCAACCTCTTCAGACTAGAATAGGGAGGGAGAAAGGAACCAATAAGGAAAAGAAACCCATGCATGAGCTTCCACTAATCCAAACCCTAGCACATGCATTCCCTTTTCATCTTCTGGTCTCAAAATCCCTAAATTTTATGTAAGGAGGAGTGCTAGGAGAAAAAGGGCAGACCCTCTTTCCATTGAAAACATACCCTCTACAATCAATACCCCTCATGCTGATAAATAATTCGTGGAAAATTCATCTTTAGAAACACATTCAACATAGATCATTAAAGGAAAAGAGCTTATAGTTTGAACCCAAGATGAACCCCTAGATAAAGAAGAACCTACACTTTTTGAAATATTTAAGGGAGGAAAGAGACCTCATACCAGGCCTACCAACAAGCTCATGTTTAACTAAAACTAGAAAACAATCAAGACCTTGCCAAAGAGGTGATTAATGTAGACATCGTGTCATTTAAGTACCTCATATTAAACAAAGGAAAAATTGTAGGTCCTAAGAAATCAAAAGTGAAAGAAACTAAATCAAAGGCCTAATGGAAACCAAGAAAAGTAAGAGGCAAAGACTGGAAAAGGTTGATGTTCTGCTAAAGGTAGCATACACCTCAGCTAAGAAGCTAAGGGAATTTTGAGTTTTTGATTATTCAATGATAAAAAGTGAATTTTGATATATCATTGATAATTCATCTATTAGCGTTTATACAAAGAAGTGTAGAGGAAAGCTGACATCTCAGTTTTGAGAAAATTTTGCAAAATGGTACTGACATTTCCATTGTCAATGCATTTTCAAAAAGGAACAAATTATGAAAAGTGCTGAAAGTATGCCTATCAAAAAAACTATTAACTTAGGCATCTAAGATCTGATAATGACAATATCAACGATTACAATCGAAAGCCCAAGAAAGAAGGTTCTTAAACAAAATAATAGTTTTGGAGGGTGAATGGACCTATTTTGCAGTGACAGACTTGTTTTTCAAAGAGGGACCTCTTTTTCTAGTGAGGGAGACATCATGATGATACATTTTTCTCAACCACACTTTTAGCATGATTTTCAACAAGTGGTTTTTATTTTTCAATTTCTTGATGTATTTAAAAGGTATTTTTGAGATGCATGTACCTAAAAAAATTTTATTGCTACTTTGGATTGCTATAATTAAAGTTTAAAATATAATCCTGTGATTGGTTGTTGTAATGATTATATAAGAAATAAATATAGAAGAAAAAATGGTTTTTGTTTATTTGAAACATAACATCCTTGTGTAATATTGGAGAAGATCTTAGATATATACTGTTTTCATGAGCACTTGCAAAAATTATTCTGTCATAGTTTCATGTATATATTATTTGTTTTGAAACATTCTTCATGTCTGGAAAGATGAGTGTGTGAGATTGGGATTCATTTATGCTCATGTTTCCTTACTTCTCCAACATTAGTAATTTTTGTTTCATTTCATTTTGTAATATTCCTAATTAGCTTTTGACAAGTTGGAATATTAAATTTTGATTTTGCTAATAAAACAGACGAATAAGAGGCTAGGGGGACCCATAAATATCATTAGTAAGAATAAAACCACTTATAGTATGAAAGTTGGTCAGTGTATCTAGTTCAATAAAGTGATCCTTGGTGTGAATGGGTGTCAATGCATGTGGATGGGGTCAATATTGACCAAATCAACAAGACAGTCATGGAGGTAGTAGAGAGATATTGGAGGACAACATAGTCATAATGGGAGGGAGTCTCTGTGAGAGTAGCATCATTATTGAGTGGGACCAAGGTGGAGGAGTCTGAAAATGAATATAAGGAAGGGGATGGAAGTCAATGAAGGCATTTTGAATATTTTTTATGTTTGTTCTTTTATTACTTTCTGCATTCTTCAGCTATTTAGCAGAGTCTGTTGTGTTGTTTAGCACAAGGGTGTTTCTGGGAAAAAACCCCACCCTCATCCTCGGGGGACTTCGAGTGTCCACTCAGGAGAGGTTTTTTTGCGCTTCATTTCATCATCCGACATCAAGTAAATATTCATCCACATTCAGAAGTGCGCTCTCCTTTAGGAATTTCACAATTCTGGAGGGCAGTTGTAGTGGAGAGTTGAGAACCCAAGTTCTTGACATTGTTTTCGAGTGAGGGGAGCGGCCCTTCATCCATAATGTAAGTGGGGGGAGTATCAATTATTTTATTATCCTATTAGACACTCCCCAGTAGTTATTTAGGTGTAGAGAATAATTCAGCCCAGGGCTTCATTTTTCATCCGGAGTATTTCAAGGAACTCTTTCTCAATTATCTTGGAATTGTGATAGAGAGCCTAGATCTCTGATCCTAGAATTTTCTGAGCACTATATCAATAGATCCATGTATTATTAGTTTCAAGCTGTAGTTATTCTCAATAGCACTACACAGTCATAGCCTTGTGATATCTTATGTAACAATAGTATTTCATGTTTTGTTGTATTGGGTCATTTGAGGCTTGTTTTGCCACGTTAAATGACTTTTTTCCTTGAAATCTTGTACTCATTTTCTGCTATCATATCTAATAAAAATTCTCTATGATCTACTCATGTTTCAATGTATTCATATTTACTTCAATTTCTATTTTTATGTTCAATATTCCTGTTTTTCCTAATTTGGAATATTACAGTGGTATCAGAGCATAATCTTGGCTCAACGTGTGAGACATCACATCTATGTCAGCAGAAGAAGAATAAACTCTCACAGAAAGGGGTAAGTGGTACATTAATATAATTTTAAGGTTTCATTATACAAGCAACAAAAAATAAAAATGCAAGACTCCAATATTAGGAGAAATGGATGAAAAGTAGTTTCCAAAGCTACTTCTCCAAGCCATGCAAGACATTGCCAAAGAAATCAAGGATATGAGCATGGAAAGACAAAAGGATACCCCAAGAGGGTTTCTACATGGATAAATATCTAACACCTCACATCACTCATGTGAACAACCAGTAAGGCAACAAATTTCCTAATGATACACTATCCCTACATTCCTAGTAGTAGGAAATGGGGGTCGAGGACCCCAAGAAAAAGATACTCTTCAATATTAATTTCTAGAGTATGAGTCCCAATCTTAAAGATTAAAAGTAAATATCAACTTTCAGGAGTTCTGTCAGATCAAGGATAAAAAGTGACCCCAAAATAATTATAGAAGTGGAGGGTACATGCAGAATAATGATCTGCAGTGTGCTATGGGTGGATTTTTTCTGCCTGCTTTTGATGGGTCATAAAAGTGCACAACCAAGGATTAGGTAGAGAAATTAGACATATATTTCCATTTGAACCAATTCAAGAGACCCAAGCTATTAATATTGTAGCACTAAATGTTTAAGGTGAAGCACATGAATGGTGGTCTCATAGACTATCCACATTGGGGCATGAAAATGTGACTTCATATGCAGAATTCACTGGAATGTTGGTAGAAATATTGGACCAAAGAGATCTAGGGGCAACCTTTGTTGAGCTAGCCAAGCTCAAGAAATCAAGAAATTTGGATACCTATATCTAAGAATTCCTAAAAATTTCTGTCATGGTGCAAGATTTATCTACAACTAGAAGATTTTATATGTTCATATATGGGCTAGCAGAGCCTCTTCATGGGTTGGTAAAGTCCACTAGACCAACTATTCTCCAAGATTCCAATTATAGGGCTAGGGAATTAGAGGATGCTTTGCCAAGGGAAAGAGCTCCATTTCAGCAGAAACTCACATTTTGGTCAAAGGTGAAAGATGTGAAGGTCCCTCCCCCAACAAAGAACCATAACAAAGGACCTCTTAGTGATGATGCTCGAAGGGATTTAAGGAGGAGGAAGTTTTGCTTCATTTTCCAAGAACCATGGGAACTAGGGCATCAGTGTTCTATGGGGAAGGCATACTATATTGAGGTATTCTATAATAGTGAAGAGGAGGAAGAAGAGGAGCCAGAAGGATACATCAACATTATGGAACCAGGAGAGGATCCATCACCACCAAGAAGAGGAAATGGGGCATTTTCTCCAATTGTAGGGGCCCTTGCATCCTTGCGGGGAGTACTCAAGTATCTGACCTTGAGATTTTGACGCATAGTTCAGGGGTAGCAGGTATCAGTATTGATAGAAAATGGGGATACCCACAACTTTATTGATTCTCATCTAGTACATAGGAGGACCATACCCACAAAACATTTTGAAGGATTCTCAATATTAGTCCTAGGAGCTAGAAACATGAAATGTGTGAATTATGTTACAACATTGTCTGTAACCTTGGGGACCTACACTTTGACTTATCACTTCTTTTTGGTTGATATTCCTGACACCAATGTGATATTGGGTGTGCAGTGGTTGAGTACACTAGCGAAGGTCACCATAGATTGGGAGACCTTTGTAGATGGAATGGATAGATAAGAAGAGCGGTAAGCATCAAATGATCAGGGGTATGCACACCTATCCACCTCAGGAAGTCACCACACATAATATGGAGACTGATTTTCATAGAGGAAGCAAGGATAAATCATTCCACTCAGATATGCAGTCTAATCTAGACCATGATGTTATAGTATTTAGAGGCATTCCACCAGGAAGGTCCCTAGACCAGAAGTTGGTTAAAGAGTTCTCACAACAAATGGCACCACTCATAGGTCTGGCTAACAGGGGATCTTTTAAGGGTACAAACAATGCGAAGAGGGCCTTTGATTAGCTGAAGGAGGAGATGAATATTTTCTCGATATCAGTATTACCAGATCTCACCAAGCCTTTGGTGCTAAAAGGTGATGCTTCAGGAGTGGATGATGGCACAGTTATGGTGCAAGGATGTTATTCCATAGTCTTTGAGAGTCAGAATATACTTCAACATAGGAGGGGTTTCTGGCCATCATGCATGCATTGGCCAAACATAGCCAATATTGGATGGGCAACAACTTCCAAGTGAAGATTGACCATCAGATTATTCAACCTTCTCTTTAGGGAAATCATCTGCAAGAGAGGCATCACAGGTGCATTAGCAACAATAAGGCTTATGACTATGAATTGAAAATGTCAAAGGGGGGAGAAATGAGGTAAAAAATGCCTTATCATAGAGGCCAACAACACTGTCATTGATGGGTGTGGATTCATAATGGGAGTCCCAGTTTTTGGTGGAGTATTCCAAGGACCACTTCACATGTGAGGTACTGCATGGGAAGGTGACTGATGATAGGTATAGAGTGATGGATGGAGTCATCTATTATAGGGATCAGATCTTCTTGAATAGATATTCTAAGCTCAAGGAGAAAATTCTACATGCAGCATATTATTCACCGCTTTCTGCCCATCAAGGGTTCATTAAGGCATATCAAGGCATTAGGGAGAGATTCTCATGGGAGGGTCTGAAGGAGGACGTGCTCCAACATATCAGGAAGTGCGTAGTTTTCTCAAAGAATGAAGAAGAAAACAACCATCCTGCAAGGTTGTGGCAATCACTTCCTTTTCCGGGACGGAGATGGGAGATCCCTTCTATGGAATTCATCACCATTTTTTCAATAGTACATGGTAAGGATTGTATCTTTATAATCATTGGTCAGCTAAAAAATTATTTATATTAAATTGCCATTTATTTATAGTGCACTGCTCCACAAGTGGGCAAGCTTCTCGTTGGACTTCATGGTCTTCCTAAGACCATAGTCAGTGATAAAGATAGCCACTTCTTGGATGGCTTTGGGCATGAGTTGTCTCATTTGGGGTGTACTCAGTTGATGCCAAGTATCAATTATGACGCCCATACAGATGGGAAGTTAGAGGAACTAAAAAATTGGCTGGGAAGCTACTTGCCGAACT
Organism: Pinus albicaulis; assembly: GCA_034641835.2. NCBI lineage: Eukaryota > Viridiplantae > Streptophyta > Pinopsida > Pinales > Pinaceae > Pinus > Pinus albicaulis. The sequence goes on from CM076580.1 coordinate 1,639,269,152, forward strand.
ATGTTTTTGGGAGGGAAGGAAAGATCTGCGTTGGTTCCACTTGGAGGACTCTTTTTATCATCTGAAATTTTATATGTCATTCCGTGTGTCTCCAATTTTGGTTCCATATGGTTGGACCAATCAAGGCTCCTAGAATCCAAGATTGGATCCAAGAGAGCCAAGATATATTTTGTACTCTTAAGGAAAACATTGTTGCAACCCAAGATCAGTAAAGGTTATGTACATATCATGGGTGGGTAGAGAAACATCTTCTGGTGGAGAGTTTATTCTATCTCCATTTTTAGTTAGAGAAACCATATACACTGAATAATAATGGTACTAAAAATCTCTTCTATGGCCCACACCACATTTTCTATCTTGTTTTGGGAGTAGCATATGGGTTGGAGCTCCCAATTGGGAGTAAGGTCCCCAACATTTCTCTCATTCCATGCCTAAAAAAGGATATTGGACAGCATGTAGTTTCCACCATGGAACTCCCTCCTCTTTATGATGTTAACCATTTGGTTTTATCACCAAAGGGTAACTTGGACCCTTGGAAGGGGCAGCTAAGAAACAGGTTGATTGGAGAATTTATGATTTAGTGGAGGAGTCTACCAGATGAGGATGCTACATGGGGAAGAGAGAAGATTTTGCAACATCCACGTTACAGTTACTTCAGGACAAGAAACATTTTGGAGGGGAGGATTTTAATATTCATAATTAGCTTTTAGCTATTTGGAATATTAAATTTTATTTTTATTAATAAAATAGACGAATAAGAGGGTAGGGTACCCATAAATCTCCTTAGTAGGAATAAAACCACTTCTAGTGTGAAAGTGGGTCAGTGTATCTAGTTGAATAAAGCACTCCTTGGTGTGAATGGTTGTCAATGCATGTGGATGGGGTCAATATTGACCAAATCAACAACACAGTCATGGAGGTAGTGGAGAGATACTAGAGGAAATTGTAGTCATAATGGGAGGGAGTCTCCATGAGAGTAGCATCATTATTGAGTGGGACAAAGGGGGAGGAGGATCACAATGCATATAAGGAAGAGGATGGCAGCCAAGGAAGGCATTCTAAATATTTTTTATGTTTGGTATTTTATGAATTTTTTCATGCCTGAAATATTTAGAAAAGTCTGTAGCACAAGGGTGTTTTCGAGTGGAAATCCCATCCACATGAGGCAAAGCTTCAACTACCTTCAATAGTGTAGTCTCCTTCAGGAATTGCACAATTCAAGAGGGCAGTTGTAGTAGAGGGTTGAGAACCCAAGTTCTTGAGCTTCTTTTCCAGTGAGGGGAGAAACCCTTCATCAAGAAATCTATTGGGGAGTATCAGATATTTTCCTATTAGATTAGTCACCCCCTAACAGATATTCAGTTTCAGAGCGTAATTCAGCCCTAGGGCTTCATTTTTCATTCTGAGTATTTCAATAAACCCTTTCATGATTATCTTGGAATTGTGCTAGAGAGCCTAGATCTTTGATCTCAGCATTTTTTGAGCACTATATCAACAAACCCATGTATTCTTAGTTTCTAGCTACAGTTATTCTCAATAGGACTACAGAGTCATAGCCTCCTGAAATTTTGTGTAGTAGCAATAATTCATGTCTTGGTGTATTGGATCATTTGAGGCTTGTTTTGCCTAGATTGAGTGTCTTTTTCCTCAAGATCTTGTACTCATTTTCTACTATCATATCTAATAAAATGGTTGTATGATATTCTCATATTTTGATGTATTGATATTTGCTACAATTTCTAGTTTTATGTTTAATATTCCTATTTTCGCTAATTTGGAATATTACACATTTTGCTACTGATTTATTTCATTTTACCTCTCAATTCCTTAAAATGCCAAAGGAATCATTTCTACCAGGCTTCTGTGTTTTTCTCATCAATTATGCGAAATCACCAAATAGGGTTAGCTCCATGCCCAATGGTGTATTTTCCACATATCCCAACCAAATTTTATCATTTTTCAGACAAATCTAGCGAAGAACTTAAATTGTTAACCATCTACTACAATGACCTAGAGTAGTTGAGTTTAAGGAGAGCTTCCTCTCCAGGTTTAAGGGACATATTTCAAACTCAAATAGGTTTGAGGTTACCTTAAAGTTTTTTCCTAACAGTGAGGGTTCATCTAAGAGATAAAAATATATATAAAATATATAAAAAAAATGGTGGCATGCCACCAACCCCACCATCCACCAAAATATATTTTTTATATATGTATTAAAAAAAAATAAGGGTCAGGGCTACGGGTGACATGGACCCTGCCCGACCACCATAACAGTGTTGACTATTACAAGGGGTCAGTAGGATTTGAACTTGCTTGGCCCGGTTGGCCGGCCCGCCAAAATGGGCGGTCCCGTTACCAAAACAATGCACCAATAGTAATATAATGCGCCAACAGTGTTACAATGTGCCATCAATAATACACACACCAAAATGAGGTTCCACAGGTTGGTCCCTAGAACCCCCCACAAAAAAAACTATAATTATATGCCGACAGTGAACGGGCCAAGGACCTTTGGTCCGAAAACTATGCTCGAACAACATTACTTAAGCCTTGACAAAGCACCCAATGAAGAGGAGTGGGAAAAAAGTTCCAACCAATGTAACTAGGTGTGGAATCACAATCAGCAGAACCCTCACATTAGGTTCGAGGAGGGGAATGTTGACGCAGGGGTATATTTTGGTACCGAGAAATATTCCTTTGAGACCCAGAAGTATCGTTGTTAGAAAGTGGTAAATTTTATAGTAATTTTCATGATTTTTCTCTAGGAATCCAACCGTGCAGTACATTTCTCCAACAAAGGTCTACATTTTTAGGCCATACCCAGAAGTGGAGGTATAAGGTTTCATTTTTTAATTTCTTTTAATTTCTTTTTGTTGCCATTTAATGAAAGAGACCTACCCACATTGAGCATGGCCTGGAGACATAGCCCAGATTAGGTGAACTCCGTTATCAATTTTTTTTCCTTTTGATCTCATCGTTTCTTTTCATTTCATCTTCTTTCATGTGTTTATGTTACATGGTTACATTCTCCTTTAAATGTAGTTATGTATGCAACCTTGAAGTAAAATATTTTAGATCACTATGTATGATATCTCTAAACCAATTAATGAAAAAAGGGAATTTAAATTCCATACAATTCTTGTATGGAAAATTCACGATTCCTCGGGGGTATAAATGTCTTGTAGTATGTTATAATGATATGATGCACTTTAATAATGTTTAATTTTATGAAGTTCATTTCATGTATTTTTTTTAAATAGTCCCTTCATTGTACATAGTTAAAATAATTTATATAAAAATTATTCCATCTATTGTAGGTCTTCAAACAAATCATTTGACCATTTTTTTGTCCTAATATTAAATATTTTCATTCAAGAATATTATAAAAGGAGGTGTTTGATGAGTATAGGAGCTTGCTTTCTGACAAACATAGGTAATGAAGTATCAAAAAACATATTTTCAATGAGAAAGAAGACATTGGATTAGACCATGGAGAATGATACCTCATGTATGGAAGTTGCAATATAATAGAGTCTCTGGAGGTATGGATTGAATTTTCTATGCATCAATATACATGATGTGTTATGATTAGTTTATATTTTTATGGAATTTTATTCATTGTAATAATTGACAGGTTATATTTTTTTTATAATATCTTTAACTATGATTCACCTTGTTGTTAGTCAAGTCATTAATAACAGGGCACTTCCACGAGAAATGAAAAGTTATCCCAAGAAATTCAATAGACTCCCCTACTATGAGAACCTTTAAATTCTTCATTTGTTTGATACAATGCACATCAGAAGAATGTAATAGAGACCTTATGGAAATCTTAGATTGAAGGAGAGATAAAGAAAAAATTGTCAAGATTTATAATGACATTAAGGAGGAAATTCATTCAATTCAAAGTGTGAATAATTCAAATATAAATGGACACAACCAAAATATAATGTCCATTCCATGGTTATTGATAGAGAAGAAAAGCAAGGATGTTAAAGAGTTTATTGAAAATATTAAATTTCCAACGGGATTTTCTTAAAAATAGAGAATATCCTAACATTGAAAGGTGAAAGTTAGGTGGGGTAAAAACCCATGACTAACATACACTCATTAAGGTAATTATTTTGGTGTATATATTTGTACGTTGGTTGAACATCTCATTAGTTCTTTTTTCGAATAATTTGGGAATAAATAATGATTCATGATTATTTTTGTTATAATACGTTATACCTCTATCTCTCATATACATCTTTGAAAACAATTTAAAACAATTTATATACGATATTTCAAAATACATGAGGTAAGTGGAGATTTATGTGTAAACCATAATTTTTTCAACAATTTCATGTCCAAGTTATATTTGAGTGCATATGTTTTACTTGTGAACATGTACTATATACATATTTTTTGAAACTCGTTATTTGATTTCTTCATTTGTATATGGTTTTCATCTAAAGAAATCAATAAAGAAGGTAGAAAGTATTGGAAGAAACAAATTACTTGTCTAATGTGTGAAATGTAAAAGTATCTACCTCAAAAATTTTGCAATGCATAAGAACACTACCTCATACACCAAGTCGAGAAGATTGAAAAGTTTGGACCTATACACACAAGATCAATGTGGATGGTTTAGAGGCACTTGAAATCACTGAAGGATTTGGTCGGACAAAGAGAATGTCTTGAGGGTTTTGTGGTAGAGGGATATATGTTATATCAAACCATGGTTTATATTCATCAATATAGTCTTACAATAGGAAAATGTATTAATGTATTAGATCAAATTTGGGATGTAAAATCCATGAAATTTTTTGAAGGGGACCATCTATTGGGAAAAGGTAGAATGAAGAAAGTGAGATGTAATTAATAGTGGAGATTTACAGTACATAATATATATATATATATATATATATATATATATATATATATATATATATATATATATATATATATATATATATATATATATATATATATATATATATATATATGTATATCATACTTATTTCATTTTTAGTCTTCCTGCATAATCCATTATTATGAAGGTATAAAATGGTAGATAATTATATACATGTAAACTATTTTATTTTAATATAGTCAGTCAAGAGTGGGACACAATACATTTATACATTACAAATAATCTTGATTGGATGAAGGAATGGATTGAACGATGAAAACGAGCCAATAATGGTATATTATAATGGTATGATGTCTCTACATTCATGAGAGAAGTTGAACATATTTTGGATACCAATATTACACAAAGGGAAATTGATTTAGCATATGCTTTAAAATATTATTAGGCAAGAATATTCACCCATACTAATTTTTTTTTACAATTATATTGATGCGTATGGTGTGTTTCTTTCTTCATTTTAAAATTTTCAAAGTATAAATATGCTTATCAATTGGTAATGCATTTTCATGGATTTTACATATTGCAGTTGAAACACGACAATGAAATGTGGTGTGATGGTCACAAATTCACATAAAAAGGTTGGATGAAAAGATGAAAAATTATGATAGTGCGATAATTTTAGTATTTCAAGTAATTAATGTTGACTCTAAAGGTGATAGACAACCAAAAGTCTCTAACAATAAATACTATGGGTATGTCCATGATATAATTGAGTCTAAATTTAAATCTTTCAATGTAGTTATGTTCGATGTAAAATAGTTCAGGCTACTAATCCATGAACTTGACCCTGATAGAAATATTGTTGAGCATGCTAATAGATTTATCATGGTTTATAGAAGGAATGTTGAGACAGGATGAGAGCCCTATGTTCTTCCAAGCCAATGCAAACAGTTATTTTATTTAGAGGTTCTAGATAAAGCGAGCTGGTCATATCTTGTTAGATATGATCCAAGAGGAAGGATAGTAAATTATAATGTAGTAGAAGAAGATGATGTAGAGGAGAAGGGGATTCATGTGTCAGAAAAATATGTCGAATAATTTAAAAAATATGTTAATCGAGACAATGTTCTTTTGGATGAACTAAATGATATTTTCATTGTGTCAGATGAAGGATTTGAAGAAGTCAAACCAAATGTACAAGAGCCTGTTTTTGATGGTGATATAGATGATGATTACGATGCTAATTTTTGATAGGGCTAGATTGATATTTTCTTTGATAGTTGTGTTTCTTCATTAACACATTCATTTCACCCCATATAATTATATAATTATTCAAATTTACAATATTAATGATTAGTATATGCAACTATGTAGAAAGAAAAATAACATCATCATCTATGTAATGAAAAATAAAGAAATAAATGAAATAAAAACATGCACACATAGAGACACCAAGATTGGGCTGAGACCAGGGAAAAACCCATTATGGGGAAAAGCCTTGCAAATTATCCTTCTTATATTGTCATCAAATGATTCAAAAAGCAAGAGTACAATGATTCATTGATCCATATCTTCATAATTCAATAAAACAACTATCACATCGATAATATAACCTTAACCATACTTCTACTGAAGGATCCTAATTCTGAGAACTATAATGCATTGTCACTGAATCTAGTTAACTACTGAACATTATTGTCCCTGAGAATAAACTTCAGAGTACTGTAGATTCATCTTTGAGTCCTGAACACATGGAGGAGGATTTTTTCCATCATCTATTACAGCCTTGGATGCTACCATAGACTTATGTGCTTGCGTTTATGGGTTCTTTGATTCTACCATAGAAATTTTTTCCTCCAACTATGGGTGAGTGTAGCTCGATATGCCTTATGAGGCCCTAGCCACACCCATAACACTTTGATTCTATGTTTATGGGTCCCTGACCACTACCATAACACTTGTTTCTTGCAGCTATTGGTGAGCACAACCTTATCTTCCTTCTAAGGCCCTAGGCACACACATAACACTTTGAGCCTGCGACTATGGGTCCCTGACCACTACCATGGCACTTTGTACCTACGACTATGGGTGAACGTAGCCCGATATACCTTCTAAGGCATTAGCCACACCCATAACAACATGTTCCAATGGTTATGGGTCCCTGGATGCTACCATAGTACTTTGTGCCTCCAGCTATGGGTGAGCACAACATCATCTGCCTTTTGAGGCCCTTGACGCACCCATAACACTTTGTGTCTGCGACTATGGCTTCATGGATGATACCATAGCACTTTGTGCCTACTTATATGCCCAAAAAATCTCTACAGCAAGTCTACATTAAAGATCTAGAAAACCTTAGATGAGAGTGAGCCTCTCGCCTGTAATTTTGGACACTACGTGAACTCCTTCTATCAAACTTGTGTGAGCCAAGAAAAAATACGAGAGCATAAGATAGCTAAATCAATGTGTAAGAATGAGATTGAGGTTTCTTGTATTTATAGTCTTTCATGAGGGTCCACATGGAATTAAGTCTGAGTTAACCAATTCCACATGTTCTTAGGCTGACCCATTTGATTATACATTAATAAATAAAACAATAAAATATTTAACTTCTACTTAACCGAATGGAGTGATATTTAGGTAGATTTTGGTCCTCTTGAAAATAGGAATCTATTGCAATTATTATATTCATGATATTAGTTTTCCAAAGTGGCATCTAACCACATTTGCATAATTTTAGCACTCCCTCTCAACTAGGGATAGTTCCACTTGCCAATATATGTTCATCGATCAATATGTCATTCTGGTATCTTCAAGCATAATCATGTACCACCATTGATCATAAATTTCATGTATTCATCATGTTGTGACATTTCATCATTACAAATCTTCAATGTACTTCTCATGATTATTCCTGCTTATCTCTTAATTTTTTATGCTCATAGCTTGAACATTCTGATATATAGAAGAAGAAGAATTTTCCACCTAAGGGGATCTTAGGTTACCACTCTTTATCCATTAGGATACCACCCAGAATCTCTTGTAGTGCATTACTACTCAAAATATCATCATCAATCATCATTATATAGCATATCATCATTGATCACATCTCAACCTGCAACCACATCGGGGATAATATATCGAACTGAAATAAAATCATGGAACTATACATATACAAACCCATATTGAGTAATGTGATATCCAAACATGTAAGGGAGACCTTCACGACCCTCGGATCACATCGAGGAGCTAAATGTCAGCCCATAGCCACATAATATTTTCTCAACCCATCCTATTTCCTACTGATCTTCCCATTGATGATCCTGAATAGTCATGTTGTAGAAAACCTACATCATAATTGACTTGGGTTGTATACCACAACTACACTCTCAACCCATTGGCCAAACGACGAGCAGTATTCCCAACAAGCCATGGTTGTGGGTATGATTCCAACTAGTGTATACTCTGTAAAGAGAAGACATGGGAGCAACATTCACTGACCCTATGAAGATAGGGGAGCATCATATCCATCCCTATGGATAATAGATAGAGGTTATGCCCTATTTTCCTGATTTCCCTCAACCATAAGAGCCCTCTATCACAATTCCTCACACTAGGAGATGAATCATTAAAGAAGAGTTTGATCAGTTTCCTTGATCAACATTTCTCTCATCATACTCAAATAAGCTATCTTCTTGTCTCAATAACAACTGATTCTTGTGCATACAGGAAATCATGTCAAATATTATGTTAGAAAATAAAAATCATATAAATCACAAAAGGATACCATAATCATCCTCCCTCCTAAGGAGATTTCAATCACAAGCCTAATCTTGTCTCGAACAACTGTATTTTCTCAATATATGGAGAAACCTAAGTCCCAACTATATATATTGGATTTACTATCATTACAATGTATCCATGTCAAATTCAGATCATGCTCAAACATCTCCCTAAGGAGCTTCTTCATCCCGCCTCATAGCTAGCCATGCCAGAAACATCATACTCAACCTCAGCCATGTTATGGACCTCTCATCCAAGATATCATGACAAATCTCATATTAAGGAAACATCCAAAAGTGTTGATCAATAATAATCCCAAACATCATCATTACATTCATGCAATCACATATCATAGGATAAATATCTCAACCTTTAGAAGTATAAATTTTCATGCAAATACTTCAAATGATGTTTGGTGGAAACTCTATGTGAATGAAGCAACTCAATGATGAATTTATTGAGGTTCTATGCTCATCATATATATATATATGGATGCTCAAAACATAACCTGAATCCTTCAATAAAATTTCAGCTTCCATGAGAATTTCAACAAAAATCTGAACTTTAAATTGGAGTGTCCAGGGATTTACATTTCCATTATTCAAAATAATTTTTAAACAAATTTGCAATATATGATTTCATTCCAGGCTTGCATCACGCAACTCTCTCTGCAAGAAAAATACGTAATCAAGCCAACATAATCAACCTTACATAAATCAATGTTATGTCAATGAAGTCATCTCATTAGAGTTTTGAATCAAGACCAAAAATATTATCAAATACATTTATAACATAGTATCAATTATTTTAACCAGGTCACAGGTAGAGCTCATATCAAGTATTCACTTCATTTATTGTAAATCCAATGAGTTTGACATTTATCATGCCATTACAATTCATTTCCATCAATAGATGCAAGTGCATACATAAAAGTTAAGTTCTGCAGGTTTCATCTTCATACTGAATCACAATAATAAATACTTCAACCATTGTTCAAGGAACAAGGAGGCCAATTTTTTTTTTACAAATAATCACATAAGTCACTGAAGGTCACTATGTCCACATAGCATTGACATCAGTGAAAATCAACAATCATTAGATTAAATCATTAGTCATGACGTCAAGTCCAAATTTTATATCATAGAGAGATCTATTATCCAAATACATGTCTTAATAATAAATTAAAATTTCTTAGTCATTTTTAGGCATCATGTAAAAATTCGAAAGACAACTCATCTATATTAATCAAACAAATCATGTCAAACTTTTGTAGAAAAAACTTGAAACACAATGACATATTCATTTGAATGTCTCTGTCACCTGCAAACAAAAGTTTGATTCAAACATATGAACTTTTCCAACTAACGTATCTTACTGATATATGCAACACATATGCAGAATTGATATCTTTCAGGTGGACATCTGAGTTCATGCACAATCCTTCATTTTTCTGTGATCATCAATTTAACCCAAGAACTTCGTAAATCGATTTATAATGGCAGGACATGTCAGTGATCCCTTGATTCAAAGTACAAACTATTTTTTTGTAAAATTTTTTAATTTTGTGTCTAACACGTATAGTCGCACCTATTGGTTTTCCTTTGTGTGAGTGAGGCTCAGACCTATGTTGTAGATCAACAATGTCGCATACCCTAATATATCAGATACCCATAAATCATAGTTCAATAGAGCATATAATTTCATTTTCATTCATGTCATTAATCTGTCTTTTCTAGAGTCATGCAACAAAAAAATTGTTAGATCATAAACACATATATATCATGATATTCAACATCATGTAGTCAATATTTCATTAAGGGTTGGACTTGAAATATTAGGGAAGCAAACAGATGCGGCATCATATCTCAAATATTATCAATGCGATAACATTTTCTATCAAGTTAAGACATTCAGTTTCACCATATGCCATCAAGAGGTAACCACAGGTAGTAATAGATCTAGGAAATAAATCTCATAGATATACCTTTATCATCAAGGTTACCATTCTTATCATTATCAAAAGGAGCAAGTTAGGTGTTTACCAAAAGAGTGTCAATCTCTCCTTCCATGAGATTTCATCATGCATACCACAAGAATTTTCAATCATATCATTTAAATGAATTAATAATCTAACCTTATATGTGAAATCCATCATCTATGTTATCATCTACTATAGTCAAGGTGATATCATTCTTCAAAATATCCAAGAGATACATGTTAGCTATACATGGAGTATACCATTATATACAAGATACAAAATAAGTGCCTCATAGAATCAAGAAGATCATCAAGATCAAAATTTTCAATACTAGAAGCACCATTTCATCACAAGAAACATAAATCCAAATCACTTTCATATGCATGGATGAACCATTTACGAAGGAGACATTATCAACATATCATAGGGATAACCTGGCCATCAATGTTACTGCTGAAATACAACATTGCATGCATACCTTGTAATATCCACATACTTGTGCACCTTCACATAGGAAACTTGTATTTCTTGTCACGTTTTCATCAAGCGCCTATTTACCTTTTCCAAATCTAGATTTTCTTTCTTGCATCTCAAATGATCATAAATAAGGATCCACTTATCACGTCTCATCAAGAAGGCTAAAAACATCAAGGTACCAAAAATATACATGGAGCAAGTATAAACAATAATCATCATAATCAGATACATAAGTATAAAAAAGAGTAAAGTCATAACTCAAGGAGAGATGAACCTCTCCCTCTTGAACTGACCTTCAAGAGCCACCCATAGACCAAATTTTTTTTTTGCCTTCAATCAAAAACTAGGCCTACTAGAGACTATCCCATTTAGGGTTTTATTTAAATATGGACATCTTGAATTTGATCATGCAAGGGTTTCATATCTGAATAATTTTCCATAAACCAGGGTTTTTCTCAAACCCTCACCATCAAGCCCTTATCCAATAACTACCTACGATTTTATTCATACGCTAGAATTTGTTTAGTTCTCTACCATCATCTTCTTGCTTCCATCAAAAGTGTATAAACGGGGTGATCTCCGCGACTTTTCTTCCGCTTGTAAAAATTTCAAAATCTTATACTTTGTGCAGAAATTATTATTGTTAATCCGGTTATGCTCCTCATACTTATGAAAATTATTAACTGAATAAATTCAAGTTAAAATCGAAGGAAAACACATAACATATCTCTACCAATCCAGATCGAGAATAATCACATGCATACATTGACAAAGTGACACAGTTATTTATGGAAAAATAGTCCCCAGGAAAACCCAATGTGGGAAAATCAGTCTCTGGCTGCTGGAGGGTTCTATTATTAAGAATATTTCTGAATACAAAAATCTCGCTTTCAGATCTAGAAATCCCGACAAATAAAGTATTAGATCAACAACTCGCAGGCTGATCTAGGGCCAAAATAATGACCGATCCACACCCTCAAATGAGATTTACATAACTCAGCCAAGATTAGGGCCTAGAAACCCCAGCGATACCCCCAAAATCCTCTACGCCAGCCTCTGAAGTACTCCAAACCCTCCAAAAGAGACTGCGTGACCCCAGACTGGGTGATGCAGTCACTACGCTGCCCCTGAAGGGTATCTGCATAACCCCTGAGGGTTTCCTGCTGAAAATCACATTTTCCTTGCTGTTGTTGTTGTTGCATTCTTCTACGTTGTCCTTGAGCTAATATTTTCCTCTTGTGTATTCTAGACCCCAATATAAGATCATCCCCTAGGCCTAAATTTCCTTCTCTGTAGCGGAAACACTTTTGAGTATTCTTAGCAAACCCTGCCCTAGAATCTTAGCATAGCTTGATTTCTCTGCCTCTGTGTGTCCTTACAAATGACCCCAAGCATTTCCTTTATATAATATCTTGAATCAATGGCCAAGATTAAAGAAATATTGATATATGTGACTTAAGACAATTTCATGACATGTTTAACTAAATTCAATTTAATTATTTAAATTCCCTGAGTTTTAACTTAGGAAATACATTAAAATAATTAATTATTTTAATAACTCCTAAACCAGATGAAATTTACCAAATCAATTGTAAGGTCTTATAGATCAGTTTACTCTAGTCCCTTAAAAAAAAATTGGAGCTATAGCACAACTAATGCTACCCCAAATACACAAAATATCAACACTCTCTCTTAGCATCAAGGGTGTGTTGTAGCAATACATCACACTTATGAATTACATGATTTTGGGCACTGGTTCTGTGTTGCTGATGCTTGGCCTGCTGCCACTCAAATCTGGACTGATGTTGCCATTCTGTACTGCTGCCCATGACTCTGCCACTGCCACTGCAACTCCCTCTCAATATGTTGCATCTGTTCTGCTCATAGGACTTCCACTACTGATCTATTGCATTGCAACTTCAGTTTTCGAGAGAAAAAACTGAATCTCATGCCCAATCTTTGAAATATAAGTTACTTGGGTTGCATTCTCATCACTGAAGTTCCACACGTTACAAATATTTGTTGGCATCTAAAGAATGATGCACAGCTACAACTCTACTTGCATAATCAGACTCCCTCTACAATAATGAAGTCACATCAGCCCCTTGTGCTGAAATCTATCACAATGTTGTTGCACTTCACTGTCCCTCTAAAGCTTTTTGTGGTGCATAAGAAGCTATGATCTGTGTTGGTGAAGTCACATCAGCCTCTGTGCTATTTTTGCTTCTATTCTACTACTTCTTTGCTCTACGCTCCTCCTCCTAGCCTTTAGATCTACCTTTGCCTCTCCCTCATTTGTGATCTATGCCCCCACTGCTCCACTTGTCCCGATACTGTCTTAAGGATGTCGTAGCTCGCATGTGATCCAAGAGATGAGCTACTCAAGGATCTCGCCTTTCTTCCATGTATTTTCTCTACATGTCCATGTCACCCCCCCTCCATGGTTCATGAGCACTCATGGCTGCATCATCTTCTGACCCATCATCTGCCAGAGCTGCTTTGGAAGAAGACATTTCCTTGTTCTTCTTATTCTGAGGAAAATGGCCAGAAAAATGTCCCATTTCACCACACTGGAAGCACTTGATATTTGAAATATCATTCTTATTCTTTGGCTTCTTCTTCGATGCCAAGGCTGCATCTTCCTCATCTTCCTTCTTCACTTTTCTCAGTCCTGGGTTGTGCTGCACCTTGGTGAATCTGCAAAGTTCTTCTTATTACACAACATTTTGTCACCGTCCCTACAATACCCATCCCACACATTGGAGGAAAATTTCTGTGACTTATATGTAGTGTCATGCCTTGCAAAAAGTATCATTGCATTCCTTCCCATGAGGAGAAAATTTCCTTTGTTGACTATTCCTGGAACAGACCATCAAAAACACATGATTTTGGGTTGGCACTGGCAGGAAGTTATGGTCTCTTGCTGATAAAGGAAATTAGCACTGGGCCCCGCACCCATTTCTGCTTTGTTTCAGTGTACTTCTAGCACCGAGTTATTTTTGGAAAGTTTTTTAAATATATAAGAGAAGTTTCCATTGCCAACCACTTCGTGAGCGAGTCAGAGTGGGTGGATCGAATGAATAACATCGAGCACCCTCTTTTGGTTTCTTCTTACCTCCTTTTGGGTAACCTCCCAAAAGATAAGGCCTCGCTTCCACCATTTGAGGGATCCCAACCTCCTCCTCTCCTTCTATAAATACATCTCTCTCATAGGGATGTAACTACTTGAATGGTTTGGATAGTTGAACATTATGGACAATAGCTGAAATAGTTTGATATAGCTAATGTGAGATAGAGCATAAAGAGACCCTTTTCGAGAGATATTCTAGGTTGATTTCCTCACCAAGTCCAAATTACCTGACAAATGCTCGAGACATGTTTTGAATGGACCCATGGAAGGAGGATGCGATGTCAAGGCTCATTTGGTTGTAATCTCTTTCTTTCTCTTACTTAAGACATGACTAATGTTTTGGTTCCCATATTGTGTTGATGTGATTGATATTATGTAATATGTTTAATTATCCTTAACCAATTAGATAGTTATGAATGTAAATATTTTTTTGTATGCTTATTTCGTTATCTGATCTTTGTGTAGGCACCTGAGTACCACTGCTGAAGGACCACGACATTTCGGGACGAAAATCAGGAGACTGCTACCATAGCTACGACAACTGTGTTGGTTCCAAGGTAGGAGATCTATCCTCGCTCAGTTTCATTATTTAACTAGGAATCAACACATTAGCATGTCCTCTTACTGGTATACCCACTCTAGGGATAGAGGGATTGCCTATATCCATAGAGGGGATTGACCTACACATCACTTCTTAACGCAGAATTGACCACAAGTTGTCCCAATCTGGGAGGTTCGCTCTGCCTAAGATACTTTTGGACAAAGGTTCCCCACTCGTTCATGACTGCATTGAGGGAAATCCTGACTATCACAACATCATCCACCATTGCACCTGTTACAGTTAGCTGATCTCCGATTAAATTCACTCTGAAGAGGAAGTGCTCCATTTCTTCTCCCTTGGTCATCATGAATGACCTCATTTAGATCTCCAATTTTTTTTTTCTTTGGACATACTTTCCTTCATATAAGGAAATCAAGGCCTTCCACATCTCGTTAGTTGTCTTCTTCTTAGCTACGTGTGGTATAATATGGTCCTTGATACCATCCATTATCAACCGCTTGGCATGCCCATCAGCTTCGTTATTCTTCCGAAGGAGATTTTCATCTTTTGGTGTGGCCAGAGTCTTCTCTGCATGGTCTCTTATATTATATGCCTCAAGGAAAATCAAAACCCTCTCCTTCCAAACTGAAATGTTGGAGAGGCCATCTAGCCTATCCTGATCATACAGTACATGAGGGGCCATCTACTCAGAATGTGTCGGAACTTACTTTTCTCTTTGCTAGAGAAATGGATCTAAGGCCCTTGGTGTGACAGGTGCCTTTTACTCCCTCTGACACTTGATTTCCCCCCTTGGAAATCTACCAAATCAACCATTATTCAACTTCTTCTTTGATCCTCTGACCAAACTGTAAGTTTCATTTGGGAAGAAACTTTATGAGAAGTTGATCTCCTCCCACTCTTTGTCACTTATGCTAAGGCTACAAAAATCTGAAGACTTCAGAATTTTAACCCCACCATCTCTTTTGAATTTCTACAATTTTTTTGCAGTCTTTTTTCGATCTGACAACTTTAGATCTGAATCACACTGGTTGGCTTTATACTAAACCAACGCTATTTCTGAGCTGCCTCTATGCAGTATTGCGTGAGCTTGTTAGGACATAGTGCTGGAAAACGTCACCCTTCCCTATGTGCGAGTCTTCTCGTGAAAACTATGTTATCCCTCAGATC
Organism: Pinus albicaulis; assembly: GCA_034641835.2. Classification (NCBI taxonomy): domain Eukaryota; kingdom Viridiplantae; phylum Streptophyta; class Pinopsida; order Pinales; family Pinaceae; genus Pinus; species Pinus albicaulis. The sequence goes on from CM076580.1 coordinate 1,639,285,104, forward strand.
TACATTTCTGCTGCTTTTTGAGCTGCTTTCTGTAGTTAGATCCTTCATATTCACCTACTGGTGAGCCTCCTAGATCTGCAATTTCTCTGATACCATGCATAAATTTATGAATCTTATACTTTATGTAGAAACTATTATTGTTAATATGCTTATGCTCCTCCTGTTTATGCAAGTTATTAACTAAATAAATTCAAGTTAAAATCGAATCAAAACACATAACAGATCTCTACCAATCCATATCTAGAATAAGCACATACACGCTTTGACAAAGTGACACATTTGGAAAAATAGTCCCAATAAAAAACTAATGTGGGAAAACGGGTCTCTAGCTATTGGAGGGTTCTATTATTAAGAATATTTCTGGATACACAAATCTGGGTTCCAGATCTGGAAATCCCGATAGAGAAAATACTAGATCTACAACTCACTAGTTGATCTAGGGCCAAAATAATCACTGATCCACACCCTTAAACGTGATTTACAAAAATAAGCCAAGATTAGCGCCTAGAAACCCCAGCGCTACCCCTGAAAGCCTTTGCGTCAACCTATGAAGTGCTCCAAACCCTCAGCACTGCTCCGAAAGGGACTGCGTAACCCCAAACTAGGTGACGCAGTCACTATGCTGCCCCTGAAGGGTCTCTGCATAACCCCTGAGGGTTTCCTACTGAAAATCATGTTGTCCTTAGAGGGATTGTGTTTTCCTTACTTCTGTTGCCATTGCCTTCCTCTGCACTATCCTTGAGCTCATCTCTACCTCTTGTGTATTCTAGACCCTAGGATCAGATCATCCCCTTGGCCTAAATTTCCCCTTCTGCAGCTAAAGCACTTTTGAGTGTTCTTAGAAAACCATGACCTAGAATCTCAACTTAGCACTAGTACTCTACCTTTGTTTTTTCCTTACAAATGACCCCAAGCATTTCCTTTATACTTTTCTCATTGACAAATCAATGACCATGATCAGATATTGAATCAACAGCTAAGATTAAATAAATCTTGATCTGTGTGACTTAAGATAATTTCATCACATGTTTAATTAAATTCAATTTAACTATTTAAGTTCCCTAAGTTTTAACTTAGGAAGTACATTAAATTAAATAATTAATTTAATATCTCCTAAACTAGATGAAATTTACCAAATCAATTTCTAAGTCTTGTAGATCGAGTGTACTGTAGTCCCTCCACAAAATTTGGGAGCTAGAGAAAAACTGATGCTACCCCAAATACATAAAATCTCAACACCTCCCAACTATGATACCATGCTAATTTATCATAGGGATACATTGATATTTTCTTTGATAGGTGCATTTCTTCATTAACACATTCAGTTCACCCCATATCATTATATAGTTATTCATATTTACACTATTAACTATCAGTATATGCAACTATGTAGAAATAAAAATAACATCATCATGTATGCAGTGGAACATCAAGAAACAAATGAAAGAAAATCACACACACATAAAGACACCAAGATTGGTTCGAGACCAGGGGAAAACCCTATATGGGGAGAACCATTTCAAATTATTCTTCTTATATCGTCATCAAATGATTTAGAAAATAAGAGTACACTGATTCATTGATATATATCTTCATAATGTAATAAAACAACTAGAACATCCATAATATAACCTTAACCATACTTCTACTGAAGGATCCTAATTCTGGGAACTCTAATGCACTATCATCGACTGTAGTTAACTGTTGAATATTTTTCTCACTGAGAAAAAACTTTAGAGCACTGTAGATTCATCTTTGACTCCTAGAAGAATGCAGGAGGAGTTGTTCCATTGTATATGATAGTCCTAGATGCTACCATAGACTTTCGTGCCTGCGTTTATGGGCTCCCAGACACTACCATAGGACTTTGTGCCTGCGACTAATGGGTGAGCACAGAGATACACCGATAACACTCAGTGCCCATGGTTATGCATCACTCGCCGCTACCATAGCACTTTGGCTAGCATTTATGGATGAGCGCAGCCTGATCCGTCTTTTGAGGCCCTCACCACACCCATAACTCTCTATGTTTGGGGCTATGGGTTCGTGGCCACTACCATAACACTTTTTGTCTGCGGGTATGGGTGAGCGTAGCCCAATATTTTTTTTGAGTCCCTAACCACACCCATAACACTCTGTTATTATGGTTATGGGTCCCTAGCCACTACTATAACACTCTGTTCCTATGACTATGGGTGAGCATAGCTTGATCTACCTTCTAAGGCCATAGTTGCACCCATAACACTTTGTGCCTATGACTATGGGTCCTTGGATGCTACCATCTCACTATGTTCCTACGGCTATGGTCGAAAAATGTATGTAGCAAGCCCGAAACTAAGATCAATAAAATCTTAGATAAAAGCGAGCATCATATGTGTGATTTCAGACCCTGCGCAAACTCCTTACGTTAAAAACATGCGAACAATACAAAATACAAGAGTATAAGATAGGTAGATTAATGTGTAAGAATGAGGTTCATGTAAATTATATTTATAGGCTTTCATGAGGGTCCACTTTCGCTTAAGGCCGATTAAACCAATTCCACATGTGCTTAGGTCCACCCATTCCATTATACATTGCTAAATAAAATAATTCCAAAATTAACTTCCACTATACCAAATTGGGTGATGGTTAGGTAGATTTTGGTCCTATTGAAAAGAAGAATCTACTGCCATTATTATATTATTCATATGAGCTATCCAAAGTGGAATTTGAACATAGTTCCAAAATTTTAACAAATGATGAAGATGATGGCGATGCTCTGGCGAATCCTTTAAACATGATTTATAAACGGGGTGATACATATGATGAGTTGGATAAGGAATAATATTAATGATATCAAAAATTGTAAATGTATGAAGTATGTATTTATATGTTTTCACTTGGTTTGTTCCCTTTTATTCATCTTAAATTTTTATTTTCCTAGTTTTTATGTTTCATTTTTAGTGTGTTTCTTTCAAATATATTATAGTATATAGTTAGGTATTAGTGAATTGAGAGTGATGTGAGGGATAGGTGGAATATGAGCTTCCACCTTCACATGGTTGGCCTTATTAACTAGAGAATATATTATTCTTGAAACGAAGAGAAGATCATTTAGGTTTCTACCATCATCTCCAATTTTATCTTTGGTTCGTCTAATAATTTCTAAGGTTTTCGATTTACTAATTAGTGGAAATTATGTTTTGACCGCACAAAGAATCACCTGGGAATGGGGCAAAAGAAAAACCTAAGTTAAAAGACATAATTAGTATATTCAATAAATAAAAAGCCTAATTTCAAATAAAAAACGGCATGACAAACCTATGTTCAAATCATCATCGTTGCTATTGTCATCATCATCATCATCATAATCTTCATCACCACCATTTTTTTCATCAACATCATTATGAAAATCAGCACCGTCATTTTCATCATCATCACCATATAATCACATATTTATCTTCATCTCCATCATCATTTCAATCATCATCCATGTCATTTTCTTCATCCTCATCATCGTCATCATCATCATCATCATCGCTAATGCTGCCATAGTCATATTTGTTATCATCAACATCATTTCCATCGTCTTTTTCATCTTCGTCAAAATCATCATCGTCGTCGCCATCATCATCATCACCACCACCACCATAATCATCATTATCATCATCATCATCAACATCGTCATCATTGCCATCGTAATAGATAATGGTGATACTAATAATATTACGCCACTTTACTTAATGCAAGAAACTATATTGTGACATACTTCATAGTCCATAGGTTAAGAAAATTCCTTACCCTTCCATTTGAGAAAAATTATTAGCCATCATAGTTCAAAAATCCTTTGAATGTTATGGTTTGTTATTAAGCTTTTAGAATTTTTGTGTTCTTTTTTTTCCTAATAATCTTTTCTTCATATTTATGTTTATGTTAGTTTATGTAGGTTCATGATTGACGTTCATATGATCTGATGTTGAATTTTCACTTCAGAAATAGTGATGTTTTTTCATATATTATTTTTTGTAGATTAGGGAAGTTATCTCCTTATTTAGGGATGTATAAAACATTTTTTACCAACTAAATCTTATGTCTGAGAATCCTTTAAGATCAACAATGCTTGAAACCAATTTTTTTTTTGTGTAGATTCTAGATATTTTAAGTATCAATTTTATTAATGATAATTACCTAATTGGGTCGATGCCATATTATATTTTTTCTTTGTTTTAAATTCCGATATAAACACTAATCTTTCCTATTATTCATGAATTATGGGCTTTATAACCTGACTCATTTGAAAAACTATTATGTGTTAATATTTTTGTGGGAGAGATTATATCATATTACATTTATTAGTGATTAGTGTTTGGTAGGGGGTGAGAGGTGTTTCACTTCTTCGAACATAATAGGGTTGATATTAATGTCTTCTATGATATTTGACACTCATTAAATGATTTATCTAAACATTTTCTATTTATATGCTTTGTTTTATCCTAATTATGTTGATAATATTTATAATTTTATAATAAAAAATATTAGCACCGAGGTCATCCTAGTAAGGAAACAACTCTCTAAGATTTGGTTTAATAAAGCTTTAAAACTAAGACTTGATAAACAATGTCCCATAAAAATTTTCATGGTATGAAACCTTGTATAAATATTTATTAGTATTATCATACTATAACTAATTCTAGTGTTCACTCTATTGATCATGTCTAATATTTATTCAAGCTTTTATTAAAAGTCTTTAAAATGTGACTCCTTCTCAGTATTACTTGCAGCAATCAAATTCCTTGAACAATCTTACCCTCTAAAACTTGTTTGGAGTTCTCCAAATACACACATAGTTGATATGATTCACTTTGTTTCCATAGGATTTAGGAGTTCAAGTGGAATTACACTTAAATTTTGATCTTAAATTATACCCATCCTCAATAAAATCCTAAAATTGACATGTTATAAGCTAATTATGGCATATTCTAAGCCTAATATAACTGATTTAACAACTTATATCCATTCACAAATATAAACTATTATTATACCATTATAATTCATAAAAAAATGTAAGCATAAATATAATCAATTAAATAACCATTGATAATGAACAAGTGGATTTGGGACGAAAACCTACCATATAAACACTATAAGACTCAAATTTTTAATCACAAAATCTTTTTCAATCCATGGTGCTCTTTTCTTTTATGACAAATTCATGTTCATTTTTCACAAATGATATATAGAATAATAGTGATGAATGAATAAATGAATGTATTTCACTATTTCATATTCCTTACTTGGCACATGTGAATATTTCACTAATCTTGAATTAGTGAAAAAAAAGTTAAATTAGGCATAAATTCTATTGTTGACGTGAAGGGAAAAGGAGTGGCCAGCATCATGACTAAATAGGGCAAACAAAATCATATATCAAATCTTTCTTATTCACCATTTTTTAAACATAACTTGATTACTATTGTCCAAATCACCAAAAAAAAGGGTATAATTGAGCCTTTAAGGGAGAAGAGTGTTTCATTTATGATAAGCCTACTAGTAATAATTTTATTGTTGATATATAGATGACCAAGAACTAAATATATCTATTTTTCATGACTTTTGGGAACATGATATTTCATTTACCCCCAAAAGAACCTACATGGATGATTTCTAGTTATGGAATTCTATATATATTTATTTTCATTTCTCTAGTTTGAAGATGTTTTAACAGAAAATTATGGTAAGAGGTATACCTTCCATCCATGAGCTAGTTGGAACATGTGAATATTGTATTATTTCAAAGAAACATAGGGACACTTTTCCTAAAGGTGTACCCTATATAGAAAAGAAAAGTATATAGAAATTTCCAGACTATGTTTCTTTGCAATAATGTAACACTCTCATAGTTGGAGCAATGAAGAATTAGTCTCTTGGATGAAGTTATTATTTTATGACTTTCATGGATGCCTATAGAAAAAATACTTGGGTGTAGTTCTTTGCGAAGAAATAAAAAAAAATTGATAGGCTCAAAGGATCCAAAATAATCTTCGAGAAACAAAGTGGCTACTATATTAAAACATTGATATTAGAGAGACGAGAGAAATATGATTTAAATTATTTTGATTCATTTTTCGAGGAAGGTGACATGAAATAAAAATTCACGGCTAGATACACACTACAACATAATGGTGTATATGAGAGGGAAAATATAACTATAACGAACATGTGAAGTATCATGCTAAAAGGAAAAATCTTGTCACATGAATTCTAGGGAGAAGAAGTATCTTGTTTTGTATATATTTTGAATAGGTCACCCACAAGAAGTGTGAAAAATAAACTGCCACAAGAATCATGGTAAGATAATATTTCTTGTATTAGAAACTTTAGAGTTTTTAGTCGCATAGCATATTCCCATATACGTAGACAATTGTGGAATAAATTTGATGACAAGAGTGACAAATGTATTTTCATTATATATAGTGAATATTTCCAGGTTTACAAGCTATATGATCTAGAGACCAAGAAATGGATCATCAATATACATGTAGATTTTAAAGAAGAAGAAGGATGGGATAGAAGTATAGACAAGTCCATAATCATTGGAATAGAAATTCTACATATTAATGATGCAACTATGGAAAAATTGGTTGAATAACAAAATTCAGAGGTATGATGGCCAAACAAGAGTACTCCATGGAGGACTACTACGAGAAATTGAAGTGAAGGAGAGCCACCAAAGTCATGAAGTAAGTTGGTCCCTAGCACTTAGTCAAGTAATAATTATGAGCTAGTTCCTTGAACATTTAGAGCTATGCAAGATATATATGAAGGATTAGGTATGCAATACAATTATACATTTTTCACTTGCTAACCCACATTTTTTAGAAAAAAATCAAACATGAAGAATAGTTTAAGGAAATGGATGAGGAAATAGATTCTAGTGGAATAAATGAAACATGATATCTAGTAGACTTACCCAAAGAAAAATAATGTATTAGAGTGAAACTATTTTATAAATTCAATTGAATGAGAAAGGAGAAGTGAATAGATACAAGGAAATACTATTAGAAAAAAAAAAAAAAATCATAGGAGTCCAACATTGAATTTGGAAAAACATTTACAATTGTTTCCACATTGGACATAGTACAAGATATTTTAGCAAGAGCTTCGTGAAACAAATGGAAGGCGTACCAAATAGATGTGAAAAATGCATTTCTAAATGGAATTCTAGAAAAATAAATTTAAGTGTGACAACCACCAAGATATGTGATGAAAGGACATGATCAAGACAAAGTGTATAATTTAATGAAAGCTCTTTGAGGTATCAAACAAGCTCAAAGAGATTGGTATAGTAGGATAGATTTGTATATGATTAGTGGTGTTTTCGAAAAAAGAAATAGTCCACCTATTCTTTACACAACAAACAAATTTCCTTTGTCTCTTATTATCACCTACTTTACACCCCAATCTCCAGTCTAGTCTAAGATATATATGGTGCTTGTTTGGAAATTGTCAAGTAAGGTTTGTGGATAAATGCTTTGGATAGGTGCTCATAGTCCTCTAAATATTTATATTTCTATAACCTATAATAGTGTAATGGAAATCGTTGGAGATATGGAGGCCTAATGTTTAATAAAGATAGGAGGACACTCATAGTCAGTGATAGTTAAACAACTAAATTAAGTGGATCAAACATTCTTCTGACCTTTCTTGTTTTTCTTGTGGAAGAAGCACTTTGATTGAAGTTCTTTGAGAAAGATGTGGAGAGAAAAATTGAATTAGTTGCCGAGACAAATGGGAAGTGGAAGTTGGTAATGGAAAAAATGTTCTAGGCTGAATATTTCAAGAAAAATCATAGCCAATGAAATGTCCGATATGACTAGAAAATATGGTATGCCTTCTCATCCACCTCCAACCATAAAACCATTTTATCAATTTTTTTCCTCATAAAAAACAAAATCAATTCTTGCAAGTGGAGTTATCCTCCACCTCATCATATGGATGATGTTTGTAGTTTTATAAATGAGGACCATGCCCTTAACAAAGCAGTTGGGAATATTGGTAATTGAGGAGAAATAATTAAGGAGAACAATGTAATTTTGGTAACTCACGAGACCAATGTAAGAAATTTGTGTGAACTATTTTGGGGAAATTCTTAATGTTGAGAAGCCATTTAATTTTTCAATGGGAACACATATGTTTCATGCTATTAAAGAGTGTTATTTTCTTTTGCATTACTTTTTTCTACGAACCAGGATAAATTCGCTTTATGTCTAATTTCTATATTAGACAGATTAATCTAGTAAATAATTATGCTCCATGTTTGTATAAAAACTTTTCTAACTGCAATTCTATGGAGGATGCAGTTTTATGGATGATGTGGGAGTGCTATGCATGTATGCAGATTATTCCACACATGCTTAAAGCGGTCAACATGTTAGAGTAGCTGCAACTTTCCTTTTATTAGTTACAAATAGACAGTCATTTCCTTTTATGAGCTTGGGATACTATATGCATTTGGACTAATTTGTCCTCTTTCATAACTTTTACCATACTCATGTTTTGAAAGGTAATATAGTTGGTGTAGGAATTATTTCAGTCAATTGCTTGAGCAAGCTATAAATTTGGAGGATTCACTTACCCTAACCACGAGAAAGTCTCATTAAACCTCTTTCTTGGATTAAATTCAATATGAGATCCATATCTATTTAGTGAAACATTCCAGCCAGTCAACAAATGTGTTTCATACAGCACCTAGTGTATGTACGATCGTGTGCACGCACCTTGATCCAAGAGAAGGCACATCATGGTTTGGATTGCGAGGGTCGAGATTTGTGGATTGCCAAACCATTGTGGCAGAGAGCCACATGATGAGGTTATCACAAGAGGAGTTTGAAGGAACTGGACTGTGGATTGAAATTAGTTTGAAGGATAATTTAATTAGAAAAAATGAGCGAACTTGTAAATTTTAAATTTATAAATATGAATGAAATCAACTATTTCACTTTTACTCATATTTCCAAAAGCTACCATCAATGTAAAAAAACACAAATACAAAGATAAACCAATAAAAGTAATTCTGAAACTCACCGTGACCAGCAACGACTGAGAGAATCAACGACTAGATATTCATTTAAGCATTTAGTGAATTTCTGTTGCAAGTGAACAGCTTGAAAATTCAGTTTCCTGGCTGGAATACATTCATGAAGTGACATTTCCTCTTCTCTACTTCGTAAAATCCAATACAAGCATGTGCAATCTGAATTGATAGTGTTCACATGTTTGCTTTCCTTTCCACGAAAGGCCATGCTTTTAGGATATATGTACTTATACCTGAACAAAGAAATTTGGACAAAAAATAGTGGACTCAAATTTAGTGAAATCTATGGACAGATAGCAAATATTGTAGGCTAAAGCAATTGTTTTAGGCTTATATCATATTATTATATTAATCTAGCTATATGTATTAGATGATAAATTTTAAAATATTTATTATATGTAATTTTCACAATATTAAAATTTATAAAAATATAAAATTAAATATTGATGCTTAAATTTATTTTTGTTTTATTATAAAGATTCTTAATTTGTATATAGGCTTTGTTACAATACTATGGCTTAATTTGGTTTAATTTGTGGCTTAAAATATTTGGTTGTACAAAGAAACTACATTTCTGTTTGTTATTCATTCTTCAAATCTATTACATCATATAAAATTTGATGACTAGTTATTACAATTGTGCAACATTATTTTTTAAACATTAAACATTATTTGTTTCTCAAACATTAAACTTTAAGTAGTGATAGCAATGCAATCTTAAATAATGTATACACATCTCCCTTTTTGTAGGTAAACAGTTTTCAATAGATTTTCTGAAAGGATTTTTACACTGTAAGTTAAAATTATTATGATTAATGACAATCCAATCTTTAATAGTCCCTTTCATAAACGCTTTTCAATAGATTGTCTAAAATGATTTTCACATTTTTCACATTATTTATTATAATTATTATGATTAATAATTTTGAATTGTAGCTAAAACATGGAACACTTATCCTTTTATATTCAGGCCAGTTCCATGTTTCCTATAGTCATTGTCATTAGTAGAGATCTTACAGTTTATTTTTAAAATTTTTAAATCTCTTTGACATGTATAGCTTATAGAAAATATGACAGATTTATAGTAATTTATTTCGAATCTATAGATACATGAAAATTATCATATATATATAATTGTAATAGGATATGATTAATTTAAAATTATTTTATATTTTAATATGTAAAAATATTTTTTCAATAACATAAAATGTATTAATATAAAATTTCATTTAAATATATTAATAAAACCAAATTCACAAAATAATAATTTTTATTAAAAAATCTAGACACTAATGTTATTTTAGAATAGAGATCTACTATGTCAATCTGGATAGAGATCTACTATGTCAATCTGAATGTTTTACAAAGTGTTTTAAATTGAGAATAAGATTTGGTTTCATATTTTGGCATATATAATCTATACCAAGAAAAAATGTTTATGTAATATGAAAAAGGTACTTTCAAACATAATATTAGAGATATATCATATTTATATAAAAAAAATTATTAAAAAAGGTAAATGTTTATAGACGATTTTGATGTGAAATATATATGCAAATGTTAAAATTAATTAAGATATTGATATATTGATTTTTACTTTAATTTAAAAATAAAATTAATTAAATTTTTAAATGCTCAAATAAAATTATATAATTAAAATAAAAAATTAACCAAATTGAACATATTTTTTATTTTAAAATAGTCTCAAATTTACTATATAAACGAACATATTAGTAATAATACAATCATTAATCCAGAACCTAATATACACTATAATTTATTGTATACCAATCAATTACATAATAAATAAAAATAAATTACATAATTTGTTTAGATATAATACTAAATCTTTTTTAAATTTTCAAAAAAATTATTTATAATTAATTAAATAAATATATATATATATATGAATATTTTTTTAATTAATTAACTATATATAATAATTAGATACATTAAATTATCTAATTTAATTGTTAAATTTGAAAATATCATAATATATTCAAAATATGCAATTAATATTCTATTAAAAAAGAAAAAAATCACTTATAAAGATGCGTAATTGATGTGAGTTATTAAATGTTGCAGTACTTGACTTTACAACGTGAAAATTAGGTCCTCGTCTATGATCATAATCTACGAAGAAGGCTTTCGCGGTAATTGGCTCTTTAGTCTACTGTTGCAATAATTCTCACAGAAGCGTCGTTTTCCTTCTAAACCATGAATACAGCTCTGCCATGTTTAAGGCTAACATAGCCATCATTGTCTCGTGATAGAGGCTTGGGACATTGCAATTTTTATTGTACCTATAGCTACAGGAGTGGTTTAGCTGGTGTCCACCATTACTGACTCTGTATTCTTGATGATGACTTATTCATCATGTTGTTGTTCTTTTTTCATTTATGAGTCTGCATCATGATGATTTTTCTCTTTATGTCAAATGCAAACTTTCATAGGGTAACCAACGGATCTTAATCATTGCTAGGCTATTGTTTTTCTTGTTTTTTAACTGGGAGAATGGATAGATTTGCTGCTGTTATTACGGAGTTACCAAAGCTAGGATCGAGTCAATAAAACTGCCACTATAGTCTTCAGCCTAGAGCAACAACCCAAAACAAGATTCTTCGTAGCCTAATATATTAACTGAACTATTATTATTATTGCTAATAAACTAATTAATTAGGCCCACCTCCTTGCCTAGTCTCTACTCCACTCTCTTCTGCCTGTTGTGTTAAGTGTTAAATACCTTACTAACTATCGTGTCAATAATCATGGCTTGATGAGCTCGTTTCCCTATAGTTTCCATAATGGATTCCATTAAACTCTCTTCTCACCATCTGATGCATCCTCTACCTTTTTGGTTGCTTTCAAGCCAACGAGAGAAGGCTTAGGAACCCAGGTAACCAATTAAGTTTTTCCTTTCACCTTTCTCTAGCTTCTTAGTGTCACGCCTACATAGTGTGAAAGATGCATGATCTAAGGGTGAAAGATTCATTTGAGTTGACTTGCTCTTTGGAAAAAGGTGCATGATCTAAGGGTGAAAGATTCATGTGTGCTATCTCAATAGTTGAACTTTAATGATAACTCCATGAGTTGTTAGACTATTTTGACACTTATATTTTTATATTTTTCATGACACCTATTGTGATCATGATTTGTGATGGGTCTTTTAAGGATAATTTTCATAAAATGAATTGCCAAATGTTTAGGGCGAGTATCTCATATGCATCCAATGTTAGAGATTCATGGTTGGCATTATGGTCCCTTAATAGCATAAATGGAAAAGGATTTGCTTGGAGAAAATTGCTATATCTCACATTGGTTTATTGTAGGGATTATTAATTTGTTGATGATTCCTATTTGTTTATTGCGATTATGCATGAAAGCATGTTGACATATGATAATTTCATCAGTTGTTGATTGTGCCTGATTGAAAAATCCTATATTGTTGTTATTAGATTAGTTGTCTTACATTACTTTTTTGATGAATTGCTTGTTATTAGTTGGAATCTCCATTGGTGAGGAGGATATACATGTTGTTATCACTATGTGATGCTATTTTTGTTGTTGCTATACATAGTCCAATGTTGATGTTGGTTGGTATTTGATATGTTGCTAATCAGAATTAGTTTGCTACTATATTTAATGACTTTATATGTTGCAAAAGGTTTTCATTGAGATTAAATTTATATGTTGATGAGTGATCCACATATAAGATCCTTGTTTATGGCTAACGTGTTGAGAGTAGACACGTTTTGTCATATATTGTCGCATAAAACACATATCATTGTCCATGGATGCCATGCATTTGTCACATATAATTGTATTGATCATGCATAGAGGAGAGCACATGTGCGTGAATTTGAGTAGCTATGTATTAGTGTTGTCTCATCCTTTGTTACATTGATCATAGAAAGACGTGTAAGGTCCATTATACATTGTAAAAGTGTGATCAATTGATAAGGTAATGTTACCTGAGTCCATGTAGTCCATGGTTGGTTATAGGAATTCTTATATAATTTTCAAATATCATTCATATACCACAACCATGTATTTTCTCCTCGAATTTTTGTACTTTTCTTTCACATTATTGTACACCATTGTTTAAAGTTGGTAAGGGGTCGTATTGCAAAGAAACAAAGAAATTTTGATTGCAACCCTTTCATATGCATAGAGGGAGTAAGGTCAGAATGAGTGGCATCTTGTGTGTGTAAGTTTTTTATAGTAAAATTTTTTAGTGTTGAAAAATTCAAGGGGGGTACTTCTCTCAGTTTGGTATTTCCATTTTCCCTTGATGTCAAAGGGAGAGAGTAGGACATGGTGTTTTATATGTACCAAACCCAGGTTAAATACGATTTTATAGTAAAATCATTTAGTGTTGAGAAATTGAAGGGGAGTACTTCTCTCAGTTTTGTATTGCCATTTTCCCTTGATGTCAAAGGGAGAGAGTAAGACATGATGTTTTATATGTAAAAGTTCATGTAATAAAAGTTAATAAAGGAAAAAATAAGACCACGGGCAAGGGACACTTACTCCAAGATGATTCTTAGGCAAACCATCCTCTTGTGGGTGTTAAATTTGGTTTATTATGGCTAAGGAAATTGGAAAAGGCAATGGCTAAGGATTTTGAAAGGCAAAATGGTATTTATGGCACATTATTTATGAAAATAAAGGAATTAGGAGAAAATGGATGTGAAAGTTTATAGGTTGCATGTGGGGAGGAAAATGAAGGAAAATGAAGAAAATGGAGGCCTCAATAATAAAAAGGCTTCTGAGGATCAGTGGGTGATATGTATGTGATCTTAATGAAAGTGTGCTTGAAGGTTTGTAAATTGCAAGTTTTCAAACTCAGTTTTATGAGCTTCTATGTTAAATTTTTAAACACATAAAACATGAATTTAAAACTTTGAAATAGTAGAAACAACAGACAAATGCACCATAAAAACAATAACAACACAACAAGTGATGAAGGAGATCACCCCTCCTGGGCTACATCTCCTTGGTCCAACTTCCAATGGCTTGGCCCTATATCATTATGATCAAAATGGTGATTACATACATTTAAATTGCTCTAATTGCTTCAAAACCTATTCCATGAGCTCCATAACTATCAAAAATCTTTGTCTAGTCTCTTTCTACTAAAAAATTGGTCAAAAACTAAAGAAATTATGACCCTCCCTAGTTTTTCTACTAATTGCACCACAAATTCCTCAAAATATGGAACCTTCCCACAAATCTATGCAATAATCCGCTAATCGAGCACCATTTTGGTAGAAATAAAGGCGAAATTGTCGGACATTTAGTTTTCATATTGTTGCCTTAAACCCGAATTTAAAACCACCTGAACCAGTGGTTTAAATTAATTTTTTAACTAAAAAATAATCGGATTAATAGGCCCGCGCCCTTGGTTCCCCGTTGGTATTCATATGGTGTTATATGGGGGGCTTGGGGCTAACCCTTGACCCATTACCTCAACTCCGCCATAACCCTCACCTCAACTCTGCCACACATGAAACTTAAATAACGTTTGGGGCATATGTTTTAATAAGGAACTCAGCATACCGTGCAGTTAATACTTGGCGTTGTTTGCAGTGATATTTTATGGTTTATTGCCATGCGGTGTAGTTTCGAAATTAACAAAATTTTTGTGGTCCCTGTACTACTACGTGACGGCCTTCGGCTGGGCCACGTGGCAGAATGTGGTTAGTCACCAACTAACCAATAAAAAATACACCACATAGCACCACCCAAATTCAGACAAGTGGCGAGGCCTAATTGGCCCATTGAACCTTGTCAACCTCGACCAGTCAACCATGCCCAGTCAGCTGTCTGGATTGCTTACTAGGAAGTCTGCACAACTTTTGCCAAAATTTTTGATGTTTGGGAAAACAAACACAACTCATTTTTGGGAGAATACGATGTTGGTTTTATGCAAAATGAGTTGCGTCGGATTCAGAATGATGAGATCTACATGGTCATTCTTTCGGGTTCCACACCATTCTGAAAAAATTTTCTTTTAGCATAACATTGAGCACCTGATCACTCCTCCCCACTCGAATCATTTGGACCCCAAAATATCACTTTTAGTTTCTTAGTAGATGAGGGTACAATTCCCTCACCTTTCCAATCTCAATCTATTTGGCTTTGTTTGGATTTTCTCCTTTGAGCCCCACACAAACATACTCCATATTCCCTTTTTTTGAAGACCTTGTTCTTCTGTCAAGAATGGTGTCTTGTTGTAGTTCATCAAGCTATTTAGGAGAAAAATCCTCAACGGAAGGAATCTAAAAATTTTCTCCTTGATCTTCAATCAAAGGCAGCTCATACAACCTTAAGTTCTCAACATTAACAACAACATAAACTTGCAGGTATGAAGGAAAATCCAACCTAAAGGCATTATCACCAAGGGGACATGTGAGAGAAGATATGCATGGATGATGTGTGTAGTTCTAGAAAGTTCCAAGGGGAGGCCCCTTCTTTTATCTCCTTTATGTATGTGGTACACCCATGGCTCCATATCTATTTTTCATATGGATATAATATCTATGATCCATTATGAAAGGGTACAAATTACTCATTCATCCATTGGAATTATTCCTATAGTTCAATAGCTAGGTATGTTGCCACTGTCTTGTGACGCCAACAAGATCTAGTTCACATCAGAGAAAGAAAATACGAGACCTGTAACATTCTATGTCCAATATAGTGAGGAGTTGAATTGTATTAAGAGTATGTTTTGATGGAAACCCGTATTCCATTTCATTTTGTTATATTTTTCAATTGTTTCTAGTATTATGACAGTGATTAACTTATTATCTAAGATAGTAAAATTCTTGTCTTGACATGGTTTATCTCAATCCAGGAGAATTTAAATGAAATAGTGACTGAAATCATGCAACCCTCTCTAGGCACAAGTAAAAAATATCCCCTTTATATATTAATTTTTTCGATAGATGTTATTTGGTCCTATGTGAAGTGCCTCAAGAAAGGTCTAAATTTGCTAGCACTATTTGTTTTGTAATTGTCTTTTCATATTTCTTTTTCTCTAAAATTCATGCAACAATGATTATTCATTATTATCATTTGGCCACTTATGGGTGCCATTTTGTTAAGTTACACTTTATGAGCATGGATAAATCATCTAGTGTCATGTTTTTGTCAATCTTTCATCATTAGATCAAGAGGCAATTTATGATTCTCTCTGAATGGTTGTGATCAATTAAAAAAATGGATGATATGTTTGATTAGTAAGTTATTTAACTCGTTCTCAATTATTATCACAATAAAGTAGTGGCATAGATTTATGGGATGATTGGAAACATTGATCCAAACACTAGAGATGGCCAAACACATACCTAGGTTTATATTCACTAATGTTAATTTAATGACATAAATTAGAGTGGTTGGCAGTTCTAGTTGTAAATTTGATGCTTAAATAAATGCAAATGTTTTCAGTATGCTATCTTTTCCATGTGAAATTTCATCTGCAGGCTAGGATATGTAACACCCTCTTCCAAAATATACCCAAGTAACCCACTAACTCGGGTAAACATGTGATGAAAGGGTGCAATAATGAGATTCAACCTCCTATGTGACCTTCAGAAAGTGGAACGAATGGAAAAAAAACACACAAACCTTTCACGACAACAACAACACCCCTAGGAGGTAACCCAATACTTCTAGCCACTTACCCCCTCGGTCACACTAACATTTTTACCCCTTTTAGCCATAGACGCAAGCATAACACTACAAGCCAGTGGCCAGGAGGCTATATCCCTAGGAATAACACTGCATGCCAGTGGCGAGGGCCCCAAAAAATTAGTTTTGTGCTTGCATCTCCAAGAATTGAGGCACCTTTTCAAGCCCATAACCGAGTGCTTTGCACATAATTTCATGAAAATCTCAAAGAGGATAAATAACAACAAGACAATGATACAAAATAAATCACATCAATAAGAAATAATCTAGACCCCTCCTAGCCATGATAGGAAATTTTTCAAACATGTTAGAAACATTATATCTACATGTGTAAATAACAAAACAAAGCAAAGGGGTCTCATACCTATCTGAGAATCACTAAGAATCGTTGCTCCCCTACATCATTAGCTTTCATAAAATCTATTTTACCATAGACACATTGTGCATTCATTTACTAGTAAAAACATGGATACAACCATATATCATCATTGATAAAATACATGCTCATAACCAACATAATAACAACTTAAATACCATGGATACAATAGCAATATAATCCATATAATAACTAGTGAAATTATACATTAAATACCAAAGTTTCTCATTAATGAGTGTAAAAGCCAACCGGACATGGGACCTCCATGTTCCACCCGACCATATATTGGCTAAATATATCTTCATCCAATAACCCCTATGCCATATTCCAAGCATGAATGTGGGACTCAAATCGAAAGAACCAACTAGGGCATCTTGATGCTAAACCACCTCAACCTGATGAATAGAAATGAGGTTGTACTGTAATCCTTCCCGGATAACTAGGTCAACACCATAAACATGTCATAATCGACTTTACTGTGATTTACACTCAATCACTAGGAAAATGTAAGCATGGATATCGTCGGACTCTCTCTGCCTAAACCATGAGGAAGTTTCTTGTCTCCTAGTATCTCAAGATTTACCGAAACCCACAATTTGAATCAGAGGTCACTAGGCCCTAAAATGAGACACCACCCTCTAGGATTTACCATATATCTCGCCATTCACCAACAAGTATTCCTAGGCTTAATCAATCGAAAAAAGCTCTCATGCTTTACCATAATCCAATCCCAGATCACTGGGCCCCAAATCGATGCAACACCTCTCAGGATTTACCACAATCGAAACCCAGATCGCTAGGACCTAAACTGAGGCGAAAAATTTATTTGTTTGGTGTAAGAAATAATTATAATATTTGGAGAACCACCTCGCTCAGCTTCAAATATGTCCAGTAATCTAGCTAAGCCAAGACATGTGAACTCCACGACACCATGTCTAGTCAGAAATGGAAAGGCTAGGCTGAAAGCACTATCATACCTAGAAAAAAACTAGGCCAAGATAGAAAATAAGCACATGCAGTACCATGCATGCCATATCTAGCAAGGAAATCATATATGGAAATCAATACTTGCAAAGAATTTTTTTGTAGCTACTTGATTCCTGCTCCTCCTTGCTTCTTTCCTCCTTCTTCATGCGTTCTTTCCTTTCTTGCTCCAATGCCAAAGTGCTCCAAGAAACTATAAGTATTCAAGAGAGAGAGAGAGAGAGAGAGAGAGAGAGATAATAATGAAAGAACTCCAAAAATTCACTAATAAAATATTACTAATTTATCTTCAGAAGCCTTTTTATTAATGAGGCCTCTATTTTCTTCATTTTCCATTATTTTCCTTCATTTTACTCCTCACATCCTACCCGTGACCTTTCATCTCTCTTTTCTCCTCATTTCCATTATTTTCATAAATTAATGTACCAAATATTTGATTTTTCCTTTCCAATGCCTTTGCCTCTGCAAATAACCTTAGCCATATTAACCGAAATGAAAACCCACTAGGATGTTTTTCCTAAAACTTAGCTTGGAATAAGTGTCCCATCAACCCTGGTTATTATTTTTAACTTTCATTACATGGAATTTTTACCAAGGTTGTTACAAAACCCTCACCCTTGGGGGAACACTGTCCTTAATGTTCAATGACACCTATAAACAAGAAAACCGTTGAAAATAAGACATATTCCTATGGAACTTTATAACACAACTCATTGCAATATTTACAATGAATAAGTTTCCCAAAATAAAAAACCATCATGACAATAATACTGTGTACTGGATCTTTATAACATAGCTCATTACGATATTTACAATAATATACACATATACACATATGCACATTTTCCCAACCGGTAAATAAAAGGATACAATGCCTCTATCAACAACAAGGGAATCCCAAGGCTCACACCTCCACCCTAAAATTAATAGTAGGATTCACCTCCTTCCTAGGATATCGAGAATCCATTGTCAAATTCAAAGCTACATCCAACACGCAATGTTATAATCCTACACCACTTGTCCTGTTAGTGAACAATTATCATCTCATTGTTCTAGGGCACACTCCCAAGGTGTGTCTGATTATATATGTCAATGCTAATGACCAAAAAAATCCATCCCCGAGCTTCCCTTCTCTGCTACACAGTCCCTTTGGAAATCTGGTCATCCCTTTCTGTGCAGTCACTCACCTTCCAAGTTCCACTACATTCCCTATCCAGGGTGATCCGTGCCTTAGCAAGGCTTCTTCAAATTGGAAGATACAAAAACCAAGGAATATACCTACCTCAAAACCATCATATGAGTCATAGCATGCTTATGGAAATCAATGGACACTATTGGGTACTAGTGTCCCACAATGGACCTACTTGTGAAGTGCTTTACCAACAAACTACTGCATGTTTCAATTCATTTTGTTTTTTATGCTAATTCTTGCGATCAATTTCAACCACCCAAATGGGAATTTATATGCTTCCTGTACCAAGTACATAATTTCCATTAGTTTCAAAATAAATTGAAATAGCTTCAGATCATACCTCATTGGTAGCTCATTAATAAGGTACACTTGCAATCCCATTTACTTCCTGTCACAACAAGTCATACTGGTTGTTTGATCAAATGATAATGTATAAACATATCAAATATAGTTAGCTCAGAATACAACCCTTCATAGGTCAAAATCATCAATCATATGTTGTTGAGTTTCAACAAGATGACGAGCTTAGTGAAAATTAAGCACCTTTAGTAAGTGGGGCCCGCATGCTATTTTTAGGTGTATCTCTATTTTTAGACATGGTGAGCATATTATATAAGCTGCAGGATGATTTTTGTAGATGGTTGCTAAAATGTGAAAAATAGATGAAATTCTATTTTTAGAATATTGGGCGAAGCCTATTTATATATCGTCAATCTAAAAATAGGTGCATGTCGATTATTATTAGCCCTTAATAATAATCCGACGATAAATATCAACTTATTCTCTTGGAGCACTTTATTTCAGTGAGAATATTTGGAAAATCAATGGGCTAAAGGAATTATGCAATTCCTAGAGTTATTGGGGGCTCATGCATGGAGGACTCAATTAGAATTGAAGTGGAAAAGTTGTGAAAGAGTTGGAAAAGTAGTTATGGGAGTTGTTATTTAGTTTAACTCAATTAAGTGAGTTAAACTCAGTTGAGCTAGTTCTATCTAGTCTAACTGAAAGATACACTAGTGAGAGTTAAGTGAAATAATTAGATAATTAATTCACAACTAATAACTCACTAACAACTGAAAAAATATTGCAGTTAACTACTTGCATGTCAGTTCTAGTGGAGACCCAGTGGAGAGATAGGTGAAAGGGTGAGATGGACTAACTTTTGTGACTATAGAGATGCATTCAATGAATCTGAAACACATCGGAGGTGCCAATTAGGATTGCGAAGTCAAGGCAAGGCCAATTTTAATTCATTCTGGGGCCTTATTTAGCGGGGATTGCGCAGTGGAGGCAGGTTGTCAGGAGGCAAGAAATTGGTGCATAGATATGTAAATTTTTGCATCACAATGTGTAATGATTGTTGATTGTACTGAGAACTTGATGTACTAATATTTGTATGAGATTATTAAATGATCCATTGATATACATAATATATGATATTTGGGGGTTTTAGCTTTAATATTTCCCATCAAACAACTGTGTATATGTGTGATTGATTTTCTTCACAAGTGTTTGCAATTGAGTTTTCATTTCTGCAAGATTATCAGTGGAAGGATTCTGTGTTTAGCAAGAAGATAAATATTGTTATATCAGGAGAATACGGTAATACATTAGAATTAATAAATTTATAATTAGTATTGGAGCAATGTCAATCACTGGAGATTGCAATTGTGAAGTGGTGCTGAGTTCTATGCTGGTGGACAATTCGAATTTGTTGTAAAAAAATTTTGGTGTGACAATTGAGTATTAATTGAAATGTCTTTCAATGGGTTGCGATTCGAGTATGCCCTTGAGGGTAGCTCGAATTACATAGCCTGGAAGGTTAGGATGGAAGCGGTCCTTGAAGATAATGGACTGAAGGAGTTCATCAATAGTGATGTTCCTAAGCCTACTGCTAGTGATGTTGTAGTACTTGACGCATGACAAAAGAAGGTAGCAAAGACAAGACGAATTCTATTGGAAGGTGTGAAATACCATATTGTGTCAAGCCTTCATGGGAAAGTCACTCCATTTGAAATGTCAAAGGCTTTGAAAGATATTTTCCAAAGCAGCAGTGACCATAGGAGGTTGGCGCTGGAAGAGAAGCTCAGAAGAATCAAAATGGAGAAGGGTGAGAGTATTCCAAAATATATCACGAAGTTTGTCCAATGTAGGGATGGGATGGGAAGTGTGGGAATTACAGTTGCGTAGGATGACTTGGTGAGCTTTGGCTTTCATCAGGCTTTCGAAGTGTTGGCATAACTATGAAGACTCTATCAATGGATGTGAGAAACTGTCGGATTGGGAGCAACTTTGGTCAGGTCTTGTGCAGGAGGAGATAAAGCGGAATACCAGGGATGGATCTTCATTGAAGAATGATGATGAAGAGAATTGCGCTTTCATTGCCAAAGCAAGGAGAGGGAAGGGGAATAAATCCCATCCAAAATTTGAGGCTAAAGATGAGGAGCTGGATTTTTCCAAAGTGAAGTGTTTTCACTGTCATGAACATGGGCATCTTGCCACTAACAAGAAGGTTGTTGGAGTTGCAATCAGTGAGGCCTTAGCCTCGCAATTTGAACTTGATTTCTCTTTGATTTCATGCTTGGTTTCAGGCACCGTGGGATCGATGTGGTATCTTGATAGTGGTGCTTCCTTCCATATGACGGGAGACAAGGAGTTGTTTAGTGAGTTGGAAGAGAAGGATATCCAAATGCATATATAGATGGGAAACGATGGTAGATACAGTGCGACCGAAATTTGAACCATTACCTTTAATCGGGAGTCAGGTAAACCATTTATGTTGAAAGATTTTATGCATGTTCCAGGTCTGAAGAAGAAATTGGTCTCGGTCGCTATCTTGGAGGACATAGGTTATGACGTTGTTTTCAACAAGGGAAAAGCTTTCCTGCGACATAAAAGAGCGGGTCAAACCAAGAGGATAGGGATTCGAGTTAAGAATCTCTAAAATCTAGAGGTAGATGGCTATGCTGCAATTATGGGCAAAGCAGAAGAAGTGGTGAGTCGGGATGAGGGTGAATTATGGCACAGGAGATTGGGCCATCTTCAACATGGCGCCTTGAAGATTTTGCAGAATATTTCTACTGGAATTTCCAAGGGTACTCTAGCGTAGTCATATCAGTGCAAGGGATGTACTATGGTTAAGTTTGTGAATACCACATTTCATGAAAAGGAGAACCGTGCTTCAGTGATCCTGGAGAGAATTCACACAAACGTGTGTGGACCTTTCTTGGTTGTTTCAACAAAAAAAAATAGGTATTATGTTATTTTTGTTGATGACCATTCTCGTAGATGTTGGATCTTATTCATGCAAAAGAAGAGCGAAACATTCTCAAAGTTCTATGAGTTTAAAGAATTGGTGGAGAAGGAGTCGAGGAAGCAAGTGAAGGCTCTATAGAGCGATAATGGTGGTGAATGTTGGGGTTCTGTGATTTAGCAGATTGGCATACAAAATGACAAGGCAACATCAGAACCACTTTGGAACCCTAGGATCTAGCCCTGTTGGATTCAGAGAGGGATCTCTCGATACGTGTTTAGAATGATATACATTAAGGCTTGTGATATGATATTAGGCTAGTTATGAAGCACGAGGTATGTGTTTGTTTGTTGGTTGGGGATCATTAACTAAGAAGGTCATGTGAAGTGTGAAGGAGGGAATAAATTGAAGGATATTTCAGCATGGGAAGATAGGTTAAGAAAAAGTGTCAATCCATTGGGCTATGGAGTCATAAAAGGGTTTAATTGCACAACAACTATTCAAGGGTTTCCACAGGGAAATTCATCTACATCAAAAGATCTATTTAGATTGAGTTTGTGGTATGAAACATTAAGAAGTGTGGTGAAAGAAGAAAACATATAAGAAAACAAAGGGTAGCGTAAGTCAGGTAAGGACTTTGAACCTATCCTACTTTCGGCATGCTCTCAAGGGAAAACATTTAATATAAACATAAAAAGTAGCCTAAGATCAAGGAAGGACTTTCAACCTACCCTGATTTTGGCATGCTCTTAAGGAAACTTTCAAAAAAACTATTGGACAAAATGCTTGAGGACAGAGCTAACCATAAACTTCCCTAGTTTAAATTTACTTAGCATGTAGTGAAAATATCATTCAAGAACAATGTATCAAGCTTTACTCAGCAAGACATGGGCTCACCAACCTTTATTGACTGGTTATGCTCTATTGACTTATCCTCAAATCACAATTAGAAGAAAACATATAGATAAAGCTTATCATTGAGAAATAGGGTACTTTGCAGTAAATCCTACTCTAAATTTGTTGTTCTTTATCAGATAAAATGGACAGTATGGAAACATAAGGAGAATAATAATTACAGTAAGAAAACATCACCAATAATATAGACCAGGATCTTGTGAATCTGCTTGTTGAAAAACCAGTCACATACTTTGATTCCAATGGATTTCTACAGTCCAATACTTGTCTTCCCAGCCTACTATATTACAGCTACTCAACGACTTCCACTTAATAACAGTTCAAACAATCAATAACTTTCCAACCCCTTACAATGAAACTTCAAAGAGTATTTATAGGTGAATGAGGAGGAGTGGTGGAAGAGATGATCTTAATGATCAATTAAGACAGAGGAGAAGTGCATCCAATGCTTCACTTTGCTCAATAAACATTGCATTAACTATTTAGACCATTCAGTAGTTTTTGTTGACTTTGTAGCATATCTGGTAGGTTGGTAATAACTCCGAAGTGTGTGCTTTTGGAGATATCTTCTGACTGCAGTAACTCTGTCTTGGCTTCTGGGACAAGTTAGGTGAAACGCTTAGCTTTAAGGCCACCCATTGCTTCATAATAACTGCCTTGATAGCTTAAAATATCTTCTATATATGTAATAACTGCCAATTTGTCTTTGCAAGTAGAAAGTAGGCTATAGGTGACTGTTTTAAATATTTATGAGTGAATAACTTCTACTTTGATGATGTATTCGAGGCCCTTTAGCCTAATTTTCCTTCATTTCATCACTAAACTATATTTAAGGCCTAATCTGCTTTTAGCCTTCATAACTCATCATGTTTCCTTTTAATACTTTATTGTTTTCTTTAAACCTCTGTTCATCTATCTTTTAACTGTGTTTTATCCTTTAATATTTGTTTAAGCTTTAATCTTCTGTTCTTCAGTCTTCATTTTTTTCTTCTCTACTTCTGTGTACAGAAGACTTTTGGTGCGCTGGAGGGTTTTATTACTTCGACCAATGTTCATGAGACATTGATCCAATCACGAAATTAAGCTCTTTGATCTCCCTTTTTGTGTGATTCTACCTCGAGGATCGCCATCCTGAGGTTTTATGCCACTTAAGTGACTGTGGGAGGGCCTGTAATGTTTTGGACGCCATTAAACCTGCAAAAATAAACAAAAAAATTTAATTGAAAACCTACGGGCTGTGGTTAAAACTACTTTCAGAGGCCATGTGGAGGGCTTGAGCAATTTGCAAAGGGAGGAATATATGCATAGGAGGGTTCTATGAACAAAACCAAGAATAATTAGAGGAAATACTTGAATTTGGGTGTGAGTAGAGGAAAAGGTGGTTTTGGGTGAAACTGGCGGTGGTTTTTGTGTGGCTAGAAGGTGGTAAGTGGTTTAGGCCCATACAAACGCGATTCCACTCAGAGATTGCCATGTGTCCCAAGAAAAACTGCTATTTTTGCATGAAAAATTCTTGTTAAATCGCGACAGCGAAATGAACGCGATTTGTGATTTCCACCGTCATATCTCATGGAGTGAGATCGACAGTGTGGGAGGAGTCCGATGGGGGGCACATGTTGGTAGTGGAAGACGGGTGGCGGGTAAGGATTGGGCGATGTTTTTGTGGGTGGAAGGTGGGTCCAGCGATGACATGTACAGTTTTGTCAGGTAACAGAAAGGCTGGGGGCAGGGTGTGAAACCTTGGGATTAATGTGGGCCATTAGATCTGGAGGATCTATGGTCAAGATTTATTTGCAGGGATGTACGGATGAAAAATTTATCAAGAGTGAGGGTAGGAGAGGGGAAGCGATCGCCGTTAGATCTATAAGATCTACGATTGAGAATACTTCAGAAAAAAGTGGATGAAGGAAAGGTTGGGCAAGCCAATGATGTGTGGGTGCACGATCACTGTTGGATTTGTATGATCAATGGCTATGATTTCTTTGGAGGAAAAACAAATGGTGCGGGATAAAATAAGGAGCGAAGGGGGCTTAAGGTAGAGTGTGGGGAGAATGTGACCAGGTTAAGGAAAAAGGGGCCGAGGCTTAGCGAGTGGTCAATCCCCTAGGTCATATGAAGGAAAAAGGGTGGAAGGCATTTAAGCAAAAGGCGCTTAAGGCCTTATGTCAAAAATGGGCAGATAATAGGCCTAAAAGAGGGTTTTTGGATTTTTAAGAATTTTTCGATAAGGTGTAAAAGGGTGATTTAAATTATGAACATGTCAAAATTATGGATGGCTAACAGTGGCTCCACTTGGGGCTGGCAGCTCCATGGAGGTGTCAAGAACCTCAGAGATTTATCTCTGGAATGTAGGTCAATGCCTTGCAGTTTTTGACAACCTTATTTGATCACGCTGCTTAAAATATGATCAGTGTTCATATTAACAAACAAATTTCCTTTTTTTTTTTTTCAAACAACTACCTACACAGCCTACTTCCTAACATTTTTTCTTCATAAGGTGCACTTGGACATACAAACCCTTTGACATCAACATTTTATTATTTTATTGAAAGTAGGAAACTAATCTAAATCTACCCTTATAACTTCCATGAGTCCAGTTTAAACAGTTGAACTCAAAAATTCTCTACCTAATCTATTATCTGTCAAGATTAAACTGTCTAACAGATCTACATTCTCTACATTCTAAAAAAAAAATTTAAGCACAGACAAACCAGGATTAAACAGTCTGATTTGATGTAGTGTCTATGGCATAAGAAAACAACTACACAAAGACTTTTATTTGGAGAAAATTAAAACAAAACTATGAAGGCTTAAGATCTGAAAATAAAAGACATCTTTATTTCTTCTTGGCTCAAGTTTTGATCTATTTGGAGCCATATTTTTCTTTCTTTTCTTTGGTTCAGATTTTGAGCATGTTTGAACCATTATTTCTTCTATCCTAAGCTATTCTACTGATAATCCAAGATTAAACAGTTTGGAAAATCTTCTTCACTAACCTATCAACAGTAAATTGAAATCTATCTAGTCATGATTAGGCTATATGACTAAATAGCAGTGGTCTTTGAAGTAGTGACATTTAGGCTTGCACACTTTCAGATTCTTATTTTATTTTTTGGTATGGGGTTGTACCTCTCTTCCTTTTCTAATCTACCCTATTTTCTTTTCTGTTGTTTTAGTATTTTTTTTTTCAATTTTTCTTTTAAAGTGAAAACAAAAAACTAACTAAATGCTCAGAGGCTGAGCTTTATTGAAATTCCTACCTAACCTAATCTAACCTGGAAAATTTACATATTTAGTTGATGAACCCCCTTTTCCAATATAACCAATCAAGTAAATGATTCCATGTTTGTTCTTTTCTCATCTCCTTGAGCATGCTGGACAAATAGGGCCACTCCCATTTCCCTTGTTCTTTAGAAGCAGTGCTAAAAAATCTTCTTTCTTTTGGTGATACATTGCTCCTAACAATCTCTATCCCTTCTTCAAATGTCTTCAAAAAATGAGCAAATGGGTCTTGAAATAATACCTGGTTAGGAGTATTTGACAGGTAAGTTTCAAGCAATATTATTTTTTCTTCCACTGGATAAAAAAAAAAGATTCTTTTGAGAAAGAAAATCTTCCTCATCTTCATTGTGATCTGAATTGGAGGACTCATCATATTTTGCAGTGTTTTCCTCTTGTAGTCTCGAGGTATTTTGATTCAGTGGACTGAGCTCGGTGAAGACGTCATTATATTCTTGAGTAGGGGTCTCTTTGATTACCTCAACCCTTTCAGGAGAAGGTTCTTTAATTTCAACCAGCTCAAGAAGTTCTTCATTGTTTTCCTCCTCAACCTTTGAGCTAAAGACTGCTGATTCCCAATCACATGAAAATAGTTACTGATGAGTTGTAGTGAAGCAGAGCAAATATTCAGAGATTCCTCACCCTCTTTTGCATCTTTAAATCTTTCTTCATCAGTATCGTAAAGAGCCTGATTTGGCTCATTACTTTCTCGAAGTTGGTGGAACTGATCTTCCTCCCAAAAATCTACTAATGACGGTCCTGCAAGATCAACTTATGTTTGGAGAACGTCATCATCAGACAGATAAAAATCAGGAAAAACATTAATGTAAGAAATGTCACCAATCAAACATATTGGATTATTAGCAGGTCTTTCTTTGTTATGATCTACAAGGGAACTTTCTAATTTTTTACAACAAAGTTCACTAGGTGAATGGGCAAGAGAGTTTTTTTTGCAAAAAAATTTCAGAGGCTGGTTGTTTATTGATAATATGATCGATTTCTTCTTCTGTCAAAGGAGGAGATCTTTCTATGTTTCTTTGAGAAAAAGTACAACAATTTTATATCTCTTGTGAACACTGAATTTGAGTTTGGATGTCTTTTTGAGCCTCAGCTAAAAGGGATGATGAATCATTATTTGTGCTTGCAGGGATATCTTGAGGAATTTCTTTTATTCCTTTATTTATTTCTTCCTCAACTGATTCATCTAGGTTCTTGTGATAGTTATGATGCATATGAAATTATTGAATGGATTTTAACAGATCTTCAGGATGCATATTAACCAAATCCTCATCAATATCTAACAGATATTGTATGATGTTCTGAGATTGATCACAACAATTTGTGGTCCACAATAAATATGAAGGGTTATCTCTATATTTTTCATAAAATACTTGGTGCATGTATCTTAAAGAAAACAAGCTCTTAGGTTCTAACCATTCATACCAATCCCTTGCCTTTCCTTCTAATGTTAACATGAACATTTTCATAAGGAAGTCTTCATGCCATTCAGTATTTATCTTCCATACATGTATATGAAATTTGATGAGATGTAACAATGGGTCATCAAACTTTTCACCTTGAAAAGCAGGAATGTTATCATCCCAAAAAACCTGGGGCATCTTATGCGGGAAACCAGGAATATAATCTCTACTCATTGGGGCATATCTTCATTGTATCCTTGGAATCATGTTTTTAAATCAGAAAATAGGTCACTGTGTCTATTCAACCAGTTCAGAGTCTTCTACCAGTGGAGTCATTTGGTCTTTTGGGAGTTGTGGAGTCGCAAGGTGGAGGATTTCAAAAATTTTGAGATGAGTTGATGTCCACCGTCAACAATTGAATACCAATATAAAGAGTTTTGTGGGTCTTCTAAGGTCTTAAGGATGTATAAGATGTAATTCACTCAAAATATCCCAGTGGAGTCTCCATTATGATGGGGTCTTGTGATTTGGCAGATTGGCATACCAAATTACAAGGCAACATCAGAACCACTTTGGAACCCTAGGATCTAGCCCTCCTAGATTCAAAGAGGGATCTCTTGATATGTGTTTAGAATGATATACTATAAGGCTTGCGATATGATATTAGGCTAGTTATGAAGCACAAGGGATGTGTTTGTTTGTTGGTTGGGGATCATTAACTGATAAGGTTATGTGAAGTGTGAATGAGGGAATAAATTTGAACGATATTTCAGCATGGGAAGATAGGTTAAGAAAAAGTGTCAATCCATTGGGCTATGGAGTCATAAAAGGGTTTACTTTCATAAAAAATATTCAAGGTTTTCCACAGGGAAAGTCGTATATATCAAAAGATCTCTTTAGATTGAGTTTGTGGTATGAAACATTAAGAAGTGTGGTGAAAGAAGAAAACATATAAGAAAAAAAAGGCAACCTAAGATCAGGTAAGGAATTTGAACCTATCTTGCTTTCGGCATGCTCTCAAGGGAAAACATTTAATATAAACATAAAGAGTAGCCTAAGATCAAGTAAGGACTTTTAACCTATCCTACTTTTGGCATACTCTCAAGGAAACTTTCAAAATAGTTGTTGGAGAAAACACTAGAGGACAAGGCTAGCCATAGACTTCCCTAGTTTAAATTTACTTAGCATGCAGTGAAAATATCAGTCGAGAACAATGTCTCAAGCTTTACTTAGCAAGGCATGGGATCAACAACATTTCTTGACTGGTTATACTCTTTTGACTTATCCTCAAAGCACAATTAGAAGAAAACATATAGATAAAGCTTATCAGTGAGAATTTGTGTACTTTGTAGTAAATCCTACTCTAAATTTGTTGTTCTTTATTAGAGAAAATGGATAGTATGGAAACATAAGGAGAATAAAAATTACAGTAAGAAAACACCAACCAATAATATAGACCAGGATCCTGTGAATCTGCTTGTTTATTTGATGTGAAAACCAATCACATACTTTGAGTCCAATGGCTTTCTATAGTCCAATAATTCTCTTCCCAGCCTACTATTTTACAAATACTCAGCTACTTCCACTTAATAACAGTTCAAACAATAAATAACTTTCCAACCCCTTACAATGAAACTTCAAAGAGTATTTATAGGTGAATGAGGAAGAGTGGTGGAAGAGATGATCTTAATGGTCAATTAAGACAGAGGAGAAGTGCATTGAACGCTTCACTCTGCTCAATAAACATTGCATTAACTGTTTAGAACATTGAGTAGTTTTTGTTGACTTTGAGGCATATCTGGTAGGCTAGTAATAACTCCAAAGTGTGTGATTTTGGAGATATCTTCTGACTACAGTAACTCTGTCTTGGCTTCTAGGACAAGTTAGGTGAAAAATTTAGTTTTATGTCCACCCATGCCTTTATAATAGCTACCCTGACAGCTTAAAATATCTTCTATCTATGTAATAACTTCCAATTTGTCTTTGCAGGTAGAAATTAGGATACAGGTTGATATTTTAGACAATTATAATTGAATAACTACTACTTTAATGATGTATTTGAGGCCGTTTAGCCTAATTTTCATTCATTTCATCACTAAACTATATTTAAGTCCTGATCTGCTTTTAGCCTTCATAACTCATCATGTTGCCTTTTTAATACTTTATTATTTTCTTTAAACCTCTGTTAATATTTCCTTTAACTATGTTTTATCCTTTAATCTTTGTTTAAGCTTTAATCTTCTTTTCTTCATTCTTCATTGTTTTCTTCTCTACTTCTGTGTGCAGGAGACTTTTGGCGTGCTGGCGAGTTTTATTACTTCGACCAATGTTCATGAGACATCTATCCAATCACGAAATTAAATGCTTTCATATCCATTTCTATGTGATTTTGCCTCGAGGATCTTCATCCTGAGATTTTATGCCACTTAGGTGACTGTGGGAGGGCCTATAATGTTTCGGATGCCATTAAACTTGCAAAAATAAACAAAAACATTTAATTGAAAACCTACAGGGTGTGGTTAAAACTGCTTTCAGAGGCCATGTGGAGGGCTTGAGCGATTTTCAGAGGGAGGAATATATGCAGAGGAGGGTTATGTGAACAAAACCAGGAAGAATCAGCGGAAATACTTGAATTTGGGCACGAGTAGAGGCAAAGGCAGTTTTGGGTGAAACCGGTGGTGGTTTTCACATGGCCAAAAGGTGGTAAGTGGTTTAGGTCCATACGAATGCAATTCCACTCAGAGATCGCCACGCGTCCCAATAAAAACCACTTTTTTCCCTTGAAAAAGGCTTGTTAAATCGCAGCAATGAAATGAATGTGATTTGTGATTTCCACCATCAGATCTCATGGAGTGATATCGATAGTGTGGGAGGAGTCCGATGGGGGGTGTAGGTTGGTAGTGGAAGACAGGTGGCGAGTAAGGATTGGGCGATGTTTTTTTCGATGGAAGGTGGGTCCGGCGATGACGTGTATAGTCCTGTCGGGTAGCGGAAAGGCTGGGGGCAAGGCATGAAACCTTGGGATTAATGTGGGCCGTTAGATCTGGAGGATCTATGGTCTACATTTATTTGCGGGGATGTATGGATGAAAAAATGATCGGGAGCGAGGGTAGGAGAGGGGAAGAGATCACCGTTAGATCTATAACATCTACGGTTGAGATTACTTCGAAAAAAAGTGGATGATGGAAAGGCTGGGCAGGCCGATGATGTGTCAGCGCGCGATCACTATTGGATCTGTATCATAAAAAAATGTGATTTCTTTGGAGGAAAAACAAATGGTGCGGGATAAAATAAGGAGCGAAGGGGGCTTGAGGTAGAGTGCGGAGAGAATGTGATTGGGTTAAGGAAAAAGGGGCCGAGGCTTAGCAAGTCATCAAGCCCCTATGTCATATGAAGGAAAAATGACGTAAGGCATTTAAGCAAAAGGCGCTTAAGGCCTTATGTCAGAAATGGGTGGATAATAGGCCTAAAAGAGGGTTTTTGGCTTTTTAAGAATTTTTTGGTAAGGTGAAAAAGGGTGATTTAAACCACATAAGGGTGTCTTTCATGGTTTAACAGATTTTTTAGAGATAATGGAGGATAAATGAGAAAGCAATAGAATATTTTTTTCAGGGGGGAAATGACTATTTGGATAAGTGAAAATGAGTGAAAAATGAGTGGATCAGGGCTTATGAAATGGACTGATGGAGAAGGGCTTGAAAGCAGTTTTCTTTGAGACAACAGGGCTTCTTTGAGGATTTTAAGTGAATAGATCAAAGAGGTGGATTTTTGAAGGATAAGGAACACAGTAGACTTGAAGAACTCACATATTTTCTTCAAATTTGTTTCTTTAAGGCTAAAGTCATGTTTTAGCCATCTTTGAACATCTCAAAATTATGGACGGCTAAGAGTGAATATATCTTGAACGAATTCAAAGACTTCTATAAAAAAGAAGGAATTCAAAGAGAACTCATAGTGCCTCATAACCCACAACAGAATGGCGCCTACCGATGCACTTGTGGGCGGAAGCATGCAACACTACGGTTTATGTGGAAAATCGTTGTCCTCATAGAGTACTTGGCATGAGTACATTTGAAGAAGCTTTTACTAGTAAGAAGCCTGATATTTCTCATTTGAAGATTTTTGGCTCATCTATTTACATTCATGTGACAAAGGATGCTAGGAAGAATCTGGAGCCGACTACAGAAGTTGGGATATTTGTGGGGTACATAGAAACACCCCATAATTATTGTGTGTATTTTCCAAACAGTTGAATGACTATGGGGTGACGGGATATAAAATTCAATGAGGTGAAAGACATGAAGTTGTCGAGCCTTGAGACGAAGCTACACTTGCATGCAGAGGAGGAACTTCTTGTTCCGAAAGATGAGCCTCTATATGTGGATCAGCCATAGGAGGAGATTCATGGAGTGGAGGAGTCCCCACTCATGCAGAACCAAACATCATAACAGGTAGAAAGCGTACCACAAAAGTTGAGATACTGAAGCTTGATGTGGCATAGAATGTAGGAGTCCCTACATCACAACGCAGACAGAGATAGTCACTTCACCGATTTACTATATATATGTCTCTTATTAGGAAGTGTATCGTGACAGAGCCATCTTATTTTGCAGAAGCAGTGCAGGAGCCCACATGGGTAGATGCCATGGTGGAGGAGTATGAGTCCATTGTTAGAAACAATGCTTGGGAGATTGTTCCAAGGCCAGTGGGTAAATCAATGGTAGGATCAAGATGGATCTACAAAGTAAAGCAAGCTACTGATGGGAGCGTCGAGAAGTATAAGGCAAGATTTTTTGTCAGAGGCTTCTCACAGATTGAGGTGATTGATTATGAAGAAAAATTTGCACCTGTTGCATGGTATTCTTCCATGACTACCATCCTTGCTCCCCAACGCAGATGGGCTGGAACATTCATCAGATCGATGTGAAGACTACGTTCCTTAATGGGATCATTGAGGAAGAGGTGTACATTGAGCAGCCTGAAGGATTTGAGATCTTCAGTAGTGAGTCGCATGTGTGAAAACCCAAAAGAGCGTTGTATGGGCTAAAGCAAGCACCACATTCTTGGTACACACAGATCGACATATATTTCACCAGACTTGGCTTCACCAAGAGTGAGGCGGATGTAAACCTATACCAAATTGTGGTGGAGGGTAAGATTTTAATCATTGTTCTTTATGTTGATGATTTAATACTAATGGGCGATGACAAGTTGATGCACTCATGCAAGACAGATCTTGCAAAGGAGTTTGAGATGAAGGATTTGGGCCTCCTTCATTATTTCCTTGGATTGGAAATTTGGAAACGAGAAGGTGAATTGTTTGTGTCTCAAGGAAAGTATGCTTGGGATATACTTGGTAAGTTTCACATGGAGGACTGAAAGCCCATGGATACTAATCTTCTAGGAAATTGGAGGAAAGAGGATGCTACATCGGCAGAGGTAGTGGATGCCACTATTTATTGATAGTTGGTGGGTTCGCTCATGTATTTAGTTAATACAAGACCAGACATATGGTATATGTTGAACTAGCTTTGTGAAGCAATGACTAAGCCTACCAAGCTCTTTCAGAAGGAAGGAAAGCATGTCCTGAGATATATCAGGGGCACATATGAGTATGGTTTATGGGACAGATAGATGGATAAGGTGAGGTTACATGGCTTCACGGATGCAGATTGGGCCGGCAGCCCAATGGACAGAAAGAGCACATCAGGGGGGTTTTCAATATCAGATCTATAGCAGTTTCTTGGCACAGCATGAAACAAATATCCATGGCACTTAGTTCAGTAGAAGCAGAATACATGGTAGAAATTCAAGCTGCATGTGAGGCTATCTACATGAGGAAGATCCTAGTCGGTTTTTTAAGTTCTCATTTAGATCCTACAGTGATACATTGTGATAATCAAAGATGCATTAAACTCTTGATTAATATTATTTTTCATGATAGATATAAACATATTGATATATGTTATCATCATATTAGAGATTGTGTGCAATAGAAGATCACATTACTTCAATACATTCCTACAGAAGATCAGGATGCAGATATTCTAACGAAGGTGCTCAACAAGAGCAAATTCGAATACTATAGAGGTAGGATCGGGGTGAAGGATAATCCCTATCTTGTTGAGAGGGAGTGTTGAGATTCAACAAGATGATGAGCTTAGTGAAAATTAAGCACCTTCACTAAGTGGGGCCCATAAGATATTTTTAGGTGTATGTCTATTTTTAGACATGGTGAGCATATTCTATAAGTTGCAGGATGCTCAAATGTAAAAAATAGATGAAATTATATTTTTAGAATATTGGGTGAAGTCTATTTATAGATTTTCAATCTAAAAATAGGTGCATGTTGATTGTTATTAGCCCTTAATAATAATCCAACAATAAATATCAACTTATTCTCCTAGAGCACTTTATTTCAGTGAATAGATTTGGCAAATCAGTGAGATGAAGGTATTACGCAATTCCTAGGGTTATTGGTGGCTCATGCATGGAGGACTCTGTTAGAACTGAAGTGGAAAATTTGTGATAGAGTTGGCAGAGTAGTTATGAGATTTGTTATTTAGTTTAACTCAGTTAAGTGAGTTAAGCTCAGTTGAGCTAGTTGTATTTAGTCTAACTGAAAGGTACACTAGTGAGAATTTAGTGAATTAATTAGTTAATTAATTCACAAATAATAAATCACTAACAACTAAACAAATACAACAGTTAACTACTTGCATGTCAGTTCCAGTGGATCCAGTGGAGAGATAGGTGAAAGGGTGAGATGGACTCTCCGTTGTGAATATAGTGATGCATTCAATGCATCTGACACACATTGGAGATGCCAATGAGGATTGTGCAGTTAAAGCAAGGCCAATTTGAATTCATTCTAGGGCCTTCTTTAGTAGGGATTGCACAGTGGAGGCAGGTTGTCAGGAGGCAAGAAATTGGTGCACAGATATGCAAATTTCTGCATGACAGTGTGTAATGATTGCTGATTGTTCTAAGAGATTTATGTAATAAGATTTGTATGAGATTATTAGATGATCCATTGATATAGATAATATATGATAGTTGGGATTTTTAGCTTTAAGCCTTCATGTTAAACAACTGTGTTTATGTGCGATTGATTTTCTTCACATGTGTTTGCAATTGAGTTTTAATTTCTGCAAGATTAATAGTGGAAGGATTTTATATTTAGAAACAAGATAAATATTTTTAGATCAAGAGCATCCAGTAATACATAAGTACTAATAAATTTCTACACATGAAATCATCATAAACCATAATCAAGCGTAAAATTTAGTCTTCAAGGGACAAGAGTGTTTCTCTTATGATAAGCCTTCTAGTAAGAATTTGATTGTCAAGATCCATATTACTAAGAACTGAATATATATGTTTGTCATAAATTCTCACAACATGATATTTCATTTACCCCAAAAGAAACCTACATGGATGATTTCTAGTTATGGAATTCTATATATGGTTATTTTCATTACTATTTCTTGAAGATGTTTTAACAAAAAATAATGGTAATAGGCATACATTCCATCCATGAACTGGTTGGCATATATGATCCACACATTTTACTTCAAGGATGCATACAAAATTTCATTTAAAAGAGCATGTACCCAAGTGACATAAACACATAAAAGAAAGAGAATTCAAAGCAACCATGAGATCAAGGTCCCAAAAATAACTTGATAATGGATTTCACCCAGTGTAGGCTATGTCTCTCGTCCCTGCTCCATGTGGGGAGGCATTTTTTGTTAGTCGGAAGTGAAATCAAATTACAGGCAATTACAAAATGACACATTATACATCCACTTCCATTGATGGCCTGAAAATGTAGACCTCTACTAAAGAAATATACTCCATGGATGGATTCCTCATGGAAAATTGTGAAAAATGACTATAAAGTTGACCCTACTATGGTTCGGTCAAAATATGCCCCCCTGAGAATCTGAAAGATTCCCCCAAAGATTCTATCCCGAGGGTTGAATTGAGTTCGACTACCCAAGTGACTAAATTGACTGCACCAATGCATTCCTTGTGGAAAACTGAGTAAAATGAGTATAAACTCGACCGCTTTTTGCTCTAGTTAATTCTGAGGCTCTAAAGGTTCCCTACAAGATTCCCTGAAATATTTCTAGCGAATATTGCTTAGAATATTCCCTCCATATGGCCCTTGAAGCCTTTGCCAAGAGTGAATGGTTCCGGCAATGGTAAGGTTCTATTGTGTTCACAACACCTAGCACACTCCTCCTCCTCGACTCAGCAACAGAGTTTGTTGGTGGCACATCATCATGGGTGGCGGAAGGCCGTAGATTCAAACCCATGCACCTATCAGCTTGTACGTATTTCTAATATAAAACAAAAACTTACCATTTTCATTCTAACCGCCCATTATTAGTAAACTTGACCACCCATTTTATGTTAACCACCTATCATTAATAAAATTGACTACCGATTTATGCTAACCGCCCGTTGTTAATAAAATTGACCTCAGGTTGGTGGTTTTAACCTCTCATTTAAATTTTAAATAAAAAAAAGTTAACCATTGTCCGCTTGTCGATGACAATTCTGGTGGTCATTGAGGGTCACCGACAAAACTAGCAAGGCAAAAATTTCGTAGTCATTGGTGGCCGTATTCCGACGACCATTATCGGTCAAATTTATTTCCTACTTATATGACCTCTAGTTGTGTGCCATATGATAGCTTCTTATTGGCCCTCCATACATTAACGTCATCCTAGCATGTGTCACCTTGTGATTGGTCTGTAATGCCATGTCATCTTGCTAACATCATCCTAGCATGTGTCACCCTACAATTTTCTCTCATATGAACATATGACCACATCACCGTGTTGATGTCAATATTCGTATGGATGATGTTATCATTTGTACTGCTGATCTTAGCATGGCAAGTTGCACTGCGGGTCCTACCTGTAAAAAATTTAGCTTTTTTGGAAAAAATTCAATGGGCCATAACTTTAACATACAGTGTTTTTTTGAGTTTTCGTTCGTGCCATTGGATTAATAATTATGATCTCTTCGATTTGAGAAAGGTTTCGCTAAATTATGAGGACTTCGAAAATTTTTCCTTTCTGGATCCTCCTCGATCAACATGTGAATATTACATTATTGCAAAGAAACATAGGTACAATTTTCATAAAGGTGTACCCTATAGAGAAAATAAAGGTATATAAAAATTTTCACTATGTTTCTTTGCAATAATGAAGCACTCACCTAGGTGGAGCAATGCATAATTGGTCTATTGGAGGAAGTTATTTTTTTGTGACTTTCATCGATGCCTATAGAAAAAATATTCTAGTGTAGTTCTTTTAGAAAGAATCAAAAGCATTGGATAGGTTCAAGGGATTGAAAATACTATTCGAGAAATAAAGTGGCTACTAGATTAAAGTGTTGATATTAGAGAGAGGAGGCAAATATGATTCAAATTACTTTAATCCATTTTGTAAGAAAAAAGGCATCAAATGAAAATTCATGGCTAGATATACAATGGTATATAGAGAGGAAAAATAGAACTATAATAAATATGAGAAGGATCATGCTAAAACGAAAAATATTGTCACATGAATTTTAGAGAGAAGAAATATCTTGTTTTATATATATATTCAATATATTTTAAATAGGTCACCTACAAGAAGTGTGAAAAGTAAAATGCCACAAGAATCATGGTATTGTATAGCACACTTTAGAGTTTTTAGTTCCATAGCATATTTCCTTATACATAGCATGTGATTAATTATTAACTATGTGAATATTTTTTGTAATGTCATTAATTATCAAAATGTTGCTATGAAGGCCTTTGTTAATTTTTCTTCAAATGTCTTTTCGCAAGTAAAATTTCCAGCAATTTGTTTCGCGAGTGAAAATATATTCTTCGGAAATTGAATCCAACCAAAAATCCCATCATTGAGTTATAGTCTTATGTAATTCCAGAGGAGTCATTGGAATCCAACTTATGATTGCAACGGAAAATGAAAAGGAGCTCGAGGTGTACTTTGTTGAAAGGAGATTTTTTTGATTTTATAAATGAACATCTACAGTAGAATTTGCAGTTTTCCATAAAAATACAGACATTGGTTTCATAATATTGGAGAGAGAAAACGGTCTAGGCCTGAAGCATCGGTGCGAATCGGGATTAAAAATATCAGAATTTATTAAAAATTATTAGAGATATTTAAAGGTAAAATGTTTATGAAATTTGTTGAGCCTCCCAAATTATGTAATAATTTAGTAAATTTGATAGTCATTTTATAATGTAGGCAAAAGTCATACGAGTAAGTCGTGATCTTTTTATGCGGAGAATCTATGGCTTGTATATTTTTTTTTTGCAGCTTCTTGGGATTTTCTGATAATCTAATTATCGTATATCTCCACATTATTTATGATTTGGTTAAGATAAAATATTTTAATGGTTGTTAACGGAATAGAAGAGGAACGATTCGATGCAATCATGGTGTAGTTTAAGCTCTAGTGACATTAATAATTTCATATTGTTCACATATTACTTGGCTTCAAGTACTTTGTTCACCTACTCCTGTCTTCGACCCACCTCCTCCCTGCTTATTTCAAGGACCTACAACCATGTTAGTTATAGTATTATATTATTGGGCATACCAGTAGCATAATAGTGTGAGTGTCAGTGTCAGTGTTAGAGCATTCACTTACTGAATGACCATTTACAAATCATTTATTTATTTTAATGATTTAGAACTATTGACAAATACTGAAAATAAAAATCTCTTCATTAGAAAAATTATGTCTCATAAAAACTGGCTCAACCAACCAATAAATAAATAAATAAATAAAATTATAAAATTATTTTTGAATTTGCAAAAAAAATTAAACACTTTCATAAAACTTTAATTAGAATTATAAAATTGCAAAAACACAACAAAATAACCCAAAATAAACTCCCAATAATAACCTCAAAGATTTACAAATTTATTTCGACCAAGCATAAAATTGGTTTCATAACCTAAAATATCTAATCCATACCATTTAAGTTTCATATATATATCTGACATAATGATAATGTTAGATATATATGATAATGGAAAATGTTTAAATTATAATATTCTCTTTTAAAAGTATTCTTCCCCATTAAGATTTTGGTTTATAATTTTTCAGTTTTTCCTCTTTATATATTGATTTATAATTTATTTTTATTTTTATTTTTAAATAAATTTCATTATCATAAATAAAATTATATAATTAAAATAATATATTGTAATCGAAAATTAACCAATAAACTATTTAAAAATGAAATATATATTATTATTTTAAAACAATCTCAATTTTATGTCGCATATTGATGTGTTTCAATGTTAAAAGGATTTTAAAGGGACCATCTTGGTCCTTACATTTGACATAATTGCCGAGTGTGTTAATGACGTCTTGCTGAAGTTTTTTCTTTAACGGAAGTTATTTTTGTTCCCATTCTCAAAATATTTAGGACGGTGATTGTTCTTACCCTCCTTCGTAATGATTATTCCTCTGTCTAGCCAGCCGACCATAATGGAACTTGTAATATAGTATTTATATGTTATGAGCCTATATTTCCGTTGTGTGGCAGTAATAAGGGCTGTTTTGTATGACTATTTCAGATGCATGACGTTCTTGCTTATATACTGTCTTTGTTTACATAACGCTCATTTCTCCTATATCTTATAATACTAATTAATAAATATTATGTATTTATAAAGAGAGTCTATACAGGTAAAATAGATTTAGGAAAAGAGGAATAATTTTTTTCTGGAGTTTTTTTAATAACTCAAAGTTTCAGATTTCCTAAGTGAGTCCATCATCAAGAGTAGATGCCAAATATTCTTTGAAAAGTCGACTCTACCCTGATGATAGACTCACTTAGGAAATCCAAAACTTTAAATTATTAAAAAAACTCAAAAACAAGTTATTCCTCTCTTTTGAAAAATATTATGTAGTCAGTAATCTCTAATATATTAAATAACATAATATAAATACAAATTTTTTTTTATTATAAATATTATGTAATCATTAATATCTAATATATTAAATAACATAATATAAGTACACAAAAAACTAGACATTTCAGCCAACAAATAAAATAAATTACATAATTTTTTATCAAATATTTTAATCATTTATGAAATTTAACTAATAAATTTATAATTTTCTATGTCTACTAGGTTTTGGATAAGTTGTGATCTGGTGGTTTTTTGAAGAATTAGGTGATATGAAGTTATCAGTTAACTAGCTAATCTCAATTGAAATGATATATTTAACATGAGAAATATATAATCTTACTAAATTTAAAAAAAAAATTAATTTATAATTTCATATAATCACTAATTCACACTAAATTCCATATAACTCTGATTGAGCATTTCTTCTGACATCTCAGTGGACAAGTTATGCCCGGAGGAATGGTAATCTGCAACTTGATTCTCTAGGTTAGCTACCCATTATTTATGTTGTTTTCTTTGTTCCATAACCTCTCCAAGAGGCCATTGCAATTTTGATGGTAGTTATATAGAAGAGTGGTTTATCTGGTGTCCACCATTACTGATTCTGTATTGTATTTTTGATCCTGGCTTCTTCATCTTTTTAGTTCGTTTTTCATTCATGAGTCTGGATCATGATGAGATTTTTTTAGGTCATAGACTATTTGTTATAAGTTTTGGAGTTTTTTTAGACATATTTTTCTGTTAAATTTATATAGAATTCTGAAAAAAAAATTTGGAATCACAAGTTTGAATTGTGAACTTTCCATAACCTAAATATCTCAAAATTTTTAAAATACTGAATCCAAAATAATCAAAAACACATTTTAAATAATAAAAATCAACTACAAATTATTTTTCAAAATATATAACAAAAAATTCCAAAATATATAATAGTTATACAACGGCTTTCTATGGAGTCATTGACAGATCTTAATCACTGATAGGTATTGAGAAACTCTTGAGATCATCTTCCAACTATG
Organism: Pinus albicaulis; assembly: GCA_034641835.2. NCBI lineage: Eukaryota > Viridiplantae > Streptophyta > Pinopsida > Pinales > Pinaceae > Pinus > Pinus albicaulis. Next base: position 1,639,326,271 of record CM076580.1, read on the forward strand.
CCCAGGACAACTGTAGACTGGCCTCCTTGCCTAGTCTCTACTCCAGTCTCCCATGCTGTTGTGCTAAGTGTTAAATACCTTACTAACTATCGTGTTAATATTCATGGCTTGTTGAGCTCATCTCCCTGTAATTTCTATAATATATTCGATTGTTATGTCTTGCTTTTATTTAGTTTAGGGAGAAGGCTTAGGAACAAAGGTTCTCATCACCTCGGCACAAAGGTTTTATCTTTCTCCTCTCTGTGTCTTCTTACTGCCATGGCTAATCAGTGTGAAAGTCAATAGCTCGCTTGCAAAATTCCTCCTTGGGGTAGTACTGGTGCAATAATTCCATGCGAGACCGTGTTGTTTAAGTGATTAAAGTCATGTGAGATCGTGTTGCTTTAAGTGATTAAAGATTTTGTTCATCGGATCGGATCGTGGACTTCATCGAATGCTGCTAGTTGTTTTTCTTTGTGAAAAACGCTCTCGTTTGACTCTTGCAAAGCTACGGAAAAATCCATGTGCATGAAAAGTGTGTTGAGAACATGCTTTTAGTTTTGAACTGGTCCAAATTTTGTTGGTTGATATTAATCTCTCTGCAATGCATTTTGGAAATATATGGGTAGTCTAAGTACTCCATAAATCCTTAGGGAATTCCCAACCGACTGTTACAGTAGAGTTAGTTTGTTCTTCACATTATTTGTTATAATTTATATTTTTATATTATAATAAGTGTAATATATAGTTTTGTTGTATAATACTTGTTTTTAATGTAAAAAGTAACTGATGGTTAAATTAAAATAAAAACAATAAAGAACTAAAATTATACAGGCAAAGCCTTTATTGCTTTCATTGTATTACATGTATTTTAATTTTTTTTTCAAGTCAATAAATTTCAGCTATGTTATTCATTCAATTCCTTTTAATATAGTACATTGATTTCAAAGTTGTGTATGTGTAATTTGGTATAGTGGACAACACATTAATATACTTTAGGTCATACTTTGTTATAGAGTTTTGATTATAAAAGAATTAAAATGTAAAAGCAGGAGTTCTAAATCATAAGTTGATAAAAATACTTATAATAAAAATAGAGTTACACAGATAAAAAAAAAAAAAAAAGTTGTGATTTTAACATGTCCAACCCTAAAGGTTTAGATGGAGAGAATCTAAACCAAGCCTCTCATTTATCCATTTTTAGTTAGACCTAAGGACCTAAAATGCCAAAAGAAAAGGTCACTTAAATTTGAAACTAGAATTTTTTTTTGAGTCAAAACAAAGAGAAGAATGTAGTATTCTAAAATACTAAGCATAAACCTACATGTGCTCATTCGCTAATATTTCTTCATATAAATATATTTTTATTTTTCTAGCTTTTGTCACTTTTATAAGAAAAATGATTTGAAGTCTTTTTCAAATTATAACATTGGAAAAAAGATTAAAATTGATTCCAAGAATTTTTCAAATTATAACATTGGAAAAAAAATTATTAATATTGGACTCAATGCTAAACATGAAATGACATTTAATATTGTTTTTCTATGAAATTAATTAAATAACTTCCAATTTCAATCTCCTATGTCATTATAAAAAAGGCAAAACATAATACACTTAACTATTAACAAAAAAGTGAAGAAAGATTGATTAAGATATGTTACTATATAATTTATTTATGATTTAGTATATGGATGTGACACCTTGCTTAAGTGCAAACTAATTGGTATGTTATTTATTTTAAAGAGACTAAACATTCATTTGCTTTTTTTTAGAAAAAGGATTAGGAATGATGAACATAAATTAATTATGTTTTCGGAAATAAAATTTAATTATGGAATTTTCGTTCCATCAAATTAAAAGAAGACTAAAGATAAAAGTATTCCAAGAACTAAGAGTGGTTGAACAGAAAACCGTTAAAAACAATTACATTTCTTTTGAGGATAAAAATTACATCCCAGTAAGGAAAAGGGGTTATGTGACTAAACAGAGAGAAAGGAGAGGTAGGAAGAGAGTGAAAGTTCCTAATATTGTGGTGCCTAGTGGAAACAGGCATCGTTCGTGAATCTTGGAAAAGAAGAGTATTGGACTTGTTGTCCCGAGGTCTCTTCTTGAATTTCTGTCAACCTAATCATCTCAGGTGTGGAGCACGGGGTAAGATGAGGATGTAATCGCCTCTCTCATGGGAGGGAGGATATCATCAGCAAGTTCTGAAATAAGATAAGCATACATACTGCAGATGTAGTAAGAACTAGAAATGTTGTCTAGACAAAATTATTTTAATATGGAAATTGTTCTTAAATTATGAAATGCAGAATTTTACACAAAGAGGTATTGTGGATATAAACAATTGTTACTTTTCTGAAGTAATCAGGAAAATTACACTAGAACTATTAATAATATGATGGATGTATGAAAATACATATCCTGAAGTTATTTATTGTTTTTAAGGAAAGGTAGTGTTTATATTATTAAGTAAAGTAAAACAAAAAACTTCTACTGGGAGTAAATACGAGAGAAACTGTTAGTGTAGGTCCATGGTCGAAACCCTAGACCCAAACAAGTCATTAATATTTTTAAACTATGATATACTCAGATAGAATCGGTGCTTAGAAACAACTCAGTAAATGGATTTTCTGGACATCCTTGAACAAGTAGATAAAATTACCTTAGGAACAAAAGGGATAAAACCCCTATCTTGACGAGACTCATCCCATGTGAAATTATAAAGAAAGCTTACGTTATAGTAACTCAGGAAAATATCTGTTAATGTAAATATCTAAATATGTAAACACCAAATCTATTCCACTGTAAATATTGCAAAAAAACTCTATTACCGGTAAGAAGAGAAATGAACTCTTGAATTATTAGGATAGACTAATGAAAATTCTCAAGAAAATAAAATCCATTATAACATTGTTGCATAATCTTCGAAACCATTGAAATGTAAATTCTAAACAAAGAAGTAAATCTGTATTCAAGAAAATATTGAAATATATAACTATATAAAATTCCAGGAGTTTAATAACCATCCATCACAAAAATGTATACAATATCAAACCCTATCGCATTAAGGGATTTTCCTCCTAGGCTGGGCCGAGGGTTCTACCAGCAAATAGAAGAACAAGAATTATACAGCAGAATCCATTACATGTCAAACTATTCATCTGGTTAAGGCCCTTAAAAGGTAAGGTAATCAAAACAAAAATATATTTGCATGATCAAATGTTCTTCCGGGCGAAGCCCATAAAATATATTAAAGTAACAAGGTAAATGACAATCGAAGCCTTAAAAACTCAACACAGGAATTCTTAACTAGCAAGGTACCAAAGAGCTAAAAGAGGAAGGACTCTCCTTCTGAAGTTTAAAACCCCATCGATAAAAATCAAGTACTTGTGAAGAGAACGATAGGGTCGATCATAATTGTCGGAGAGTTTCAAACAAAAAAATGACAAATGCAATTCCTAGAATCACACCAGAGGAGTAGAGAAGGGAGTACATGCTTCACAAAAAAAAAATTTCGTGGAAAGTAAGTCATACTGTCTAAAATGAATAACGAAGAGTAACAACATTGAGAAACTTGTGTAAAATCAAAGCAATAATACCTGGTCTAGAAACTCAGCAGACTGGCTGAAACCCTACACCAGGATAACCATAAAGGAGTTAAAATGAGTTGAATGACCAGTAACTAATGTGAGAAATAACTAAGTCGTAAATTCACGCTACTTTGGAGAGGCTTACCTGCCGTCGATGAAGGAACAACAAAAGAACTGGACCATGCATAGCCGAGAATAAAGTTCCTGAAAACTGGAAAAATAGTTACACATTCCACTGGATTTTCCATGCAAGCGTGAGCACATAGTAGGTGGTTTAAAGCCACTGCTATCTCCCTGCGAGGAAATGCAACGAAAAACTTACACAACTCCGAGACTGTTTAATATTGCTGCAAAAGGGCTAGACCCCAAACTAAAAGTGAAATAGAAGTTTACCCGATTTGAATACGCCATGGAAAGAAAGGCTTGAGATGGAGGAATGGCAGTTGCCTTGACAAAGCTCAGGTCGCAGAAAATTTGTAGAGGAGTAACAACGGTAGAGCTCAAAAACGAAAAATGAGAGTTGGTTAGGGTTACAAAGTGGTCGATACTGTAAACATGTATCGTAAAAGGATCCATCGTGGATCTCAAAAACCCTAGATTCAACGGCGATCAAAGAGGCAGGTGTCAACTGAGCAGCTCAAACCCCATGTGAAGTACATTACAATGAACCTCATCAATAACTCTTAAATCATCGACGAAATTCAATTAACAACGAATCAAAATCAAATTATATGGTTAAAGGATATGTTATTATTTCACTACCCTTCACAACACTAATAATATGTGTTATGAGTTTGAATTCCAACAACTAATCACCGAGGCTCATAAATATATCGTACTATGGTATGATTATAGCATAGGTATTGAGTTTGTAACAAAACATCCAGCAGGAAAAACCATGTGGATATCCATAGAATAATAAATATATGATGAGAGCCAAGTTAACAAAGTGCATATAAATTTACATCGCTAAGTTCACAATAATTATATAGAATGTATGGATAAAAGTTGTAAAGGCAATATTTTTATTTATTTATTGTCATGTAGGTTACAAGTGGTATCAGAGCAGCGTTCATATGTTGGGACCCAATGGGTCACCTAATATGATGAACTGTTGTGCATAAATGGTGCACAGAAAAGAAATAACATAGTGGGAGACAAATGAGCAGGGGATTGAAACAATAAACGCCCTAGAATACAGGAGAACCTACACCCCAATCCCATTCAGAAATGAATCTGGAAATGTGGATTCAGTTGAGTTTATTTCAACACCAACAGACAAGTAGATTTTTGGAAGAACAACAACATCAAATGAGTATACTACTAAGCATTGTGTAAAACTTACATTAAGAAATGGTCCGCGTTAGGTGATATGAATGTGATAAATTATGTGCGGAGATTGATCCAAGTGGATATCGGTCGCCACGCACCTATTTCAGTTGGACTAGCACCATCAATTCTTGTAGCTTTTCACATTTAGCACAACTTACTATTTTTAGAAGGTTTTCGGGTCCTCCACTCCCGGAGCCATTTCGGGGCCTTAATGATCTAGGTGGATATTGGTGGCCACACACCTATTCCATTTAAACCCCCACCATCAGTTCTTTCAGTTTTTAAGTTGCAAAAAAAATTACTATTTTTAGTAGTTTTTAAGGTCCTGAACTTTCGGAGTCATTTTGAGGCCCTAAACGACGTTTTTTGGCGAAAACGGGAGCAACATGGGTCCATGGACTGATGTTGCTCACACAAAAAGTTTTACTCCTCGGGCAGATATTTCTAACGAGCTATTGAGCGCGTTAAATGGAGATCAAATGCCAAAGTTACGTCCCTGGGAAGTTGAACCACCAATTTACCCAAACGGGGCCCATACTTTTGGTGCTTCATCTCCTAGGGTTAGGTTTTTTGACGTTTAGAGTTATCCATTGTTTCTCAATAATAAATAGGCCCTCGAGCCTCATTGTAACACAGTTGAGAGGTCTGTAGCCACCACATCTCTTCTCAGAGATTTACTACCAACACCCTAGCTATTTTATTTCAATTATGTTTGTAAGCATATTTCTGTTATATGATATTAATGAAATGAAGCATTATTTCCATTGCATCGCTATGTTCATGGTTATTTATGTATTCTGTTATGTTCCTGCATAAATCTGAATCAGTGGTATCAAAGCAGTCTTCTCTTATTTTGTTTTTCTTTGCATGTCCCCAACTCGTTCAGGGTATAAGGAGTTAGGGCTCGATCTGGTTGAACCCTTGCAAGATCAGCCTCGTAAACCCCGACGAACTCCCATGGCGGAAGAAAAGAAAGAATAGGGAGCAGGAGATCCTATAAAAATATTGCTCGAGGAAGCCCTCGAGAAACAAAGGAATGCAATAATGGATAACTTTGCTCAGATACTTCAATGACTGCCCACCTACGGCACATCTACATCCAACAGCCACTCTAGAGGTGCCACTCCCTTCAAGTTATAGGTAAAATTTGACATTCCTATATTTGAAGGCCAAATATATGTAGACACAGTAGATAGATGGTTAAATTTGTTGGAAGGGTATTTCTCAGTCCATGATTTCTCTGACCGAGAAAAGATTATTTTGCACTCCTCAAAGCCACCCCCATGTTAAAGACTAGTGGGAAACCTACTGTGAGGGAGAGGATGAAGGGGAACCCTCTCTATTCTCAGCCACATGCACTTGGAATTCTTTTTGAGACGACATCAAGGAACAATACTAACCCGTGGGGAGCTATGAGGACAAATACATCTAATGGATCATGTTGCGGTGACAAATGGATCAAGATGTGCACGAACTGAAAAATCTGTTCCATACCCTATGCACAAAGTTGGGTATTAAATATTCAAAGAGACATTTGGTGCTCAATTACCGCGGCTGCTTGCAAAAACAAAATTAGGAGTAAATGGAGTTCCTCGACATTACATTGCTTGGCTGTTTCGGGGAAAATCACCCTAGAGGTTTGCTGGGTCAAAACCTCCACAGAGCAGGGCATGCCATTCAGAAGGACTCACACACAACCATACTTGAATGCGAAAAACTAGATAACAATGATAGCAGAACTCACCCGTAGTCCTACATTCGATGTAGATCCCGAGGGGTTCAAACCCCCAACAACCTTCCTTCCTCCTTCAACCTGCAAAACAGGAAAGAACGTGCACGGAAACCTAGTTGTACAGCATATAATTCTCCTAAATGTTAGTGTAATCAATGTGAAATATGATATAAACGATAATAACTGCTTAATAATCAATCTTTCCACATATACAAATAGATACTAACACAGAAGTTCAGGAACAAGACGGTTCTTCATTATTATGAATAGCATGTACAGAAGTAAAGAGTGGAGATATCACCTAAATCCTTCCACGATCTTCGAGCAGACCGTCGTCCGGATTCGTCCCGCCCTTGCCTCGCTAAGAAACTTTCAAGACTTGTGCACTCGAGATGGCATATAAGTGGATGAACATCTCCAGGAAACAAGGGTTTCCTGTATAAATCTGGGAAAGTGCAGGAGGCACGAGGAATCAGACTTGAACTGGGATTCCAACAGAGTATAATGTCTATAAAATTTCTTTCTCCCTTAGGCCATGCACATGAGGGGATTTTATACTCCCTCAAAGTAGTTTCAGTCAGTTGGAAACAGTTGGCCACGTACTGGGGTGGTTTAACTACTGGAGTAACCATCAACCCAGTCCAAAAATAGGGAATTTATATATTTTTTAATGGTTTTAATGGCATACGTGAAAAAGTACATGTGGACTCGCGTATACACGCGGAAAATTCTGGGCATACTCGCGTATGAGAATTTTAACACTGTTTTTTAGTGAATTTGTTCAAGTCTGTAGGAATGGGTGCCCAAAGCCATAAAGACAATCATGAATCACCTGAGGGTGAAAAATGATGCTATAATAGATGCCCCCTAATATATGAGGTCAGAAGGGGTACATGATGGCCGAAATGTATTATGCACATAGAAAGATCTTCGCATGGACAAGAGAGGACTTCACCATATTTCAGCCTGCCAAAAACCAATGAAAGAAAACAGAGAGTCAACTCATGCTGAGGCGGGCATACCCATGCTCAGTCAAAAATACATCATATAGAAAGTATAGAATAGATCCAAAATGTATATAAGTATAGTTGAACTGAAAGTACACAATGAATCATCTGAGCATGGCCCGAAAGTACAAGTCTGAATCAATGTCCAAGTATCACATATATAGAAAGCTGATCAATGATGCTGAAACTAGATGTCTGATCATATAAGTAACTGAATCTCCAAGTACCAAATCATAAGAGGTGGAACAAACGGTACAATCACGCAACTTGGGAGCCAACATATAAGATGCTGCTATACTGACACTGCAACATATAAGGGTGAACGGCGTCACTAGAAGAAACTGAATGGACTATCAAAAGTGAACCGAGAAATGCTGATGCAACCCGAGGTCTTCACCGATCACTATGAAACAATTCTACACAATGGGAATAAATGAGCTGAAGTCGACCATGTGAGAAATCGTTGGATTACCGGTCAATGATGTATACCGTTAACCAACGCGAGACAACCCACCAATAATGAAAATGAGTGTCAAGGTGCCCTAGTACAATCTAACAAGTGCGAATGAATGAGTTGAAGTCGAACACTTGAAATAATCTACCAATCAGGAGGCAATGATGAATCCCCACTGTCGATAGCGAAGAGTCTGCCACTGATGACTGCAAACCCTAAGGTACTGACAAAAAGACTCTAGATCTTGTTCCCAGAGCAATGAGTCGGAGTCAATGGGAAAAGATCTGCTGGAAGGAAGGCATTAAGGCATCCCACATCAGTCCAGCGCGAGTGTAACCCGCAGGCCAAAATTTGGAAGGAATCGGACGAAGCAGAGTGACGGAACCAAACCGAAGTACGTTTCCGACATGCACAAGATGAAGCTAGCGCACGAAAGAAACCCTCTGAACCAACCAATAATGAAAGCTGACACAGAGGCGAGAAATCCACCGATAGGGTCAAATGGAAATCAAGGTACTGCACGAATCCCAAGTGTGATAATGTGTGCTGACGTCGAACACAGGGGAAACCACTCAGTCAAAGACCCATAATGATGATCAAACGCTGAGCACAAGGTCACCTATCAATGATGGAAATAGGGCCAGGGTGCGGCTCTAGGTTTGCTCTCAGAGCAATATGTCGTAGTCGATAAGAGACAAACCCGCCAGCAAGAAGTCAATGGAGACCTTCTCAAACCAGCATGAGAAAAAGACCAAAAAATCTGATGTGATAGAACAAGATACTGACAAGACTGGGAAGGCCGACTGAATAATGAGTCAAGAGACACCGCAGAATGGCCGACTCTGGTTAGACTTCCCTTGAACAAAATCACGACTCGTGATGACCATGGCAGTAAAAAGTGACACTGTATAAGTCTGTTATGCAGGAGGCAGAACAAACTCTCCATATGATTGGAAGAGATAACCAACCGGGGGAGGAATGACAAGTGAAACATGGTAAAGGCTGAACCTAGGTCAAAACTAAAACCATCCCAAATGAAGGAAATATATATAAGTATATGTGCTTTGTTCAAGGGCGACAAACTGACTCTGTACTGCCATCAAAACAATGAAGATACATCCCGTTCCCGCTCTTTTTGTTATATTTTATTTTTTTGTCTTTTTCATATAATAAGCCTGAAAAAGAATAAAAGAATGCTATGGTACAATGGATAGAATGAGTATCAAGAAACAGATGCACTAGTTCTTGGGATTGGAACGATCCTATGCTCAATGCAAGGTGGCGAAAACTGGTAAGCGATACTCAGAGGAATGTTCCATCCATAGGTAAAAGGGTGTCAAGTTGCGATAGCTAAGTGCATGCAATGGTTAACTTGTACAGATAGACAAGGTCAAAAGTTGGCTTAAACATCGAGTCCAAATGAAGCCGACTAAAGGCCAGGATAAACAAGTAGCCAATATGCAATGCAGTAATACAACTCAACAACACCAGGGAGCCTCTAGGGTAATAGTCAGAAAAAATGATAGTGAGGAAGAAGAAGAATGAAGCTTCAACACATAAGTCATGGCGGGACTAAAGAGGACTCCCGAGCCTACATAAAACGTAGCATGGGCAACAAGTGATAGCGAGGAACTAACTAAGAAGCCCATGTAAAGGAAGGCTCTACCATCAAGTCATGATTAAATAATCGACGAGTGAAATGGGTGTAATAGTCATGATCTGATGGGATCGACCCTATGGCAAGTGATCAGTATGGAGGATAGTATGCAAGATGCAACGGAAAGTGAATTCCCTAACCTATATGCCAGTGAAGATCATATACCTTCCATGACAAGTCAGCAATCATGGATCAAAAACCGGGAAAAATCTCAAATTCGTCATTTTATGTACCTGAAAACATACCAAACTGGGCACTTCCAAGCATCCGGGTTATGTAGCTTAAGATAGATTGAAAAAATAAGCATAACAATTTTTTGCGAAAAATTTCAACTTTTTGGACATAAATAGACAAATTACCTCATATTTGGTTCATTGTTAGATTGCTGATTTGGAAAAAAGTGCTCTGGAGCAAAAAACTTCTTTCGTCAAATCAGGAGCAACCGACCGTCAAATTGCACCGAATTTGTCAGGTAAGCTTATCAATCATCCTTGCAATTCATTTTGTCCATTCATAAATTAAAATTTAGTAATTTTCACCATAGAATCTCTTGCTAAAAATCACGGGTTTGCGCATACGCGGTTTGGTAACGATAAAGTCACGTATACACGCGAATGTGCACAAATAAAGTCGCGTATGCGCAGGCCCAAATGAAAAATGCGTAGCTAATGAAGGAATTGTTGAAATTTTGCAAGATGACCATATCATGGAGAGAGCATGAACACAGTGCAATTGATCAAGAAGTCATGTGAGATCGAGCATCAGTAAATATTCTTCGGAATTGCGGATTGCTCAAGTTTTTCAAAATGCCAAATATGAAGAGTAATGTCCGGTTGCTCAAAATGCTCGTGAACTATTGGGAACTGGAAGAAGACTGCTTCATTATAGATCAAATTCCTATACGCATCGAAGTGGAAGATATATATTTTATTACTGAACTCTCCCGGAGGGGGGAACCAGTAGACTTGCACGGGAAGCCCTTGGGAGGGCTAACCATGGAAGATTACGTCCACGTGTACTGCGTAGAGGGTTCCAAGAAAGTGGGAACTCAAATTGCAATCAAATATTTAAGAGACTTACACATAAAAATCCTCCTTTTTACCATCGGGAGAGTAGCAGGATCAGCTTCTCTTCACCAGGCATCCAGGACGCAAATGAGTATAGCAGTGGAATGCTTAACTCATTTATATGATTGGTGTACAGCTCTACTGATGAACATGAAGCAACAGTTGACTTCTATCCGAAAGGAAAAGACAAAATATTTTGGATACGGTACAATTTTGATGACATTCTTCTTTGAGAAGATACCAACATTGAGACCCAGAGTCATCTCTACCATCAGCAGCCCTAGAGACCCAAGAATTTCCCGCTGGGTAGACATGATGAAGAGATTGGGGGGAAGTGAAGTTCCCCGGACCACTTGGGATGATGAGTTCTTCCTTTGGTGGGGAGAACAAATCATCACTGTGGACGACTATCCCTATGCCGGGATGGAGTTTCGTGGCGATCCAGATCTTGTCCTTCCACCAGGCGCGGCATGGGGTGCAGTCGGCAAGTTTGCAATTTTTTGACTTATATAATTTTTTGGATTTTTTCAAATATGTATGAAAAATGAAAAAATAACATGTTTTTGATTGGATTCATAATGACTTACAATTTAAAAATGATCATGATACAGATATTGGACCAGTTTGACCTGAGGGTTTCCCGCGACACAAGCGTCGCCGAGGCGAAGTGGATACAGTGGATTCAGACAGGACCCTCCAAGCTGTGCAGAGGAACTTAGAGGGATTAACCCGCCAAGTACCTATGGCTGCAGTGGAAGATCTGCCGGAAGCCATCCAGAGACGGGTGGTAGGAGTGCCCCGAGACTGGGTACGGTTATTCCGCCGAGTTGCCACCGCGGTCGTGTTCTATAGGAACAAAAATTCTGGGCAGGGACCTCAGGAGTAGATAGATATGATGTATCAGATGACTGTATATTATTTGAGACTGAACATGATCGGGCATAAGCCCAATTTTTGTATGAATTTTATGGATCCAAATTTTTGTAAAGTTTTTGAACACTCTGATGATATATATACAGTGATGTTTGATGTGATGTGATAAATGTATCAAAATATATGACGTTTTTGATGATTAAATTTTATTGTATGGAATGATTAATATGCCAATCCAGTGCTTGATTAGCTAATGAGTCTGCTAGCCAATTTTCAGCTCGAGGAATATGAATGAAAGTTAAAAATTGAAATGATCTCTATAACAAACGTACCCTCAAGAACAACCAGAGTAAAAATGGATCTCGAACCCGATAAGTATTGTTCAACTGCGACACGACCAGCTGAGAGTCCAAGAAAACTACCAATGAATCAACACCCAAAGATATTGCCTTCGAGAGTAGATAAACAACTGCAATGTATTCTGCTATGTTATTGGAAGCAGGACCAATGCAGACCCCTCTTGATACTAACAGCTGACCGGATGGATAATGAAGTACCTAAGCCACGGAACCTAAGTTTCGGGTGTGTCTACTAGCACCATCGGCGAAACCAAAATGACTCATGACATCCAACACAACCTGCCAAAGCAGATAAAAAACATCACCATCCCATCAAAAATCAAAAATCAACAAGATATGTACAAAGAAAAAACTACTATATATAAAAGCAACATGCCAGGCCGAAGCCTAGGCATAATACTTCTTCAAATAGAGCCCATTTCGGGGCTCCGACAACTCGTTTCCTTCGAAATCAACCAAGGTATATGCTCCTTTCTTAAGGACTTTTTTAACGATGAAGGGGCCATACCACATAGATTTAAACTTTCCTGCCCCCAGGGCATCTTTTTCTTGGGCATAGACCAAAACAAGGTCACCTTCTGAAAAAACCCTAGGTTTGACCGCCTTATCGTACTGAGCTTTAACTCAGTTTTTATGCGCTTCATTCATCATGGCGGCATCCCGACGCTGCTCATCGAGATGTTCCAGATGAAGGAGGCGTTCTTCAAGACTAGAAGTGTCAGGAAGAAGTTCAACAACTAATTTAAGAGAAGGAATCTCACATTCAATGGGAAATACGGATTCCAACCCGTGCACTAGCTGAAACGGAGTAAAGCCAGTCGCAGTTTTCACTGACGTCCTGTATGCCAAAAGTGCAGGATATAGCATAATATGCCAGTTGGATCTAGCTTTATCAATTGTCCTTTGAAGAATTGTCTTCAAGGATTTATTCATGGCTTCCACTTGCCCATTGGCTTGGGGATAATACGGAGATGAATGCTCCTGCCGGAAACCCAATTTGAGAGCTAACTCAACCATCATGCTATTCTGAAAATGGCTGCCATGATCAGTGACAATATCTCTAGGAATACCAAAATGAGCAATAACTTGATTGAAAAGAAAAAGAGCTGCAGTCTCACCATCATTCCCAAAAGTAGGCATAGCCTCGACCCACTTCGTAAAGTAGTCTACTGCTACAATAATGTACTTGTGACCTTTAGCCGAAGGCGGGTTACAAGTAGTATAATCAATACCCCACTTTGTAAAGGGATCGACAGTAATGACTGGAAAAAGCGAAGCTGGATGAGCGCGCATATTTTGAGTATAGACTTGACACAGATGACACTTTTTGACCAACTCCATACAATCTTTGAAAATCGAAGGCCAAAAGTACCCAGCACGCAAAATATTTTGGGCTGTAGCAAGCCTAAATAAATTACCACCACAAGCTCCACTGTGGGAATCATTCAGCACAGCCTCAGCTTCTTCGAGAGTTAAGCAACGTCTCAATATTGAATCAACCCCTCGATGGTATAAAGCATCACCAATAATCAAATAATTCTTGGCCAAGTGACACAACTTACGACGCTCATCTTTCGAAAAAGTAGAGGGAAACTTCGCAGTCTGAAGATACACGATGATATCTCCATACCAAGGATCCTGTGAAGAGATAAGAAACAAATTTTCATCCGGAAAGGATTCATCATAGATCATCTCCTCCCCACAGGGCAACTCGGAGATCAATTCTGTGAAAACCAACGATTTCTTGGACTTGGCAGACATAAACTCAAGATCAAATTCCTGCAAAATCACAATCCATCTATTGTATTTTCCCCCAATTACTCGCCTACTGAGGACAAACTAAAATGGATTGGTTGCTGCCAAAACATAAGTTTTTCGTTAAATAATGTAATGTTGGAGTCGCTGCACAGCATGAACTGCTGCTAAAGCTAATTTTTATATCAGAGTGTACTGGATTTCAGGTCCTACCAATCCTCGACTAAGATAGTAAATAACATGTTTTGCAAGAGCATCATCCTCCTGAACCAGAACCATACCAATGGTAGATTCCGTTGCTGCCAGATACAAAAGGAAATCCCTGCTATAATCAGGTGGACTCAATAAAGGAGTAGAGGTCAATGCTTTTTTCAAAGCATCGAATGAGTGTTGAGTGAATTCATCCCAAAGAAAAGGAACTACCTTCTTCAACAATCTCATAAATCCCTTGGTAACTTCAGCATAATTTACGATAAATCTCCGAAGAAAATTAGACTTTACTTGTAGACTTTGAAGTTGACGAATAGAAGACGGGGGAGGCAACTGAAGTATTGCCTCAACCTTGAAGGGATCTACCCTAATCCCTTCCCTAGACACAATGAATCCCAATAACTGACCGGATGTAACCGCGAAAACACACTTGTTCGGATTCAACCTAATCTTATAGAAACGACATCGTTCAAATATTTGCTGGAGGTGAGCAGGATGATCCATCCTCTTTCGAGAATGAGCAGCTAAATCATCCAAATACGCCTCGATAATCTTTTTGATGTCATGGAAGGCATATGACATGGCCCGCTGAAACGTAGCCCCAGCATTTTTAAGACCAAAAGGCATCTTCTTGTATGCAAATGTACCCTAGGGACAAATAAAGGCAGTCTTATGCTGATCTTCAGGACGGATAGTAATCTGATTATATCCAGAGAAACCGTCCATGAAGGAGAAAATCTCATTACCGACACACTTGTCAATGATCTGATCGATAAATGGTGTGGGGTAATTATCTTTAGGACATGCTTTATTAAGGTCTCTGAAATCAATTCAAACTCGAATTGTTCCTTGTTTGCCTCCAGAGATAGAGTTTAGAAGCCATTCCAGTCAAAGAAGAACGAGGAAGTGAATCCGCCTTAAGCAACCACCTCGGCTGGTAAACACGCACTAAGTTGTGGTGAGATTTTTGCCTCCTGGGCTTAGGCTGTCGAAGTCTTGATCTCATACATTTGGACAATAGATGGATCTATACCAGACATTTCCTCATAAGACCAAGCGAATACATCCCTATACTCTTTAAAGAGCTCGGTGTAAATATGAATCTCTTCACGGGAACATTCAGCTCCGATGAAGACATTCTCAATAATATTGGGATCCCTGGAAATGTTCACCTGGATAGTAGGAGAAATCACAGCTATGTTCCTTTACGCAAAAACTGCCCAGTGCTAAGTTTAGAATTTGGAGTGAGAACGGGACAGGCGGGACAAACTTGTTCCTTTGCTCATCGTGCGTCAGTCCATGTCTGAGTCATCCCACGGTCTATCTATACAGTCATAGCCCCAGGATGAAATATCTGACATATCTGAGTGGAAGAGTGGTATCAAGGAAATCCTGGGCAGAAGAAGAACTAAGTGTCCAAGCCGGAGCCACATCTCCATCCAACTCTTCCGGTGAAAGAGGAGCTGGACTGGATTCTGCAGAGTCAACAATAGAGTGATAAGCAATTTCAACTGCAGACATCGGAAATTCCATTCCACCCACTTGACCTTCCGCTAATGTGGCAGTAGGGGAAGGTAAGGTCCAAGGGTCTGAAAAATAATGAGTTCTGAAGAACTCTCTTCGAAGAGGAGCCTTGGAGGATGAAATTGCATTTATATGCACCGTAGGAGGAGGAATATTGAAAGTACCCATCAAGGAAGAATACATTCCAACCCCTAAATTCTCAACAGGTGCCTTAGTATTATCCAACTTTGGAACATATGAGTCAGTAGACGCATTCGGCTCTACAGGAGGACAGTCCATTTGATCCACTATAATGATCCTCCCTTCGTGAGGGAAACAAATAATCTGAAATAATGAGGATGCAATGGCATCCATCTCATAAATCCAATTTCTCCCCAACAGAAGGTTGTAGTCCAAGCTTGCATCCACTACCTCAACCTCTATATTGACAGTTTTTCCCCCAACACAGATGGGCAAAGCTGGGAAAATACCATGCGGTCTGTGAGAATGACCATGGAACGTAGTCAGAAGAGTGGTAGATGGAACAGCTTTGGGAGATCCAATCATCTTCCAACATGTGAGAGACATCACGCATGTGGAAGCACCCTCATCAACAACCGTCTGAAAGATGTTGCACTTCTGGTATGATGATTTAATATGAAAAGCCATATGATGGGGGAGTCTCTTCTTAAAATTAGACATATCAAAAGTAATCAGAAGTGAATTTTTTGGATCAATAGCCCCAATGGCAGTGAGCAAAGCACTGCGCTGAGCTAGACAAGAATGGAGTACCTCTAAAGCCGACATAGCACAAGGACTCTGCGCCAGATCTTCCACAATAGAGTAGTTATGGGCAGCCCTAGCATTTGGATTAATCGTCGACCGCTTAGTAGATGCTTTGGGCATCCAAGGCATAGACTCAATAGTAGGCTTTGTAATGTGAAGTGGCTCAGTAGCATCAGGAGTATCCTTAGCTTTCGAAGACTCTTCTCCGCCATAATCATAGGATCTCGTAGCGACATCCACGTGAGCACTCATCATGAATATGTTCGATGGAATTTCCCCTTCCTGGGTGCCCCCAAAGGAAGCCCCAGGATTTTGATTCGCGCCAACAACTAACTGTTGCCCTTGGGGAAAAGGGTTTGTTATCACAGCCTCGGAACTAGAAGAACCCTGCTGAGCTAACAAGCGCTGCGCATCCTAAATTTTAGGGCAAAGGTGTGTAAGGTGGTCTCCAGTACATAACTTGCATGGAAAATTCACTTTATTTTTGTCCTTTGGACCCTCACCAACATGCTCGTTGGTTTTATTCGCATTACCCTTCCCATTCTTGCCCTTATTCTTATTATTTTGTCCCTTCTTCTTCCCTTCGGATTGTTGATTTCCTTTGGGATCAGAAGCTTGGACAACATTTATGGACAAATATTGGGAAGGCGATGACTCAGCAGGCACAGCCTAACCAGAAGGAGTAGATTGCAAAGACAACTACTGCAGTTGAGTAGGCAGGCTAGCTGCACCACTATTGATCGACCCGATAAGCCCATCACCATGCGGACTAGGCTTAGTTTTGGATAAATCTAATTTGGAGTGAGGAGCATTGGGCAAATATTTATGGAGGACCCCAGACTGAGAATAGATCAGTTCCAGCTGCTGGGCCCTAAAAATGGCCTGCTCCTTAGAAAATACCCCAGATAGGGATACATATTTAGAAATGTCTGACTGCAGAGATTTCAAAAACCATTCCAAAAGGAATTCACCTGGAATATGAGCTTTAATAAGTCTCTTCCTTCTCCTCCATTCCTGAATGTGATCAGAAATGTGGGTTGTGTCATCCTGCTTAAAATTAGCTAGGAGTTCAGTCCCAGCGTCATATCGGACAGGCAACTGGAAATGGTTTAGAAATGTAATAGCCAGTTCTCCAAATGTAGCAAAACTTCCCCCAGTTAGCTCAATATACCATTTGGCAGTGTTTCCAGTTAGGGTGCATTGAAACAATCTCAACCTAATCGAATCATCGATCAGGGAGTTAGAAGAACACCATAGATGGAAAGTGGTGATGTGGTCAGCCAGATCCTCTCCATTCTTGCCTTCAAACTTTGGAATGTCTGAAGGTAGTTTGGTCGGGACTGGAGGCCACCCCGGACTGTACCAAATCGGATCATTTGTCAATTTCGACAGATCTGGCAAGTTTAACGTTGCCAGAAAAGGTAAATGAGGCGGAGCCTGAGGATTCCATCCTTGAAAGGATGAATTCCCAACATTCTGAAAAGAATACCCTGGATTTGATAAGGCACCAGGTTGCCAGAAAGAACTCGTACCAAAAGGAGAAGAACCTCCTCCCCACGTCGAGTTACCAAATAATGGACCAGTTCCCCTGCCTGAAGTATTAAATGAAGAGGAAAGCCTCTGATAGGGGTTCTAGGCATTAGATAGAGGGGAAAAAGTCTAATAAGCACTTGACGAAGGGAAAGAAGCATTCCCTTGGTGACCAGCGTAAAACTGATTCCCTGCACCCGCTGTAGTGAATACAGGGTTCCAACCTATAAAAGTAGTCGAACTTTGACCTCCAGACCAAGGGTTGAAACTCTGGGTCTGAGAAGTAAACGGAAAGGACCCTAAAGAAGGATTCGAACTAGGAATATGTCTAGTTTCGAAGGGGAACCCTTGAAAAGAAGCTGATCCACGGAAAAGGAAAAAGAAGGAATCCCACTAGTGGGCATTCCAAAACAGAAGGGACCAGATTGAGAAGCCAGTGCTTGGGTGAAACCAGAGCCAAACACAACAGCACTAGAGGCAATCAAAGATATAGCAATAGTTCCCCCTCCTTCAACAGAAGCAGGAGTCTGAATGCCTGCAGCACTCACAGCAGAAGCCGCGTTCCCAGTCGTGGCCATCGAAAGGTATGTATAATAAGGAGGATCTTCTGGTCTCTCTGACTCGGGTCCGATGTATTCAACAACGAATGGATAATCAGGAGGAAGAGGAGATGGAAGTGAGTCTGAGGGTTCAGACACTTCCTCTACCTGTACTTCTTCTTCCTGCGGAAATAACACTCGCGAGGTGAGCGGAGCGCTCCTCTCGGAACCAACACCAGAATCAGCTATGAAACCTTCAAACCCTTGTGGAGGATCTCTCTCCACTGCGTCGGACGCCACAGGGTGGTAACCACCTGCTAAATCACTCCTACGCCTTGAAGAAGGCTCTGGACTCTCGGGAGATAACCCCCGGATTCTCCTCGATCGATGAGGCGCTTGATCAACCACTTTGACAGATTTTAATTAGACTCAAAAAGTATAAAGCTAGGCAAGCTAGGAGCAAAGAGCACTCACTACAAAAAATAATCCCTGAGATACAATCAAGCAAACAACCTTCAGGTATTTCCGCTCCGGGTGATGAGGACCGGACACCAAAATACAAGAAAGCGAAATATAGGACCTCCCGAAAGTAGTCTGGGATAATTACGGCCCAGGCCTACTAGTGAAGGTATGAGGAAATGGTCCATGACTAACCTCCTAACGACGATAACTGTAGGCTCAAGTACCCGAGCTTAGGAGCACCCACGCAATCACAACAGAAAGTGATAGACGTACTCCCGAGGTACCCACAGTATTTCCCCTACGATCCTGTGTGAGATTCTAGGAGTGGCAATGAAGCTCGTCATTGTCGGCCCCGTAGGAGACAAGTGTGAGTCGGGTCGAGGTGGGAGAGGGGTATCTCTCTTGTGTCACTTCTCGCGCTTGACTCTCTGGAAGGCTTTCTCGGTCCACCTAACGAGTTGGATTTCGCTCAATTAATCAACTTCTATGTTTGTTTGAGCGGCCTTGGTCAACTCTCCACTCACCTAATCCAAGGCCCTACAACCTAGCTAGTTGGTGTATGACACTTAGAAAACTTGCTAGTTGATTTTAAATTATATCGCTTATTTTAATCGGCTGTTATGTTAAGTCAAAGTGATATGAAAATGAAACTTGTGGTGTTTTGACGCAGAAAAGAAATTAATAAAAACCAAACTACATGCAAATGTAGTAATTGTATTTCGATGAAAAGAAACTTCTACATAGGTTCTACGAGATTAAAAAATTTTATTTTTCTTTTCAGATAACAAACTCACACTCGCAAAAACTATGAAAATGACTAAATGCTTAAGTGCACCTGATGCAAATCACTAAAAGCATGAAAATTCTAAGATACAAAATCTCCTAAAGGCAAAATTACTGCTTAACGATCCTTGATTTTATCAGTTTTTGGTTGTCAGGAGAGAAACAAAAATGCAAAAACAAAAGCAAACAACAAAGAAAAATGTTTTTTGAGCTTTTGAGTTTTACAAAAGAAGAGTTCGAAAAGACCAAGCAAAACTATCAAATCCCAAGCCAAACAACACTGAATTTCAAGCAAAAACTTCAAAAACGCTCCAAATCTTATAGGGCTAACTAGTAGCAAGATTTATATGAGCACAAGAAGACAAGAAAATTCAATCACTCAGCCTAGAAGAATAGTACAACCTTGCAGCAAACAAAAACTTCAAAGAACCAAGAAAGACTCTTCAAAAGTTGCCACAAGACCTAGTCGACTGAACTCAAGAAAACCAACCAAGAAATGGGCAAAAATCGAAGTGCAAAGCAAGACACAAAGATAGGAAAGAGTAAATGAGCAGGAGCTCTCTGTTCTGATAAAGCAGAACAACCAAGAATCCCCAGAAAGAGATCTTGGTACTCGAACCAGAAATGCCAGCACAAGAAACAATACTTTGCCAAATAAGCTAGTTTTCAATCAAACAAGAGAGAGAAAAGACCAAAGACCACTTTCTACACAATCCAGAGGACACAAAGACACTGCAGCAACAGGTCTCCACAGACAGACAGGACTAAAAAGCCAAGAAATCCAAAATTTCAAAATCTACCCAGGTATACGCTACTTAACAGTCTGGAAACAAGCGTGCATACGTGACTGTGCTAAAGGAAACCCGCGTATACGCGAATCAATTTAAAAAAAATGTGTGTATACATGACTGTGTGCAGGAAAACCCGTATATATATAGGTAAATAATGAAAAACAAAAAATATCAAGCCTGGATAAGAAACCAGGACTTCAGTCTGACTGAGAAAGAGTAAAATGGACTGGAAATAAAAGTTAAAACTGTTGGAAACCTATCAAACAGCTGAAACCACCCAAGAGGGGAATCACAAAAATGTGATCCCCAGTGGAGTCACTAGTTCTATTTTGGGGAAAATCACCCTAGAGGTTTGTTGGGTCAAAACCTCCACAGAGCAGGGCATGCCATTCAGAAGGACTCACACACAACCATACTTGAATGCGAAAAACTAGATAACAAAGATAGTAGAACTCACCTGTAGTCCTACGTTCGATGTAGATCCCGCGGGGTTCAAACCCCCAGCAACCTTCCTTCCTCCTTCAACCTGCAAAACAAGAAAGAACATGCATGGAAACCTAGTTGTACAGCATATAATTCTCCAAAACGTTAGTGTAATCAATGTGAAATATGATATAAATGATAATAACTGCTTAATAATCAATCTTTCCACATATACAAATAGATACTAACACAGAAGTTCAGGAACAAGACGGTTCTTCATTATTATGAATAGCATGTACAGAAGTAAAGAGTGGAGAGATCACCTGAATCCTTCCACAATCTTCGAGCAGACCGTCATCCGGATTCATCCTGCCCTTGCCTCGCTAAGAAACTTTCAAGACTTGTGCACTCGAGATGGCATATAAGTGGATGAACATCTCTAGGAAACAAGGGTTTCCTGTATAAATTTGGGAAAGTGTAGGAGGCACGGGGAATCAGACTTGAACTGGGATTCTAATAGAGTATAATGTCTATAAAATTTCTCTCTCCCTTAGGCCATGCACATGAGGGGCTTTTATACTCCCTCAAAGTAGTTTCAGTTAGTTGGAAACATTTGGCCACATACTGGGGTGGTTGAACTACTGGAGTAACCATCAACCTAGTCCAAAAATAGGGAATTTATATATATTTTTAATGGTTTTAATGGCATACGCGAAAAAGTACATGTGGACTCGCGTATACACGCGGAAAATTCTGGGCATACCCACGTATGGGAATTTTAACACTGTTTTTTAGTGAATTTGTTCAAGTCTGTAGGAATGGGTGCCCAAAGCCATAAAGAAAATCATGAATCACCTGAGGGTGAAAAATGATGCTATAACATTGGCACGACATATCGCTATGCTGCCAATATCGAGCAGAAATTTAAGCAAAAGAAGTGAGACTTTGGATCTACGAATCCAAAAGGTGCCCCTGAACCGAAGAAAAAGGGGCAAGGCTGAAGCAGTGCGACTTAGAACAACACAAAAAAGCTAAATAAGGACACAGGGAAGTGGTCTGAATTTCATAACAGCCACACTCATAGCAGAAACGAGTGTCGGGTCAAACAGTCATTGGTGGCTGAACTAAAGGCACCTGAATCAGATGCATTTTCTGATCCTGAGTCAGAACCAGACAAAGGAAATGACAAAGGGAAGAAGATCATTGATGCGGATCCTAGTGCCATTGTTTCCACCACCAAGATCCAGAGGGAGGGTCCAGAGGATCCATAGGAGGGGGAGCACCTCTTCCATTCACAGATGTGGGTGAAGGGTTCTTCGCTGCAATTTCTCGTCGATAGTGGAAGCCAAAAGAACCTCATTTCAGAAGAGGTCATGAAGCGGTATGGCCCACCGACCATAGCACACCCACAATCATATACCATCGAGTGGCTCCACCCAGGGACAGATCTCCGCATCCGCCAACAGTTCCGCCTTCCGTACAGTATTAAGCCATTCACGGATGAGGTATTGTGTGATGTTGCTCCTCTTGATGTAGCTGATGTATTATTGGGCCAACCATACTTATGGAGGTGACATGCTATGTATGAGTCTAGGCCTCATGTTGTTGTTATTACTTTGGGAAATAAATTGTACAGGATACCGGAGGTAGTATCGCCTCCTGTCATCTCTTTTATTACTGCAAAACAATGCAGTAAGATTGTTTCCCAAACCAGGAAATTAATTTTCCTTACAACTTGCTCACAGGGAAAGAAGAATATTGTGGCCAAAACCTTCAAATAGGGCTCCCTTTCATAACTACAATAGATGGACAAATTCATGGAGGAATATGAGGACATTTTATCCTCACTCACAGAGGTTCCTCTACACTGTGAGGACAAGCACTCCATTGATCTGACTCCCAACACACCACCGTCTAATGTTGCAATACATCCTGCAACTACACATATAGAATCCAAACATGTACTATCTAAGGCTGATAAAGAAACAAAATTTACTAAATGCATCCAGCATGTCCACCCGCAAGTCCATGACATCTTCAACAAATCTAATACCCAGTTCAACAGAATTTTCCTCATCTCATGGAGGATCTCAATGAAATGGGGACCATCGCTTCCTAAGGAGGGAGGAATGATATAGGTTGATATCGGTGGCCACCCACCTATTCCATTTGGACAAGCACCATCAATTCTTACAACCTTTCACATTCAACACAACTTACTATTTTTATCAGGTTTTTGGGTCCACTCCCGAAGCCGTTTTGGGGCCTTAATGATCCAGGTGGATATTGGTGGTCACCCTCCTATTCCATTTGAACCCCCACCATCAGTTCTTTCCATTTTTAAGTTGCAACAAAGCTTACCATTTTTAGCAGTTTTTTGGCTCCTGAACTTCCAGAGCCGTTTTGAGGCCCTGAAAAATGTTTTTTGGGAAAACCGGGAGCAACAAGTGTCGATGAACCAATTTTTCTCACACTGAAAGTTGTACTCCTCGGACAGGTCTTTCTAACGAGCTATTGAGTGCATCAAACAGAGATTAGATTCCAAAGTTACATCCCCGGGAAGTTGAACCACCAATTTACCCAAACGGGGCCCATAGTTTTGGCGCTTCATCTCCTAGGGTTAGGTTTTTGGACATTTAGAGTTCTCCATTGTTTCTCAATAATAAATAGGCCCTCAAGCCTCATTTTAACATAGTTGAGAGGTCTGTAGCCACCACATCTCTTCTCAAAGATTCGCTACCAGCACCCTAGCTATTTTATTTCCATTATTTTTGTAAGCATATTTTTGTTATATGATATTAATGAAATGCAACATTATTTCCAATGCATCTCTATGTTCATGGTTATTTATGTATTCTGTCACATTCCTGCATAAATCCGGATCAAAGATAGTTTGATTAGTTTTCCATTAAGTGAATTGATTGTTAACTGATGAATAGTTTAATAGGGAAGATTGAAGTAAGTCATTCACGAATTAAAGCAACAGCACATTAAGAATGAAAACACAACAAATAAAAGAGAAGAGAAACATGAAACATTGATTATGGAGTTCGTACCTGGTGGACTATGTCTTCGGGTCCACTTTCAAGATGGGCATCCGCTTTATTAGGATTGATCCAATGAAGTCTTCACACAAAAAAAAAACCAGAATAATAATTATCGCAGTCACTTCTAGTCACTGACAATAGGAATCTCCCTCTCTCTCAAGTTTCCAACACCTGTCTCTGTAGTCAATTCCGCCTCTGGACAGTCAAGCAATGCTGAAAACAAAAGCTGCCTCTACCCTCTAAATTTGAACTCCAAACTCTCAATGTCCTTCTTCAATGAATATTTCATGGTTTTATAATGTTGAACTCAAACCATTGATAGCCAAATCAGGCATTTGGTTGAGAAAATCATGCAAAAAAAGGGTTCGTTCTTTTCATGTAATTGATACCTAGAATATTAGGGATAAGGTATTAGTTTGACCTTAGAACAATAATAAATTTAGAAACCCAAAAATGGAACATAGGATAAAACTTATCCACGATTGTTAGGTTAAAAGCGCGTCGAGCATGTGAACAGATAACTTTTTTATGGTTTGGTTCCAGTGGTTACGTTTATGTCTGGAAGTTCCGGCTTAACCCTTATCTGTCGTCGTGTTCACATGGATAACAACTCCAACGCGGTTATAGCTGGCGGCTTAGAACTATTTGATATTTTTCGCCACAGTTTTTAACTTGACTATTCATACGCTGGCGGTTATGTTTCTGACGCGATTTCTAGCCCGTGGTTAGCTATTCGTGATTTATTTGTTTTATTACATAGTCCGAAAGTGGGTTTTTGACATAGTTTAGGCTCGAAATGTTTTAGCACTAGGTTTTAACACCTTTGTTTAATGCGATGGGTTTTAACATAGGTTTAGGTCTTAGTTATTATACCTTAGGTGTTTTGTGATTACATTTTTTAAGGTATTTCACCATAGAAGACCATGAACCTTTATACGCCAAATTACATCACGAAAATTTGAACGACATGACATCTTGAGGACTTGTTCACTAGCGAAACTGACAGTATGAATATTGAACCAGACATCGTACTTCTGGAGCTGAGTGAACCCCTCTGTCGATTTGCACTGAACAAGATTCTCCTGGATCAATCCTCTCCACTTGAAAGCTTTTGGACCACAAAATTTTGATTTTAAACAAATATCAGGTGAGGGTACAACTCGCTCACTTTTCCAATATCTATACATATCGCCTTGCTTGGATTCATGCCCTTGAGTCCCACTCGAAGATATTCCACATCTCCTCGTCTAGAAGTACGAACTCGCATGTCCAAGATGGTATTTTCCTGCAACTCATTCATATACTCAAGTTCTAAATCATCAATTGTAGGAATTTGTGTCTCTTCCTCGAGATCAATGATCATTGGAGGTTCATACAACTTCATATTTTCTACATTCACAACTGAATAAATACACATGTAAGGTGGTAAATATAATCGAAATTCATTATTTCCAATCTTCTCAACAGTATTGAAGGGACCATACCTGATAGATTTCAGTTTCTTACCTTATCCTTTCAACTTTTCTTTGCTGATATACAACCATACTTGATTGCTGACCTGAAAATGATGATTGACTCAATTCTTGTCATGGCTCAATTTATACTTGTCTTGACTTGATGCTTGTCATGGCGTAGTTAGAGAATAATGTAAGGCTTGATTGTAAACATGCTTCACATAAGGTAAAGATTCATCCCACCACTTAGGATGTTTATTTCAGTTACCTCGAAGGATATCTATCCCAGTCCTATTCACCATTTATGTTTTTCCTTCAACGGAATCCATGCTTTCCCATGGTTGCAAAGAAACTGGAAGTGGCATGTACAGACCAATGTTTCGATTGCTTGGCTTTCTTGTCAAACACATCAGACATTCCTTAATGTACTTCACAATTGTTTCATACGTATGAGGCTAGTAACAATACCTTTGAATTTGCACCACAATCTTTCTTATGCCAAAATCTCTTGCAATCCGAGAAGTATGAGCTTCCCAAATAACCTACACCCTTGTTGTCTTCCATATGCAAAACTTACCTAGATGATATAACAACCTGTCATGAATATGATAATTGATTTATTCTATATGAGTATCATGAGTTAGTGATTCATAAATATCTTTGAAATCATCATCAGTACTATACTGTTCTATATAACTTTCATGTTTCAATGAACTATTCTGTAGTACTATTGAAGCATTAAATATGTTCTAGACAACATATCAACTACTTTTTTTTTACACCTTTCTTGTCCTTAATTACTAAGTGAATTTGGTGAAGAAATCCCATCCATCTATAGTGGCGAGATTGTTGTAACTTAGTATGTGATTGAAGGTATTGAAGCCATTGATGATATGAATGAATCATTGTTTCCATTGCATAACCACTAGCATATTTTTTAACCTCAAATGGTTGTTGATGATCTAATAATGCTGTGAAATTTTTCTGCTTAAATGAATAAAAAACTTTAAAATCGACACACATTCCCCATGTCCCATTTTTCTTAGGAACCAAAATTATGGGTGAACCACATGGAGATGAACTGGGTCGCTTGGGCTCTTTTCCAATAATCCATGGAATTTGTTACTTTATTTCTTCATGCTCTATAACTGACTTGTGATAAATTCCAATATTAGGAAGATGGGCAAAAGACATTAACTGTTTCTAATGTTCTATCTCATTTATACGTAGATGTTTTGGTTCTTTAGATACACTTTGAAATGAATCTACCACTTTAACCAAACTATCTTTAAACTGAGTTTCACAACCTGGAAAAACATCATTAAGATCCTTATGTTTTTCTTTTACAAACATGATTATATATCTCTTACTTGAACTCATTAAGTGCTTCATCAGATTAGCATTAACTAAATATAAGTCAGTTTTTATTTTATGTGCTCGAAAAATGTAGTCAATCCCATATTTCTTAAGATGATACTTATGCTCTTTCCTATGAAATACTGCATAATGATCATAGATATAAGGACTTGCTAACACAATTCCACATATGGATAACGGTATCAAATCTAAATCCACTTCATCAATGTAATTATCTGTGATGGAAAATTTTAAACAACACTGTTTGGTAACATGAATCTGAGTCTATTCCTTTAACTAACATAATGGATATGGTTTTGGATGATTATGTGTTTTTAAACCCAGTTTCTTAAACAATGATTCAGATATCAAATTTTCCCATGACCCTGTGTCAAACAATGTATCTATTTTCGTGTGCTTATAAGTTACCCTTATATGAAATAACTCAATTATTTTATCTTCATCCAGGTGATTAATGTTTGAAGAAGTAGAAGTACTTGAACTTGAAATACATCCAAATTTTTACCTATCATAACCATTGCAGTGATTTTCCCTTCATCACTTGAATCAGAGTCCACGTCCCATTGAACTATTCTTGAAGCCTTCTTTTCACCTTTCTTCTTTTGGAACTTCTTTCTCTTGAGTTTCGGGTGAAGTTTCCAACATCTAGCTTCATCATGCACGATCCTTTGGAAATGTGTACAGGTACATATTTCACCTTCCTTCTGAGTTGTAGCTGTCTTCTTTCCTTTTGATCTGTCCTTCCTCTTGCTGTCTTTTGTTTCCAACTGTTTGGATATATTTGGTGAAAAATTGAATGGCTTGCCACCTTATTCAACATGTATGGCTTGAACACATACTTCAACGAAGTCATTAGGATTGAACATCAATAATGTATGCTATAAATATGAATGTACACTACCAATTTACTTTAACAATGTTTCTCATGTATCCAAAGGAATACCAAGAGACAACTCTTTCTTCTTGAATCCCAGAGTGAGTTCTTGAACATTTTGTCCCTTACCTTGTTGCAAATGCTACCAATCAATAACATATTATTGTATGTAACCAAATGGATAGAATTGTTTCTTTATATATTTCAAAAACTTAAACCATGAGGAGATAACTTTACCTTTATTCTTTAAATCTATCTGTGTTTTACTCTCCCACCAGATTAAAGCAGTTCCCCCAATTCTAAGAGTAGCTAACTGGATCTTTGTCTTATCATCAGAAATGTTTTGAATATGACAATAGACTTCTAATTGTTTTATCTAATTATTTAGTTTCTTTGGGTTCCTTTCGCCATCATAAACATGTAACTGAAAATTCACATCAAGTTTTAAACTATATTTCTGAGGTTTCTTTTCTTTTTCAGATTTAGAACTGGAAGAAGGAGAAGATGATGATGATGATGGAGATGATGGAGGAGGAGAAGGTTTATCTTCTTTTCCTTTACCCTTTTCCTTCATTGATGCCTTCGACGAAGAAGCTGCATCTCTCACCTTCTTATCTTCATATAGTTCTCCCAACATCTGTTTCATGTTTAGAAACATTTGTTGAATTCGAATCTCGTCCATGTGCTTCATTTCAAAAGTTTCACCAGTTTCAACATCTTCAATCCCTGTAATCATTGATTGATGAACAAATTTCCATTTTACAATGTATGGATCGAACTCCTCAAGATTTACTTCTTTACATTTCAATCCTAACCTTGTTAAAATCCACTAACAAAAACACTATAAAGCAGAGCCTCCTCTGATACCAAAATGTATAATCTGAATGTGATCGATTATGTACTGAGATAGTTTGATTAGTTTTCCATTAAGTGAATTGATCATTAACTGATGAATGCTTTCATAGGGAAGACTGAAGGAAATCATTCACGAATTAAACCAGCAGAAAATTAAGAATTAAAACATAGCAAATAATAAATAAGAGAAACAGAAAACTTTGATTACTGAGTTCATCCCTGGTAGACTACGTCTCTACGTCTCCTTTCAAGATGGGCATCTGCTTTATTAATATTGATTCGAGGAAGTATTTATACAGAAAAAACATGAGATTTATCATGCTCGCAGGCACTTTTAGTCACTGAAAAAAGCAAGCTCTCTCTCTCATCTTTCCAACGCCTGTCTCTACGCTTAATTCCGCCTCCGAATGGTTGAGCAATGCTGAAAACAAAAACTACCTCTAACCCTTTGAATCTGAACTCCAAAGTCTTAATTTCCTTCTTGAATGAATATGTCATGGTTTTATAATGTTGAAATTGAACCATTGATATCCAAATCAGGCATTTGGTTGAGAATATCATGCAAAAAAAAGGGTTTGGTCTTGTCATGTAATTGACACCTAGAGGATTAGGGTAAAGTATTAGTTTAACCTTAGTGCAATAATAAATTTAAAAACCCAAAAATGTACCATAGGATAAAACTTAGCCCCGACAGTTAGGCTAAAAGCACATTAGGCATGTGAACATGCAATTTTTTGGGCGGTTCGGTTCCAGTGGTTATGATTAGGTCTGGCGGTTCCGGCTTAACTCTTACCTGCTGCCGCATTCACATGGATAACAACTCCGACGCGGTTATAGCTGGAAGCTTAGAACTATTTGACATTTTACACTGCGATTTTTAACTTGAATATTCATATGCTGGTGGTTATGCTTCTGACACAGTTTCCAGACCGCGGTTAACTGTTTTTGATTTATTTATTTTATTACATTGTCCGAAAGTGGGTTTTTGACATAGTTTAGGCCTGAAAGGTTTTAGCACTAGGTTTTAATACCTTTGTTTAATGCGCTAGGTTTTAACATAAGTTTAGGTCTTAGTTACTATACCTTAGGTATTTTTTCATTACATTTTTTAAGGTATTTCACCATAGAAGGCCGTGAACCTTTATACACAAAATTATGTCATGAAAATTCAAACCACATGACATCTTGAGGACTTCTTCACTGGCAAAAATGACGATATGAAGACTGAACCAGACATCGGACTTCTGAAGCTGACTAGACCTCTCTCTAGATCTGCACTAAACAAGATCCTACGAGATCATTAGGAGTGAAAATGAGTGCTTGATGTAAGAGAAGGAAAGGATACTTAAAAGGCTTTCTGATAAAAAAAATCAACGAGTGTTAGAACACAGTCCTGAAAGAGACACACAGGAAGAAAATGAATGACAAGATAAGGACCAAAATAATGACAGTCTACAGAGTGGAAAGAATCCAGTCACAAAAAATAAATAAGAATAAAAACTATAATTTGGTTGGGTCTGGTAACATGAGATAACAACAAGAAATTAAAAAAAAAAGGGTGGAGTTACAAGGTGAGTTATTAAATATTAAACCACCTACGTTTGATGGAGAAGCAGAGCACGTGGCAGAATATTGGTTTTTCAATATGAACAAATACTTTCAAGTTTATGAGTACAGAAGAAACCTTCAAGCAAGGTTGGCCATTTATCAATTGAGAGAAAAAGCTACCCTGTGGTGGGAGGAAGTCAAGAATGTCTATAGTATTGGAGATCAGGACGTGACATGGGATGAATTTCAATAATAATTTAAGGATAAACATCTAACATAATGTTTCTATGACAAAAATTCCAGATAATTCCATGATTTGAGATTGGGTCAAATCACTATGGATGAATACATAACCAAGTTCACTTCCTTATTAAGATACGTTCCTTATTTAATGGATGAAAAGGCTAAGGTTCAATGGTTCTTGAGTAGTTTTCCGACCCACATGAAATAACAAATTGATTTTGTGAATCCAAGGACCATGGATGAAGAAATTCAAAAAGCGAGAATGTGTTACCAGCAGTCCAAGGAAAAAAGAGAAATAGGCAAACATTGGCAGCCAAGAAAAGGGAAAAAAAGAAGTTCAAATTACCAAAATCCTAAGACCAATAACTTTAAGAATTCTACAAGGAATTTAGTGAGAAAACCATTCATAAGAAACCATCAAAGAACCAGGTGGCCTAAAGAAGAAAAGCCTACAGAGGCTTCCAGCAAGCCAGAAGTTGGACCAAACCAAAAACCACCTCTACAGTGCTCAGGGTCTAGGGAGGCTCATTATTATAAGAATTTCCCATGACGAGGAAGAAATGAAGAAGTAGATAATTTACAAGAAGCCTCTACAATGGGATATGTAGCCCGAAACGTACCCAGAATTAATGCAGTATTTCAGGATCGGCAGGAAGATTATCAAACAACGATGATAGAACTAGAAGTTAAGCTACTTTCACATATTATTTCTATTTTGGTTGACCCATGTGTCAATTTAAGTTATGTAAACCCTAGAATAGTAGAAATTTGTAAATTACAAAGTCAAAAATTCAAAAATCCCAGGCTAGTACAACTAGCCACTGGGGCAAAAATAAAGGTTTATGTCAAAGTTATAAACTATAAACTGGAAATTAGGAACCCAAAGTTAAATGTGGAGCTGAATGTATTGCCTTTGGGATCCTATGATGTACTGTTGGGCATGGATTGGTCAAAGAGGCATTGGTCTCTGGTAGATTGTAAAGAGAAGATTATATATTACAGAATGATAGATGGAACTCGTCAAGAGTTAGAAGGAATTAAGAAGCCCTTACATTTTTTTCCTATCACAACCTCCCAATTAAGTAAGTGTATTAGAAAGGGATGTCAAATATATGCTATTCAAGTGGGTTTTTCTAATTCTAAGGAGAAGACCCCTATGCTAGAAATCATACCAATGGTGAAAATTTTCATGGATGTGTTTCGAAAAAATGTACCAGTTTTACCTCCAGGAAGGGATATCGATTTCACTATTGAACTGATGACAGGAGCATTACCAATTTCAATATCACCATATTGGATGAGCATACTAGAGCTAACAAAACTAAAAATGCAGCTGCAAGAGTTTTTTGACAAAGGGTACATTCGATCAAGTGTGCCCCCTTGGGGAGCACCGATGTTAGTTGTAAAGAAAAAGGATGGAACCATGCGAATGTGGATGGATTATAGAAAACTAAATAAATTGACAATAAAAAATAAGTATCCATTACCATCGATAGATGATCTGTTTGATCAGGTGAAGGGGCCGACCGTATTCTCGAAAATAGACTTAAGATCTAGATATCACCAAATTCAAATTAAAGATGATGATATCCAAAAGACTGCTTTCCGTACCTGATATGGGCATTACGAGTTTGTGGTATTACTATTTTGTTTAAGTAATGCACCAGCAACATCTATGAGGCTAATGCATGGCATATTTCAACACTTTTTGGATAGATTTCTTCTGATATTGATTGAAAATATATTGATTTATTCAAAAAAAATGGAAGAAGACAAGGAGCACTTAAGGATAGTATTGAAGATTTTAAGAAGACATTAGTTGTACCCCAAGCTGAGAAAATGTTACTTTTTCAAAGAAAAAACACAGTATCTAGGCCATGTAATTTCCATTGAAGGAATAGTGGTCGATCCAAAGAGAATTAAGACTATTATGGAATGGTGAGTACCTTAAAACGTGGCAAATATTTGTTCCTTTATGGGGTTAGCTAGATATTATTGGTGGTTGATAGAAGGATTCTCAAAGATTTCTTTTCCAATTACATCTTTGCAGAGAAAGGGAAAAGCATTTAAATGAACCAGTGAGTGTCAGAATAGTTTTGAAAAGTTAAAACATTTGTTTGCCACTGCCTCGGTGTCGAGGGTAGCCGACCCCAACAAAGAATTTCAGGTTTGTACCGATGCTTGTAAGGAAGGATTTGGGGCAATTTTATCGCAAGAAGTTAGAGTGTTTGCCTATTAGAAAATTCTATTTCTGGCATTGTATGTGAATAAATATTGCAGAGTAATTAAACAAATATCTTGAGTGTCAATAAGTGAAGGTGGAGCATCAACACCCAGCCGGATTGTTGCATCCTATACCAGTGCCTGAATGGAAGTGGGAAGTGATATCCCTAGATTTTATCACTGGATTACAAAGATAAAAAAGGAAAAAATACTCCATTATGGTGGTGGTTGATATATTGAGTAAGGTAGCACACTTCATACCCATACAATCTACTTACAAAAGGTTTCTACATGTGACTTCTCCCATAACATTCAAGGCAAACCATGTACATGTCATTGCTCCCACAAACTCATCAAGGTGTGGCTTTTGACATAACTTCATCAACCACTACGACTAGTTGTTTTAGTAAGTGCATAAAATAATTTTGCAAACCATGTGCATGTAATTTCTCCCACAAACTCATCAAGTTGTGACTTTTGACATAACTTCATCAACCACTACCACTAGTTGTTTTAGTAGGTGCATAAACAAAATGACATTATTATAAAATTTTAAAAAATAAGTGAGGTGCTAAATCATAGTTATTAAGCACATAAGTAATGCAATTTGAAAATTATTCTTTAATGTTCTTAGCCAATTTATAGATGTCAAAGTAAATGTTTCTAGATGTGATTTATCCCATAAACGTCAAGGTAAACTAAACTCTAAGGTGAACCATGTATGTCTCATTTCTCTGACAAACTCATTAAGGTGTAACTTTTGACATAACTTCATCAACCACTACTGCTATTTGTTTTAGTGAGTGCATAAAATAATTTTGCAAAACATGTACATGTCATTTCTTTGAAAAACTCATCAAGGTGTGACTTTTGACATAACTTCATCAACCACTACCACTAGTTTTTTTAGTAAGTGCATAAAATAGTTTTGCAAACCATGTACATGTCATTTCTCTGACAAACTCATCAAGGTGTGACTTTTGACATAACTTAATCAACCAATACCACTAGTTTTTTTAGTAAGTGCATAAAATAATTTTTCAAACCATGTACATGTAATTTCTCTGACAAACTCATCAAGGTGTGACTTTTGACATAACTTAATCAACCAGTACCGCTAGTTTTTTAAGTAAGTGAAAAACACTATGACATTAAGGAAAATTGTGTACATGTGTCATTTCTCCCATAAAAATTTAGGAAAACTTTAAGGCATGTGTCATTTCTATGTCATTTCCCCCATAAACTACAAGGCATTGTCATTTCTCCCATATATTATAAGGAAAACTTTAAGGCAAACCATGTACATGTAATTTCTCTCTTAAACTGTAGGCAAGGAAAACTTTAAGGCGTGACATTTCTAGATGTGATTTCTCCCATAAAATCTAAGTAAAAATTTAAAGAAAATGATGCACATGCCATTTCTCCCACAAACTAAAGTCTTTCTTCCATTAATTCAAGGAAAACATTAAGGCCTAAAAACTGAACCTAAAGTGGCTAAACTTCCAGAGGATTTTATTCAGTTTGTTGAGTGTTAACTTCTACAAGTTCTAAAGGAAGAGTTTGTAAAGGGCCAGGTAGCCTTTGGATCGCATCTTTTCTCAAAGGTGACATATCCAGTAAATTCCCCTATAGTCAATCTCTGTAACACAACTAAATAGAAGTTCTTCATTGTAATATCCATTTCTATACGTGCCATTTATCCCATAAACTTTAAGGTATTTTATAGTGTTTTTGGAACCATGTACATGTCATTTCTATGTCATTTGTCCCATAAACTTAAGGAAACCTTTAAGACAAACTATGTACATCCATGCCATTTCTCCCATTTCTCCCATAAATTTCAGTAAGTGCATAAAATAAATTTTCAAACCATGTACAAGTCATTTCTCCCACACACTTTAAGGCTTTCTCCCATTACGTCAAGGCAAACTTTAAGGCCTAAAAATTGAACCTAAAATGGATGAACTTCCATAGGATTTTGAACTTACATAGGATTTTAGTCTATTTGTTGAGTGTTAACTTCTACAATTTCTAAAGGCAGAGTCCGTAAAGGGCCAGGTAGCCTTTGGATTTCATCTTTTCTCAAAGGTGACATATCTAGTAAATGCCCCTACAGTCAATCTCTGGAACAAATCTAAATAGAAGTTATTCATTGTAATATCCATTTCTGTACATGTAATTTCTCCCATAAACTTTAAGGTATTTGCTAGTGTTTTGGAACCATGTACATGTCATTTCTATTTCATTCTCCCATAAAATTTAAGGAAATATTTAAGACAAACTATGTACAGACATGTCATTTCTCTCATTTCTCCCATAAAATTTAATAAGTGCATAAAATAATTTTGCAAACAATGTACATGTCATTTCTCCCACAATATTTAAGGAAAAATTTAAGGCAAACCATGTACATGTCTCATTTCTCCCACACACTTTAAGGCAATAATAAGTGCATAAAATAATTTTGCAAACCATGTACATGTTATTTCTTCCACACACTTTAAGGCAAAATTTAAGGCAAACCATGTACATGTGTCATTTCTCCCATCCATGTGTTGTTTCTCCCACACACTTTAAGGCAAACTTTAAGGCATGCCATAATTCAGAAAAGATCTAAATAGAACTTCTTGATTGTAATATCCATTTTTGTACATGCCATTTCTCCCATAAACTTTAAGGTGACATTTTATATTGTTTTTGGAAGCATGTATGTATGTCAATGCCATTTCTCCCATAAACTTTAAGGCGACATTTGCTAATGTTTTTGGAACCATGTACATGTCATTTCTATGTCATTTCTTCCATAAAATTTAAGGCAAACTTTAAGGAAAACCATGTAATTACATGTCACTTATCCCATTTATCCCATAAATTTAATAAGTGCATAAAATAATTTTGCAAACCATGTACATGAAATTTCTCCCACACACTTTAAGGAAAACTTTAAGGCAAAACATGTCATTTATCTATCATTTCTATATGTCATTTCTCCCATAAACTATATAAGGTAATGTCATTTCTCCCATAAACTATAATGTGAAATTTAAGGCAAAGCATGCACATGTCATTTCTCTCTTAAACTCCAGGCAAGGAAAATTTTAAGGATGGTGTCACTTCTATGTCATTTCTTTGGCATTTCTATGTCATTTCTCGCATAAAATATAAGGAAATGTTATTTCTCCCTTAAAATATAAGGCGGAATTTAAGACAAACCATGTACATGTCATTTCTCTCTTAAACTCTAGGCAAGGAAAATGTTAAGGCATTTCATTTATCGATGTAATTTCTCCCACACACTTTAAGGAAAATTTTAAGGAATGTCATTTCTAGATGTTATTTCTCCCATAAAATTTAAGGAAAACCATGCATGTATGTCATTTCTTCCATTAATTAGGAAACTTTTAAGGGCTAAAAATCAAACCTAAAGTGGCTGAACTTCCATAGGATCCCCCAAACTGAAGGCTTTCCCCCTTAATTCGAGGAAAACTTAAGGCCTAAAAACTGAACGTAAAGTGGTTGAACTTCCATAGGATTTTTGGGAGTGTTAACTTCTACAAGTTTTAAAGGCAGAGTTTGTAAAGGGCTAGGTAGCCTCTATATCTCATCCTTTCTTAAAGCTGACATATCTAGTAAATAACCCTACAGTCAATCTGCGGAACATATCTAAATATAAGTTCTCTAGCTTAATATCCATTTCTGTACATCCCATTTCTCCCATAAACTTTAAGGCATTTGATAGTGTTTTTGGAACCGTGTACTTGTCATTTCTGTGCCATTTCTCCCATAACCTTTAAGGTAAACTTCAAGGATGACCATGTACATACATGTCATTTCTCCCATTTATCTTTAAGGATAACCATGTGCATACATGTAATTTCTCCCGTTTCTCCCTTAAAATAAAGGAAAAATTTAAGGATAACCATGCACATGTCATTTCTATTTCATTTCTCCCACAAATTTAAAAGAAAACTTTAAGTATAACCATGTACATGTGATTTCTATGTCATTTCTCCCATAAATTTTAAAGCAAACTTTAAGGATAACCATGTACATACCTGTCATTTCTCCCATTTCTCCCATAAACTCAAGGAAAACTTTAATGATAACAATGTACATGTCATTTCCCCGATAAAATTTAAGGCATGGTTTGCTAGTGTTTTTGGAACCATGTTGTTATGAAACCAACTCTAAAGAAAGAAGAAAAGAGAGATCAATGCCTTAGAAATAAGCCACTTCGAGGGGGAAACCTCCAATATATTACATAAATGAAAAATTCTTGGATGATACAGATGAAAAAACCTCCGTCTATATATATGTGTCGATGGGGTCGTAATGTAATCCTAGCTTACCTATTAATAATAATGTAAGGGAACAATAATAACAATATGGGGGTTACAGGGGCACAATAATAACAATAAGGGGGCTACACTAATAAAAATAGGGGACTACACTAGTAATATGGGCACCTAATATTCCCCTCTGCTTCAAAAAAGTGTTGTCCTCAATGCTTGAGTAGCTCTGGATGCTTCTGTATAAAATTCTCATCCTCCCATGTATAATATTTAGAGGGCGAGTTCTTCCACTTGATGAAATACTTTGAAATTGACTGATTTCGTAGCTGTCGAGTTCTTTTTTCCGTGACTGTTTCAGGTTCCAAGATTATTTTTGCTTCCTCATCAAGTTCTGTTAAAATTTGGTACTGGAGGATAGGTGGTTCCCTAAGGCTTTGATCTTTGGCCTAGGGAAAAGTGTCCAAAAGAATTTAATTTTTCTCCTAAAGTAACTTTATAATTTTTTTATAAAGTTAAATCTAATTTAAAAGTGACTTAAGTGATAAAGTTACTAAAGTGACTTTATAAAGTTATAAGTCAAATCTAATTTTAAAGTGACTTTATGAGTGATAAAGTTACTAAAGTTAAAGTGACTTTAAATAAAGTCAATATAAAATTAGAAAGGAAAAAAATGACTTGGAGTAAAGACTAAGTGGGTCTTTATTAAAGTGGGGTGAATTAAAAAATGGAAAGTGAGATTTAAATGAGCATTTAATCTCAGCCCTAGATCTCAATCTAACTCGGCCATTGGATTAGGGATTCCCCAAAAGTCACTTAGGGTTAGGTTAAAGGAGGAAAAGGAGGAAAAGGTCATTCATTCTTTCATGAGCGGATTGGGAGAAGGAGAGAAAGAGAGCAAGGGAGATTTCTGGGCAGTGAGGAGAAGGAGGCAGCAGCTTGGCACACATTCCAAGGCAGCATTTCAGCAAGACATTTTCAGCAAGACAGTTCAGCAGCTTTAGCACACAGCAAGGCATATTTTTGGCACGATTTTTGAGGAAGAAGGGCCGTACGAGCGGGCGTACGGCGGGCGGGTACGAGCGTGTACAACGGTCCCACGCGCGGTGCACGGATTTCGGAGGGTCGGGGAGGCCATACGGCAAGTGGGCGCACGCACGCATTTCAAGGCAGAAATCGTATAGCAGATTTTTGGACAGCTTGCACGCTTTTCTAGGCAGCCGTACAGTAGCATTTAAGGCTGTTATTTGGCACGAAAATCGAGAAATCTGTACAGCATTTATTGTTGTTCCTATTTTTCTGTTTGCACGTTTTCCGAGGCGGTGGTTAAGCACGAAAAAAGAGATAAGTTGTAAAAGTCTGTTTGCTGATTATTTATTTTGCTGAATATTTCTATCACTGTAAAAAGCATTTTTCCAGAAATAAGAAGGAGCTTTCGAACTGGTTTTCCCCAAGAGTTGTAGGGGGTTTTTCCAGGGTCACCTTGACCAAAAATATTGAGTTATGATGTGTTGAATGACTGTTTGTTACTGCTGTTATTTTATTTCTGCATTTACAGCATTCTGAAAAATTTCCAGAATTTGTGTTTTCAGCAAAATTTATTTTTCCAGTTGTTGAATGTATGGTTATGGGAAAGGGCATTTAACTATTTTGGAGTAATAAGGCGAAAACTGAAAACCGGGGTGGGAAACAGAATTTTCTACATGGTATCAGAGCTGAGTGCTGAAAGAGCAGTTTGGGACAGCAAGGAGAAAATTACAGCCTGCTGATTTTTCACTCAGAAAATTCCAGCAAGCTGATTTTTCACAAACAACAGATTTTTACCTTTACTACAGCAGTGTTATTTTTCAGTTTTAGGACAGCGGGATGTCTTTGGGATTGAGGGTGGAGGATAGGCTGGATGGGCATACAAATTACAGTGTTTGGAAGGAGAGAATGCAGAGTATCTTTGAGGAGGCGGAAGTCTGGGATATCATGGTTCATACCACACAGCAGCCTGTTAATGTGCCTATTGATCCTGTTCAGTTGGCAGCATATAACAGAAAGAACAACAAGGGTAAGAGACTGATTCTAGACGGAATCAAGGACCATTGCATTCCTCATGTGAGAAGGAAGAGAAATACCCATGAGATGAGGTCAGCATTGACCAACCTCTACCAGAGTACCAATGAGAACCGGAAAATGGTCCTGAAGGAGAAGCTGAAGAACATTAAGATGGCTAAGACTGATAGTGCAGCTGGATATCTCACAAAGATTACTAATGTGAGAGATGAGTTGGCGGCGATTGGAGAGGCCATTCCTCCCACTGAGTTGGTGCGGATTGCAGTGAATGGCCTCCCCAGTTCATGGATGAACTTTGCTGATGGGGTTTGTGCACGTGAGACCCTTCCCACATGGGAGAGGTTTTGGGATGATTGCATTCAGACAGAGATCAGGAAAGGTCGGCTTGGGGCAGCCAAGCCAGTTGAGCAGGATGAGGATGTAGCACTGTTGGCAGGACGCAAGAAAGGCAAAGGGAAGAAGCAGGCTTCCACAAGCAACGGTGGGGGCAAAGGCAAAGGTAAAGGTAAACGGGATAACTCACAGAAGGACTATTCCAAAGTGAAGTGTTGGAATTGTCAGAAGATGGGACACTATGCAGTTGTGTGTCCGGAGAAGAAGAAGAAGAAGGGGAAGAACCAGAGCATGGCAGCTTCAGCAGAGGTTGAGGACTTTGCAGATCGCTTTGACCGAGAGTTTGGGTTCATTGCGTGTGAGTCTTCTAGTGCAGGATTATCTGCCATAGAGGTTCGGAGGGAGCATGCATTTCCCTTGATTAGCGGAGCATCTTCGGGTATCTGGTATGTGGACAGTGGGGCTTCACGTCACATGACAGGAGTCCGTGAGTACTTCTCAGAGCTTTCAGAGAGTGGCACTGATGTAGAGGTAGTACTCGGTGATGACAGAGTTGTTAGAGCAGTCGGTGTGGGAACATTGACATTTCAGAGGGAGTCCAAACCTCCCTTGAAGGTGTCGGATGTTCTTTATGTGCCAGGGATGAGGAAGAACCTCATATCCGTCTCAGCTTTGGAGGACAGAGGATATGAGATACTATTCAGGGGAGGACAGGTGTTGATGTATCCCAGGGGCACTCCAGCTGATTCAGCCAGAGTGATAGGTGTACGCCATGCAAAGGTGTACAAGTTTGCATTTCAGTCCCTTTTGGCATTGAGCAGCAGTACCGACAGCAGAGCTAGCAGTTCTGAGCAGTGTGAGATTTGGCACCGCGGGATGGGGCACATGCATCATGGAGCCTTGAAGACTTTACGGGAGATCACTACAGGTGTGCCAGAGTTCAGTACTGATCACTTTGATACTTGCAAAGGATGTGCGATGGGCAAGTTTGCCAAATCCCCTTTTCCCAGCAGTGACAGCAGAGCGACTGGGATACTTGATTTGATTCATTCCGATGTGAGCGGTTGGATGTCTCATGTTTCCTTGAGTGGATATGAGTACTATGTGTTATTCATTGATGATCACTCCAGGAGGACCTGGATTTATTTCTTGAAGACCAAGAGTGAGGTCTTCAAGCGGTTTCAGGAGTTCAGAGCTCTTGTGGAGACACGGACAGGTCGGAAGATCAAGTCCCTGAGGTCGGACAATGGAGGAGAGTACACCCTTGGAGAGTTTGTTGACTATTGTGCGGAGGCAGGCATTAGGAGGGAGCTCACTGTTCCTTACAACCCCCAGCAGAACGGGGTTGCGGAGAGGAAGAACAGATCCATCGGAGGGGCTGCCAAAGCCATGTTACATGATCGGGGGTTGCCATTGTTTTTGTGGGCAGAGGCCTGCAACACAGCTGTTTACTTGCAGAACAGGAGTCCGCATCGTGCCTTGGGGCACATGACTCCGGAGGAGGCTTTTTCTGGGAAGAAGCCTGATATGGGTCATCTTCGTATCTTTGGGTGTATGACATACTCCTACATACCCAAGGAGAAGAGGACCAAACTAGAGCCCACCGCAGAGAAGGGTATCTTTGTGGGCTACAGTGAGACCTCCAAGGCCTTTCGGATTTACATTCCTGTGCAGAGGAAAGTTGTTGTCAGACGGGATGTGAAGTTCGAGGAGGACAGGGCCTTTAGGAGGTCACGGGAGTTAGAGTATCTGGATCAGCCAGACCCTCGGCAGCAGTTGAGTCAGTCACAGGGATCCAGTGGGCAGGGATCAGGAGGATCCGGAGGTACATCTATGACGATGTCAGGTCCGTCAGTGGGCAGTGGCTCGCAGAGTCAGAGGGGTGGTGCTACGGGCAGCATGCAGAGCAGTCCACAGAGCAGTTCACTTGGGAGTCCACTGATGGACAGTTCACACGGTACCTCAGCATCTACAGGTTCAGGTGCAGGCAGGAGGACAGCAGACAGACAGTCAGGAGTTCAGGCTCCTGATGTTGAGGAGGAGGAGTTTTATTCTCCGGCGGGAGAAGTGCACTCGGGGAAGAGGAAGCCCAAGTGGCTTCAGGACACCTTGAGAGATGCCACATCTGTTGCTGAGCCTAAGAGGCCGGTCAGAGAGAGCAGACCACCTGAGAGGTTTTGTAGCTATATGGCAATGGCTACCGGCATCCTTGACTCTGAGCCTTCTAGCTATGAGGAGGCAGCTAGCCAGCAGGTCTGGAGAGAGGCCATGCAGGAGGAGTATTCTTCTATCATGAAAAATGATGTTTGGGAGGTGGTGCCGAGGCCTGAGGGCAAATCCGTGGTTACTTCCAGATGGCTTTACAAGGTAAAGCATGCTGCAGATGGCAGCATTGAGAAATTGAAAGCGAGGTTTGTGGCTAGAGGGTTCTCCCAGGTAGAGGGAGTTGATTATGAGGAGACCTTCGCTCCCGTGGCTCGATATACTTCGATCCGCTCCATTATATCGATAGCAGCAGAGATGGGTTGGAAGATCCATCAGATGGATGTGAAGACCACATTTCTCAATGGCTTCATACAGGAGGAGGTGTACATTGAGCAGCCACAAGGCTTTGAGGTGCATGGGAAGGAGTCCCATGTGTGCAGACTGAAGAAGGCCCTTTATGGCCTGAAGCAAGCTCCCAGAGCTTGGTACTCCAGGATAGATACTTACTTGCGGAAGATGGGTTTCACAAAGAGTGAGGCAGATCCGAACCTTTACTATATTGTGATAGGTGAGGAGCCTCTCATTCTGGTGCTGTATGTGGATGACTTAGTCATTACGGGTGCAGAGAGACTCATAGAGCACTGCAAGAGAGAACTTGCGACGGAGTTTGAGATGAAGGACATCGGCTTGACGCATTACTTTTTGGGTTTGCAGGTGTGGCAGGAGGAGGGGCATTTCTTCCTGGGGCGGGGGAAGTATATTGTGGACATCCTTGGCAGATTCCACATGGAGGATTGTAGACCCATGTCGACACCGATGATCACCAACTGGAAGAAGCTTCATGCTTCGGATTTCGAGTTGGTGGATCCCACATTGTACAGACAGCTGATTGGTTCCTTGATGTATTTGGTCAACACTAGGCCAGATATTTGTTTTGCAGTCAACACGATGAGTCAATTTATGTGTGAGCCTAGGAAGGTTCACTAGGTGGCTGCAAAACACATTTTGCGGTACTTGCAGGGGACAGTGGATTATGGTCTGGACTACAGGCAGGGGGATGGAGTGAGATTGGCAGGTTACACTGATTCTGATTGGGCGGGTTGTGCTTCTGATAGGAAGAGCACTTCAGGGTGCTGTTTTGGGTTGGGTTCGGCAGTGGTGTCATGGTTCAGCCGAAAGCAGCAGTCAGTAGCATTGAGTTCAGCGGAAGCAGAGTATATGGCAGCCAGTCTAGCTAGTTGTGAGGCCATCTGGCTTCGCAAGATGTTGTTTGACTTATTTGGTCAGCCGTTGAGACCTTCAGTGATTTACTGTGATAATCAGAGTTGCATTAAACTCACGGAAAATCCAGTATTTCATGACAGGTCAAAGCATATCGGGATCAAATATCATTTCATCAGAGACTATGTTCAGAAAGGAGCTGTGAAGCTTGAGTATATTCCCATTGATGAGCAGGTTGCAGATATTCTTACCAAAACCTTACCACGGGGCAAGCATGTCTACTTCAGAGACAAGATGGGTGTGGTGAGGAACACCTTCCTCGGTAAGAGGGAGTGTTGAAATTTGGTACCGGAGGACAGGTGGTTCCCTAAGGCTTTGATCTTTGGCCTAGGGAAAAGTGTCCAAAAAAATTTAATTTTTCTCCTAAAGTAACTTTATAAATTTTTATAAAGTTAAATCTAATTTAAAAGTGACTTAAGTGATAAAGTTACTAAAGTGACTTTATAAAGTTATAAAGTCAAATCTAATTTTAAAGTGACTTTAAGTGATAAAGTTACTAAAGTTAAAGTGACTTTAAATAAAGTCAATATAAAATTAGAAAGGAAAAAAGTGACTTTGGAAATAAAAGACTAAGTGGGTCTTTATTAAAGTGGGGTGAATTAAAAAATGAAAAGTGAGATTTAAATGAGCATTTAATCTCAGCCCTAGATCTCAATCTATCTCGGCCATTGGATTTAGGGATTCCCCAAAAGTCACTTAGGGTTAGGTTAAAGGAGGAAAAGGAGGAAAAGGTCATTCATTCTTTCATGAGCAGATTGGGAGAAGGAGAGCGAGAGAGCAAGGGAGATTTCTGGGCAGTGAGGAGAAGGAGGCAGCAGCTTGGCACGCATTCCAAGGCAGCATTTCAGCAAGACATTTTCAGCAAGACAGTTCAGCAGCTTTAGCACACAGCAAGGCAGATTTTTGGCACGATTTTTGAGGAAGAAGGGCCGTACAGCAGGCCGTACAGCAGCCGTACAGCAGATTTGCACTGCAGATTTGCACAGATTTCGAGGAGCAGACTTGAGGGAGGCCGTACAGCAAGTGGTTGTACCTTTGGCACGCATTTCAAGGCAGAAATAGTACAACAGATTTTTGGACAGCTTGCACGCTTTTCTAGGCAGCCGTACAGCAGCATTTAAGGCTGTTATTTGGCACGAAAATCGAGAAATCTGTACAACATTTATTGTTGTTCCTATTTTGCTGTTTGCACGTTTTCCGAGGCGGTGGTTAAGCACGGAAAAAGAGATAAGTTGTAAAAGTCTGTTTGCTGATTATTTATTTTGCTGAATATTTCTATCACTGTAAAAAGCATTTTTTCTAGAAATAAGAAGGAGCTTTCGAACTGGTTTTCCCCAAGAGTTGTAGGGGTTTTTCCAGGGTCACCTTGACCAAAAATACTAAGTTATGATGTGTTGAATGAATGTTTGTTACTGCTGTTATTTTATTTCTGCATTTTCAGCATTCTGAAAAATTTCCAGAATTTGTGTTTTCAGC
This sequence comes from Pinus albicaulis, assembly GCA_034641835.2. Classification (NCBI taxonomy): domain Eukaryota; kingdom Viridiplantae; phylum Streptophyta; class Pinopsida; order Pinales; family Pinaceae; genus Pinus; species Pinus albicaulis. Next base: position 1,639,370,372 of record CM076580.1, read on the forward strand.
AAAATTTATTTTCCAGTTTATTAAATGTATGGATATGGGAAAGGGCATTTAATTATTTTGGAGTAATAAGGCGAAAACTGAAAACCGGGGTGGGAAACTAGAATTTTCTACAAGTTCTGGAAATATTGTTTGAACTAGAAGCTTGTCACCTATAACTTTATTTAAGCATGAAACATGGAAAACTGGATGCACTCGTGAAGAAGAAGGAAACTCCAATTTGTATTCCATAGTACCAATATTTTGCAACACCTTGTAAGGACCATAGTATTTTGGCGATAATGTATTATCCTTCTTAGCTTGCTTGAGGGACATTTTTTTTATGGTTGTAGCCGTAAAAATACTGAGTCTCCTACATCAAAAATTCTCTCACTGTGATGTTGATCCGCCTGTTGTTTCATTTGATTTTGTGCCAAATTGAGGATATCCTTTAAGATTTGGAGAACTTGTTGTTGATGCTCGATTTGATATTCCACTGCTTGCACCTTATAATTTTATCTTAAATATAATGTGATGGATGGTGGATGATATCCATAAAGTGCCATAAATGGTTTCATTTTTGCTACAGTATGGAAGGAAGTGTCATACCACCATTCAGCCAGAGGTAACCACTTGACGCATTGTGTTTGTTTGTAATATACAAAACAATGAAGATATCCTTCCAAACATTTGTCACTATCTCAGTTTGACCATAAGATTGAGGATGATAAGATGAGCTATGAGCTAGTTGAGTACACAAACAAGAAAATAATTCCATCCCAAAATTTCCAGTAGAAATGGGATCTCTTTCACGTACCATAATCTTTGGGTTTCCATGTAGCTTTTGAATTGTTTCCATAAATGCAGTAGCAATTGTACTTTCGTTAAATGGATGAGATAATGCACAAAAGTGTGCATACTTGGTATGTTTATCAACTACCACCATGATGACACTCTTTCCTTCGGACTTGGGTAAACCTGTGATAAAATCCATTGAAATCTCCTCCCAACATTGAGTTGGAATGGATAAAGGCTGTAGAAGATTCGGGGTCTTAATTGTCTCAACTTTACTTTGCTGGAAAACCAAACATTCTACCACAAAATTTTGAATATCAGATTTAAGGCCATCCAAAAAAAATTCTTTCTTCACCCTGTGGTAAATTTTTAAAAATAATAAGTGTCCTCCTAGAGAAGAAGTGTGCAAATACAAAAGAATATTTTGTTTTTGTTGGAAATTCTTACAAAGATATAAGTGATCTTTGTACCATAAGGAATCATTTCTCCAACTAAATGTATTAGATGTACTAGGATATTGCTTCAAGTTTTGAATGAGTGTCTAGACTTCTTTGTCTTTCATCCATTCATCCCTTGTTTCGACTATCCAATATAGTTGGATAATAGAAATTGAAAAATATAATGCTTGCACCTCTTCATCCTTTCTTTATAGTGCATCTACAACAACATTTAGCTTCCATTTTTTGTAGATGATTTCAAAGTCATAACCCAACATCTTTGTGACCCATTTTTCCTTCTCTTCTAAATATATTCTTTGTTCCAAAAAGTGTTTAAGACTATCATGATCAATTTTTACCTTGATGTGCCTTTCCATTAGGTAAGGTTGCCATTTCTTTAGTGCATGTAGTATTGCCAACATTTCCTTCTCATAAATAGCTTTCTGTAAATAATTTCCTTTGATTGGACAGCTTTCAAAAGAAATGGGTCTTCCTTCTTGCATTAAAACAACACCAATTCCATTTCCTGAGGCATCACATTCCACAATAAAGGTTTTTGTGAAGTCTAGCATAGCTAAGACCGGTGCTAGGCACGTTTCCTCTTTAAGATCTTCAAAGGCCTTAGTTTCTTCAGGAGTCCATGCAAATGAATCTTTCTTCAATAATGTTGTTAGAGGTGCTACTATTCTCCCATAATTCTTAACAAACTTGCGATAACACCCTGTTAACCCAATAAATCCTCGCAACTTCTTTAAGGTTGTGGGGAATTTCCATTCCTTAATGGATTTAATTTTGTTAGGGTCTACCTTAACACCCTCGTGAGATACAATATGACCCAGATATTCCACCTCTTGTACTCTAGAGAAACACTTGGATACTTTTTCATATAATTATTTCTCATCGAATAGTTTGAGCACTATGTCAACATGTTCAACATAATCCTTCCAAGACCTGCTGTAGATTAGTATGTCATCAAAAAATAGTAGCACAAATTTTCTAACGAAGGGTTTGAAAATGGAATTCATCAACCCTTGAAATGTAGAAGGTGCATTGGTAACGCAAAAAGGCATGAACAAAAATTCATAATGACCCTCATGAGTTTGAAATGTTTCTTTAGGAATATCTTCAGTCTCCATTCTAATTTAATGATATCCTGAATGAAGATCCAACTTGGTAAAATAAATTGCGCCATGTAATTTTTCCAATAATTCATCAATCACAGGAATGGGAAATTTATCTTTAATAGTGATCTTATTGAGATCCCTATAATACGGACACATGCGCCCTGATCCATCCTTCTTGTGCACCAATAATACTGGAGTGGAGAAAGAACTTTGACTAGGTTGAATTATACTAGCCTCTAACATTTATGCAATCATACGTTCAATTTCGCTCTTTTGGACATAACGATACCTGTAAGGCATGATTTTTTAAGGAAAAATTCCTGGAACCAAATGAATAGCATGATCATGATCACGAATATGTGGGGGTCCTTTGGGAGTTTCAAACACATTCTAATGATTGTCAAAGACTTTTTGGTGATCTGGAGAAATAGATGATTTTGATGTTGGAACTTGTAGTGAGCATAATTCTGCAATTACACCTTTTTTTTCTTTCTTCCAAATATTTTCCATGAAATTAGAGCTTATTATCTTTCCCAAATTCCCTGTGATACACTGTAATTCAATTTCCTTTCCTTTGGAAAAAATTTCAAGAAAAGTTCTTGAAAATTAAAAGCTACCGTCCCCAAAGGTTGTAACCATTGTACTCCTAGTACAACATCAACACCTCCCATTGGAATGGAAAGAATTGGGTTATTAAATACATATTCCCCCATGGTTAGCTTGATATTATGGCATTTTCTAGAGAAATTTATAATTCCTCCATTTGTAGCCATCACTTTACATTCTGATGGTGGGATTAGGAAACAATTCAATTCCTTGGCTACCTTACAATGAATAAAATTATAGGTACTACCTGAATCAGTCAACACTATTACCTTTTTCTTCTTGATATGTCCTTCTATCTTGAGAGTTCGAGGAGTGGTAATTCCTACAAATGCATTACATGATATGGTCGGATGCATTTCTTCTTGTTTTGTGGTTGGTTCATGGTGTATATTGTATTATTTTTAAGTTTCTTGTTCATTTTCTTCCTCCTCTTCACAATATATGTAAAATAATTTCTTCTTAGCGCACTTATGACCTTTAGTGTATTTTCTATCACAACTGTAGCAAAGCCCTTTTTCTATTTTTTCTTCCAATTGTTGTGGTGTCAACCTTGTAGGTTGTAGAAGTCTAGGAGTAGCAACACTTCCATGTTTATATATGTGAGTGGTAGGATTCCCTTTCACCATAATTTTACATTCAATTTTTCTTGCCAACCTGAATGCCTTCTCCAATGAATCAGGTTCTGATCAGGAGTTCATAATTTTTTCTCAAAATTAAAAGTTAAAATATTGGGTTGAAACCAGGATGGCTGCGTATATCTTGTCTTCCTAATTTCAACACCGTCAATGGTTCGAAAAACTGATGTCGTATGAGGAATATATTATGTTCTGATCGAAATGCCAAACATATAAAATTACGATAGTTTTACCAGGTTTGACTAAGATTCACAGTCAGCAAAGTGGATGTAAAGTCAGAAAAAATGGAATATTCATCAGAATATTCCTTTTCGTTGGATCAATCGCTAGTTGAAAAATGTTATGATTGTATTTGATGTACTGGTTCGAGAATCCAATTAGAAGCTGCCATGTGGCCAGCCCTGAGGCCACCACATGGCTCTGAAACCACATTGTAAATTTTTTTGAGGGTCTGCAGGGCTCGACCCCCATACCTCCCTCCGAGAATGCATGCACATTACCATCCACTTTACGCATTATTTCTTAACACCATTAGGCGATGGGTTTGTATTATCGTGTATCAAAAATGCACATGTCCCAACCCACCAGCTCTCCCCGTTACATATCACATGAAACCGTTAAGGCCAACCAACTGTTGTGGTAAATGCTAACCCGCCAGCATTCAATCCAAATTCAACTCTTTCAACCGTAGTCTATACCATGAGTTCTGCTAACCGTATTTTTAACTGAAAATTGAGAGGTATGCATGTGGCCACCACTCAACTGTCACACTTTTAATGCAGTCAATTTCGGTGGATGAGTTAGGGGCACACCCTTTTTGGAGGTCTGGCCATTTTTAACTCTAGTTAACTATATTTCTCCACTTTTAGTGGAGTTTTCCTAGGACATACTGGGAAAAAGTGTAGGAGGCCCAATTTTCGACCATTTTGAATGAATGAAGAGTCATTTTTGACTAATTGGAGCATTATGGAGCCATTGGTGCAAAGACAACATCCATTAGATCACTTTACTATTATTCCAACATTTAAGCATAAGGAAATATTGACAAGCCATTGGGAGGTCAACTAGCAGATGTAGCCCAAGAGGGGTGAACTACTTCATCATGCATGCTATGGAAATCTCATGTGGTGACTTATTTCTTTGTTTTACACTACTTTTCAGTGTTATTTATGCTTATTTTATGCTTCTAATTCACTAACAATCATCTACAAATCATGGAAAAACACCTTAATCCTTATGCAAACTAATGAACCAATTATGCACATGTTTTCTAAACTGCAAGACACTTAGCACAGAAAAAATAATACAGTCATTTCATATTAGATTGGTATCAGAGCTAGAGTTTATTCTCTGGTGTTGTTTAGTGCAAAGAATTTTTTACTGTTTGGAAGTTTTAGATACTTAGAAGGCTCAAGCTCAAAAGAGGAGAATGAAAATTGGTGGAAGTAGAAGGGTCTCAAAAGGAGCCAAAGAAAAGGAGAGAAAGATTCCCACAATCTCCACCAGCTAGTTCACCTCCTAAAGAAGTAGAAGCTCCATTAAGCATGCCTAAGAAGAAATCGATGAATAAGTTGACCCTAAGAAGGAAGAAAGAGTGTTCAGGAAAGCATTTCTTGACATGACTGAGATAGTTAGAATCCTTTATCAAGAAAGGAATGAGAGACTAGAAGGAGAAGAATCTATACATCAAAAGGAACGACAAGGATCTCTAGGAGGTCAACATGATGAAGACAAGTCAAAGAAGGGAAATGGAGTAAATGGAGGCAATGGAGAGCCACCATATTCACCCTCATCATCATCATTATAATCCTCTACTTCTTCAGTACATCAACCACACAAGTCCAAGAGCAGTGGTAGATCTCCTTTATTAAAAATTGATGTTAAGTTTGAATTGCCAATGATTAATGGTGAAGTAAATGCAGACAAGCTAGGTAATTGGATTAGAAAATTGGAGGTCTATTTGATAATATAGAACCTTCAAGATGATGATACAAAAATTAAATTAGCTTCTTTGATAATGGAAGGTGTAGCTCTTATTTGATGGGAAGCTGGGACAAAGGAGGAAATCAAGAAACATGGTAAGATTATTCTATCATGGTCATATTTTATTGTTGCTATTAATTTTTTTTTCAACCATTAGCTCATATGCAGAAAGCCATCATGAATTGGCAAAACGTTAGGTAGTTAAAGGGACAAAATGTGTAATAATACACTGAAGAATTTAGGACAAGAGCTCTTTTATTAGGGGTGGATTCGCAGAGCCAAGACACTTTTCTAAAGTACAATGGAGTTGTACATAGCTACCTAAAACATACTATGATCATGTTTAACCCCACGAGTCTAGATGAAGCTTATTTTTAGGCCACACATCTAGAAGCTAGAGGGAAGACCATTTATGAAGAGGGTAGGAAAAAACCTTTTAACAGTAAAGCAAAGGAAAATACCTCGAAAGGTAAAAGAGAAAAGAATGAATCTTTTAATAAAGAGGGAGAAAAAGTGACTTGTAAACATTTTTCAAAATAAGGCCATGATGAAACTCATTGTTGGAAATTACATCCTGAATTGAGGCTAAAGCAACCCAATAACAAAGGGAAACAGAAAAATACTGCTACAACTCAACATGATTTAGGATATGATTCAGGTGATGAAACTAAAATTACAACCATGGGATTGCAGAGAAGGGAAAATAAATTGAAACTAAACACACTACCAATACATCAAAATATCACATAAACACTCCAAATGAAGAAGAAATAATAGAACTATTTCATGTGGGGGTCATATCCAAGCATACCAATATTGACACAATGTTTGACAGTTGGTCACAAGAAAAATTAATCTCTGAAGATTTGGTCAAGAAACTTAACCTTGAGACCATACCAGATCCAAAACCATATCCATTGGGTTGGATTTGTAAGGATGAAAATCTACAGGTTTCAAATAAATGTATATTGAGCTTGGCAATCATTGCAAGCTCCGTTGACACATTTGAATTAGATGTGGTTATGCTTGACATAACCGGTATTGTATTAGGGAGCCCTTACTTGTATCAGAGGAAAGTGATCTTCTATCGCCATGAGAACAAGTATCATTTATTAAAATATGGCAAGGAGTTCATTGTTAGTGCACATCGCAAGAAGACAAACATTTCTTTGGTAAATGCTAGCCAGGTAAAGAGGCTGGTAAATTCAAGTAAGAATTTTTTTTATTCTTATGATTAAACTAAAGCTGATTTTAATCATGAAATTTTTTAGGGATGTAATATTAAGTTCAAATAAGAATTATATGATGTGGTTAATGGGCATCATGAGATGTTTCAGGAGCCAACGGGATTGCGTCCAAAAAAGAATTTCAATATGAATTCAATTCCAGCAGGATTGTCATCTTCCAAACATCAATATGTATTGCGCGTCGATAATGGGGAATGCTGAAATTAAAGATATGTTGTATAAAGGAATAATAATTCCAAGCACCTTGCCATGTGGTTCACCCATAGTCTTGATACCAAAGAAAGATGGGACTTGGCGCATCTGTGTATATTTTCAAGCTTTGAACAAGATTATGGTAAAAAATTGCTACCCACTCCCAATAATAAATTATTTGCTTGATTAGATGAAAGAATAATTTTTTTCACTAAGTTAGATTTATGAATTGGATATCATCAAGCAAGAATTGCAAAAACCGATATATGGAAAACTGCATTCAAAACCAAACAAGGACTCTTTGAGTGGCTAGTTATGCCTTTTGGTTTATTTAATGCACCAGAAAATTTCATGAGAGTTATGGATAATGTTTTGGGACCATTCCTTGATGACTTTGCTATTGTGTACTTATATGACATTTTAATTTTCATAAAAACAAGAGAAGATCAAGTCTTGCATGTGAATAGAGTGCTTGATATTTTGAAGAAAGAGAAATTGTTTCTTAAGATGTTAAACTGTGAGTTTGGAAAGAATTCTTTGGTCTATTTGGGACATATTATAAGATGAGGAGAATTGAGAATTGATCCTTCTAAAGTGGAGGCCATTGTGAATTGGCCCACACCCAAAACAGTTACCGAGGTAAGAAGTTTCTTAGGTGCAACTCAATATTGGAGGAATTTTATTGCTAACTTTTCTTCCATCACAACTCTTATATATGCACTGACAAGTGTGAAGAAAGGCTTCCAATGGGGAGGAAAAAAAAAAATTCTTTCGAAGGCTTAAAATACAAGACCAGTTCAACTCCAGTCCTTGCATTACCAAATTTGAGACAACCATTCGACATACAAACCAATGCTAGTGACTATGCCATGAGCAGATTACTTTTGTAGCATGGTAAGCCTATTGCCTTTCATTCAGAAACTTTTAATGGTGCTATGAATAGTTATTAGAAATATGACAAAGAACTATGAATTGGTAGAAAGTGTGAAGTAGTGGAAACACTACTTTATGGGTAAATAGTCTATTGTACACAACGATCACCAACCATTACAGTACTTGCAGTCGCAAACAAAATTGCGGCAATCAGGACATTTCAGGTGGATGGGATTTATTCGACAATTTCACTTGGTTATAAGGTACAAAAAAGGTATATCCAATAAAGTTGCAGATACTATTTCGAGACCAATCATTAGTGCTTCTACTTTAATAAAAAATTATTCTGTTGTACATGACAGTTACATAGAACAATATGCACATGACATTGATTTCCAAGATGTGTATGCTAGTTTGAGTGAAGGGAATCAAGTTGAACAAAAATATTATCACATCATTAAAAAAATTCTATTTCATTTGGGCAAGCTATTTATTCCACAAGGATAGATGCTAAGTGTCATGAGAGAAGCTCATTCTTCACTTATTGTTGGAGACTTTGTGATAAGAAAAATAGTGGTGCATCTACAGAGGTATTGTTATTGTCCTCGCATGATAGATAGTGTGTCATGTTTTATAAGAGGTTGTTCTATGTGTGAAACAAGTAAGCCTAGTAATAGGAAGCTTGGATTCTACATGCCACTACTAGTACCATCAAGGCCATGGGAGAGTGTCTCCATGGACTTTGTTGGATTTCCACCCATGTCAAGAAAGAAACATGATTATATTTTTGTAGTTGTGGATAGATTCAATAAAATGTGTATACTTATTCCGTGTAAGAAAACCATTACTATTGAAGAAACTGCTGAACTTGATTTTTAAAATGTGTGGGTTCATTTTTTATTGCCAACTTATACTTTTAGTGAAAGGGATTCCAGGTTCATTGGGAATTTTTGGTCAAATATATGGAGAATGATGGACACAAAACTGAAAAATAGTACCACTTTTCATCCACAAACATATGGACAAACTTAAGTGCTGAACAAAATTTTTTTGCATATATTGATAGGATATTGCAGTAAACATCCTAAGTCATGGGATGAACAACTGCATTACATTCAACACGCTTACAACTGAGAAAATCACTCTTCAACACAAACCTAACCTTTTGAAGTATGCTTTGGGTATTTTCCAAAATCGCCATTAGACTTCATCTTTGGGAAGGATTTTGCAATTGATGGCCATTGAGATATTGATAAGGATCAAAAGTTCATTGAGAAAATTTAGATTATACATCAACAAGTTCAAGAACATCTTGAGAAAATTCAATGAAAATACAAAGAGAGGCATGGAAAACACTGATTTGATGACAAGTTTGAAGAGGGATATGAGCTATGGTTTCACATTAGAAAAGAAAGAATGTAAGGGGAAGGTAAAAATCTCAAACCCATTCGCTATGGTCCTTTAAAGATCATAAAAAAAGGTTGGTAATAATGCATTACAACTTGACTTGCCTTCTTACATGGAAATGTATTCAGTTGTTAATGTTGAAAATTTATGCTTGTATGAGCCTCCTTTGATCGATGATCAATGAAGTGATGTTAAACTACCTTTTAATCAATATTTCTCACCATAATTTTTGGATGAGTTCAAAGAAGATACAATTCTTGGTAGGAGGACAAGAGCATCAAAGAGGGGAAGTGTTGTCTACCCTCAAGTTGAGCTCAAAGGCACTAAAACAAGCAAGTAAAAATGGATGGAGGTTGGAAAGGTGAGGGAGTTGGACCCTCATCTACTAAACATGTAATCAAGTATTTTGGGTTCCAAAATCTTCCTAATGGGGAGGAATGATCAGGAGTTCATAAATGTTTCTCAAAATTAAAAGTTATAGGATTTGGTTGAAACTAGGATGGTTGCGTAAATCTTGTCTTCCTAAATCCAACATCATGAACAGTTTGAAAAACCGATGTCGTAAGAGGAAGATATTTTTTTCTTATTGAAATGCCAAAGAGGTAAAATTAAGACAGTTTTACCAGGTTTGACTAGGATGCACAATCAACAAAGTGAATGTACAGAGAAAAAAAGGGAATATTCCTTTCCATCGAACCAATCACTGGTTGACAAGTGTTACAATGTTATTTGATGTATGGGTTCAAGGATCCAATTAGAAGCTGCCACATGGACAACCCTGATGTCGCCACATGGCCCTGAAACCACATTGTAAAATTTTGTGAGGGTCTGCAGGGCTCGACCAGTAGACCTCCCTCTGGGCGTGCACACACATTACCATCCAATCTATGCATTAGCTCTTAACATCATTAGGAAATGGGTTTGTATTATCGTGTAGTGCAAATTCACATGGGGGTTGAGAACTCCCATCATTCCCTGTTACGTATCACATGCAATCGTTAATTCCAACCAACCATCGCGGTAAATGATAACCTGCCAGCATTCAACCTTGATTCAACTCTTTCAACCATAGTTAATACCCTGAGTTCTGCTAATCATATTGCTAATTGACGGTTTGGGGATGTGCATGTGGCCACCGCCCAACGTCACACTTTTAATGCAGTCAGTTTCGACGGAGGAGTTAGGGGCATGCCATTTTTGGTGGCCTGCCCAGTTTTAACTCTAGTTAACAAGAGTTTGGAACTTTTAGTGATGTTTTCCTAGGAGATACTGGGCAAAAGTGTAGGAGGCCCAATTTTCGACCATTCCGAGTGAATGAAGAGTCATTTTTTACTAACTGGAGCATTCTTGAGCCATTGGTGTAGAGAAAAAATCCATTAGAGAAATATAACTACATGTAATAGAAAAATTTTGAGCATAATGAAAGATGAACAAGCCATTGGGAGTTGGACCAACAGATGTAGCCCAGGAGGGGTGAACTGCTTCATTATGCATGCTATGTAAACTTCATTTGGTGACTTATTTCTCTATTTTACACTATTGTTCATTGTCATATATGCTTATTTTATGCTTCTAATTCACTAAAGGTCATCTACAAATCATGGGAAAACTCCTCAATCCTGATGCAAACTAATGAACCAATTATTCACATGTTTTTAAAACTGAAAGACACTTAGCACAAAAAAACTAATATAGTCATTTTAGATCAGGTTCGGAAACGTGAACTTCATGTTGGATGATTTCCTTCAAAGTCCCTATGAAGACATCAATCATGTGTTCCTCTGGAATATCAGTTACCCTTATATTCAATTTTTGGAAGTCCTCAATGTGCTCCACCACTAAACCCTTTTGTTTGAGATTTATAGATTGGCTAAAGAAGGTGTTTCTATTTTTATCCTCATAATGTGCTATCATTTCCTCCATAAAAATTGACCAAGTGACAATTTTTTTATGGGAGCAAAGCCATTGATACTATACACATGTATTTTGTTCTAAATGTAAAGTTGCAATGCATAGATTTTGTGTGTTTTGCATATTATTGAGATCAAAATATTACTCCATCTGTATTATCCATGTTATGGGATCCTTGCCATCAAACTTCCTCATATCCACCTTTGGAATATGGTGGTTATTCCATCCAACATTAGATTTTATGAAATCACGATTAACATTTATTTTGTTCTCATCATGAGTTTCCTCTACTATATTTTCGCCACTAGGAAACATTTCTTGTATCAACTTTGTCGAACCTTCCATGTTTGCTTTTAGATCATTCTTCATGTTTTCCATGTTTTCTTCTATTTTTTCTTCCATGTCATCCATCTTAGCTTCCATGTCAGCTTCTATGCCATCCATACTAGCTTCCATGACATCCATATTAGCTTCCACGTCTGTCTTCAAACCATCCATATTATTCTTCAAACCATCCATCTTCGCTTCCATGCCTTTCTTCAAAAATTTCATTACATTTTTTTCTTTTCTTTACGAGAGCGAAATTTGGTGCAACTTCTCTTGTAATTTTGACATATCGTGTTGAAATTATTCATCTTCATGAGTCATAGTAGAGTATTATGAGGGGTTAACGGGCTTTGAATTCTTTTTATGGGGAATTTTAAAGCCCAATACTATGCTCAATAGGCCCTTCAAATCACTTAAAACTGATTTTTCAAACAAGACTTACGTAATTTGAAAAAAATTACACACCTTTTTATTTCTTTTGAGGAACTCAATTTTAAAACTGAATTATCTTTGTAATTGCAGATCTGAAATATATGAAATTTGGTCTTGTAGTATCCCTCTGAATCTTCTTTCGAATGCCATAGGTTTGACCTAATTTGGATATGTCAAGGAAAATTTATGCTAAATCTCCCACAATGACCTAATAATGGACTGGTTCAGTATAGCACCATTATATGATGTGCGACGTCTCACTGTTTCCTCCTTTTCCTCTAAAATTGATACACAAGAGACTACAGTCCCTATAATTTCAGGCAATTTTTATAGAATTCTAATCCCAAGGTCACCTCTTTGAGATGAAATTCAGGAGCTTGAACAAACCCTAACTTCCACAAATCATATCTCCGAAAATATTGTGAAACAAGATTTGAAATTTTTATAGGAATTTCCTCAGGATTTCAGTTTCGCTCTTTAAAAATTTGAGCTTCTGAACCTTCCTAGAAAAAAATTATAGAAAAAATTCCACAACGACCTATTTAGGTGAAATTAGGGAGCATGAAAAAGGCCTAACTTCCATAGATCATATCTCTGAAAAGATTATAAACCAACATTTGAAATTTGTACATGACGTTCCTCAGGAATTCGGCTTCGCACTCTAAAATTGTCAGCTTCTAAACCTTCGTAGAAAAAATTTATAGAAAAAATTCCACAATGACCTGTTCCGAGCAGTGAAACCCTAGAATCCAAAGCTCTGATACCAAATGTTATGAAACTAGCTCCAAAAATAGAAGAAAATAGAGATCAAATCCTTAGAAATTAGTCACTTTGAGGAGGAAACCTCTAATACATTACAAAAATGAACAATTCTTGGATGATACAAATGACATAACTTCCTTCTATTTATAGGGGTCCATGAGGTCATAATATAATCCTAGCCGGCCTAACAATAATAATGTAAGGGAACAATAATAAGATATGGGGGTTATAGGGGTAAAACAATAACAATAAGGGAGCTACAATAATAACAATAAGGTACTACATTAGTAATATGGGGACCTAACACATGTACATGTCATTTCTCCCTTAAACTCTAGGCAAGGCAATATTTAAGGCATGTTATTTCTAGATGTGATTTCTCCCATAAAATTTAAGTAAAAAATTAAGGAAAACCATGCACATGTCATTTCTCTGATCAACATGTCACTTCTCTCATGAATTTGAAATAAATATTAGTTTAATATATATTTTATTGATTTTTTTTTTTATGGATACAAAAACCCACTAAATATGGTTGAAAAGTGGATATTATGCATACATGTTTCTTGCTATCCCAATCTAGTGAAAGCAGTGATTACATATGTTCTTTCCATTATAGTGACTAGCAAGGTCCTCCAAAGGAATATGAAAATACCGAGAAGAACAACAAACAACACGGCATATTATATTGCATTGATAGAAGGCTTGGGAACAACTAGGGAGTATGAATCAAATGGAATTGTAGTTTTCACCATCTATGAACTTGTGTGCATCCAAATGAAGGGCGTGTACCAAATTAAGAAGGAGAAGCTAAAACAACTGCATGGAAAAGAAAACATTATTGTTAGCCAATTTCAATATTTTAGTATAATACATTATACAAATGTTAATAAGATGTCTGTTGATCTATTGTGTGGGGAAATGCCAATTCAAGATTCATATATTAAAGATAAATTAATATGAATTATTATTATACGGGGCAATGTCAATTCAAGATTCATCTCTCAAAGATGAATTAGTGTTGAGACACTCTTCTCCAAAAATTCAAGATTCATCTCTGACAGATGAATTAGTGTTGAGACGCTCTCATTCAAAATTTATTGATGGAAATTGTAACATATCTTTGATATGTGTGTGTTTTTTACTTATAAATTCGTATTTTTTAATGACCATGTGCTTTTCTCAATTATATACCAACTGTGCTTCGACCATGTAAAACACAACTTAGTGAACTTCACATTTACAACTTGGTGAACTTCACATTTTTATAAAATTAAAATGTGAGGACTTCAACAAATTTTTGTTTAAATGGAGTTTCACAGTTCTTTTTTAATGACCATTTTTTTTTCAATTATATACCAAGTGTGCTCCCACCATGTAAAGCGCAATTGGGTGAACTTAACATTTTTATAAAAAAAATTCTTAAATTGAGTTTCATACATCAATTAGTGCTTTGAAAGTTGTAATTTACGTAATTTGTGTACACTTAATTAGATTAAATTTTTGAAATTTCTTTTGAATTTATTTTAAATAGAAATTTAAAATTAATTGTAAATGTCCAATGTAGATATATCTACATATATATCATGGAGGATGAAAGGTGAATATCAATAGAATCCCATATATGTACAAGATAGGGGGATCAAGGATCGAGGGATGTTCATGGTATTTAAGTATAATCTTATCTCCATACATACATGTGTGTACATATGGAATTGATTTTTTTATCAATTTTGTGGGAAAAATTAGTTTTTAATAAGTTTCATTTTTTATTTTTTAGGAGGTAGGAGGACAAGGCTGTCTACTACATCAATGGAGCATGGCCATGGTTCATGCAATCGTGGTATGGTTCCTGAAATTTATGAATATGTATATGTATTTATATGTATGAATGTATTTTTTAATTGATTATAAATTCATATTTTTTTATGAATCTTCTCTCTCGTCTCGTGAGGTTGGTGTTGGTACACATTCCCTTGGAGGGACATCAATAGGTGGTGGTGAACTACGTGAAGGTGGTGATATCCATTGCTGAGAGGCCAATAAATGCATGGTCCTGTTGGTTCTCAACATTCTCAGGGTGGGAAAGATGCTAGCCAACTATATCAAGGTGGCCATCAATCTCAATATTATTTTAATTCAATTTGTAAATTTTTTTTTACATGTTTGTTTTATAGAAAAATTTTTATATATTGATGCAGAGGGTGAAAATGTTGTTCCAAATGTTGCTTGAAAAAGATGTAGGAAAAAACTTGTCATTCAAGAACAAGGTTGTACACCAACCACGACTTATCCATCTGGCATTTGCGATATACCTTGGGAATCAAACATGCAGCAATGAACCTTACAAAGATGTCAAAATATTCATTCAAAATTGAAGAGAGATCTCATGGATTTGACTCTCCCTGCTGAGATTCAACAAAGCCTAGAAATAGTTGCTCACTCTTTAAGTGAACTAGTAGATGTGTAGCTAAAAATTGGACCAACCACTGATACTTTTATAAAAGTGACAAGAAAAAGAAAGGAAAAAATGATGGGTCTCGATACATGGGAGGTTGTTAAAAAAATGGTTACAATAGAAATGGCCAAATTTATGTTTAATTTCAAAGAAGGGTTGAAAAGAAAAATGTTAAAGGTGAAATATTTTAAGAACCCTCATATAGTTGGCTATTTTGATGATAGGCACCTTGCTGCCTATGGAAGACTCCCATGGAACAACAAGGTTCCACTTTATTTTGAAAAAATATTTTATGCAACATTATTTTTGGGAATGAAACCCAATTATAATGACCTTCCCTCTAAATTTTTTGGTCCTAGGAAAGGTGGATTGTGTGACCATAGGGGCGCTAGGCATGATGCTGAGTTGCCTTGCCCCAAGCCACCATTAGTTAATCGACCACTTCGTGTCAAAACTTTGCGGTCATAGATGGATGCCACTTCTCAAATTAGTCGAGAAGCAAGGGATGCCATCATTGACAATGTTTATAGTGGATTGGGTGGAATTGATGTTTGTATGAATCGACAAAGAGCACATGAGAATGCACACACTAATTTTGTGTATTATACAGATGAAGAGATAGAAAACATGAGTGTTGAAGATCTTGGAACATATGCAAAGAATTGTCACAATGGATGGCAGCACCTAATTATTCATGAGTAAGAGGGCATGGGAATGGTATGTGTTAATGGTTAGGGTGATTATTTTAACACATGTACAATTTGTAATAAATACATATATACATACATTTATTTGTACACATTAATCTAACAAAAATGTATCATTATATGTTAACACCATTTGCAGTTGTCACGCTTGATGAACGAAGATGATGTTAATATCATGGTCGAAGCCTCTAGTTCACAAAATCAAGATGGGTCTCACCATTAGTCACACAATCAAGATGGTTCTCACCATAAAGATATATTGGTAAACATTAATGTTTTTTAAGTGAACATGATGATGTACAAATATTTTTTATCTATTATTATATATATCAAAATGTGATGACATATTTTTAAAATAAATAATTGTGCACACATGTACATGTATATATAATTAAATGTTAACAGATTCTAATTCGGTCTGATGTTTTTGGGGTGGCGGTACATTCTTCTTCCTTAGGAGATGTGCCAAATCCACCATCACAAGTCTGAACAATTTTTCACTTTTAAATATGTTTTTAAGTTATATATTCCAGCTCAAAAGTTCCATTAAAAAATGAGATCTCTAGATCTTGAGTTATTTTAAATTTTTTGAATTCTAGGTTTTTGGAGATTTTCTTTCGGAGCCACCCTTAGGAGATGTGCCAGATCCACTGTCAGAAATATTCAATTTTTCACCTAAATATATCTTTAAGTTACAAGCTATAAATTGAAGTTCAAAAGTTTTATTATAAATTGAGATCCAAATCTTGAGTTATTTTATACTTTTAAATTTTTTTAATTTTAGGTTGCTCGAGATGATTTATTTTCTCCACATGCTCTAGTGATGGAGTATATGATGGACATAGAAACATCCGCACCATTTGAACCATTTGAACAAGTTGTCTAACTTTTTTTTTAATGTTATTGAAACTTAGTTTATATATATGCATTTTTTTTAAAAACTTTATATATATATATATATATATATATATATATATATATATATATATACAATTTTACATGTATATTGTACAATTTATTGTGGAAGATGTTCTTGTGGAGGAATTTTTAATGGATGAGCAACAAAGCACAATGGAGAGGGAACCTCATGAGGTATTGCATGATTTTTTTCTTTCATTTTGTTTTATTACATGAAGTTCTATATTCTCATTCAATTTTAAAATGTATTAAACTTTAATGTTTTAACACATTGTGTACAAGTTCCCCATGCTTCACATGATAGCTCAAGGATCGTGACTTTGTTGGGAGATACAATACATCCATCTGTATTTGACGGATGTTGCACATGTGTGCAACATTATATTTGATAGATCTAGTCTTAAATTTACTTTTTTTATATATAGTATTATCTAGATGCAATCATATATTTACTTTTCTATATAACATACTTTTGACATTATACATTGAACTATACACACACACACACACACACACACACACACACACACACACACATATATATATATATATATATATATATATATATATATATATATATTGTTCATGTCAGATACAAATTTTGGACATATTTTATTGTTTGGATATATATATATATATATATAGTTTTAAACTACATTTACTCTTGTCTTGGATAGTTACATTTGGCATGTAAAGTAATGTTGTGATATAATGTTTTTTTTTTTTAAATCAAGTTCTGGATGGATGAACTACATTTGGCATGTGAGTATGATATAGTGTTTTGTTTTTAAAAGTCAAGTTGTCATTTTACAAACAAAAAAAGGTTTACATGAATATATGTACATAGAAATGATTTAAGTACATGTTTTAATATACATATCGATGTGTATATATATCTAAAAACAATAATAAGATTCTAGGTCTTCTTAGATGTGTCAAACAATCATAAAATTTTAAAATTGCATTCTAGAACATATATATCCACTACATGCAACATTTTTCATCAATGCACATAGAAAATCTCCTTTCAGTTGATAGTAAAATGGAAATTGCAAAACACGTACCACATATTTTGCATTCAAGAATGAATATTATATAATTTACTTCTAATAGACATGCATATATAAAACAAAGTCATGCAACTTCAAATTTGCAATATATCAACTATCGTAGATACATAGACATGTACATTTTGCAATAATGACATTATGACAAATTGTACCAGAGAATGTATGAAATCATTCAGACCGGATAATCTAGACATGTGTATGTGTACACGTCTATAAATTACTCATGTGCATGTACCAAAACAATGTACATGTGCAAACACTTTCGTAGATAACATAACAAGGGAGTTCAATTTTTAGTTGAGTTCTGGAAGTTATAAAACATGAATCCAAAGAGAAGAAATTGTTAGGCAGTTCAATCAAAAAAATTCCAATGGAATACCATCTACATTGATCTATTCATGATTAGTTTTTGACATTTTCCATTTCTTAATTTTCCGTTTTTTCTTTGATTGAACTTCTATCAACATTATGTGTGCTACACACACCAAGTTACTACATTCACAACTTATGATATCAGGTTCATAGTCTTCAAAGTAAAAAAAAAAAATCCCCACTTTGATTATTTTGTCTGAAAAAATAACCTTTCAGTATAACAGACCCTTTGTCATATGTAAACCCATGATCGTTACAGTTTTCTAATCTTTCATTCAGTGCAATGCATCAAATAATACTTAACATTTTCACTGTTGATATTAGGTGCAATTACAGAAAAAACATCTCATGCTCAATAAAACAAACTTATGTATTTAAATTTAGATCATAATTAACATGAAAAATTAACTTAAAGTTAACATACATGTACTTGATTTTATTATCTATTTCTAGATCTCTATCATGTGAAAGCAATTCAAATGTTACCTTCTATAACAAGATCAGAAAATCAATCACCATCAGATGATATTGTAGTCTCCTCTAATTTCATTTCTTCAAACATTGCAATAGACATTTTCCCCTTTGTATTTAGCTCTATATGTTGCCAATATTTTACATACATTTTGTTTTCACAAACATCATTGGATTATGTGTTGTCTATGCAAACATGACATAAACAATAGTATTTCTTTTATCCAATGCAAATACATTTGTGGACAACTTTATTTTAATTGAACGTAATTTTCGAGTTCCTTTTCTTGTTTCAACGTCATTTCCAATCGATCTATCTACATCTTCGACCCCAATATGCCAAAAAAACCTCTATGGAAAATTCAAAGAAGAATATAAATATGATATCAAAATACCATCAAAGATAATCGTTGTGATAAATGTACATTGTTTAAAATTGGAAATCCAATAAAAATTAAATTAAATGTACCTTCGCACATCCTTTGATCAGTTAGTCTCATGGATTAGTGCAATGATGCACCATGGAACAACTTCTTTAGCGTCCACAAGTCAGTTTCGAGAGCGGTCCATTTTATATCTTCGAAGTGCTCATTTTATGAATGCCCCTCCATTTTCATGTTCTCCTTTTCCATGACCAGTCTCAAAGAAATTCCAACAATGTTTAATGCGGGTTTTCATATGAATACAACAAAACCAAAAGAATGATTGTGAAGATTTGAATTTACCTGCACATCCATCTGACCATATCCAATGTTCATTGAATTTTATTCTGTGACTTTTCAAGGAGTCTTAAATCTTTCAAAAACAGTGTTGTACAAAATATGTATCATGTGTACGATCGTCACTGATATAAAAGTGATATTCTTTAATAACATGTCCATTTTCATTGGTGCTTTCTATATGATCAACATTTTGTTCAACATGTCTATATCAAATATGTATGAGCATGGAGACTTGGTCAGAATGATAGTATTCACTCTGAATTATTTTTGTGGAAAAAATGTGTATTTTTTTGCAAAATCGATTACTAACGAAATATTCTAGGGTGGAATAACTTCACGGGATTTTTTGAATTTCAAGTCCTACCATCGATCTCTATGAGAATGTGTGGTGTATTTATAAATTTATGCCTCAAAATTTCTCAAAAAATCTATCACAAAATTTCTTCTTCTTGTAAATAAATTCTTTTAGCACTTGAACCTTGAATCGATGTATGGATATAGTTATATCTCTTCCATTTCACTTTCGTGTTGCAAAATGATTGATCATCTATATAAGTATGATATTTGTTTTAAAATTTAGTCAAATTTCCACAATCATCGCATTTTTTACCACCAACACACTTCTTTTGGTAAAATAATTCATGGCTTTCTCTTCCACATAGAATTTGAGATATGAAATCATGGATAGTGGAAGGAGGAGGTGAATATTTCAAAAATGTTCTACCAAAATTAAAGAATGTGTCATAATATAATTGAAATTCCACATGATAACGAAAACAAAAAGTGTCGTGTTCAGTGATAGGTTTTTACATACCTTGGTTTTAAGACATCAATTTCATGATTCTCTTCTTTGAAATTCTTGAACAACTCTATCTGAGTGGTGTTCAAGAAATGTTTTGGATGTACTTCATACTAATTTCGTGTTATTCTTCTTTGCATCACATCACTTGAATTTTTCGAAACACGTGAATTTTTCATCCATATCCATATATTGTTTTTTTAACATTTTCTCAAATTCTATAATTGTATGGCTGCCTACAAATAGCTCTACATCTATTTGCAACCGAAATTTCCCATGTTTGTGCGAAGTTTTTCGTGAGGTTCCTAATGCTCGTGCCATAGATTTTACCAATCGATTCTCTTTAGTACTTGGTGAAACCACTAAAATAAGTATTGCTCTACATGCATCTAAAACATTTTTCTATCTAGATATTCTAATTGAATTTATAACACTACTTATATTTTGTATTACCTTTCCCTTCATTTTTTTTTATCTTTTGTTGTCTTTTGAATACCCAATAAAGTCATAGCTTCTTTTAATTTCCTTAATGTTAGGAGACCTTTCAACAATTGGGTTTGAACTGCCACATTTTCCTTTATGAAGTACAAATAAAAAATGTGATTAACACAATATCATATAGGATGACCACCCTTTTTATCTCCATATGTGCGAGTGTCAACATTTTCTAACATCTCATCATCGATATTGATTTCATCTGTACATATTCGAATTAATAGTATATAATAAGTTTACATATTTAATAAATAACTAAATTCATAAATATGTATAATTTCAGTAATACGTGCATGTGTTCAACACACACACACACACATATATACCTGGTGATTCAATTTATCCAAATTAATTTTTTTCAACATTTTCACCATCTTCAATCATTGGTTCAATATCTCTTTCACTTTCTCTTTAAAATTTTTTTATCTCATTGTCAATGTTTTGAGGAATATCTCTCTCTATTTACATTGCAAAATAATTTTCAAATTAGTTCAACAAATAAAAATTAAGCTTCACAATTTACATTAGGAAAATTTTAAATATCAAATTTATAATATTTACATTTTCATACCTGCTTCAACTTCTAGTTGAGGTTGATTTTCCCTTTCAATATTTGAGCATTCTTATCTCTTTTTTTGCGAGGTTCTCTCCCCTGTTCTCTACTTTCCCCAGGGTCTTTTTTTCAATCATATTTTCTCTTGTAATTCCTTCGATTTCCCATGATAATTGAGTATGAGGTTCAAAAAGCTTCCTTAAAAAGTTTAGATAAAAAATCAATTAAAAAAACATCACAAAAGATTTAATTAAAAAAAAAAAAATTTAAAATTTTTGCACAAAATACATACTTCAATCCAAGACACTTATGTTAAAAAACCTGAGAAAAAAATGTCTTCTAAAAATGAAACAAAGCTCAAAATATTTCCTTCCAAGTCTTGCAAAAAAATTTCATTTAAAAATTTTGACAAAAACTCATTTTAAAAAATCATTATAAAATATTTACTTCAACCCAAAACACACACTCTAAAAAAATGTCACTTCCAAAAATACCTCCAAAAAATGTCCATTGAAAATTAAAACAAACTTGTTAAAAAATGTCATTTTAAAAAATACCTCCAAAAAATGTGCTTTGAAAATTAAGTCCAAAAAGCCTCTAAAAAAATATAAATTTAAAAAATACCTCCAAAAATTTCCTTTGAATATTAAGCCTAAAAAGAGTCCTTTCGAAATTAAATCCAATAAAAGTCCAAAAATTGTCCAAAAAATGTCTTTTGGAAATTAAACCCAAAAACCTCTAAAAACAAAATACATCCAAAAAATTGTCCTTTGAAAACTAAGCCCAAACCTCTAAAAACAAAATACCTTTAAAAAAAAATGTCATTTAAAAATTAAGTCCAAAAGATATCCAAAAAATGTATCACATACTTCTAAGAAATGTCCTTTGAATGATAAGCCAAAACGAGTCCTTAAGCCTAAAAAAATCCTTTGCAAAATCATACCAAATGAAGAAATGTGCGAAATTATGCAAACATAATGAATCCATTTATGTCTATTTATATTGCTACGGAATGTTTTTTTGGAGGGGCTTCATTGAATTTTCTGGCCGACGTAAAGTCAATTAAAATTTTGGCCGAAATTTTGTAAAAAAATCGGCAGAACTTTTGTGTCGTTAGACTTAATGGACCATCGTGGAAAAAACAATTTGACCAAACTTTTTTTAAAAGTTCGGCCAAACTAACACATCTACAGTTATGCAGAGCCAAGCTCTGAACACATTTCTTCAACTTTGGACTCATTAAACTCCATGAAACTTTTCGAATTAATAGTCGGAACAAAGACAAGCATTTGCAGAATTCAATCTACTTTCAAGAAATATAACTTTTATGGAATTCCATAAATATTTACTAATTTTAAATAATTTTGTAATAAAACAGGTGCAAACAATTTCTGAATGTTATTATGATTTAGTGAAATAAATATTATGTATCTTCCAAAATATATTGTAAAAAAGATTGAAAAATTTATGGTGCATTACATTGGTCCATCGTCTGTAATGGGTAGTTTTTAGATTTTTAGTTTATAACTTATATGTTAAGAATTTTTTTGTGCACCGAAACATATTCAAAATATGCAGTTTTTTTATATTGAATCAATTCAAAAAATTCTAGTAATTATGATATGCATCAGTTGCTTTCGTAAATATAACGAAAAGGAAGTAAACTCTGTCTAGATTGTTGTAACATATTTTTTTCTCAAAAACACAAAGTTTTCAAAGAATACACGAACATGTATTAACATGGCTTTTTATGAATTCTTTGATTGTTAAAAAATACACACTCAAATAAACACTAAGTTGACATATCAAATGTGCATAAAAAAAATTCCAAAAAATAAGTAATAGAAAGCTAATAGAATTTCTGACCACTTTTATTTTTATCGCAAAATGAAATTCTAAATAAAAAATTTGTTTTGGTTGCAGAATGTTGAAGAGAAAAAAAATTATTTTTTTTTCTCAAAAAAGGGCAAAAGGTGTAACTCAAATTCACATTTTCACCCTTTATATATATATATATCACAATTTAAAAAAAAAACTTGCAGTAACATCATTAATTTTAACCAATCAAAAATATAATTTTTTTTTTTTTAATTATTAGAAAATTCATCTGATTATAATAATTTTTCATCAGCTTTATAAAATTTTCTAAAAAAAATTGAAAACAAAAACATCAGAAAAATATGAACAAAATAGCAAGTATAAAAATATAAAAAAAGGATTAATGTTATAGTGAGCTGGTATTAGCTTTACAATTTATTTTCTTTCTGCAACAATTGCCAATTTTTTTTTAAGTTTGATTGACAAATCGATATGACAACTTCAGTAAAGGGTAGAAGAGGATGCTCATAAAAGAGACCAAGTTGGGTAGATCAAGGGTTTAGAGCAAAAGAACAACGTACTCAAGTTTTGAATAAACAAAATAAGCAATTTAATAACCTGTAGTGAATTCATAGAGGAATTGAGGAATTAATTAAGAGAACACAAAATAAAGTACGAAAATGCATTCCATATCATTGAGAATGATTTTTATGACATCATGTTCCCTAATATTTCTCTTATGAGGTTCTCTAAAACTATCTAGGATACCTTTAAGAGCACGTATCAAGGCGTCATCAAGTTGAAGACAATGGAACTAAAAACTTTGAGAAGAGTATCTGAAAGATTAGTAATGAAGGGGTCAAATAAAATAGACCAATACATGGCATGAGTAATGACAAATGTAGATTACTTGAAGTACAATGAGTAAATGAGGAAGTTGAAAAGATTCTTAAAACCTTATCCAAAAAGTTTCATTTGATAATCATGATGATTGAATAAGAACATGATTCAAGTCATATTTTTATAAATGAATTGATGGGGAATCTTCTCTCACATGAATCTAAAATAAATGAAAATGAAAATTACTCACTTGAAAACACATTCAAAAGTAAAGTTTCACTTTCTAGAGGGAGAGGAAGAGAAAAAGGTGGTGGAGGAAAGAACCAAAAATATAATGAGGATCATTTAGAACAATAAACGGGGAGGGATGATTAAGGACCACACATATATTATTTCTATGATACATCTAAGATCAAATGATAATATTGCAATAAAATAGGTCATTATAGTAGTGATTATTGAAAAAAGTAGACTGACCTAGGGAAACAAAATGCTAATTATTTAAATATCTATAAGAAGAATAAAAAATTTCTATTTCTTACTCCTATGAAATCTTAAATGATGTTTTCTTTTATAGTGGATGTAATAGTCACATGCCTCACAATATATATTTTATTTTTAAGTTATATGAATTAGTCAGAATAAAAGTTAAATTAGGCATAAACTCTATTGTTGATGTGAAGGGTAAAGAAGTGGACAACATCATGACTAAATATGGCAAACAAAAGCATATATATAATTTTTCCTCTTCCCCAAGTTTTAAGCATAACTTGATTAGTGTTGTCCAAATCACCAAAAAAGGGTATAATGTAGTCTTCAAGGGAGAGGAGTGTTTCATTTATGAAAAGCTTCCTAGTAAGAATTTGATTGTTGAGATTGGGATGACCAAGAACTGAATATATTTGTTTTTCATAAGTTATGGAAACATGATATTTCATTTACCTCAAAAGAAGCCTACATGGATGCTTTCTACTTATGGAATTCTATATATGATTATTTTCATTTCTCTAGTTTGAAGATGTTTTAACATAAAATGATGGTAAGAGGTATAACTTCCATCCATGAACTAGTTGTCACATGTGAATATTCCATTATTGCAAATAAATATAGGGACAATTTTCCTAATGGTGTACCTTATAGAGAAAAGAAAGATATATAGAAATTTTCACTATGTTTCTTTGCAATAATGCAACACTCACCTAGGTGGAGAAATACAAATTAGTCTGTTGGAGCAAGTTATTATTTTGTGAATTTCATGGATGGTTATAGAAAATATACTTGGGTGTAATTGTTTCAGAAGAAATCAAAAGAATTCGATAGGTTCAAGGGATTCAAGATATTGTTCAAGAAACAATGTGGCTACTAGATTAAAGAGTTGATAGTAGTGGGAGAAGACAAACATGATTCAAATTATTTTAATGCATTTTGAAAGGAAGAGGACAACAAAGGAAAAATCATGGCTAGATACACACTGCAACAAAATGGTGTAGCCTAGAGGAAAAATAGAACTATAATGAACATGGGAAGGATCATTCTAAAATGAAAAATCTTGTAAGATGAACTTTAGGGATAAGAAGTATCTTTTTTTGTATATATTTTGAATAGGTCACCCACAACAAGTGCGAAAAATAAAGTGCCACAATTATCATGGTCAAATAAGAGTTCTTGTATAGCACACTTTAGAGGCTTTAGTTCCATAGCATATTCCCATATACATAGCCAATTGAGGAAGAAATTTCATGACAAGAGTGACAAATGTATTTCATTATATACAGTGAATAGCTCAAGGTTTAAAAACTTTACAATCTAGTGAACAAGAAATAAATCATCAATATATATGTAGAGTTTAGAGAGGAAGAGGCATGGGACAAAAGTAAAGACAAGTCCATCATCATTGGAATAGAAATTCCACATAGTGAAGATGAAACTAAAGAAAAATTGGTTGAATAAAAAAATTCACAAGTAAAATGGCTAAACAAGAGTACTCCATGGAGGACTAGTCTGAGAAATTCATGTCAAGGAGAATCATCAAATTTGTCAAGTATGTTTGTTCTTAGTCCTTAATCATGTAAAAATTGTGAGGTAGTTTATAGAAATTTTAGAGGTATGAAAGATAATATGAAGCTTTAGGTGCTCAATAAAATTATACATTGTTCACTTCTTAACCCGCAATTTTTAGGAATAAATCAAACGTCAAGAATAGGTTAAGGCAATGGATGGGGAAATAGATTCTATTCAATGAAATGAAACATGAGATCTAGTAGACTTACCCAAATACGAAGAATATATTGGAGTGAAATGGTTTTAAAAAACCAATTGAATGAGAAAGGTGAAGTGGATAGATACAAGGAAATACTATTAGAAAAATAATTTTCATAGTAGCTCAACATTGACTTTGGATAAGCATTTACAATCGTTTTGAAATTGGACATAGTAAATTTTTTAGAATGAGCTTCCCAAAACAAATGGAAGGTGTACCAAATTGATGTGAAAAAATTATTTCTAAATGGAATTTAAGAAAAATAAATTTATGTCTGACAACCACCAAGATATGTGATAAAAGGACAAGATTGATACAAAGTGTATAATTTAATGAAAGCTCTTTCAGGGATCAAACAAGCTCCAAGAGCTTGT
Organism: Pinus albicaulis; assembly: GCA_034641835.2. Lineage (NCBI taxonomy): Eukaryota > Viridiplantae > Streptophyta > Pinopsida > Pinales > Pinaceae > Pinus > Pinus albicaulis. Next base: position 1,639,396,936 of record CM076580.1, read on the forward strand.
TATAGTAAGATAGATTTGTATATGATTGGAGGTGGTTTCGAAAAAAGCAATGGTCAACCTATTCTTGACACAACAAACAAATTTCCTTTTTCTATAAACTTTGCATCTCAATCTCCAATCTAGTCTAACATACCTAGTGCTTGTTTGGGAAATATCATGTAACATTTGTTGAAGACAAATTGATATAGCCCTATATCTTTTGCATAGGTTCTCATAGTGCTCTAAATATTTATATTTATATAACCTTAGTGTAATGGAAATGGTTGAAAATATGGATGCCTAATGTATAATAAAGCTAGGAGGACACTAGTAGTTGAACAACTAAATTTTGTGGATCAAACATCCTTCTTGACCTTCCTTCTTTTGCTTGTGGAAGAAGCGCTTTGGTTAATGTTCTTTGCGAAAGATGTGGATAAAAAACTTGAATTAGTTGCCAAGGCTATTAAGAAGTGGGAGTTGGTAATGGAGAAAATGTCAGCACTCCAAGCTGAATAATTCAAGCAAAATGATTGCCAATAAAATGACGATATAGATAGAAAATATGGTATTCCTTCTCATCCACCTCAAACCATCATACCATTTTATCAAAATTTTTTACTCATGAAAAACCAAATCAATTCTCTCTCGTGGAGTTGTCCTCCACGTCACCACATGCATGACGTTTGTAATTTATAAATGAATACCATGCCCTTGAAACAAAGCAGTTGAGAATTTTGGTAATTAAGGAAACCAATGTCTTGAACTATTTTAGAGAAATTCTTAATGTTGAGAATCCATTTAGTTTTCACTATTTCACTTTTACTCATATCTCATATTTCGAAAAGCTACAATCAATGTAAAAAACACAAATACAAAGATAAACAAATAAAAATAATTCTCAACCTTACTGTGAGCAACAATGACTAGATGTATTCAGTTAAGCATTTAGTGTAGTGAATTTCCGTTGAAGTGAAGCGCTTGAAAATTCAATTTCCTGGGTGGAATACCTTCATGGAAGTCACATTTCCTCTTGTCTACTTCGTAAAATCCAATACAAGCATGGGCAATCTGAATTGAGAGTGTTTACATATTTGTTTTCCTTTCCACGAAAGGCCGTGCTTTTAGGATATATGTACTTATGCCTCACCAAAGAAACATCGACCAAAAAAGTGGACTCAATTGTTGCATGTTGGCAGCATAATGAAATATACGGATAGATAGAAAATATTGTACCGCTAAAACAATTGTTTTAGGTCTGTATTTGTTTTATGTTTGTATCACATTATTTGTTATAATTATTATAATTAATAATTTTGAATAGTCGTTAAAATATGGAATATTTATCCCTTCATATTCGCGTCAATTCCTTGTTTCCTATATCCATTGTCATTAGGAGAGTATTTCGAAAATTTTAAAATCTCTTTGAGATATCTCTTATATAAAATATGACAGGTTTACAATATTTTATTTAGAATATATGGATATATGAAAGTTGTGAATAGTATATGTTAATTTCAGAATAATTTTAAATTTTAAATTATAAAAATTAAATTTTGATTTAAAAGATATCAATGCAATTAAATTCAAAAAATAATGAATTTTAACAAAAATATAAATGGTTTCAAGGTACAGTGATGATATTTTAGAATAGACCTCTAGAATGCCAGCTGCATTGTTTTACAAAGCTTTTGAAATTGGCAATGTGTTTGGTTTTATATTTTGACCTATATCATTTATATATTAAAAAAATGTTTATGTTATGAAAGAGGTTTATCTAATATAATGATAGATATGTATCACAATTAGTTAAGATATTTATTGAAGAAAGTGAATGTTCATAGAACTTGTCTATGTGAAATATATTATAGAGAAATGTTCAATTTTTTTTTCCAGATTCGCATATAAATTCATTAAACTTTTAAATATATAAATAAAATTATATAATTAAAAATAATGTAATTGAAATAAAAAATTACTTAGAAATTGAATATACATTTTTATTTTAAAATAATGATAAATTTCTTATATAAACTAACAAATTCATAATTATACAATGATTAATCTCCAACACAATATACACTTATATAAATTAATTGCATACAAATCAACACATTTCAATTATAAAAAAATAAATTACATAATTTGTATATATATTACTGATTTTTTTTTCAAATTTCCAAAACCCTATATTTTATAATTAATTTAATAAATATAATTATATTGTATTTTGTTGAAATATTAAAGTCACCTGTCGTGCCTTGGGCAGTGACAAGAAGAACAAGGGACAAAGGCAGCAGCAGCAGAAACCGAGATTGAGTGCGCAGCACTCTGCATTGAAGAAGAATGGGAATGAATTAAATTCTGATGGGCCACAGCCACAGATTGTAGATGAAATTTAATTTTGAGATGGACAGAGCCGTCTTGCAGTGGAAGGACAAATATTTTTTGTAGATCGTTTCTACGGAGGAGCAGACTAAATTAAAAACAGTCGTTTCGGGCTTTAAAGTCCTTCAACAACCAGAATGAAGAAAATAGGCGGAAGTCCTTTTATTTTTGAATTGGCGGGACAAGTGGTCCCCACCGTTTATATGCAAATCGGAATCGGAAAGTTATTCCTGAGCAGTGTCTTGTTGATGTGTAGAGTCGCGATGCGATCGCAATCGCAATCGCAATACATATGTTTCATGTACATAAATCTCCCCACAGCAGCGGAGGCCCGTGGGTCCACAAGACCAAGTGGCAGAAATCTATTGAATCGATTGATTACAATCGGAAGGTTCAATCGGTGGGATTATTTTGTGCGCCCCGATCTGGGCGGATCCGATCGCAGTGGAAGGATCGGTGGTCGTGTTCCGATCGCAATCGAAAGATTGAATGGGACACAGACTTTGTTGTCAAGTCATTGCCCGATCGTCGATTGTCGATTGCCTTGCCAATCAGAAGCGGAAGATCGGAGAATGTGTTTCCAATCGGAATCGAAAGTTTGGGCGGATCACAAAATGTGTTGTTAAGTTTTTGCCGATTGTCGATTGTCGACTGCGTAGTGGTCCCCACTCGTACTTCCGGCATTTCATATTTTATAATTCCGCAAAGGATTTTCCTTCGTATTTGGTTTCATGTTTTGATTTAAGTTTTAATATGGTTTTTGTTGTAAAGTTTAATATATGCGCAGCATATATATATAAAAGAAAAAGGCCCGCGAAGTTTGCATTATTATTGGTATTGTATTGTGAACCGCTGTGTGAGCCCGCAGGCAAGTAAAACCACAGTAAGACCATTACAGCACTGTAAGTGCGTTCTTGAAGAGAGACAAAGAGTTGTTTGTTTTGCACTGCGTCTGTAGCAGTCATACACTTTTGTTGTTATCCCTCTCTTTAGAGGAAGAATCTGTATCAGTTTTTTGAAAAGAATAGAAATTTATTTTAAAGTCCTGAGAAACTCTGTCTCCTGTGAATTTCTGTTTATTTCTCTGTGTTTAGAAGGAGAGCTTATTCTCTCCACTTGGAATTCTCAAAATTCTAACATGGTATCGGAGCTAATCTAGGCTCTTTGAAGATTTCAAAGAAGCTGAAGAAGAAGACCTGTTGCAGCGTTTCTCTCCAGCAGCGTGAAAAGCTTAACAGAAGTCGAAAAGTCAGGTATTTTCTCAAAGAAAACAGAGTTGTTGTTCTTGTTTGTTCTTTCAAGAAGGAAAGACAGTTTGTTTAAAGTCTGAGTTCAGTTTAAGAAGCAATGGCTGGACCAAGCACTGGTATGAGTCTTGGAAGTGTTCAGCTTCCACAGTTTAATGGAAAGAACTATGATTATTGGGCCATTACCATGAGAGCCTTGTTTGTCTCACAAGACTTGTGGGAACTAGTAGAAGATGGTTTCACAGAACCAGCTGATGAGCAGGCTTTTAATGCCTTAACTCAAGCAGAGAAAGATGTGTTGAAGAATAATATGAAGAAAGATGCTAAAGCTCTCTTCTGTTTGTATCAAGCTGTAAATGAGAGTGTGTTTCCAAGGATAGCAGCAGCTAAGAAATCCAAGGAGGCATGGGAAACTCTGAAAGTAGCCTATCAAGGTATGGAGAAAGTTAAGACAGCAAAACTTCAGTTCCTGAGAAGAGATTTCGAAACTCTTTGCATGAAAGAGTCAGACAGTGTTGACACATTTTTTACACATGTGATTGGGATTGTAAATCAGATAAGATCCCATGGAGAAACTCTTGAAGAAAGAAGGATTGTGGAGAAACTTTTGAGATGCTTACCCTCAAAGTTTGATGTTATTGTTACCACCATAGAAGAGACCAAATATCTCTCACAGTTCACAGTGGATGAACTTCATGCCTCACTAATAACTCATGAACAAAGATTGAGCAGAGATGAACACTCATCTCTTGAGCACGCCTTCAAGACACATATGCCTTCAGGAAGAGGCAGAGGTCAAAGAAAAGGAAGAGGAAGAGGCAGAAGCCAGAATAGAGGCGGAAGAGACAGCTCTTCACATTCACATGGAAGGAGCAACAGTCAAAGCCAGAGCCACGGCCAATGCAACAGCCAGCAAGGTGGAGATCAACACCAACATGATCAAGGACAAAGGTATGACAAATCCAATGTCCAGTGTCATTATTGTAAGAAATATGGGCACTATGCAAATGAATGTAGAAAGAAGCAAAATGACATGAAGAATAGGCAGAATGCTAATGTAGCAAAAGAAGAAAAGAACCCAAGTAATGTGCGGTTAGCTTGTAATGTAGCACAACATAGAAATGATGATGTTTGGTTCATAGATTCTGGATGTAGTAATCACATGACTGGCAACAAAGCAATGTTTGCCAATCTTGATGAAGAAGTCAAATCTGAAGTGACCACAGGGACTGATACTAAAATCTCTGTCAAAGGGAAAGGCAGAGTAAGTATTCGAGCAAGGAATGGGGAGCAGAAATTTGTTCCTGATGTGTATTATGTTCCAGGTCTGAAATGTGATCTTTTGAGCGCTGGGAAACTCATAAACAAAGGTTACAATGTTGTATTCAAAGATGATGTGTGCACAATAAAAGATATTCCTCCAAGTAAGAAAATTATTGCTGAAATACAAATGACCAGCAATAGAATGTTTCCGCTCAAGCTCAACATTGACTTGAAAGGAAAAGGAAAGAATGTAGCATCTGTAACTCAAGAAGCCTTCCAGAAGGAAGAGAAAGATGAAAACTGGTTATGGCATTTGAGATTTGGACATCTCAATTTCGGAGGATTAAATTTGCTGCACAGAAAAGGAATGGTAAGGGGTTTACCATTGATTGAAAAGCCTGACAGCCTATGTGAAGGCTGCATCTTGGGAAAGCAACACAGAGAAAACTTTCCATCAGGGAAAAGCATAAGGGCGAAAGCACCTTTGGAGATAATCCACTCAGATTTATGTGGGCCGATGCAAACAACATCTGTTTCAGGCAGCATTTACATGCTGACCTTCATAGATGACTTCACTCGAAATGTGTGGGTCTATTTTCTAAAATATAAAAGCGATGTCTTTTAGAAATTTCGTCAATTTAAAGCTCTCGTAGAAAACCAGAGCGGAATGCACATTAAAGTCCTCAGAACTGAAAGAGGAGGAGAATATATATCAAAGGAATTTCTGCGTTTTTGCAGAGAGAACGGCATTCACAAGCAGTTTACCACAAGGTACACACCGCAACAGAATGGAGTTGCTGAGAGGAAGAATCGAACCATAATGGAGATGGTGAGAAGTATGCTAAAGGCAAAGCATTTGCCGAATGAGTATTGGGCAGAAGCAGCAAACTGTGCTGTATACATTTTGAATAGATGCCCTACAAAAGCCGTGATGAACAAAGTTCCAGAAGAAGCATGGAGTGGCAGAAAACAGGGAGTCACCCACATGAGAGTTTTTGGGTGTGTAGCATATGTACACATTCCAGACAATTTGAGAAAGAAGTTGGATAGTAAGGGGGAGAAGTGCATTTTCCTTGGATATTGTGAAGATTCCAAAGGATACAGACTGTATAACCCATCCACAAAGAAGTTTTTAATTAGCAGAGATGTGCAATTCATCGAAGAGGAAGCGTGGGATGGAAGCATTGAGAAAACAGTAAATGTCAAAAACTGTTTATCTCATGATGAAGATGATGCAGATGTGGTTGAGATTAATAACCCATCCATTGCACAACCTCCAGCAGCGCAAGGACAGCAAGGGATGCCTCAAGCGGCAGCAAGAACACCCTTGAGAAGAATCGGCAGTAGTTCACCGAGTACACCACAAGGAGCAGAATCGAGTGCTTCATCAAGCACGGCTACACCAAGTGAAAGAGGAACAAGATTCAGAAGCCTTAGAGAAATTTATGAGCAAGGAGAAGAAAATGAAGGTATGAATTCCTTATTTGCTTTGTATTGTCAAGTTGATGATCCTATTCATTTTGAAGATGTTATTAAAAATAGAAAATGGATAGAAGCTATGGATGATGAAATTAAAGCCATAGAGAAGAATAGAACATGGGAGTTGGTAGATCTACTAGAAGGTAAAGAAGTCATTGGAGTTAAATGGGTCTATAAGACCAAAAGCAATGCTGAAGGAAAAATAGAAAGACACAAGGCCAGACTTGTTGTCAAAGGATATAAGCAAAAGCAAGGGATTGATTATGAAGAAACTTTTGCACCAGTTGCAAGAATGGAGACGGTAAGAGCAGTGATGTCCATAGCAGCACAAAATAGATGGAAAGTATATCAAATGGATGTAAAATCCGCATTTTTAAATGGAGTTTTAATGGAAGAGGTATATGTGGAACAGCCTCTTGGATATGAGAAGAAAGGCCAAAAGCATAAGGTCTGCAGATTGAAGAAAGCTCTTTATGGGCTGAAACAAGCACCAAGAGCATGGTACAGCAGAATAGATTCTTATCTGTTGGAGAATGGATTTGAAAAGTGTGAGGGAGAACCCACCCTCTACATCAAAGAAAAGGATGGTAAGTTATTGATTGTTGTCTTATATGTAGATGATTTAATTTTTACAGGTAATGATGATTACCTTGTTGAAAATTTTAAAACAGTCATGAAAGATGAATTTGAAATGCCTGACATGGGTTTATTAAGATACTTCTTGGGAATAGAAGTGGAGCAAGGTGAGAAAGGAATTTTTATTTCGCAAGCAAAGTATGTGAATCAAGTTTTAGAAAGATTTAACATGCAGGAGTGCAAAGCTGCAATTACTCCCACAGTAATGGGATTGAAGTTGAGTAAGAATGACAACAGCAAGGATGTTGATCCAAGTTTGTATAAAAGCATAGTTGGCAGCCTCATGTATTTGACTGCAACTAGGCCAGATATTATGCATGTTGTTAGTTTAATTTCCAGATTTATGGAAAAGCCAAAAGAAGCACATTGGCAAGCAGCAAAGAGAATTCTGAGGTATGTGAAAGGTACAAAAGGATTTGGTATTTTATATACTACTTCAGAAAATTCAGAATTGGTTGGATACACTGACAGTGATTGGGCTGGAAGTGTAGATGATCGGAAGAGCACTTCCGGTTATATTTTTCATATGGGTTCAGGAGCCATTTCATGGGCTTCCAAGAAACAGCCTATTGTAGCATTGTCTACAACAGAGGCAGAATATGTGGCAGCTACAGCAGCAGCGTGTCAAGCAATTTGGATGAGAAGGATGTTGAGAAGTCTATGTCAAGAACAGGTAAAAGGGACAGTGATTTATTGTGACAATAGCTCAGCTATTGCATTGTCAAAGAATTCTGTGTTTCATAAAAGAACAAAGCACATAGACACAAAGTATCATTATATTAGAGAATTGGTGAATAATGGTGAAGTTGTTTTACAGCATTGTAAAACAGAGGAGCAATATGCAGATATTTTAACTAAACCATTGGGACAGAAGACCTTTGAATTTCTAAGAAAATGCCTGGGTATGATGAATAACCCAGCAGCTGACTTTAAGGGGGAGTGTTGAAATATTAAAGTCACCTGCCGTGCCTTGGGCAGTGACAAGAACAAACAAGTACAAAGGCAGCAGCAGAAGCAACAGAGATTGAGTGCGCAGCACTCTGCATTGAAGAAGAATGGGAATGAATTAATTTTGATGGGTCGTAGCCGTAGATTGTAGATGAAATTAATTTGGTGATGGACAGAGCCGTTCTTCACAGTGGAAGGACGAAGATTTCTTGTAGATATTTTCCATGGAGGAGCAGACTAAATTAAAAACAGTCGTTTCGGGCTTTAAAGTCCTCAACAACCAGAATGAACAGAAATAGGCGGAAGTCTTTTTAATTTTGAATTGGCGGACAAGTGGTCCCCACCACTTATATGCCAATCGGAATCAGAAATTTATTTTGGAGCAGTGTCTTGTTGATATGGAAGAAGTTCCACAAGCGGAACGTTTAAATACAAACAAAACATATATCAATCACCCCCACAGCAGCGGAGGCCCGTGGGTCCACAAGACCACGTGGCAGAAATGTATTGAATCGATTGATTTCAATCGGAAGGTTTCAATCGGCGGGACTTTATTGTGTGCCCCGATCAGGGCGGATCCGATTGCAGTGGAAGGATCGGTGGTCGTGTTCCGATCGCAATCGAAAGATTGAATGGGACATAGACTTTGTTGTCAAGTCATTGCCCGATCGTCGATTGTCGATTGCCTTGCCAATCGGAAGCGGAAGATCGGAGTTGTGTTTCCAATCGGAATCGAAAGTTTGGGCGGATCACAAAATGTGTTGTTAAGTTTTTTCCGATTGTCGATTGTCGACTGCGTAGTGGTCCCCACTCGTACGTCCGGCATTTCATATTTTTTAAGTTCCACAAAGTTTTCCTTTGAATTTGGTTTCATTTCTTTGATTTAATTTTTAATATGGTTTTTATGTGTAATGTAAAAATATATGCGCGGCATATATAAAGTGAAAAGGCCCGCGAGCGTGTAATGTAATGCATTATATTATTTTTGTGAACTGCTGTGTGAGCCCGCAAGCAAGAAAAAACACAGTAAGAAGAACAGAGAGCACTGTGCGTGCATTCTTGAAGAGAGACAGAGAGTTGTTTGTTTAGCACTGCGTCTGTAGCAGTCATACACCTTTGTTGTTATCCCTCTCTTTAGAGGAAGAATCTGTATCAGTTTTGAAAGGAATAGAAATTTGTTTTAAAGTCCTGAAAACTCTGTCTCCTGTCAAGTTGTTTAAATTACTCTGTGTTGTAGAGGGGAGTTTATATTCTCTCCACTATTTGCTTGGAATTTCTCAAAATTCCAACATATTTTACAAATATAATTTTTTAGTGTCTAGATCTTCTACTATGACTTTAAATTAGACTCAACCGGTTTTATTATAGAGGCCATCAGAGTTATTTTTGTCTTGGTAAATATTGATTTGGTCTGAAAAGACTTTGTATACCTGAAAGCTACTCTAAAAACTCTTACCAACCGCCTGCAACTGCTGCTTCTCTTACCAACTGCTGCTTCTCCGTATCTCTGATTTTCCCTTCCAGCTATCACTTTACCACTACAATGATAACGAACAACTCCTCGCACGAGTGAATATGTTCATAGAAGTCATGGATTAATATTACTGTTTTATCTTCTGACTTTTCAGTAAACAGACGAACTCGACCAAGTTATGCCTTGAGAAACTGCAATATACATCTTGTTTCTCTGTTTAAGTTGTTTTATTTCTTCCATGGACATAAGGGTATTTAAATAATGGGAAGAATGGGTAGATTTGTTACCTGTTATTAAAGAGTTATCCATAAAAACATGGATCTAGTCAATAAGACTGCCACTATATGCCTAAAGCAACAACCCACAACAAAATTCTGCCTAACCCATATACTAACAATAGCTAATCTGTTATTACTATAACTAAATTGTTATTACTATTGCTGAGAAACTAATTAATTAGGCCCACCTCCTTGCCTAGTCTCTACTCCACTCTGCCATGCTGTTGTGCTAAGTGTTAAATACCTTACTAACTATCGTGCCAATAATCATGCCTTGATGAGTTCGTCTCCCTGTAGTTTCCATAATGGATTCCATTACTGTCTTGCTTCAATTCTGTTTTAACTCTCTTCACACCATCTGATGTATCCTCTCCCTTTTTGGTTTAGAGAATTTGGGTTTCTTTCAGGTCAACGGGAGAAGCCTCAGGGACACAGGTCCTCATCACCTCCACAATAAATATTAACAAATTGAGTTTTTTTTTTCCCTTTCGGTTGGTCATGCCTACACAGTGTGAAAGTCAATAGCTCGGTTGCAAAATTCCTCTTCCAGGTAGTATTGGTGCAATAAGTCCATGTGAGTCCATGTGAGACCTTGTTGCTTGAAGTGATTAAATATTTTGTTTATCGGATCATTGACTTAATTGAAGGATGCTAGTTGTTTTTCTTTGTGAAGAACACTCTCGTTTTCTTTTTCGAAAGCTATGTGCAAAATCCATGAGTATTAAAGTGAGGGAAGGATATGTTGGGAGCATGCCTTTATTACTCCCTGCCTCCAAGGGATTATAGTTATTGTAAGAGTTTTTACCCACTATCAATTTGATTAAATCCATGAGTATTAAAGTGAGGGAAGGATATGTTGGGAGCATGCCTTTATTACTCCCTGCCTCCAAGGGATTATAGTTATTGTAAGAGTTTTTACCCACTATTAATTTGAGTAAATCCACGAGTATTAAAGTGAGGGAAGGATATGTTGGGAGCATGCCTTTATTAGTCCCTGCTTCCAAGGGGTTATAGTTATTGTAAGAGTTTTTACCCATTATTAATTTGAGTTGACCATTTTCGATTCAACTTATTTCACTAAGGTTTTTGATAAAATATTAGATTTAAATATATTTAACTTTAATGTGATTGGATAATAAGTTTAAGGCCTGATTGTGAGCTTCACACTTTTAAATGCATTTCATATTGTCCTCTAAAGTAAAATAACCAAAGTTTCAAAGTAGTTTTTCACTTTTCATATTCAAAGTTCCAAAATCTTACATACATGATAAAACTTGAACTAATGCTAACTAAACATGAAAGTTATTCTCAATGTTTTAGATGTTTTAATGAGTGACTTTTTCATATCGAAAGTAAGTATACTTTTTTAGACATCTCTTTGTTAACTCTCAGTGTAGGGACCTGCATCCCAACCTCAACACCTCACTCACCACCTCATTTGGCCAGTGTCATAGCCTCAACATTTGCCTCACACGTTAAGGCACACATTCTTGCTTCACTGCTTCCGCATACTTTTTTTCCTCAGGTGGCATAAATTAAGTCATAGATTCTTGCTTCACCACTTCCACATGTGTAGTTCCTCTACATGCAGAGGACACAATGATGGGAATCCCATTAAGTGTAAATTTAGAGTTGCAACTTCAAGGTAAATTTACCTTAACCTTACTCCAAAACTCAATACAAAATGCATGCATTCATTTTTTGTGGTTTAACTTTGTTGATTTTCTATTCATTACAAATAATATTAATGAAATTTCATAGGAAGAGAAGGCTCAAGAGGCCAAACTTCGTCAATGTTATTTGGCATGCAATAATTGTTTGATTATTTGAATATGTGTTATGGTAATATTGAATTTTCATAGGAAAAGAAGGCTCAAGAGGAAAGATTTCATCGATGTTATTAGTTATGCAATAATTATTTGAATAATTGAATATGTTTTATGGTAATCTTGAAATTTCAAACTCCATTCAAACTTTTTGGGAATAACAATGATCGGAAAGGAAGAATAAAAGAAAAGACCATCATTCTCCATGAGGATTTCACTGCCATTCCACCTAGAGTATTTCACACATGGCTTCAAGATACCTCTGATAACATGAAACACCACAATCACATGTTAGATATGTAAGCGAATATTTATATGTGTACTTTAGAAAATATGCATTATGAACAAAAGTGTTTTTTTTATTAAGGGTAGGTGTAGGTGCACATAAGGAGGACCACTATCACCGCCACCTTGCTGGAAAAATTGATGCTCTCACAAGAATTATAAGTCTTGATTTCATTGGCCCAATTTGGTACAGCTTTGGCCCCTCCACCATATGAGTATTTTAATCCTATATCCACAACTTAGAAAAATATGGCGGTGAGATAAGCTAATTATCAACTATTGCATGTCATTTATATAAGGTAGGGTCTTACAGTGGGGCAAAAAAATCTAAATTGTTTTACTGAACATAAATGGATAATTCAGGCTGGCCCCACTAATATTGTATTTATTCTATGCATAAATATCTGAAGAGAATATTCAAACCAAGCCCACTGAAATTCCAATGGGGTTTTGGCTAAATCAAGAGAAATGGTTCTTCAAAGATTTACTAACATAACCAAGTTCTTGTGCATTATTTGTATGTTTTTATTCTTGTCACAATCTCCATGTTTCTTCAAGGCCTTTGGCCATTATTTTCTTTTTATAATGGAGAAAAAGTGCATTCGTGTTAGATACATCTAAGAGCCTAAAATAAGCTAATCAATTTGAGCTTTATTGGTATAGGCTTCGAGGTGGGAAGCTTATAATTTAATAATTGTATTAAATAGTTCATATATGTATAGGCCTAGTTCTTGTATCTATCATTAAATCAAAACTCTTATATGAAGGTAGGCCAAGCTTCTCTCCCACTTGCCTAGTAACAACCATACTGGGATAAAGGAAAGCCTCATGAACTTCCTATTTTTTTGGACTTACCCTTTGAACATACACTTTGAACATCTTTTTGGACCAGCATGCAATTAATCACCTCCAAGTTTAAAAGCAAAGAGGGCTAGGCTAGAACATAAGTGGTTGGGTTCCAAGAGTTGAAAGGCCCACAATAGGTTCATTATTCCACCACCCATTGTTCCAACATTGTACATAACCATGGATAGAAGAGCTAAAGGACTTCAGAAACCTTGCCTCTTGACACATAAACAACCATGAAGAAAATAAGCCTTTAGCCTTGGAACTTTGGATTTAAATATGGCCCAATTAGATTAGAATGGTATAATTAGTATTCTATAGGAGCATGTGGCCTGCATACAATCATTGCATGTTTATTCCATGTCCATATCTAATTTTATATATTTTTCCAAAATTTTACATAATCATGGATGGAAGAGCTAAAGGACTTTAGAAACCTTGCCTCTTGACACATACACAACCATGAAGCAAATAAGCCTTTAGCGTTGGAACTTCGGATTTAAATATGGCCCAATTAGATTAGAATGATATAATTGGTATTCTAGAGGAGAATGTGGCATGCATACAATCATTTCATGTTTATCCCATGTCCATATATATATATATATATATATATATATATATATATATATATATATATAATTGTGTGTGTCTCGTATATATATATATATATACACACACGTATATATATATATATATATATATATATATATATATATATATAGATGTATATATGTATGTATATATATATATATGTATGTATGTATGTATGTATACATATGTATATACACACAAACACACACACAACATATATATATATAGTATTTCAATGATTATAATGAGAGGTTTGAGAGAAGATGTGCATGGATGATGTGTGCAGCTCTAGAAAGTTCTAAGGGGAAGCCTCTTCTTATATCTTCTTTCTGTTTGTGGTATGCCCATGGGGCCATATCTATTATTCATATGGATCTATTATCTATGATCAATCATGCATGGGTACAAATTCCTCATTCTTCTGTTGAAATTATTCCTATAGTTCGATAGTTAGGTATGTTGCCAATGTCTGGTGGCACCAGTGAGATCTAATTCACATCAGAGAGAGAAAATACGAGACCTGTAACTTTCTATGTCCAATATAGTGAGGAGTTGAATTCTATTAAGAGTATGTCTTGATGGAAACACATATTCCATTTCATTTCCTTATCTTTTTAAGTTGTTTCTAGTATTATGATAGTGGTTAGTTTGCTATCTAACATAATCAAGTTCTTGTCTAAACATGGTTTATCTCAACCCACTAGATTTAAATGAAATATTGAGTGAAATCATGCAACCCTCTTTTGGAACAAGTAAAAAATATTCCCTTAACATATTAATTTTTTTGACAAAGATTATTGGGTCCTATGTAAAGTCTCTCAAGAAAGGGATAAATTTTAGCGCGATTTGTTTTGTAATTATCTTTTCATATTTTTTTTTTCCCCTCTAAAATCCATGCAACAATGATTATTCCTTTTTATCATTTGGCCAGTTGTGAGTTCTATTTTGTTAAGTTGTACTTTACGAACAAGGATAAATCATCTACCATCATGTTTTTGTTAGACTTTCATGATTATAGTAAGAGACCATTTATGCTTCTCTCTGAAGGGTTGTGGTCAATTAAGAAAATGAATGATATGTTTGATAATTAAGTTATTTAACTCGTTCTTAATTATCACCACAAACTAGTAATGGCATGGATTTATGGGATGATTGGAAACATTGATCCAAACATTGGAAATGTACAAACAAGTACCTAGGTTTATATTCACCGATGTTAATTTCATGATACAAATCAAAGTGGTTGGAAGTTCTAGCTGTTAGCACCCGAATTGGACCCCAAGCTGAAAAGGGTAAAACAGGGTAATAGCTAAACCATGCTCAGCCTTGTAGCTAGCCCTACAAGGATAGGAGAGGGCTCTCTCCGTAAATATAGATATTCAATAAAACACAATAGTGGACTGATATTAGGCTCGATAAAATGATAGGAAAAGGTTTAATAAAACGAATGAATTTTAGGGATGTGTGGGATCAAATGGGATAGTTTGAAACTGGAGATTAAATCAGGACACAGGGTATTTCATGGGGCAAGATAGGCATGATATTTAGCAATTAAAGTCTAACAAAGATGAGATGGAAAGACTGGTGAGGAGCTGAAAAGGGCACAATAAATTGATCCCTTACAAACAGAAGAAAAACACAGAGTATGAATGATTTCCCAAGGTAGAGCATATAAAATGGATTTTACCTTTCTATCTTGAAATCATTCAACAGGAAATGTTTATGGATGAGAGGTGAAACATAAAAATTTACATATGAAACAAAGGAGATAAACAAATGATAAATCTCATACCACATGGATCCCACAAATCAGAGTTGCATCTCTTATTAATCCTTGTCAAACTGTACAATGGAGTGCAGAGATTTTCTTCCACACTATTCCCCTACTGCTAAATTACTGACTTCAGACCCTTTACAATTACATTAAATACACTGAAATGTGGGAACATAGATCCACAGAAAAAGGGAGTTTTTCTAACAGTTGAAGAACTGAAAACCAATCATAGCAAAGAAATCTAACAATCTGCCCTAAAGAAGGAACAATATTACATTTGATTACTGGGAAGATTTAACAGTTTCACTGTTGAATAATAAAATAGGCAATTAGATCCTATTTTCTCTGCTGTTGTAGACATCTTTGCTTTAATTCAAGCTCACGACCAGCTAACTGTTTCCTTTGCTTTCCATTATTCGTTTGAAGAAAACCGACTTTTATAAAAATACTTTGAAATAAAACTAGAATGAAATAATTCTTTCGATGAAGGGAAAAATTAATTTTTAATGGGAAAGGAAAAGGGAAAGGAGGCGGGACCCTCATCGCAATCACAATTAGGATGAATGGGAAAAGGGGTGATACAATGGAGTGACAGAAAACTCCGATGCGATTAATTCATAAGGGCAATTAGAATCGGAATTGGAAGGAGTGGGAAGCGTTATATAATAAAACCACCGATGTGATGGGGAAAGACTTTTTATGTAACAAATATAACCAAAGTTTGGATTAAGAAATGGTAAGGCCATTTATATTATGAACGGGCAGAAGTATTTAAATGGTGGGCCCATAAGTCAATTGGCATCAGGAATCGGAGGGGAGCGGAGTGAAAATGCCGATTGGAAAGGTCCAATGGGTTGTGGGTTGTCAGATAGGAGGGGGAAGATCAATGGCTGAGGGATAATCGGGAGTGGGCCATTGGCGGGAGTCAATTGGAGGGGGACAATCAGAGGCACCGATTGCGATGGAGTGATTGCATACGGGCTGTGCGATCAGACCATGAGATCGACGGTCAGGATGTGGTCAGTGGTTTACAATCGAGATTTTTCCATCGGGAGCCGTTTGATGTAATCGCATCGGAGGTTCTTGCGATGAGCTAATCGGGGCGCGCTTATAAAAGTTATGATGCAACAGAATAGGGATTTGATGCGGCGAAATTTTATAATATAACTTTGATACAAAGTTTTATTATAAGGTTTGCAAAGTATGGTGGGGAAGTGGTTTGGAACGGAACTTTATAATACGATGTTTCAATGTTATTATAAAGTTTTAATGGGATGTGGAGGGGAAGTGGTTAATCGCATATGTAATTTAAACAATTTTATAATGCGATTCTATAATTGGAGGGAGGAAAAAGGGATTTTATAAGGAAAATATAAAACTTTAGACATAGGGTTTAAGGGAAAATGGGAAATAGGAGTTATTTGAGGTTATAGGGGACCTTTACTTCACTTAAGCATAAATTTCAATTCAGAAGTCAATTTTAAGAGTGTAATATACCGTTGGAAAGCTCTTTCCGGGCTCTTTCTGATGGATCTAATTCAAAGATTATTTGGCATTGAACATGTTGTGGAACACTCCTCTGAAGGCATGGTGATGAATTTGTGGAGATAGCAGCTTTTGAATTGTGACTTATTACATATGATGACATAAAATTACATAATGAAAGATAATAAAGGAAAAATATCATGTTTTCACCTCAAGACATGGTTTTGAGGTAAAAATTACGTCAAGCTGAATAAAATATCTCTTTGATCTTCTAGGTGTTGTGACTTTGATTTTATTGACTTCCTCATGACCTTGCTGATATTTATTGACATTTGACTCATTAATTTGACCATGGTGAGACCCTAGAAACTAATGAGACCCATCCTATGACCTAATGACATGATTTTTTTTTAAAGTGAAAGTGACTCATGACCAAAGACCATAGAAAGGAGAATAAACAAGTACCTTATGAGGGAAAACTGATGAAAAATTACTACCATCAATGAATGCATGACCTAGCGGAATGGTGAAATTTATTCGGTATGAGACTCCTAATATGCAAATGCAAAAGAGAATTTTTGATCACTGATGGTAGTATGACTAGAATGACACTAACATTGGCTCCAATGGGGATGGTAGCTCCTTGGAGGTGCCAAGAACACCGTAGACCAAGTAGCCTTATCCATTGGGCATCGAGTGATCCGGATTTATGCAGGAACGCAGCAGAATTAACATATAACCATAAATATAGAGATGCAGCGGAAATAACACTTCATTTCATTAATATCAAAGAACTGAAATTTTCTTACAGACAGAATGGAAATAAAACTAGCTAGGGCACTGGTAGCTATCTCTGAGAAGAGATGTGGTGGCTACAGGCCTCTGAACTGAGTTACAAGGAGGCTCGAGGGCCTACTTATTATTGAGAAACAATGGAGAACTCTAAACATCCGAAAACCTAACCCTAGGAGATGAAGCACCAAAACTATGGGCCCCGTTTGGGTAAATTGGTGTTTCAACTTCCCAGAGACGTAACTTTGGCATACTATCTTCATTTGACACACATGGTACATCATTAGAAAGATCTATCCGAGGACTACAACTTTCACTGCGAATATCCATTCCAGAATAGAATGATATTCATTAAAGGCTCGATACCCAAAAACGTCGTTTAGGGCCTCAAAACATCTCCAAAAGTTCAAGACATGAAAAACTGCTAAAAATAGTAAGTTGTGCCAAACCTGAAAAACTAAAAGAGGAAATGGTGGGGCCCAAGTGGAATAGGCGGGTGGCCACCAATATCCACCTGGATCATTCCTCCCCTCTTAGGAAGCAATGGTCCCCATTGCGTTGAGTTCATCCATGAGATGAGGAAACTTCTGCTGAACTTGGTCCCTGGTGAACCACTTGCCTTGGTGCAGGAGTTGGCCAGATTTGACAACCCGATACAGTTGGATGTTCTGTTGGTGAGTGCTCTTTATTTTCATGTCCCTGATACAATCTGTGGTGTCCTGTTCCATGCAGTCTGGCTTTAACTCTATTGGTGTGAGTTGTTCTGCAATGTCTGAGGTGTCCAGTAGAGGTGGGAAGTAAGGACGAAGGCGATCCACATTGAATACTGGGTGCAGACCAAGGAATGGTGGAATACTGAGCTCGAAGGCATTGTAACCTACAGCCTTGGTGATGGTGTACAGCCCGTATCGGAGTGGGCGAAGCTTGCGGTGGGGTCCAGTGAGGCGCTCCTTCTCCAAATGTAGCCATACTTTGTCACCCACCTGGAAGTTGTGTGTCACCCGGTGTTGATCATGGTGTTTCTTGTACTTGGCACTAGCTCTGTCCAATATATCATGAACCTAATGGTGGATGTGTTGAATGCACTCGATGAATCTACTTGCTTTGTCAACTTCAAACTGGACATGAGCTAAATCGGCCTGAGCAGCTACAAATGGTATGGCTACGTCAATAGGACATAGTGGCTGGAATCCCAAGCCCACCTGAAAGGGGCTATGGCCAATTGAACTGTGGAGAGCCCGATTATAACTATGTTGTAAATATGGGATGCTCTCATCCCATGTGCATGGATGCTTTGAATTTTACATGCAGAGAATGTGTACAAGAATTTTGTTGACGACCTCTGTCTGGCCATCTTTTTGGGGATGGAAAGCTGTGGACTTAGTGAGCTTGGTATCCAAAATTGACCAGAGGCTGGACCAAAATGTGCTGAGGAACCTGATATCCCGATATGATATGATATACTGTGGGATCACAAAGTGCACCCACACTCGTTCAAAGAAGAGTTTAGTAGTGGCTTCTACTGTGATATTCTTCTTGTAGGCCGTCATGATGGCCATCTTTGAGAATCTGTCGATGACCACGAAAATACAGTCGTTTCCCTACTTAGTAGAAGGCAGGCTCGACATGTAATCCATGGATATGGATTCCCAAGGTCAACTAGGGGTAGGTAGCGCAGTATATAGGCCTTGCTTCTTGATGGTCGGTTTGGCAATGGCACAAGCAGTGCAAGATCTGATGTGCTTCTCTACATCCTTTCGAAGGTTCGGCCAATAGAAATACTTCTGCAGGATTGCTACTATTTTCTCAACCCCAAAAATCCCAGCGACTCGACTGTAGTGTGCTTCCCATATCATCTTGGCACGCTCGCTTGAAGGAACACAAAGGTGTCCCAGGTGACATAACAGTGCATCTTGGAGGTGAAAATTTGGAACTTGCATACCCCCCAAGAGTGCCTTGTAAGTGTGGCCGAATTCTGGGTCACTCTCATATAGAAGCGGCCAATAAGAAGTCTCATGCCCACAAGAGTTGAGCACGGTGGTGAGCACCACGATCGGTGGTCAGCTGAGGCAGTCTGCAACATTATTAGTGCAACTGTTCTTGTACTTGATGTTCAAATGAAACTGTTACAGATATCTGGACCACTTCTGATGGTGATCATTCTGCAACTTCCCTTCTATCTGTATGAACTGCGGGGACTGGTGGTCTGTGTGGATGATTGTTTCCTTCCCCAAAATTTAATGCTTCCATTGTCGACAAGCTTGCACAATGGAATACATTTATTTATCATAAGTGGGATACTTGTGAATTGTTTCAGACAATGCCTCACTATGATATGCCACTGGATGTCCCTGTTGAGTAAGAACTTCCCCAATATCATAGTAGGAGGCATCTGTCTCGATCTCAAATGGCTGTTGCAAGTCTGGTAAGTGAGCACTGGGGCAGAAAAGAGGCGATTTTTCAATTATGTGAACGCCTTCTGTTGAGGTTCTGACGAAAATAATTTTTCTCTCGCTCCTCCCTTGGTGACTTGACTCAAGGGCTAAGTGATATAAGAGAATCCCAGCATGAACCTCTGGTAGAAATTAGCAATACCCAGAAAGCTACGAAGCTCTATTATAGTAGTTTGGGCTGGCCAATCCTGAATGACTAGGATCTTGGCTGGATCCACAAGCACCCCCCTTTCATCAATAATGTATCCTAGATATTGAACCTGGGTCATGCCAAAAGTGCACTTCTCCAGATTAGCACACAACTTGTGTTGTCGCAGTGTTTGGAGGACTTGTCGGATGTGGTGAAGGTGCTCTTCCCAAGTCTGGATGAAGATAAGAATGTCATCCAAGTACACCACTAAAAATGAGTTGGTGAATGGCTGCAAGATGTTGTCCACCATCCTCATGAAGGTTGCGAGAGCATTCGTCAACCCAAAAGGCATGACCAGCCATTCGAAAAGGCCTTCCTTGGCTTTGAAGGTAGTCTTCCACACATCAGAGGGTTCAATCGGTACCTGGTGATACCCCAAATTCAAGTCAATCTTGCTGAAATATTTTGCACCTTTGAGTTGGTCCAGAAGGTCATCAATCCGTGGGATTGTTACCTATTCCGGACAATGATCTTGTTCAACGCACGATAGTCAATACAAAGTCTCCACATCCCATCCTTCTTCTGTACCAACATAATCGGGCTCCCAGAGGGCGATGAAATTGGTCGAATGTGACCTTTCTGCTGCATCTCCTGAATCTGCCTCTTGATTTCATCGTTCTCCAAAACAGAGTGCCGATAGATCGGTCCATTGGGTAGCGACGCACCTGGGGTCAGATCAATCGGGTGCTTGACCTGACAGTTCAGAGGAACCCCTGTGGGTGAGGTGAAGATGTCCTCATACTCCTCCACAACCTTATCCATTTGTTGTTGTCGTGCACAGGAGCCTTGTCTGAAGGTCATGGTCACAGTCTTCTTCTTGCCCTGGGGGCAGATCATCAGGAAAACAAATTTCCTGGTTTGGGAAATGAGCTTACTACATTATTTTGCAGTAAACAAAGAGATAGCGGTAGGAGGTGGTACCTCCGGTATCTTGTACAACTTATTTCCCAAAGTAACAATAACAGTGCGAGGCCGAGACTCATACACAACATGACGCTTCCACAAGTATGGTTGTCCTAATAATACATCAGAAACATCAATAGGAGAAACGACACATAATACCTCATCTGTGAAGGGCTTGATGCTATAGGGAAGGTGGCACTGCTTGTTGACACGGAGATCTCGTCCTTGGTGAATCCACCCGATGGTGTATGAATGTGGGTGAGCTATGGTCGGCAAGCCCAACCGCTTCACGACGTCTGCTGAAATGAGGTTCTTTTGGCTCCCATTGTTGAAAATGAACTATACATGGAATCCCTTTACCCACATCTGGGAGTGGAAGAGACATTCCTCCTCCTCTGGATCTTCTGGTTCCTCCTTTTGGATCTTTGTAGTGGCAACAGTGGCGTTGGGCTCTGCATCAATAATCTGTTTCCCTTTTTCATTCCCCTTTTCAGGTTCTGATTTGGAGTCGGAGCATGCATCTTACTTAGAAGCCCTCATCTCGACCACTAGTGACTACTTGGCCCGACACTCACTTGTGTTGTGAGTGGAGCTCTTATGGAACTCACACCACTTTCTCGTGTCCTTCTTTGGCTTTGCAGTGTTGTTCTTTTCTTGTGGCTTCAACGGGTTGTCTTTAGCCACCATGCCTTGGCTCTGTCCTTTGTTTTGTGATTTAGAAGCACCTTTCCCTTGCTTTTGATTCGCAGATCCAAAGTCTCGCTTCTTCCGTTTGAATTTCTGCTCAATCTTGGCAGCATACCGGTATGTCGTACCAAGCGAGGAGATGTCGAGGAACTCCATTTCCTCCTAAATTTATCTGTGCAGATAGCTGCGATACTTTAGCACCAAATGTTTCTCTGAATCTTTGATACCCAACTTTGTGAGCAAGGTATGGAACAAATTCATCCGCTCATGCACATCTTGATCCCTTTGTTGTCGCAGCGTGGTCCATTGTATGTACTTATCCTCATAGCTCCCCACGGGATAGTACTGTTCCTTGATGTCGTCTCAGAAAGAATTCCAAGTTGGTACGACTGAGAAGAGAGAGGGTTCTGTATGGTCCTTTTTCTCACAGTAGGTTTCCCACCAGTCCTTAACATGGGGGGTAGCTTTGAGGAGTGCAAAAATAATCTTCTCCCGGTTTCAAAAGTCATGAACAGAGAAATATCCTTCTAATAGATTCAACCATATATCTATGGCATCTGCGTCTATTTGACCCTCAAATATGGTAATGTCAAAATTTACTTGTACCTTAAAAGGAGTCGTGCCTCCATAGTGGCTGCTGGATGCAGATGCACCGTTGGTGGGTAGTCGTTGAAGGATCTGAGAAAATTTATCCATTGAATCGCGTTCCTTTGTTTTTCGAGGGCCTCCTCGAGCCATATTTTGATAGGATATCCTACTCCCTCATCTTTCTTTTTGTCCCCCATGGGTGTTCGTTGAGGTTTGCGAGGCTGATCTTGCAAA
The DNA here is from genome assembly GCA_034641835.2 of Pinus albicaulis. Lineage (NCBI taxonomy): Eukaryota > Viridiplantae > Streptophyta > Pinopsida > Pinales > Pinaceae > Pinus > Pinus albicaulis. Next base: position 1,639,419,282 of record CM076580.1, read on the forward strand.
GGTTCCACTAGATGAAGCCCTAGCTCCTTATACCCTGACCTCATTGGGGACATGCAAAGAAGGATCGAGAAAAAGCAGACCCCTCTTATACCACTGATCCGGATTTATTCAGGAACACAATAGAATAAACATATAACCATAAATACAGAGATGCAATGGAAATAACACTTCATTTCATTAATATCAAAGAACTGAAATTTGCTTACAGACATAATGGAAATAAAACTAACTAGGGCACTGGTAGCTATCTTTGAGAAGCGATGTGGCGGCTACAATCCTATGAATAGATTTAAAATGAGGCTTGAGGGCCTATTTATTATTTAGAAACAATGGAGAACTCTAAACATCCAAAAACCTAACCCTAGGAGATGAAGCGCCAAAACTATGGGCCCCGTTTGGGTAAATTGGTGTTTCAACTTCCCAGGGATGTAACTTTGGCATACTATCTCCGTTTGATGCACATGGTACATCATTAGAAATATCTATCTGAGGACTACAACTTTCACCATGAATATCCATTCCGGAACGAAATGACATTCACTGAAGGCGTGATGCCCAAAAAATGTCGTTTATGGCCTCAAAACGGCTCTGGAAGTTCAAGACATGAAAAACTGCTAAAAGTAGTAAGTTGTGCTGAAACTGAAAATTTGAAAGAGGCAATGGTGGGGCCCCAAGTGGAATAGGTGGGTGGCCACCAATATCCACCTGGATCATCGATTCAAAAATGTTGAAAACAGACACAAATGCAAACTGACTCTGACTTAAGACTAAGACTTAAAATTGAAATAAAACCAAACCATACACATGTCATCCAAGTTTTATAGTCTTCACCTCGGGCCCCAAACTTAAATGACTGTGTATTTGAACTCTGATCAAAATAATATGGTATATACAATGATGATGATATAGATCCTGATCCATTGTCTTCAAAAATGGTAGTGCTTCGACAACCTACCATTTGCTTCTCCTCCAGGACAATCCTAGCCATCCATTTCTGAAAGAAAGAAGGAATTATGTCCCCTGTATGCTGAAATTTTGTATGTGCCCTTTCAAAAGGTTGTAAAACTTACCGTGCTTCCCTTTGTCTTCATTCCTTGCATCCCATTTCAACACTACATCATCCAGCTGAAAATTTTCAGCTTTAGTCTTTCGGTCATAGATCTTTTTAATCTTCTCCTACAACTGAATCGCATTTTGTGACACTTCTTCTCTTGTTTGCTGAAGGTGGATCATCTGATTGATCCTTCACTAATTTTCATCATCCTCACTGCCAACTTCTTGTAATAATCTCATAACTGGGACTATAAGAGATGTGGGAAAGACAACATCAGTTCCATAAAATAATTCAAAAGGCGACATACCTATTGATTTCTTACTGCTAACTCTGTCTACCCACAATGCGTTGATGAGCTTCCAGTGACAATTTATTTTTTTTGTCTCCAGCATTTTCTTAATTATATTTATCAGCGATTTGTTCAATGACTCTACCAGGCCATTGCCTTACGGATAATACGTTGTCGAATGGCCCACCGCGATGTTGTATTTGTCACAGAAATCGACCATCTTCTTGGAACGGAACGTTGTTGCGCTATCTGTTACAATTTTACATGGGCAGAAAAAGAGAGATAAAATATTCGATTCAAGGAATTGAATAATTACCATGTCAGTCGCTTGCCTCGCTGGGACAGCCTCGATCCATTTCGTAAAGTAATATGTTCCTGTCAATATCCTTCGGTGTTGTGCTGAGGACGCGGGATGTATTTCTCCTATGAAATCAAGCCCCCACTGCTGAAAGGGTGCGTTCACTGAAACTGGTTTCAAAGGAAGCGAAAGAAATTTCTTTTTCCCTTGGAAGATTTGGCATTCATGACAATTCATCACTATTTTGTATAAATCAGAAAACAACGTGGGCCAATAATACCCTACTCTCAATACCTTGTTAGCTGTAGTCTTCCAAAACAAATGACCGCCATAGTCACCTTTATGAAAATCGTGCTTTACCTTCTAAGCTTCTTCTTCCACCAGAAAATTTAGCAGAACACCTCCTGGATCTTTCCAATACAGAGCATTGTTTAAAATACAATATTTAGCAGATTTAAGTTTCAAAGATCTACCTTTACTATTAGACATGCTTGTAGGAGGTGAAAGATGCTGAAGGACATAAAAAATATCTGAATACCAAGGAGACTGTAGAAAAATATCTGAAATAGGAACCAACAAACCTTCATCTTCATCTTCTGCTACTACTATTTTGAGATTTATATCCAGGGCACGCAGATTTGATTGGGCCATCAATTTCGCCAAGCCTTGGCCTTTGATCAACTTCGTGGGCTTGATCTCCAAGTCATACTCCAACATAGCTACTATCCATTTACCTCTTCGACCTTCTATATCAGTTTGCATCAAGAAATCCTTCACTGTTGCGTTAGGGACATATGCTATAGTATGTGAATGCAGAATATAGACCCTAAAATCCTTCAATGCCTTGATAAGTGCCAATGCCTGTTTTTCAATAATATTATACCTTAAAGCAACATCTCTAATAGTCCTACTGAAAAAGGAAATTTTCTTTTCTACTTCATCTCTCTTTTGCATTAAAACATCAGCCATAGTATGCTCAGATGCAAAAGAAAATATGATAAAATCTTGAGTATAGTCGAGACTAATCAAAACTAGGGAATTGGACAAATCAAACTTTACCAAATTGAATGATTTGATATCCTCCTCACTCCATTTAATAGTGTTGTCCTTCTTAAACATATTGGTCATTTCTCTCAAATTTTCAGCCAAGTTAGGTATAAATCTGCGCAAAAAATTCATCTTACCATTGAACGCCTGAATCTCTTTCTTATTTTGTGGAAGATCTATGAGCTGAATTGCCTCTACTCTAGCTGGATCAATGCGGATGCCATCTTTAGAGATGATATGCCCCAAAAATTTGCCTTCATCCATGGCAAAGAGACTCTTTTTTGGATTGAGATAAATCCCAAACTTTCTGCAACGCTGAAAAACAACTCTGAAATGATGCAAATGTTCATCATCTGATCCTGAAAGGACTATCAAATCATCCAAATAAACGACAAGAAAAACATCTTTTTCATTTGCAGAAGTAATTTCCATTGCACGGTGGAAAGTAGCTCTAGCGTTCTTTAATCTGAAGGGAATTTTAACATACTAAAAGGTTCCCTAGGGTGTTTTGAAGGCAGTTTTATCTTGGTCCTTCTCATGCCCCAAGATCTAGTTGTAGCCCGAGTAGCCATCAAGTAGTGACATCCTGGATGCTCCAACTACTCTCTACAGAATATGATCCATCTTCAAAATTGGATAATTGTCCTTTAAGGATGCCTTATTCAAGTTCTAAAAATCTATACACAATCTTATCTCTCCTGTCTTCTTACGCACCGGGACCAAATTTGAAATACAGTTGGAAAATCGAATGGGAACTATGATACCTGCTTTGTACAACCTGTCTACCTCTTTTTCGATGGATGGCAATAGCTTTGAATTGATTCTTCTCAGCTTCTTTCTGAATGGCTTCTGATCCAGCTTGATAGGAATAGTATGCTGGATTATGTTCTTATCATGGACTTTCAAATCTGAATAATCCCATGCAAACACATCAGAAAATCAGAAAGCAAATTAACATACTTCTCCTTTACCTCAGAGGGCAATGTCTTTGAAAATTTCACAAACTTGGGCTGGTCAAATGTTCCAAGATTCACATCTTCAACTCCTTTCTTAGTGGGCACCAAGCTTGGCTTCTTTGCAACATCATCTTGATCAAAAAGCTCCTCTAGAGGTATGAGACCTCTAGGAATCAAATTATCCTTTAGATGCAATATTTCCATCTAGTTTCCTTCCAACTCCTGATCATCAACCTCGTCTTCACCTTCTATTGGAGTGTCTTTGAATTTTCCATCACCCTACAAAAATGTATTAATCTCATTATCATCCCAAAATACTTGCCAATACCTTGAATTGTCCAAAACATCAGGCCTATGTTTGACATAGATCTCAAACTTATTGCTGGAGTTCATCGGAATCTTCAGGTTTCTTGCAGTAGTGGCAAGAAAATCAGCAATAAGATTCTGCATCTTGGGCACTACTGTCAAAGTGTACTCTGGGAATGTCTTCAAAATGTCCAAGACTACATTTATGTATTCCCTCAATCTCAGATGTTTAGCTTGGTATTCTCCTTTCACCTGTTTGATTATCAGCTCAGAGTTGTCATACACAGAAATCCTCTTTGCATTTAGCTTCTTCAAAATTTTGAGACCTGCAATCAAAGCCTCATATTCTTCTTCATTGTTAGAGCAATCAAAAGCCAACTTATAAGCACATACTCTAAAATTGTTGGGAACCTTTTCAGGCTGGAAAACAGGGCTCCTAATGCATATTCCAATACCATCTCCATCCTTACCAATAGCTCCATCAAAATCCATGCTCCACAGGCCTTCTTCCTCTTCTTGTAGATGCTGGAATTTTGTTTCTTTCTCCTCTTTACCTTAGCTGATTTCTGGCTATTCACTACCTTTTGGCTACTGGTAGGTAGGAGACTCATAAGTGCTTGCTGCTTTGTCTTTTTCTTGTTTGAGGACTTCTCTGAAATTCTTTGAAATATCAGGTATTTCATCTACTTGTACCAACTGAACATTCTCATCATTTAAAACACCATCAGATTACAAGACAAAGGATTCTAAATCTGTGTGGACAACATTAATGGGATGGTTTACTGGCTTCTCTTTGCTAGTAATCATATATTTCATTTTATTTTCCCTATAGATCTTTCTCAACTGGCCAAACACAGGGATAGTGGCATAAGAGAATTCAAGTTTCATAGTTCCCTTGAGTTATGCACCCCAATACCTAGATAGAAGCATTCCAAACATTGGTGGGACATCAAAAAAAACTACATCCATTAAGCCATTCTTTGCTATAATCTAATCTAAAGACACTACCAAGTCTTTGATAGGACCAATACAATGGACCCTACTTGAGTCAAAAGAATACAAATCATGGTATTTTAGAGTAATATCAAGGCCTAGTTTCTCCATGACAACTTTGCGCATCAAATTATGTGAGGCTCCAGAGTCCAACATAGCATTATGCAAGATGAATGCATGTACTCTAAGACTCAGGTAAAAGGGAGGGACTTCATTTTCATCAGATTCTTCTATGGCTGGACCAAAAATAAGTTCAAGGTAGTCATATTATACATTAACCATATAAGAAACAGAGCCTATTTGCAAGACTTTAGACACCTGACCTTTATATGCACTATTCTTCACCAACTATGTGTGGGGCATAGACACTTTCAGCTTAGAAATTTCATTTTCTAAATTAAAAGAAGGATCTTTTTCTACCTCTTTAATGGGAAGGTCTCTTTTCTCTGTTTGCTCCTTTACTGTACTCTGTTGTTTCTTTTCATTTGTTGTATTAGTAGCTGCAAGTGCTTTGCTAGAAGAAGGATCGACCGGCTCTTTTCCTTTCTTCTATGCATCATCCTTCATTTGGAGCTCTCTTTTTTTCTGAATGGGATTGATTGTAACGTCTATATTCCTTAAATATTACTGCCTTTGCTGAGTTGACAGAGCGTTCATATACCCTCTCTGTTAGTCATCGGAATTTTCTCCCAATATTGTGTCATTGGCCAAAATGAAATTTTCGTCCCTTCGAACATCTAGAGTCGCCACTGTGTATTCTTCGTCTTCTGTGAGGAAAATTGGCGCACCATCAGCTGTGAAAAAGTGATTTGCCTCAAGCACAGGATCATCGTCATCTGTATCTGTCCCTTGCATGTAGTTCTGTTGCAATGGAGTTTTAATATGCTGTTGTGGTGGCGCTGCTTGGTCCTGCGCTCTTTGTTCTCTCTACTTGATTCTAAATTGGGGCTGCTACCCTCTGAAATTTGGATTTCTTATTTAAGGCTTAGCTCTATCTGCAATGGTTAATCTATCAACCATTTTTTGCACTATCTTGATCAGGGTGTCCATTTTGTTGTCTGAAGGAGAGGCCTCCTCTTTCACTATGACTCTTTTCTCAGCTCTGGCTCATGCTCTTTTAGCCATCAGATTAGGTTCAATGCTTACTGCTATCTTCTGCATGTCTTCAAGTAAAGACAGATCTCTTTCATGAAACTGATATGCCATATCAGCATCAAAACCATCTGGAAATTTCAGTAATGCTAACCCCACAGGAGGTTTCAAGCTGGCTGGAATAGCGTTATATACAGTGTTGAATCTTAAACAATAGTCCTGCACAGTTTTACCCACATTTCTTTTAATATTCTCATATTTGGACAGAATTTGGAGTGGGTTATTTTTTGCCTCCCACCAGTCTAAAAAATGTGTGTGCAACTCCTACAAAGTGCGAATTGAGCCTGCTGGTAAGGCTCTAAACCATTTCCTAACTTAACCTCTGAAGCTTTGAAAAAACAACGTGGTAGTTACATTCTCTGCTTCTACCTCATGTAAATGAAAAAAATCATTCATTTTATCAACATGCTGCTGAGTTGTGATGCTTTGGGTGGCATCAAAAATGAGAATTTTTCTTTGATAGTCAGCATGCATGTTATTGAGAACCTGAGGCAAGACGAGAGGTGCATACCAGGTAGCCATCACTCTAGTTGGATTTAAAACAGTATTTATATTACTGGGATTTAAGGGAGGTGTTGATGGAGGAGATGACAACTTGGAGTTGACTGATGGGAATGCTGATGAATTGGGAAGAGGAAATTTTGTTCCTGAAGGCTCAGGAATATTAGTTGCAGTGATGGACTGAGGAGAGTTCAAAATGTAATCGTCAATGGAGGAATTCGCTCTTTGGACTTCAATATCTACAAGGAAGTTAGGATCTAAAACTGTATCATAAATGTCAGTTTCAGATTTATTTCTAAATAAATAAAGCTCAAAATCTCATCAAAGGAAAGATATTCTACAAAAAACCACTCACTGGGCCAAGTATAGGATCTGAAGATAGGTATGGGACTTAATGATCCTTCTTTTCTTCTGACAATTCTTGGGATAAGATTTGGATTTTCAAATACAGGGGGAGTTTTTGGATCTGCATTAGCCCTGGTGTATCTTCTTGAAGCTAGTGTGTGTAAATTTCTACTGTACAAAAATTATGTTTCGGCCTAATAGACTCTGAAAATCATTTTCCAGAACCGAGGAATTTACAAGAGAAACTTTACTGGGATAATCTGACCTTTATGCTCTAATAGCAGAAATGTATTATGACTGAAGAATAGTGGGTGTACTTATATTTTCTTTCGAAATCATTACAAAAATATTCTCTTTATAACGATATCTCAAACCTTCTCAAACAAATATATGATATAAGGGAATATGCTCAAAAAATATTTAAGCGACTTCACCTAGTCGTAATATCCAACTTTATAAAAATAGCGCGATCCTTTTCAATATTTCGAACTTATATGATTTTTTTCTATCAATGCGACATATATTTTAACAGCAGGGGCCCATGCATCCATATTCCACTTTTTTATGAATAAAATAGATATATAATAATATAAAAGTGCTGGGTAGTACCTTGATTTACCGCCTGTGCTTCTAGGCGCGCGATTGTCGTCAGATCAAAGGCACTTCAGAATGAACAATTCTCATGGATATCACATTTTTTCCATGGCAGAAGTTTAACAGCTGAGAGCCGCATGAAATGGGTGGTTTTTGGGTGATGACATGCCCAAATCTCACTGGATCGCGTTTTTTAGGAGTAGTTTTGCTCTGGGGAAAAAGCGATGCGAAATGGATGGTTTTGGTTTCCAAAACTGCCAGTGGTAAATCAAACCGAGATTTTACTTCAATCATAGATATTTCCTTAAAAGAATCACGTTCAATGTAACCAAGGTTTTTAACCTTAGACTAAGTTTGTCAATACTCTTTATAACACATGGCCTGAATATGCCTCGCTTCCCTACAACGCCTATGTTTCGATATTTATTTCAAAACAGAATAAACATAGTCATTTCTAAAGCTAAGAATATGCGCTCGCAGACAGTCAGATGAAGATAGTATTCCCCATTGGAGTCGCCAGAGATGTTAGTACCCGAACTGGACCCCAGGCTGAAAATGGCAAAACAAGGTAACAACTAAACCACGCTCAGCCTTGTAGCTAGCCCTACAAGAACAGGAGAGGGCTCTCTCCGTAAAGATAGATATTCAATAAAATACAATAGTGGATTGATATTAGGCTAGATAAAATGATAGGAAAAGGTTTATAAAATGAATGAATTTCAGGGATGTGTGGGATAAAATGGGACAGTTTGAGACCAGAGATTAAATCAGGACACAGGGTATTTCATGGGGCAAGATAGGTAGGATATTTAGCAATTAAAGTTTAACAAAGATGAGATGGAAAGACTGGTGAGGCACTGAAAAAGGCACAATAAATGGATCCCTTTCAAACAAAAGAAATTCACAGAGTATGAATGATTTCCCAAGGCAAAGCATATAAAATCGATTCTAACTTTCTATCTTGAAAGCATTCAATAGGAATTTTTTATGGATGAGAGGTGAAACATAACAATTTACATACGAAATAAAGGAGATAAACAAATGCTAAATCTCATACTACATGGATCCCACAAATCAAAGCTGCATCTCTTATTAATCCCTGTCAAATTGTACAATGGAGTGCAGAGATTTTCTTCCACACTATTCCCCTACTACTGAATTACTGACTTTAGACCCTTTAAAATTTCATTAAATACATTGAAATGTGGGAACATAGATCCACAAAAAAAGGGAGTTGTTCTAACAGCTGAAGAACTTAAAACTAATTATAGAAAAGAAATCTAACAATCTACCCTAAAGAAGGAACAATATTACATTTGATTACTGGGCAGATTCCATAGTTCCGCTGTTGAATACTAAAATAGGCAATCAGATCCTATTTTCTTTGCTGTTGTAGACATATTTTCTTTAATTCAAGCTCACGACCAGCGAACTGTTTCCTTTTCTTTCCATTATTTGTTTGAAGAAAACTGACTTTTATAAAAATACTTCGAAATAAAACTAGAATTAAATAATGCTTTTGGTGAAGGGAAAATTTAATTTTTAATGGGAAAGGAGAAGGGAAAGGAGGCGGGACCTGCATCGCAATCGCAATTAGGATGAATGGGAAAAGGGGTGATATAATGGAGTGACAGAAAACTCCGATGTGATTAAGTCATAAGGGGAATCGAAATCGGAATCGAAAGGAGTGGGAAGCGTTATATAATAAAACCACCGATGTGATGGGGAAAGGCCTTTTATGTAACAAATATAACCAAAGTTTTGATTAACAAAGGGTAAGGCCCTTTATATTATGAATAGGCGAAGGTATTTAAATGGTGGGCCTATAATTCAATCAACATCGGGAATCGGAGGGGAGCGGAGTGAAAATGCCGATTGGAAAGGTACGATGGGCTGTGGGCCATCAGATCAGAGGGGGAAGATCAACAACTAAGGGATAATCGGGAGCGGGCCATCGACGGAATTCAATTGGAGGGGGACGATCAGAGGCACCGATTGCGATGAAGCGATTGCATATGGGCCATCCAATCGGACCATGAGATCGACGGTTAGGATGTGGTCAGGGGCTTACAATCGGGAGTTTTCCATCGGGAGCCGTTTGATGTAATTGCATCGGAGGTTCTTTCGATGGGCTAATCGGGCCACGCTTATAAAATTCATGATGCAATGGAATAGGGATTTGAGGCAACATAATTTTATAATATAACTTTGATACAAAGTTTTATTATAAGGTTTGCAAAGTATGGTGGGGAAGTGGTTTGGAACAGAACTTTATAATATGATGTTTCAATGTTATTATAAAGTTTTAATGGGATGTGGTTAATCACATATGTAATTTAAATAATTTTTTAATACGATTCTATAATCAGAGGGAGGAAAAAGGGATTTTATAAGGAAAATATAAAACTTTAGACACAGGGTTTAAGGGAAAATGGGAAATAGGAGTTATTTGAGGATATAGGGGACCTTTACTTCACTTAAGCATAAATTTCAATCCAAAAGTGAGTTTTAAGAGTGTAATATACCATTGGAAAGCTCTTTCCAGGATCTTTTTGATGGATCTACTTGGAAGATGACTTGGTGCTGAACATGCTATGGAACTCTTCTCTGAAGGCAGGGTGATGACTTTGTGGAGATAACAACATCTAAATTGTGACTTATTACATATGATGACATAAAATTACATAATGAATGATAATAAAGGCAGAATATCATGTTTTCACCTCAAGACATCGTTTTGAGGTGAAAATTACATCAAGCTGAATAAAATATCTCTTTGATCTTCCAGGTGTTGTGAATTTTAGTTTATTGACTTCCTCATGACCTCGCTGATATTTATTGACATTTGACTCATTAATTTGACCATGGTGAGACCCTAGAAACTAATGAGACCCATCCTATGACCTAATGAAATGAATTTCTTTTAAAGTGAAAGTGACTCATGATCAAAGACCATAGAAAGGAGAATCAACAAGTACCTTATGAGGGAAAACTGATGAAAAATTACTACCATCAATGAACGCATGACCTAGCAGAATGGTGAAATTTATTCGGTATGAGACTCCTAATATGCAAATGCAAAAGAGAAGTTTTGGTCACTGATGGAAATATGACTAGACTGACACTAACACCAGCTATAAATTTTATGCTTAAATAAATGCAAATGTTTTCAGTTTGGTAGGATTTTCATGTGAACTTTCATATGCAAACTAGGATATGTAACACCCTCTTCCCACATCTACACAAGTAACTCACCAACCAGGGTAAACATGCAATGAGAGGCTACTATAATGGGATTCAACCTCCTATGTGACCTTAAGTAAGTGGAATCGACATGAAACACAACCTACAAACCTTTTACAACAACAACAACACCCGTCAGAGGTAACCCAATAATTGAGGCCTATTAGCCCTGGATCACACTGATATTTTGACCTCTTTGAGCCATATACGTAGGCATAACACCACATTCCAGTAGCCATGAGGCTATATCCCTAGGAATAACACTGCATGGGAGCATCTAGGGCCCCAAAAATGAAGTTTTGTGTTTGCATCCTCGAGATTTCAGCCACCTTTTCAAGCCTAGATCCTAGTGCTTTCCCCAAAAACTCATGAAAATTTAAGAGATGATAAATAAAATTAGGAAAATTATACGAAAGTAGTCACATAAATAATAACTCATCTAGACCCCTCCTAGCCATGACAAACATTTTGTCAAACATCTCACAAAAATTGAATCTACATGTGTAGACAATAGAATAGAGCAAAGGGGTTTCATACTTATCTGAGAATTATTAAGAATCATTTCTCCCCTATATAATTGGCTGTCATAAAATAATTTTTACCATAGATACATTTTAAATTCATTTACAAGTCAAAACATGGATAGAGCCACACATCATCACTAATAAAATACATGCTTATAGGCAACATAATAACAAAATAAATACAATGGATACAACAAAAATAGAATCCAGATAATAACCTGTGAAACTATACATCAAATACAAAATGAATTAGCTTCTCATTAATGCATGTAAAAACCATCCGGAGATGGGACTTCCATGCTACACGTGACCATAGATTGGTTGAGCCAAATCTCTCTTTAGCCAATCACCCATGTGCCATATTCCAAGCACGAATGTGGGAATCAAACCAAAAGAGCCAACCAGACCATCCCAAGGCTAAACCAACTCACCCTCATCAATATAAATAATTATTATTCATAATCCATCCTGGATCACTAGGCCAATACCATAAACATGTCATAACCAACTTTATCATGATCTACATTAGACCACTAGGCCAAAACAAGAATGGATATCACAGGATTTTCTTCACCTAAACTGTGAGGAATTTTCATGTCTACTAGTCTCTTAAGCTTTACTACAACCCACAATCTAAATTAGGGGTCACTAGGCCCTAAACAAAGACACCACCCTTTATGCTTTATCGCATATCCCGTCATTCGCCTACAAGGATTATTAGGCCTAATGAAGGAAACCACCTCTCATGATTTACCACAATCCAATCCCAGATCATTATGCCATAAACCGAGGAAACACCTAACACACTTTACCAAAATCCAAACCCGTATCATTAGGCCCTAAACCTAGGCAACACATAAACTAGTTATGTTTAAATAATAATAATAATATTGGGAGTTTTGCTTCTGTGATCCATAAATTGTGTAAGAAATTCTTTCGGTGAAAATCACATGTAGGGAATTTTAGCCGACGCGTTTCGAACCAACTAGTGTGGCTCATCATCAGGACAAGATGAGAAATCTGAACCAAAAAACCAGATTAAATAGACAAGAATGCTCCAACTAGCCGTTAGTAATATAACAGCTAGTTTGACTAATTTAATAAAGTAAATTAAATTTCATCAACAAAACTATATGTTATTATGTATGATAAAATTATATTAAAATTTTTTAATTTAAATTTAATTCAATATTAATGATTTCCGATAAATATAATGTTAAAATAATTTAAAAAAATAAATAAATAAATAAATAAAATAAATAAAAATATATATATAAATATATAGGAATTAAAATAAATAAATAAATAAATATATAAATATATATATATATATATATATATATATATATATATATATATATATATATAAAACAAAAACAAAAATTAAAAATCTAAAAGAAAATTAAATTTAATAAACCAAATTAAATAGAATAAGTAATAAAAAAATAAAAAAGTGAAAAAGAATTATAAAAATAAAAATAAAATATTAAATAATTTAATTTCATAGCTAAATAAATTCATACATTAATGAGGCGAAAAAAAATAAATAAATAAATAAATAAATTATTATTATTATTATAAGGAGACGAAAAAATAATAATAATAATAATAATTTTTATTTATTTATTTATTTATTTATTTTATTTTTATTTTTTTTAATAAAGAAAAGGAAGCTAGAGGGAGAATAAAAGGAAAAATAGAAGGCAACTAATATTTTATTTTATTTTTATATTTCTTTTTCACTTTTATATTTGTTTATTACTTATTTTATTTAATTTGGTTTATTAAATTTATTTTTCTTTTAGATTTTTAATTTTTGTTTTTGTTTTATTTTATATATATATATATATATTTATTTATTTATTTATTTATTTTTCATTTATTTATTTATTTATTTTTAATTCCTATATATTTATATATATTTTTTATTTTTTCTATTTTTTTCTATTTATTTTATTTTATTTATTTTTATTTTATTTTTTAATTATTTTAATATTATATTTATTGGAAATCATTAATATTGAATTAAATTTAAATTAAAAACCTTTAATATAATTTTATCATACATAATAACATATAGTTTTATTGATGAAATTTAATTTATTTTATTAAATTAGTCAAACTAGCTGTTATATTACTCACGGCTAGTTGGAGCATTCTTGTCTATTTAATCTAGTTTTTTGGTTCAGATTTCTCATCTTGTCCTGATGATGAGCCACACTAGCTGGTTCGAAATGCGTCGGCTAAAATTCCCTACATGTGATTTTCACCGAAAGAATTTCTTACACAATAATAATAATATTTAGAGGTCCACCTCACTCAACTTCAAATCCATCCAGTCATCTAGCTAAACCAAGACATGATAACTCGACAACACCATGGCTATCCAAAAATGGCAAGGCTATGTAGAAAACATTGTCACACATGGAAAAAATCCATGGCAAGACAGAGAAGAACCACATACAATACCATGCATGCCAATCTAGCAAGGAAATCATACATGTAAATCAAAACCTACAAAGAATCTTGTTGTAGCTGTCGATTTCTATAAATGCAAGATTTATGTCCCAACATTTAATATGTCAATCCAGTTTGCATGTACTTAGAGGCGCATCATAGTAAATTCCATAAGGATACCTCACGGATCTATGAAACGGAAATCAAGTGTTGGAAATATTGAAATTGATGTCATTAACTGAAATACTATTAATGTATGTTGAGTTTCATTTTACAAAAGGTTGAAAGTGATGTGAAGTGCAAAGGCTATTCAAATAAATATGAAGGCTAAAGAGTGTCAATAAGGACATAATATATTAGGAAAAAACTGAAATACATATATTTCATTAAACATAAAATGTAGACAATACTTGCCTGATTTGTCACTTGTCGTCATTTCTAATTGAGATGTTACAATATAATTTTCTATTACAAATATTTTCAAAACTGAACATAAAATAAGAGAGGAGTTTTTTGTTGGAAGCCCAAGAGATAATGCTTCACTTCATATTATACAAGGAATACAAACACAAGGAGACTTTCTTATAAAAGGAACAACATAAAGCAGAAAAATTAGTTTCTTTCGAATGTAAGGAAGAAGGGTCTTTGTATGAATACATTAATGGGTAGCAAAAGAAGAGGAAGAATGGAAGACGATCAACAATTTAGTAATGAATATTGATGGAAAAATGGTTTATGAGGTAGCTAACATGTGAAACTTGATGTTCTAATAGAGAAATTTTTGTCCTCTTATATCTTATAGTTTGAAGAGGAACACGTGTTCCTTGTTGAGGTAGGATCCTCTTGTGGGTTGTAACCTGTAGAGAATTTGGGGGAGTTGGAGCTTCCTTGGAGGTAGTAGACTCTTTTAGGTTGGAGCCTACAAAAATATGATGTAATAAGGAGTAGTAGCCTGGCTTCATATCACTTTCAGCCTGATATTCATTGTTTTCTCCCTTTAGGGTTTCCATTCATATCTTGTGTCCCTATGTGTTGACTATGAATGGTATGTGAATGATGTTGAGCTTTTGATAAGCAATCTGAAAATTATCTTCATGACACCTGCAAAATGAATTCAATGTAACATGAACGTGAATTATTAGTTGAATAATAAAGAAAAAACTAGCAAAGGTAAAGAATGTAGATTATTGATTCACACACCCCCCCCCCTTCTTAGTAATTCCCTATCTTAAATATAAATTGGGTGGAGAGGCAAGGTTCTTCAATAACAATATAACAAATCGAAGGAGGTCCTAAGTCTCAAGAATGGCTAGTCTAGAAGGATGCTCAACGAATAAATCCCCATTATTTACTAACACAAAGTATGCTTTCTGGAAAGTGAGAATAAAGGCCTACTTAATGTCTCTCGGAATAGAAGTCTCGGCTGCAATGATAGTACGATATGAAGAACCAATGGAAGGGACCAGTGATAGAGAAGCCAAACTAGATTTCATAGCAAATGAAAAAGAAATGAATCCACTTTTGAGCGGTCTATGTGAGTTGGAATTTATGAAAGTAATGGATTATCAAATAGAAAAATAAATGCGGGATAAATTAGAAAATATTCATGAGGGAGATAACAAGGTAAATATGGCTATGTTCCAAGCATATAGAACACATTCTGAAACCTTAAAAAAGAATCAAGATGAAGATATAGCTAAATTATTCTTAAGATTTGTTGAAGTTGTGAACATCATGATAGGTCTAGCGGAAACAATTAAAGAAAGTGTAATAGTTGAGAAAATAATGAGATTATTACATCCTAAGGTTTCAACCACAGAATAAATGGCAGACTTCGAACTTTTGACCAAGGACAAATTACTTGTGACCTTAACAACATGAGATGAGAATTCCAAAAGGGAAGTCAAACAACAGGGAGGCAGGCTTCAAGGTAGAAAATTTTATAGAAGAAAAGGAATGTTCATGCTTAGGTTCTGATGAAGAAGAAGAAACAAGTGTTACAATATTGAAGAAAGGCAGAGGTATGTACAAAGGGAGACTTTCATTTAAGTGATTTAATTGTGGAAGACTGGGGAATTATGCCTCAAAATGTCCCTATAAGAAAGAAGAAAATCAGCCAAAAGGGAAAGAGAAAAAAATTCAATAATATTCAGAATGAGAAAATATTTAATAGAAAAACATTTTATGCTCAACAAGATATTAGTGCATCTAGAAGATCCAATGAATCCTCTAGTGAAGATGGAACCTTTGAATTCATTTTTATGGCATTGGAAGAGCTTGAAAAAATTAAAGTAGATCTTGAGTGGGAGTTGGTTAGTTCCCTTAATGAAATAGAAAGGCTTAAACTCAAGAAAAAAAAGCATAAAGAGATTATTCTAAAATATGTAAAAGAAAAATCAAATTTAGAAGACATTATTAAATTGAAAGTTGAACTTGAAGAAGCAAATAAGGTGGAAGATATTCTGATGCAACAAATAAAAGAGAAAAATTAGGAGTATGAAATATTGGAAGAAGAGGTGGTAAGTCTGAGGAAGAAATTAGAGAAGGCTCAAACTAAATTAACTATGAACATTCAATAGATAAAAGGTTTTGAACAATTATACAAGATATCAAATGCTCAAATATCTCCATTTGTAAAGGATGCGTTAGGCTATGAAGAAGAATCTAGTAAGTATAAGGTAGAGGATAATAAGGGAATCACTTTTGTAAAATATGTCATGGGAGACAAAGATAACTCTCATCAATCCGAGAACAAAAATTTGGGCAACACTTCAACATCAAACGAGCAGCTGCAAAGAAACACTACTGAAAAAACCCAAGAGACAAAAGGAGTGAAAAATAAAACAAAAAACAATCATAGACCATATTTCTTCAAAAGATGGAACTTTCAAATTTCTAGATGGTTATATCCCCAACCATCACCCTCTACCAGGTACAGAAATTTCTTCTACAGGTATTACGATTGCTGTAAAAAAATTGAACATAAAGTCAAAAACTGCAGATCTTATGTAAAAATATTTGATTTTGGAAATTCAAAAGGAATTAAGAATAATGATGGATTCACGCATGTATATACTCCTCTCTATAATACTATTGAATTTTTTTATTGCCACAAAATTCGACACCAGTCATATGAATGTCATCTTAAGGACAATAAGCCTTCATCTCAGAATAATTATAGAACAAATGGATACATGCAATAGAGAAAGAAGATTAATAAGTGTGATCTAGTTGCATATTCTCAAGGTCAAAAAAGTCAACGGTATGTGGATAGTGGGTGCTCTAGACATATGACTAGAGACATAAGAAAGTTTGTAACCTTGGATGAAAATAAATGTGGTAATGTCACATTCGGCACTGAAAAAACAAGGAAAATTAAAAGAAAAGGGACAACCAGTCTGAATAATTAAAGAGGAAAGGCTTGGGATGTATTGTTTGTAGATGTCCTAAAACACAATCTTCTAAGTGTGAGTAAAATGTGCGACAAAGGTTGTGAGGTTACATGTAGATCTCAATATTGTGAAGTCAGGTAAATCACTACACGAAAAAAATATGGTTAAGGGGGTTTGAAGAGAGAGTAACGTATACATCATGAAAGATGAGAGTGAAGTTGTTCAAACAAGAAGACAACTAGTAGAAAATCCTGAGGAAGTTCATCTAGCTATGTTGTCACAAATAGAGCCAAAGAAATTTGATGATGGAGTTAAAGAAAAAAATTGGATCAATGCTATGAATGAAGAGTTAGACAAAATTGAGAAAAACAAGACTTCAAATCTAACACCAAGATCTATTGGAAAGAATTTCAGTGGAAGAAAGCGGGTATTCAAGAATGGGATGAATGAATAGGGTCAAGTAATCAGAAATAAAGCTAGACTAGTACTTAAGGGGTACTCTCAAATAGAAGGTCTTGATGATGAAGAAAATTTTGCACCAATCGCAAGAATGGAAGCAATTAGATTTTTTTTGCCTTTCAAATGCTACAATGATTTCAAGCTGTATCAAATGGACGTGAAGTCTGCCTTCATAAATGGAAACCTATAGGAAGAAGTTTACATGGAATAACTTGAAGGTTTTTCGTTATCGAATAAGCTTAACTATGTTTGTAGGTTAAAGAAATCTCTATATGGTCTTAAACAAGAACCATGACCATGGTATTCTAGGTTGGAAAAGTACCTTCAGAAACAAGGGTTTAAGAAGCGAGGAGTTGATAGTAATCTATACACAAATGCTAATGAAGACGAATTATGAATCATGGTTATATATGTATATGACATCATGTTTGGGCAGAAATAAAAATGGTCTGGTAAAATGATTTGCTAAAGAGATGAAGTCAGAGTTCGAGATGTCAATTATTGGAGAACTTAGCTTCTACCTTGGACTTTAAATCCTACAAAAGGTTGAAGGCATATTTATTTCAGAAGAAAAATTCTTGATAAGTATGTTAAAAAGGTTCCAAATAGAAGAATTTAAACCTATGTCAACCCCCATGACTACTGGATGCAATCTATGTGCAGATGATGGATCGCTATATGTAGATCAAAAACTTTATAGGTATATGATAGGAAGTATGTTATATATAATAGCTTCTAAACCAGACATAATGTTGGCAGTCAGACTAGTGGTAAGATATCAATCAACACCCAAAAAAAATCACCTGTCAGAAACCAAGAAGATATTTAGATACCTACAAGTCTATAATTTATAGACTATGGTATCTGAGAGGTAAATAATTTACACTAGCAACATATACAGATGTGGATTGGGCCATCTGTGTCGATGAGAGGAAAATAACAAGTGGTGGTGCGTTCTATCTAGGAGAGAGTTTGGTGGCATGGATAAGTAAGAAACAAACATAAGTCTCTCTATCCACAGCTGAAGTTGAATACATAATAGTTACAGCTTGTTTCACATAGGTGATGTGGATGAAAAAAACACTTCAAGGCATGAAAATAAACTTCATTGAGGCTATTCCTATCAAATGCGACAATACAAGTGCAATAATCATGTTGAAAAAAAATGTTCTTCATTCGAAGACCAAGCACATCCCTACAAAATACCGCTTCCTCATAGAAAAAGTAGCTGAGAAGGTAGTAAAGATGGAATACATCCCCACAAAGTAATTGATAGCAAACATATTTACAAAACTGCTTGTTAGAGAACCGTTCCAATATCTACAAAACAAGCTTGAGATAGTGTCTACAAATGATGCTCATTAATATGACCCCAAAGGGAGAATTCAAAAAAAAAGGGGGGGAGGGGGATTTGAGTGGAATAGCCAAGGGGGAGACTACATGAGTAGAAAGAAACAAAGAAGAGAAACTACTATCTTATAAAGTTATCATGAATCAGAATAAACCTAGAAGAAACATGATCAAAGACATCATAAGAGTATGAGATCAAGCCCTCTTTGTCGCAAAAAAAAGCTAAATCTATCAGTGAATCAAGTAGAATCACTGTATGGCAAAAAATTACTAGTTAAAATGACACAACCTCGAAGTCAAACATATGTCTCTCTGCACTAGTTCGAGAAGAAATTTCTTCCCTCAAATGAAATGGTGGACTCACAAGGAAAAAGGAGCCTCATCACCCTTAAGAGTGATGCTCGCAATAACCTTTGAAAATATGTAGAGAATATACGAAACCAAAAATTAGCCCTACAAATGAATGATGTTGAGAAACGTGGAATGGTTGAGTAGCAAAAAACCTCAAGTAAATAATCCAACACTACATATATATTGGAATTGCAACATATTGAAAAACACAGAATCCTGCGTCTCTGAGATATGATGCAGTAGAATCTCGAATCATGGCTTTTTGAGATATGGCGTATTAGAATCATGACAAGCACAGTATAATCTTCATGAAGGCACAATGAAAAAAGAAAATGCATGGAACGTTGAGCGTTAAGTTTGGTGCTATCAACATGAATAGTGGTGCAATTGTCAGTAGTAGCGTTATTGTTGGAGCAGTGTTGTTTTTAGAGCAGTGTTATTATTGGAGTAGCGTTATTGGCATCAGATCGTTATGGTATCAGAGTGTTATGGTATGCATTATGGTGATAGAGTGCTATGGTATGTGTTATGATGACAGAGAATTATGGTGTATGAGCACAAAATAATGTGAAATCAGTGTTATTGGCATAGGAGAAATACATCAGATACAACAAGTTTCGTCTTCCTCTCTGTATGAATTGCATCAAAATCAGCGGTTGATTGAACCAAGGCTACTGCACTAATGTCGAACGGGCAGTTTTTGCATTAAGTTGAAACGAGAAGTTGTTGTTGTTGCAAGTAATGTGACTGCTTATGGCCAAAAGTAAGAAGGGCCTCGTCGATGACAGGAGCAGGCGCAAATGGGTAGCCTAGCTATTCAACTGGCGAAGCATGTTTATGGAGCTTGTAGGATTGCTTATACTGGTCATCATGAAGTTTTTCAAGACAAAGATCTGAAATTCTTGACCAAGGTTGTTGAAGTATCATACAATGGAGTTAATTGTTTCCATGGTGGGCCTTTTCTTGCCATCGTGGTTCGTAATCTTGAGGTTATTGTGAGTTGTCACAACATGGTTCTCAAGAACATGGATCCTATTGCACATGCAGATGTTACGGCTATAAAGGAGGCATGCAACAAACTTGGTCAGATTGAGCTGTCAAACTATGAAATATTTGCATCTTGTGAACCATGACCAATGTGCTTTAGAGCTATTCACCATTAAATAATCAAGTGATTGTTATATGGAGTCAAATCAGAGGCAAAAACTTATATTGGCTTTGAGGATTTCATTGCAGATGCATTAAGGGTTACAACATATTACCAAAAATATAATTTGGAGAAACCGCTAGAACTGAGAATCTCGACTTCATTAAAATCCTAGGGGTAGATGTGGTCATCAATTATACGAAGCAGAGCTATGATAAAATCTTCGAAAATTCGATATCGTATTGGACACGATAGGAGAATGCTTTAAAGGAAATGTAAGAGGAATTTGTTGATCCATGGTTGAACTTGCCTTTCCCTCATGAAGCTTTTATAAACTAGATGTTCAACCAGATTTCACCCTACTTAGGATTAGCTTGGTTACAAGTGTTTTCTAGAGGACAGATCCAAAATATACGCATTAGGTGACTTGAATAAATCCATTGAGATTCATGTTATATGATGGCTTGTATAAAGAAAGTATTATATGTTTTGGGTGTGTCAAACAAGATAGTGAGTTGAATATCACATGTGGAAGACTTGTGGAAGAGATATATATTAATACAGATAAGTATTAGGTTGAATTTAATACTTTATCTTATATTATGAATTTATATTCTTTAGTTATATATTTTTAAATTCCTATGGATGGAATGATTGCTACGTAAAATGGGATATCACATGGAAATAGAACCTTTGGTCCTTTAAGACTTTCCTTGGCCTCCCTAATCCAATCCTGAATAACATTCTCGTTACAAGATTTTACAAGGAGAAACTTGGGTTCCAAATATAAGGTGGTTTGGTCAGCACAATAAGGTGGGTTCCAAGTCTTCAGGATCCTTTTAACTTTTGCAGCCAGATGTTTTCTGTCAAGACTATTCTTATGATTTCAGATCATATGATTAATAGGATTGAGTATGTGCATTCCAAATGTTTTCTCCATAGGGATATCAAGCCTAATAACCCTCTTATCGGGATTGGTAGGCGAGAAAATATGGGAAGAATTGGAATGATAAGGACAATGTTTCATGGTGGTTTTATGATTTAGAATTGTATTCTTTAGAGCTATATGATTTCCATGGAAACGCGCTAAGAAGATATTGTCTATAGCAGATGTGTATTGCATAAAATGTTAGGGTCAATACCACACCAACTAAAAAATCGACACATCAACAAACACAAATGGTGCTCCATATTAGAAAATTTATTGAGTTCCAACATAATATGCTTTATTCCCGCTCTCAAATCTCAGATGCTATATCACACCTTGTTTCTCATTGTGTACTTGAGATTTTAATATGTCTCGAAAATAAATCAAAAAAAAAAAAATTCATGTTTGCCTTGTTGTTCATTGTTGCGTTGCTAATCTTGATGTGATGAATTATGGTATTGAACCGATGAAATTAATGTCTCAGCTAGAAACTCTCATCATAGATATTATTGCTAATGCCTACAATATTTCATATGATATTATCCTTTCTTATGCGCACTTGCAATATTAGCAGAGTCAGAAGTGTATTTGGAGCACATTTTATTTATCACATGGAACATCTTCATTATTCTTGTATATTTTTGTCTATGGAGCATTTTTTTTCATCTTTAGCATTACGCAAGTGCAAGGGACGGTATCAAATTTTTTTCTGTATATACATGACATTAAAAACATTTCCAAAGTGTTCTCCCAACAATACTAATATACCATATGGAGTAGAAATCATTTTTGAAGCAATCTTCATCCTCGAGAAATAGTCACTCAAACTAGAGCAGCCTAAACAAGCCATATGAAGTGAAATTCCTTCAATAACATAATGACAAAATGAAAAATATTTATGCAAAACTTAGAGAAAAATAATGATTATTACACAACATGAAGGAATAATGCAATAATTGAAACTCCACTGGAAAAAAAATCATAACCCTCTCCTCATTAATGTCAAAGGGGGAGGTAATGTAATCAGAGGAAGGGAGACACTCCCCAGAATGGAAGGGGAGGACAAATGGGTTTCCATCAATGCCAAAGGGGGAGACTGTTCAAAATATTGGCATTTATGTTATTAACTGAAATAAAGTTAATGTATTTTGAGTTTCATTTTACAAAAGGTTGAAAGTGATGTAAAGTGCAAAGGCTATGCTAATAAATATGAAGGCTAAAAGGTGTCAATAAGGACATAATGTATTAAAAAAAAAAATTACATATATTTCTTTAAACAAAAAAGGTAGACAATACACATCTCATTTTCCACTTGTCATCATTTCTGATTGAGATGATAAAATATCTTTCTCTTTTAAAAATATTTTCAAGACTGAACATAAAGTAAGAGAGCAGTTTTCTATTGAAATCCCAAGAGACAATGTTTCACTTCATATTTTGCAAGGAAGACAAACATCCAAGGAGGATTTCTTACAAAAGGCACAACATAAAGAAGAAAGAATTGTTGTTTTTGAATGTAAGGAAGAAGGGTCTTTGTATGAAGACATTAATGGGCAGTAGCAAAAGAGGAATAATGGAAGATGATAAACAATTCAAAAATGAAGTTTGAAAGGATAATGGTGTATGTGGTAACTAGCATTTGAAACTTGATGTTCTCGTAGAGAAACTTTTGTCCTCTTATATGTTATAGTTTGAAGAGGAACATGTGTTACCTGTTGAGTTAGTAGCCCCATTTTTGTTGTAGCGTACAGGAAATTTGTGGGAGTTGGAGCTTCCTTGGAGGTAGTCACCTCTTGTATGTTGGAACCTACAAAAGTATGATGTAATAAGGAGTAGAATTCTGCCTTCACACCACTTTCAGCCTAATATTTCATGATTTTGTCCCTTCGGGGTTTCCACTCATATCTTGTGTCCTTATGTGATGATTATAAATGGTATGTGAATGATGTTGAGCTCTTGATAAGAAATCTGAAAATTATCCTCATGACACATGCAAAATGAATTCAATGTAACATGAACATGAATTATTAGTTGAGTAATAAATAAAAATATAGTAAAAGTAAAGAATGTTAAATTAATGATTCACCCCCCCCTCTCAGTAACTTTCTATCTTAAATATCATCAAGATATTGCAAAAAATTCAAAGGTATCACTCAGGAAAAATGAGTTTTCAAAGTAAGGGAAACAAATAATAAACCTATGCATGACTGCTCTTCTTGGTTGAGTGACTCCTGCATAAATTCTTCCTTATTTATCCAAGGGATCAGGGGATTTAGGTTTTATTCAAACTAACAATCCATTGTGGAAATAAAAAGGGCCATATTGTTTCAAAAGTACTCTCAAACGATTAATTTCTATGTTGGAAAGAAGTAAATCATACAATAAAACTAAGCATTCTTCAAACAAGGCAAAGTAATTCCAACTAATTCAAAGCTTACCCTTATGTGAGAAAATCATTGAATGCTTCATTTTTTAAAATAGAAGTATAGGCTAGATTACATGTGGATTGATCCTCTAAAAATGTTTAATGCATCATTAAATTTTGATGAAGCATACAAATGTTTAAGACATTAATCATCACCTTTTATGATAGTTATTCTCAAAGAGTTCCGTGGATACTTCACTCTTCCAATAAAACAAGATTACAATTTATTCTCATGTTAATCCTCACATTTGGAATAAATAATAAAATTTTAGTCGTACATATCGTTTTATAAAAACCTCAGAATTAGTTTTGCAACTAAGATAATGATTTAAAGTGTTCTGAATGCTCAAATAATATATGATAAATCAAATCAACTAGAACCATTAATGATCACACCCCTACTTCTTAATAATAAAATGGTGTCTTCATCATTGAATCCTTTTGTAACTGAAAGTAAATATTGTTATGTGGCAAATAATATCAGAGTAAATAACACACTGAGCTTTAATGTATTTGAGAGATGCAATGTTCATTTATAAGAAAACACTCAATATCTATACTTTTTCTTCTCAATTTACATATAGAGCCTTAATATGGTGAGTATTGATACACGATGATGCATTACAAGGAAGCAACCATACCATTTTACTCATTAATAAAATGAATTCAATTTAACACCAAAGCATGAAGGAGAGCAATGAAATAAGATTACAAACATCTACCAAATCACAATATCATAATTATGAATTGATCAAATAAAACACAGGAAATGCTAAGAGGCAAGGGACATTGGACTTTATGCTAGGCCGAAACTACCTAGCTCATGGTCCTTGTAATAATTAAATCACAATCCTAGAAGCCTCAAAAACAATCAATGTCGATCGGATGGAAAATTGTATTAATTCTGATGTCCTGTTACGTAAGCATAATATAAAGCAGAGCTTGGCTCCATTGGTCCCCTTTGGGTCTCATCCGACTGGAAACACGATCTCCTTTCTTAAATCCCTTTATTTCCTATTAAATTTGTCTCCTCTACAGTACAAGGTTTTCCTATTTAAAACAAAAGTATCTCCTAATATTCTGGGTCGAAGGTTAAACAACGAATATAACTTTAGAGTTTTAAATTGATTCTTGAACGAAAATAAGGAGAGTAATTCTTTGACTAGATTTCCATCAATCATGAGGTTCCATAAAAAAATATTTTCCAGTATCAAATCATGAAATCCTTGCCATAGTATCCATGTGAATAACGCACTATTGATGAACCTTGTGACTTATAGAAAACAGTTGACCAAGTGCTTCACCCTCACTTTATGCATTGTATTGAAGATGTGGGTGCATTTAAAAAAACACAGCACCATATTCAACCTTTGCTTCACAAAATCGATATTCTTGATTCTTTTCATGGCATGTTGAAATATAAAAATCATGGAGATGGGAACAATAACTGTATGCATGAACAAGAACCACATTGTTGGAACAAGAATTGTATGAATGAACAAGAACCATACTGTTGGAATAGGAATATCACACCTATCACAAAGATAACCTGTTATTAGTGACATTTTCACACAATCTCTTCAAATCATTAGAATAAAGTAAATTCGTTGAATGATAACATGTTACCTCTTAATGGCTCTATAATGGTTGAACAATGTACATAAGAGGATGGTAATAATTACAAAACTAGGTGAAGACATAAGAGATCCTTGGAAAAAGATGTAAAAATATAGAAAAAATGGAGGCTCAACACTCCCCCACACCAATCTCTTTGCATGTTCTCATGCAAGCCAAACCTTAAGACAATGACCAAAATTTTCAAAAATGCGAGGTTATGGCGTAGATCCCTGTTGTATTGATCGAAATATTCAAGTTCGTTCCTCTCCTATTTTTGGACATTTCAATCTCTCATTTTAAAATCCTATTAATAACAGCATACTATTTATCTCGTTTAATATAGTTCTTGGCAAGCTTCTGCAATTTCTTGTTCTTTACACTCAACTTGTTTTTTTTTACATTTCATTTTAGTACTGAGTGCTCTCAAATCTTCATTCTCTTCCTCAAGAATAGTGAGCTTCCTTATCTTCCTTTTCAACATCTTTATTGTCATGTCTTTCTTCCTTAAGGTATGTCCATCGATGGAATCTCTTAGTTCATGTTGATTTGTGGAATAAATATCAATAGTTTCTGCTACGGGAGGATCAAATGGAAAATCAAACCATGAATTTACCTCTGCTATAGGAGTTTCAAATTTATTTTTTGCATCTACATTACTTTTAATTATATCTATATTTATACCAGGATCATTGAGCTTAATATTTGTTGGAATCTTGATTTGAGACATGAATTTCACAGTAAATTCTTCAAACCATCATAGTTTATCTCCCTCTTTATCAGTGGCATCTTCATTATCCATCATCACTTCTTCTCCTCTTTTTTTGGATCCATATCAGCTATTTGAGGCTGTATGATTTTAGAAGGATGTCAGCGGGTTTTCATCGTACTTTGTGTAATCTTGTGTCCAATGGTAGGGGTTTGAGGTTCAAATGGTGAGGTTTCATGGGTTACAAGGGTTTCTATTTTCCTCCTCCTAAAATATTTAGTGTATGAGGAGAAGGTATACACTTGATTCCATTTGGGATTATTTCCTTCCTCACATACTTCAACATGAAGTTGGGCGTTAAGTTTTTCAATGAATATTATAAACCCATTATGCTATAGATAACCATCACTACTATCATTTCATATGACTAATTCATCCATAACCAATAATTTAATAAGCTTGTAATGGTAAAATCTAGCCCTAGGGTTTTTAACAACTTTATGGACCCATTGTGACATCTTATGTAAACTCTTTAACAAAAAATAATGGACATTGATCTTCTATTCTCCAGTAATTTGTAATAACAACCCAATATGATACAGAAAAGTTGTTGCACACTTGCCTTCACAGCTCAAATATTTTCGACGGATGAACAAAAGGGTGCACCATTCATCATCAATCTAGGAAGGTGATATCCCTTTCACCAAATTAACTTCCTGGTTACTGATTTGAGAAATTGCATGCTTAGCTGTTTATATATGATTTTTCTTTTAAAAAATTAAATCCCTTTAGAGGGTAGGCCAATCACTCTAATGATAGTTTTCTCATTCACACTCATAACCAAATATCTAATTCAAGCTATTTTCCATAAAACCCTCATGAAAACTACAACTCAACCTCATCTTTGGACCCCTGAAACTTAGCCATGAATTATGTCATCCTTCCTTAACCAATTGTTTCTTGCATTCATTATATTCGACAGTTTTCTTGATCCCCTTTATGGAATATGGCTCATGGTGATCATACTTCACTTTATTCATGTCTTAATAATTACAAACATTATATGAAATTAGGGGTGAACTGGATGATTATTGATTGGAAAAAAATATAAAACTCAACAATTCTCTAGTGACATACTTAAATAATATATTGAATCAGACGATCTTGAAAAAATTCGCAAGTCGATTCATCCTTTTCTCAAGCAACATATCTAGTCATGATGACCATTGGATAAGATCTTCAAGTTGGTTTGATGGAACTATTACCTGAGGGAAGAATGTAATAATCATAGGGGATGACAGTAATGTGGTTATAAGAATAATTTTTATCATGAAAACGATTCTAGAAAAGCCTCATTGGACCTCCATTCATAACATAATTACCTTATTCAATGAGCATTGGATCAATGTGTGTGGGAAGTATCACGAGAATTCGATAAACACTCCAAGGATGTAGACTATATCATGATTACAAAGTGAGGGAACTGCTGACATGGACACTTGGCATCAATATTTCAAACACATAAAAATATATGCTTATAAATCAAATATACCATTGTATTTTCATTGAAATTCTAAGGCATAGATTGGAGTACCTTACCATGACATATGATAAGAGAATAAACAAAAAATCACGGAAGATTGCAGGGAGTGAAGGATGCTTAAATATTAATGGACATACTATAGCTCCCAATACGAAAGTGACAAATCTTATCATGACAAAATATGACCAGTAAGGAAATATTACCGTACCTGATACATCATGCTTCATTTAAACTATTTATAGATTCTATGACATCATCATCACAGTGCCAACTAAACCATGCTACACTCCTTATGAAAGCATTGAGAGTGGGTATATCCAAGGTGCAGGGACAATAAAATTATCAGGGGTGGACATCTCTGATGTGAAAGGAAAACCAAGGAAGATTTCTCACATATTTTACTTTTCAAAAATCAATTCAAGGTATCAAAAATAAGGTGCAAATTATATCATCAGGACAATGGTAATTGTTCAAAACAATGTGCCATAAAAGACTATATATTAGCTCCCGTTGCATGAAAAATGCATAATTGTTGTATGTCTTAAATATACTTCGTGATTTGTCATAGATATTTCCAGAATTCCATTATGTGTTCCCTATAATTAGAGACTCATTAACATCATTGACTAAAAAAATGTCTTTTCACGAAGACTGCAATTTCAGAAACACTACAATAGTGTTCCTATACCTACTATAGTAATCTTGCATGCATACCATGTAGTGATTATTAGAGGCAACTATAATTGAAAGACATTGGTGTTTACCAAACACCTTGTGAGTATTCATCAATAGGTGATTCATCACTCTAAATACCTCATTACGATTAAAAGTCAATTATGATGCCAGAAAAGGGGAACATAAAATAGGAGAAGATAACATATTCCTAGATAGATCAGAAAATTCTTTATTGGTCACTTGAAATATTGTTGTCACCCAGGTGCAAGAATTAATTTCTCCTTATTCCAGAACAGAGAATTACCTACAGTAAGGGTACCACATCCATTAAATATTTTCTTAATTTTGAAGAATATAACTCCAAAGCATTATTCCAAAAATGTATTAAAGCCATTCTCCAATAGATAAGATGACGAGTTTTAGGGAAAGAAAAATATGACTAAGTAAATCATAGTGTGCAATTAACTTTAATACCACATACATGGCCATTACTTCCCCGAGGTATCTATAACCTCAATATGGGTGTCCTTTAAACCAACTAATTTCCCATGTCCCACCTACTATATATAGATTCATATTCATTGATTTGGTTTAGAAATTAAATGAAGGCCATTGTCCTCACTTGGTAACTAGATAATGGAAATGTAATTCACAAGAACTAAAAATAATGAATATGTGAGTTCGTGATGTGACCTTATGTCCTCCATATTTGCAGCTGAAATCCATTACTCTGGATTGGTAACCAGTAGCGGTAATGTCATTCATGTTATGTCATATGATAATGATAGGTCAGATAATAATGGGACCTCCTATCCTTCAACCAATATTTCTATATAAAATATTATTATGATTAAATTTAAAAATTATTTAATAAGTGAGGAGGCAGATCTACTCCTTAAGAGTACAGGATGGCATCAAAATTTTTTAATGACTAATATTTACTGGTTATTCCATATACCATAGAGATTAATTTTAAATAATACATCTCTAATAAGGACTAAAATATTCCTCAAGTTAATAATGATAGGGTTCTCATAAGAGCTCATTATGGTTTTAGAGGATTGGTGTGCCATAGGAGAGTTTTTCAAAAATACCTACTAAAAGAAACTTTAAAAATATTTCTCAAATAACAACTCATTAGAGTGACTAAACTAGAAGATTGATCATGGTCACTTTACATAATAATGAGGTATTAGAGTGAATCATACTCAACAAGCCTTACCATACATGTGTGTGTTAATAACCAATGGTAATCAAATGAAGTTTCAATAACTATGCTTTGGGAGACGTAGCCTGAATAGCGTTGTTTTAATGTCCTTATTAATGATAAGGAATTCATTGATTTATTGATTTATTCCTTATATCCTACCCAATATTAAGAAATATAATAATTCCTTTTAAGTATAGGATTACTTCCAATGAAATTGTGTGTGTAACAAAATGAGAATCCAAATCATTTCAAACTTGAAAAATATATTCAAGAAAATACCAAAACATGAGGAACTCAATGCATTAACTGATGTAATGCTAGAAAATGTCGAATAATAAAGGAGGAGTGGGTGCCAAAAATCATCTGAAACCAATATTCAATGGGATCCACATATTCTCAATCATTTTATTCATAGTAATAATCGATGTATCATTCCATTGTTATGCCATGCAAATCTTCAAAGTTTCTCTAGTTGACTCCTAAAGTTCAAGTTGGATCAGATGGTAAATATGGCGGGTGCTCTTTAATATTTGCTTCTGACGGTGTGTGATCATGAAACATGATCCATAGTTCTTCAATTTCCCCAAGACAATATTCTTGATATTCATGAATCTTTACTTCCATAGGAATATATCTATTTATAATTTATTCCAGAATATGTTCTTCCTAAGAACTAGAGACCCCAAATTCTGTTCAGATTTGAAATAGTTCTTAGAGTAGCATAAAACTACTTGGAATTTTTCTTGCTATCTGGTACGTCTTGTTAGCACATGTATTAGAGCAGGGGATTGTTACAACATCGGAAAACTAGAAAATCACAGTAACTCAAAAACTTAATTTGCAGTTTAAACGAAAAAAACCAGGCTTGTTAGCTCTCTCGAAATATTGTCCAGTATGTTTCATCAAGCAAGAGAATCACAATAAAAATATCATTCGTAGTAAATTAAATAAACCAAGCATCACATCAAAAAAATCATTTGGATTAAAGGAAAATAGACTAGGGTTGTGAGCTCTCTAGCAATGTCGTCCAGTATGCTTCAACTGCAAAAGGGACACACTAATGTAAAAATTCATTTGCAAAAAAATTGAAAAAGGTGTAGTATGATAGATCCTCAAGGCCTTATCCTTCAAGTGCCTCCCTAGAAAAAACACTAAAATGTCAAGCGGTATAAATGCAAGATTTATGTACCAACGTTTAATATTTCAATCTGGGTTGCATGAACTTAGAGGTGCAAAAAAATAAACTCTAGAATAAGACCTCAGGGATCTATGAAATGGAAATCAAGCTCTTTCAAACAATTCAAAGTGTCGCTCAAGAAACAAGACTTTTCAAAGTAAGAAAAACACACAGTAACCCTACTCTTGGATACTCTTCTGGGTTGAGTGACTCCTGCATAAAATTTTCCTAAGTCATCCAGGGGACAAGGGAATGCAGGTTTCATTCAAACTGACAATCCATTCTAGAAATAAAAATGGAAATATTTTTTCAAAATCCCTCTCAAAGGATTACTTGCTATGTTGCAAACAAGGAAATCATGCAATAAAACTAATCATTCTTTAAACAATAAAAATTAATTCCAACTAATTCAAAGCCTACCCTAATCTAATAAAATCATTGAATGTTTTATTTTTATTACAGAGGTATTCTAGATTATATCTACATTGCTTCTCTCAAAAAATGTAATGCAGTATTATGTTGTTTTGAATCATACAAAATTTTATTACATCAATCATAACATTTGACCAGAGATATTCTCAAAGAGTTTTGTGAATAGTTCACTCTACCAATAAAACAATATTACAATATCTTCTCATGTTGATCCTAGCATTTGAATTCAATATTAAAACATTAGGCATAGATATCCTTTTCTCAAAACCTCAGAATCAGTTTCAGATGTGAGATAATGATTTAAAGTGTTCATGAATGCTCAAAGAATATATGATAAAAAAAATCAACTAGAACTCTTAATGATCCAAACCACTAGACATTTATCTACATTATAGAGGCATTAAGAGGTAAAATGTTATCATTCTATGAATTTCCTTTGTTCTAATGGTAACAAGTTAATGTGGTTATTTCATTATGGTACAATATGTATTGGATAGTGATTTGTGTGGACTACTATCTCCTTTCCCATAAGATAGTGCTTCCACTTCTTCAGATCTTGCACCATGGCATAAAGATCCTTATCATAGGTACAGTAATTAAGAACTGCCCCATCAAAAAATTCATAATGGTATCATACAAAGCTTCTTCCCTGCATCAAGACAAATCCCATAGCATACCCATTTGCATATGTATCCACTTTGAAAGGTTAGTGTAATTTTGGTAATGCCAAATCTGGTCCTTAACTAATGTTTTTCTTTAAGTCCTTGAAAGTCCTTTGGTGACCTTTTCCCCACTGGAAACTCTTACCACTTGTTGTTATGGTGTGGAGTGGTGATGCTACTAATGAAAATGAGGCTATGCATTTCCTCAGGTATTTTTATACCCCAAAGAATATCCTGACCTCAGAGACATTAGTAGG
Organism: Pinus albicaulis; assembly: GCA_034641835.2. Taxonomy (NCBI): domain Eukaryota; kingdom Viridiplantae; phylum Streptophyta; class Pinopsida; order Pinales; family Pinaceae; genus Pinus; species Pinus albicaulis. The sequence continues at coordinate 1,639,451,372 of CM076580.1, forward strand.
CACAGGAAGTTTCATGATGGCCTCCATATTGCAAGGATCTATCTTTAGCTCTCCTCCACCAATCACATACCCATGATACACCAAATAATGTTGCGAAAATTCACACTTCTTCAGATTTTCTAGGATCTCGTTCTTCTTCAATGTTTCAATAACATGTGTAAAATGTGAAATATGCTCCTCCCAAGTAGCACCATATACAAGTATATCCTCCAAATAGACAATAACAAATCAATCTATGAAATGGTTCAGTACATCATTCATTAATCTCATAAATGTAGCTAGTGGATTACATAGGGAAAATGGCATACATAACCAATCATACAAACCTTGCTTGGTTTTGAAGGCAGTCTTCCATGTATCTTTTTCTCTTACTTGAACCTAGTGACATAGACACTTCAATTCATACTTGGTGAAGTACTTTTCTTGTTGAAATTGAGCTAGTAGATCATATTCCTCAGTAGGGGTTATTTTTTCTTTAGTGTGATTTCACTCAACACTTTGTAATCTATACGTATTCATGAAGTCCCATCCTTCTTTGGCACAATGATGATGGGTGACCCAAAGGGTGATGTACTCGATCGAATGACACCCTATTCTAACAACTCCTACACCTATTTCTTCACCTCAATTTATTCTATAACACACTTGTTGTACATCCTAATATTTGGCAATGGGGAGTCTGGAAATAGTTGGATGTCATGGCCCACTTCTCTCTTAGGTGGTAACCCTTTAGGCTCTCGGAAAAAATCCTTGTAGGCACATAAGAACTCCTCCAATTGTTGGTTTTGTTTTTTATTACACCGCTCCAGGGATGCCTTACTTCTTATTGACTCCTCTTCAGACTAAATTTCTGGTAAAACAATAAAACATACTTCTTTCTAGAGTTAATCAATTTCTTGGCTTGATTGGAACTTACCAGTGAATTTCTTGACTTTCCTTTGTGTGCATTGATAAGGAAATATTTTCCATCCTTGTGTTAGTCTCCTATACCAATAGGTTTCATTTTTCATGATTGTCTTGATTGAACTATGGAATATGTTCAAACCTTCTTTCTTGAGCAAAGGTGTTCCATATTCTTGAAAAACCAAAAAAATCAAAAAATTTAAAAAATATAAAGAGGGTATACCCTAAAAGAAAAATCAAAGGGTAAGAAAAATAAAATGGTCAAAAAAGAGAAAGAAATGAACCCCAAGAAAAAATAGACCAAGGAAAGTGTGCAAATCCAAATGCCACTACTATTTCATTTTTTGTAATAAACAAATTGTGTGGAACTTGTATTTTAGGCCACAATTCATGAATAGTCAAACTGTTTAAGCTTGGCTAGTTCATTTTTCAATTTCATGTTATAGATTAGAGAATAAATATCTGACCAAACAGTTTAATCTTGGCATATAAGTAGATAGGTAGAGTGAATAAAAGGTGCTCAACAGTTCAATTTGAGCCCTTGGATGTAATAAGGGTAGAGATAGATAGATTTATCATGTAAAAAGAAAAGATTGATAAGGGTTTGCAAGTCTAAATGCACCCTAATAAAGAAGAGAAAATGGTAGTGTCAAGTAGATAGGGTAGGTAGATGGTGCTGCAAAGTGTTATCTGATGAATGATGCTGCTACATGTTTTTAATCCTTTACTTTCATCACAAATACTAAAGCAAGAAATACACTGGAAAATCATAGCAAGCAAAGTCAAACTCATTAACTTCCCTCATCACTTTTCCCTCAAAAGTTTTACTAATTTCCCCCAAAATACTAAGGTATTTGGAGATCAAAAGGGCTCAAGGCATTTCCTTGACTTTTGGAGGGACCGGACCCTCGGCCTAATGATCAAAAAGACCTAAGTACTTGAGATAATTCATCATTATAATCATTCACCTTTAACATTGTCCTAAGTAAAATTCTATTTGACTTAGGAAAATCATGCAAAATTCCATAAAAAATCCCTCAAAATAACTTACTATTCTAAGTTGAAGTGTTGAAGATAAGATATTGCAATTTACTTCAGAAGTTATCACTTTATTAGATGTGCAAAGTGTTTTGAGTTCCCTTGTCCCTTGGTCATATTAATGTTTAACTCTATTTTACTAAATCCCTAGTCAAATGCCCAATCCTAAGTATATAACTCCTTTTTTATAAATACCCCAAAGACCCCTCTATTATAAAGTTTAACCAAAGTAATTATTTCCCCTTGCATTCCAATAAAACCCACTATATAAGCCCTTTGGTTAAATTATATCTTTATATCGTAAACCCGCCCCTATGGTAAGTTAAATAAATTTGTTAAATTACCATATAATAAAATAAAAACATATATATGAAAAATAAACGTTAAACATACGATATATATGTTTAAACCCGAAAATATAAATAAAACCTGAAGTTTTTCGAAACTAAACTTTGGAAAATCCCGCGCCAACGTGGCTCATCCACCTGGCATTTCACCCGACTTTTTAACCCCACCGCGACCCCTATTTCCTTTATAACCATGGAATTAGTTAATTATTTGAATTAACTAATAATCATACCTTTCCGCCGATTATATGCCCCCCGGGATGTTTAAATAGAGTTAATTGTGTTTTAAAACCCGCCGGGCCCGCACACGAAAACCCCACCATATATTTGTCCTTTCCGCCGTCCGATCTCCCACTGTAAGATCTACGGCTAGCGTTCATCCCACTACCCATCCCTTGTCAGCATTTTAACCAGCGGGGGATTAGTGGTATTTGACTAGTCACCCGTCCACGCGTCAACAACTTTGTGGAATCGTTGCCCTCGCGGTTAATACCGCCTTTGCTTATAAGCGGTGCGGGGACTTACTACTTACCGCCCGGCCCCTCCACCATACGTCAGCTCGTACATTGATGACGTCACTCCTCGAAAAACTAAAAAACCCTTTTAACTTGTAAATAAAGCCAATTTTCATGTTTTTTCCGTTATTTTCGTTATTAAACGCGACTGTGCTCTATGCTACGTTTTTCGAATTTTCATTGAAATCCACTGTTCCATTCAATTTTGCTCCATACATCCGCCAGACCTGCGTTCAAGCGTCCTTCTGCTATCGTCTCTTACCTGTTAAGAACCATCTTTCTTCCAAAAACAGGTATTTATCCTATTCCGCCCCGAACTGCAAGTAAAACTCTGTTTTCTTTGTTTTCTTCTGAATTAGTGATTAAAAATCATCACTGAGATCTTCCCAGAGGTTTTAAAACTGTGTAATTGCTCCCTGAACCTACAAATTGTGCCAATTTCCTTCATTTTCGAAATCACGCCCGGCCTATGAAGAAAACCAGAAACCTCCATTTTGAATCCACAAGAACCAAAATGGAGGCCCCGGCAGCTTTGAATATAACTCCGCTGAATGCTCCTCACCGTGAATTGGAATATTTACCTTTGGTAGATAGAGATTTTCAGATTAAAGACCTGCATTTTGATGAAAGCCCCCTTCTGATTATTTGTCGCTGCAGAGACGATTATTCAAAGGGGCAAGATGTCATTGGACTGTGGGAATCCAATCTCCCAAGTTACCTCATCCCCTCAGTCATCAATTTCCCAGAAATTATCCACTATTGCCATTCAAACTATGATCCCACTCAAAGGGCTGTAATAGCTCCTGATCAGAGTGTTCTATTCCCCATTACTCCCCAGGCCATCAATCAAATGCTACACTTTGAACCTGACCGAGAATTGGCACCTCTGTCTATGGAAGAATTGATTGAGAAGACTAGGCAATTAACTTCAAAAAAGCTAAAATCCATGTGCCAGATTTTCATGTTGCCTGAGCATCAACCTAAGGGGTCTCCTCCCTATGGTTTTTATTATTTCAATCAATTGGGAAGACTCATCCTCAATATGATATCGTTTGTCTTGGGTTTCAACACCAGTGAATATGTTGATGAGATAACCTTGGTTTTGCTATCCATTTTTACCCCTGGGCAACTTCCTGAGATTAAATATGACTTTGCCTCCTTCATAGCCAACAAGATCCATGATCAATTCATGAGGCTAGATGATGAAAAAGTTTTTAAATATTCCTCAGTCATCTATCATCTCATTATCTACTATCAGTCAGAAAAGTTCCCTTTCCCTGTTCAAAAACTTGATGGTAAGGGAAACCAAAGGTCAGTTATATTTTGGTCTCCCATAATTCATTCTTATGAGTCTCCCTATTCCTATTCTGAGTTTATAGATCTTTTTGTATATCCTGCAACTACATTGTTCACAGGGTTTCCTCCCCCAAGACTCAGTAATGAAATAAAGAAGACCTTGCAACTTTCAAGGACATATAAAGTTGGGGATTGGTATTTGTATCAAAACCATACAGTCATCAGAATCTATGATGTGAATTACATCCATTCAAGTTACCAAAGTATGTACCCATGAGACTATTTGCCTTGGAATATTTCAGGCAAATGAACAATTCAGATGTGATCCATTTTTGTAGTGTGAAAAAGAAAGCTCAACTCCGGATTAAAAGCCAATTAGGTCCCTACATCTACAATTCTAGAGAGGCTGAACGAGAAGCAGAGGATATATTACAAAACCGCTGCAAATTTCAAAGAAGTTTTCGTTGGGTTCCTTATGACCCATTTGGTTTCATCTGTGAAAAAAGATTAAAGAACAAATCTGCCCCTTATATCCACCACAAGATTCCTGATATAGAGCAATATGCTAACCAAGATGAATTGGTGGAAAAAACACTTATTGAAGAAGAAAGTGCAGAAGAAAAAATGAATAAAGTTATGAAAGATCTTCAAAAGAAATATGACCTAGAATCTTATGGTCAAGTGTAGGTACCCCAAATTGGTACATCTTCAGTAGCAAATCCACAGCAGAGATTGCAGGAAGGAAGTCCACCAGTGGCAGCAGAGACAAAAGGTAAAGGAAAGGAACCTGCATTACAGGTGATTGAAACTTTAGTCATGACAGAGAAAACACAAACTTCCAAAGCACCTGAAGAATCACAGGTTTCTCCCACTCAGGCAAAGCACACACAAGTTCCAGAGTTGCAAACTCCATCAAATGTGGAAATAGGAAAGAAAAGGCAGGTTCCAGACACCACTCCTCCAAAAGAAACCTCACAGGTGCATCAAGCTAAAAAACATAAATCAGATCCACTTCCAGACGTGGAAATCATAGATGAAGTGTTTGATGATGGGAGGGAAGACAGTCAACAAACTGGCACAGTTAGTGAAACAAACACAAGACAGAAAGGGAAAGCTTTACAAAATCAATTAAGTACTGAGGTATTCTCTTTCAGACCACCAAAAACAGATACAGGGGATATTAAAAGAACCTTCATTAATATCAAAGCAAAGAATGATCCATTAAAAATGAAGGTATATGATCAATATATGAAGATGGCTCCCCATAATCAGGAAAGGCTAATGTCAGCATTTGACATGTCACAAGGAAAAATGATAATGAGCCACTTCAAGTCAAAGGTGCCAAAACCCATTACTGCAGCTGACTACATCAGGACAAATTTTGAAGTTTTGGAAAAGGATATCCATCCTCTGGACCAGATAGAGCTACACAGACAAACTGGGGAAATGGTCTATTCTACTCTTACCAATAAGGCCATGGCAGCTATAACGCTGCAGGATTCTTTGAATAACACAACTGCACAATTGCAAATTGAGAAGGCCTCTTCACAGGCCAAAGATAACATAATAAAGTCTTTAGAAGACATAATCATTGGTTTGGGTCACAACCCCAAAGACATTAAAAGTATTGAGGCATTAATAAAGAAGAAAGATGATGACATAGTTGCACTGAGAAAGCAGCTAAAATTGCCAGCCTCAAGGCACCCTCAGACCCAAGAAGTTCTAAAGGGGAATTCACAGGAAGAAATAATGGAGTTGCTCCTAAATATGACTGAGCTACTAAGTGAAACGGAGAAGGAATTGGAACAAGCTTTGCAGGAACAGGAAACTATCAGGCAGACATCAACCACAGGTACTACAACAACAGGTCAGCAAACACAGCCATCCCAGGTAAACACTTCTGGTTTGAGTTCTGATGAATTAATAAAACAAATGGAAAGTCTACAACTAAGGGTCACAGAACTTCAAACCACGAAATTGAAATTAGTAAAATTGGAGGAGAAATATGATACATCTAAAAAGATAGTTGCTGATAACACCAGGGAAATAAAAAGATTAGAAAAATTGGTTCAGGCTTTGGAAAAAGATCTTTCATTGGAAAAGCCTTTAAAGGAAATAAATGACATTCTTTGGGGTAATATCATTGAGTTAATAAAGGGTATTTGGCCCTCTATTCAATCTATTTTTGAACAAAATGATTTGGTTAAAATAGCCCAAGAAGAAATAAACAGAACCAGAAATGAATTAAGAGGCAGGCCTGAGCAGGCCAATCAGCTTATTCAATTTTTGAACACCCGGACAAAGCAACAACTTGCAGTTTTAGGGATTGAGGACAAGACCGGCACAGTTTTGGAAATAAAGAGAGTTTTCATCAAAAGAACTTTCATGCAGAATTTAGAAAGGAAGTGCACAAATATTTTGGTTGATATCAATATTTTCAGAGAAAAATTTCAAGCTTTGTTGGACAGTGGGTTACCAAGTCCTATGCTCTCAGAGGATCAAATAATGGACTTGGAAACCTATGTAAAGAAAATAAATGCTCATGCTCAAAATACAGCTGCTTGTTCTCCTAGTTTACCACAATCAACATTACCAACAGGAAGAAATATCTATGATAGAGTGAGGAATTTATTTCATTTGGAACATGAAATAAAGTATCTATTTCCTAATGAGCCCACGTTTTACAAACTCACAGAAACAGATGATACATTGAGAAAACTCAAAAGGACTGTGATACCAGATGATACATGGTGGAGAGACTTATTAGAAATTCTATAAAAGTTATTTTCAGGATGACAATTTATCTTTACTATCAGGTAAATGGTAAAAATGAGTACAGATGAAAGAGTATCAGTTACACAGGTTAAAGAGTATCCGTAAAGACAAAGAGTATCAAACAAGCAAAGAAGTTACTCCAGAAGACAGCAACAAACCCTTTTTCAGCACTTGCCCCCAGCACATCCATAAAGAAAGGAAACAGCACATCAGCAGTTACCTATTATTCTATCTACGAGACCATTTGTCTCCTGTTTACTTGTAAATTACTCCTTAGTCACCCCAAATTATGGGCTAGGATAGTGTGAGATATTTTCAATTATTTAGTGTATAAATAAACCCTCAAAGAGAGTATTGAGGGTGGATTCTATTACTCTGTTGTAACATTGAGATTTTCGGAATAAAAGCAAGTTGGAGAAATTTATTCGTGGCTTACTGGATGACGATTTAAAGCACTAGACTTGTTGCAGGATTCATGTGTTGGACTACAGTTCAATAAGTCTTTCTACCCTCTGTCTAAAGTTTTATATTAGTTTATAATATCATTATGACCATTTCTGAATAATTTACATAAAGGATTGAATCAGAATTTACTTAATTGTACTATGATTTCAGATGTGATTTGTTCTTAATGTTTTCCTCTAAATTAGTTATAAGCGTGAATTCTTAAATGCTCTTGCTTTGCTAATTTAAACATTGTTGATTACTATAATAAATAATTCTTCATTGCTCTTTGTTTGTAATCATCTCATTCCTTTCTTTTGAACATGGTGAAAGATTCTTAGCTGCCTTTGATCCCTTCAAATTCATCCCATCCACTTTAAATTTTAAGGATTATTCTCTGTCTAGCTATCTTGCCCTGTAATACCATCTTGTGTTTAGAATAGAAATCCAGTAAAGCCATCCTTTGAATCCATAGCCCAATGGACTGAAAGCCCTCAACCTTGCCCTTAGTTTGTGGATTCCACCATTTTCCCAAAACAAAATCTTGAATCTATAACTAGCCTAAAACCTCCAAGAACAAAGATAAATCATAAAGAGAGAGCCCTCTCTGGATGCAGATTGGCTAGATTCTGCATCTAAAAGGTTGGTTTGTGGTTACCTCGGGTATACTTTCCTCTTACACAACTTCTAGGAAAACCTGAGTGATAACATAGTGGCGACCATACTGGGGATCCGAATCATTTTATTGATACTATTGTTTGATTTATAAGCTATGGACAGAGTCTGAAGATCAGCCAGGTAGCCTTTGAAATTGCTTTTGCTCTGCAATTGCAAAAGTAAATAAATGTTGCTTCAGTCTATCTCTGATTTAGCTTATATATTGAATCTTAGTTTCAAAATATTCAATCAGATTCTCTAGTTTAACAGATCTTTGAGAAAATTTTAATCACACATCATTATTTCTTGAAGAATTTGTAGAAGTTGTATTCATTCTTTCAATTAAAATCAAAAATTCAAAAAACACATAGTCTAGGAAAATTGGCTTCAGAAAGGATTCGACATACTAGGTCAAACCCTGACCCCAATCCACCACCAATATTTGAAAATCCAAATCTGATTCCTAGGATTCTTAGAAGACAAGGAAGTCAAGAAAGTTCGGAAAGAGGAAGTCAAGAGAGTTCAGGAAGTTCTAGGCCACTTTCTAGATCTGCATCTTGTCCCGTGAAAATTATATATATTGATGAAATTCCTTTTGATGCACGATTTGAAACATCTTTATTTGTGAATTTTTCTGAAACTGAATTATCCAGATTAGTTCCAGATCCATTGTTCTTTGAAGATTTGCAATACAGATTTGTTTCACATCATCTTGACAGAGAATTACATAACTCTATTCAGTCTGAACAAACCTTTGAAGAAAGTTCAAACATCTCTGTAATTACTGAAGCATCTCCAAGTTCAATCACTTTTTCTCAAGCTTTTCAGACACCTGTCATCCCTTCTACTCCTCCATCTCCTCCTGCCAGACCATCAACTCTTATTATCCGACTTTATCTTCCAATGGCTAATCGATATGCCCCTTTACAGTTACCAGCCAACCCTCCAGCTTTAACTCAAGATTATCAAAGTAAGATCACACCTTTTGATGGATCAGGTACTTACACAGCTCAACAACACACCAAAAGGATGACTGATTACTTTGAGTTTTACGAGATTGATACTGATAATATCCGAATGAGAATTTTCGTTCAGAGTCTTACTGGAGAAGTTAGAACTTGGTTTAGGGCCCTTGCCCCGAACAGTATTGCTGATTTAGAAGCTTTGTATAGGGAATTTTTGAACAGATGGGAGAAGAAAAAGGATCCTCTTCAGATCTTATCAGAATTTGAGAAATTAAGAAGAAGACCTAACGAAACCGTACAAGATTACATCATAAGATTCAATGAAGCATATAATGCAGTTCCTCAAAACCTAAGACCCCCACCTGACTCTGTATTGGTCAAATTTCCAGATGGTTTTGACTCAGATATAGCTTATTCCCTCAGGGAAAGAGCTCCCCAAACATTAGAGGAAATGCAAAGCATAGTGGTGAGTGTAGAAGCAAATCTGATAGAAAAACGAGCCAGAGCTAGGGTAGAAAGAAGAATGCCTATGAATGAAGAACCTTCAGCTTTTGAAAAGAAGCTGGATGTAATCATTAAAGGTATGGAAAGATTAGGAGACAGAGTGGAGACTATTGAAAGAAATTCTTCTACTGATAATCAGAATGTTGCAAGAAACCCAAACTTTAGGAGAAACCTGAATCAAAATAGTGGAAAGAATGTCCCTGACCAAAACATTAGGCCACCTTTCCAAGAAAACTTTGTTGAAGGTTCAACTTCTGAAGAACCTACAGAAGATGTAGAAATAAACAATGTAACTGATGACAAAAATGAACTAGAAGTCTTCCTATCCCAGGATGATCAAGAGAATCACATCCTTGAAACATTCCAAACTCATTCAGGTGAGACTTTTGATTTCAAGGAAGGCTATGACACAGCAATTTATGAGGTTCATAAACAGTACAACTTGAGAAGTAGACGGATTGATGTACCAGAGAATAGAAAACAGAAAACTACAAAACAAAATGTCAAAGGTAAAGTCAACATACCCCCTGTACAAAACAATCCTCAAGTACAAATTTTGTCTAGAATAACTCCCAACTCTTCAAATCCAATAATTGAAGATGTCTCTGACAACCAACCAAACAACAAACAACAGTCTAATACTTTTCCTCCTATGGGAAACGTAGAAGAATCAGTAGAGGTTAGTCCAGAAACATCTTCAAAACAAAACTTCATTCATGAAAAAGAGAAAAACATTGAAGATCCAAAAAACAGAGAAAACCCAACTGTGCAAAACACTAAAACTCAAATAGAAAAACCTTTCAATCTAGAGGCTGAAATAGGCAAACTAAAGATAGCTGTTCCTTTATCAGAATTGGCTAAACATGATGTCTATAGAATTCAGATTACCAAGTCCCTAAACATTAACATTACTGGATTGGATGATTCAGTAAACATTCTTGATGATCAACCCAAACTTCTTTTTGGCCCTAAGGTTAATGGCAAACCAGAAAGTGGAGGAACTCCTCCGTTTTATGTAAGCCTGAATGTTCATGACAAGATACTCCATAATGCAATGCTTGATTCTGGAGCATCTCACAATTTGATGCCAAAAGAAGTAATGGAAAGATTGAATCTAGATATTACCAGACCATACAAAGATCTGTTTTCATTTGATTCTAGTCAGGTAAAATGTTTAGGTTTGATTAAAGATTTATGCGTTACTTTGGTACAATACCCTGCTAAGTATGTTTTAATGGACATAGTAGTTGCTGATATTCCACCTAAATATGGTATGTTATTGTCTAGATCTTGGGGTGCTAAACTGGGAGGGTCTATTCAACTCGACATGTCATATGCCACTATTTCAGTATTTGGTCAGCCTAAAAGATTATATAGAGAAACCTTGATGAAGTATTTGGTCAGTAGCCATGAGAAGCCTGAAAACTTCCCTGTTTACTCCGTACATTCTGATATGGATTCTTTTATTTTATACAATTCTGAGTTAGATCTCCCTACTGAAATAGAAACTCCAGAATTGGAAACCATAAACAAAACCACTGTTAAAATTGAAGAAATCTCTGAAAACCAAGAAACACCAGATGATCAAGAAATACCTAAAGAAACTAAACAACTAGCTCCTGTCAAGAAACACTTTAAAACAATTGATGAAGATTATGAACATGAAATTCTATGGAATTTAGAGTTTGATGGCTCAGTAAATAAACTAGGGGCAGGAGCTGGGATTTGGTTACACAATGTTGAGAATAATCATGCAGAGGGTCATGCTTATAGGTTGAATTTCAAATGCACTAACAACATGGAAGAGTACGAAGCTCTTTTATTAGGGCTTAAACATGTCAAGAAGTTAGGAGCTATTAGGGTATCAATCATAGGATACTCCGAACTAATTATTCAACAGATTAAAGGAGAATGTTCAACAAAAGACGCGAGACTGAAACAATACAGAGAGACAGTTGTAGAGATTCTCAACACATTTTTACAAGCTCAACTTGCCAAGATTCCAAGGAAAAAAAATTTGCATGCTCACAGCCTCGCCATGTTTGCTAGTACATGCAAGTTACCTTTTGACCCTAATCATCAATTTTCAGCTGAGATTAGGCATAGGCCTGCTATACCAGATAATCTTTTGAATTGGCAAGTATTTGTGAATAACAATCAAATCAATAATTTTTTGACACTTCAAAATGAGTTTTCTAATTGTAATATAGATGAAGACATAACTATTGATGAATTTGATCAAGAAAAAGAACAAAAAATAGAAATTTCAAGAGAAAATGCAATTCATATGCTGCATCCAACCACATTCACAGGAAAGGACATGCAAAATTTGAAACACATGGAATCTGATGAGATCATAGAAGATGAGACAGAAATCATAAATTTGAAAGATAATCATTTGCCCAAAGGATTAACTCCTTTGGAAGATTTGTTTGACTCTAATGATATTCCATTTAGACCTAAAATGGAACCTGTTAAGGCTGATATGGAAGAATGAAACTTAGGAACCCCAGAAAATCCCAAAATGGTCAAGTTGTCCAAATCTCTTCCAAAAGATCAAAAGGTGAAATATGTTGAACTATTAAAAGAATTCCAGGATGTTTTTGCCTAGAGTTATGAAGACCTCAAATCTTATGATACATCCATCATTCAACACACTATACCTTTGAAACCAGACCAGAAACCTTTTAAACAAAAGTTTAGAAGAATAAATCCTGTTTTATTACCCTCGATTGAAAAGGAAATCAAAAGGATGTTTGAAGCAGGGATTATAGCTCCTATCAGATTCTCAGAATGGGTTTCTAACCTGGTACCAACAAGAAAGAAGACAGGAGAAATCAGACTGTGTGTCGACTTAAGAAATTTGAATAAATTTTCTTTAAAAGACAACTATCCTCTGCCGAAAATGGACCACATTCTGCAAAGGGTAGTAGGATCTTCTAGAATATCACTACTGGATGGATTTTCAGGGTACAACCAGATTCTGGTTCACCCTGATGACCAGGATAAAACAGCATTCACTACACCATGGGGTACGTTTAAATATGTCAAAATTCCATTTGGGCTCAAGAATGCAGGAGCTACATTTCAAAGAGCAATGGATATTGCTTTTGCTAAAGAGATACATGATTTTCTGGTTATTTACCTAGATGATTTGACTGTTTTTTCTAAAACAGATCAAGAACATTTAGATCACCTAAGGCAAGTATTTATAAAGTGCAGAAAATATGGGATTTCTTTAAACCCTAAGAAGTCATTGTTTGGTTTGGAAGAAGGAAAGCTTTTAGGTCATATTATTTCTAAAGATGGCATTAGGATTGATCCAGAAAGAATTCAAGCAATTTTTCAAATACCCCACCCCAGAAACATAAAAGAGTTGCAAGCATTCATAGGAAAGATTAATTTCTTGAGAAGATTTATTTCTAGTTTAGCCGAGTTACTTAGATTACTTACTAACATGTTGAGGAAAGATTCAAGCATTGACTGGACTGTAGAAGCCAAACAATCGTTCGAAAAAATTAAAATGGCTTTAACAAGAACACCAGTTCTGACCAGTCCTAAATTTGATAGAGATTTTATTATTTTTTCATTTGCTTCTGAACATACTGTTGCAGCTGTTTTACTTCAAAAAGATGACCAAGGGTGTGAAAAGCCAATAGCATTTTTTAGTAAAGCACTGAGGGATGCATCTCTAAAATACAATATTATGGAAAAACAGGCTTTTGCATTGGTAAAAGCAATTAAAGATTTCAGAGTTTACATATTATATTCTCATGTGATAGCTTATGTGCCTAATGCTGTAGTTAAAGATATTTTGACTCAAGATGGCATTGAAGGTAAAAGATGTAAGTGGATAGCTACCATTTTAGAATATGATATTGAGATTAAACCAACAAAACTCATAAAAGGTCAAGGTTTGGCACAACTCATGACTGAAACTAATTGCCAAGCCTTAGACATTAACGAACTAGATGACAATCAGGAGATGGCGACTCCACAGATCAGTCAAGCTTTCTTAGATTCACCCTGGTACACTGATATAATTCATGTTTTATTAAACCTGCAAGCTCCTCCAGGGTTGTCCAGAATGAAAAGAAGATTTTTAAAAATGACATCTCTGAAATATTGTATTCTAGATAGCACTCTATTTTGGAAAAATCATGAAGGAATCTTGTTGAATTGTCTCTTAAAATATGAAGCTGATAAAATTCTTAATGAATTTCATGCAGGGGATTGTGGAGGACATCTCTACTGGAAATCAACTGCAGACAAAATTTTAAGAGCTGGTTTCTACTGGCCAACTTTATTTTCTGATGTTAGGAAATTTGTAACAACTTGTCATAAATGTCAGATATTTGAAGGTAAAAGAAAGTTGTTACCTTTGCCTTTAAAACCAATTTCCACAGAAAGACCTTTTCAACAATGGGGGTTAGATTTTATTGGAGAAATTCACCCCCCTTCTTCAGGGCAACACAGATGGATTTTAACTGCCACAGACTACTTCACTAAATGGATTGAAGCTATCCCATGCAGACAGGCCAATGATTCAGTGATTATAGGGTTTTTAGAAACAAATATACTTTCAAGATTTGGCTGTCCAGAAAAGATTATAACAGATAATGCTGCTGCATTTAAATCAAAGAAAATGATTAGTTTCTGCCATAAATATCATATTACTTTAGGCCATTCAACAGCTTATTACCCTCAGGGAAATGGACTAGCAGAATCCTCCAATAAAAGCCTTATCAATATCATCAAAAAATTATTGGAAGAAAACAAAAAGAATTGGCACAAGAAACTGACCAATGCATTGTGGGCAGACAGACTTACAACCAAGAAATCGATTGGGACTAGCCCATATGAGTTAGTTTATGGTCTTGAAGCAAGATTCCCATCATCTTTAGGAATTCATGTTATGAAATTACTTCAGGAGGCTCAAGTGGAGCCAAATGACATTCAAAGAAGAATTAATCAAACAATCCACCTGCAACAAACCAGGGAAGAGGTATACCAAAGATCACAAGTCTTACAGGAAAAGTTAAAGAAAATGTTTGATAAAAGGACTAAAGCAAAAGATTTTCAACTAGGTGATAAAGTCCTAAGATGGGATTCTAGAAGAGAAGAAAAAGGGAAACATGGAAAGTTTGATTTCTTGTGGAAAGGGCCTTACATCATTCATGCCTTGCAGGGAAACAACACATACTTTTTGAAGGAGTTGCACAATTCAGAAGTTGAAGAAGGACCAGTCAATGGTCGAATGCTCAAGCATTATTTTGATCCCATTTACTAGAATGTTTTGATTTTTCTAACTTGTACATAATATATCCTTTTTTTTAATGCAGTTTGGATTGGATGGTGACTTCTTGAAGTTGAAGCCCGAAGTGAAGGCCCTAAGCTTCAAAAGTTTCACTATCATATGTACAATAAAGCTACCAGAAGAAGGAGATTACATAGTTCAGTTTGAAGACATGTTTAGGCATCTGATCTGCTGTTCTTGACTTTCCACAATGAAAAGCCATCCCCAAGTGGAGCCAGTGTTAGACTCCTATACCAATAGGTGTCATTTTTCATGATTGTCTTGATTGAACTATGGAATATGTTCAAACCTTTTTCTTAAAAAAATTAAAGCTGCTACATGTTTTTAATCCTTTACTTTCATCACAAATACTAAAGCAGGAAATACACTGGAAAATCATAGCAAGCAAAGTCAAACTCATTAACTTCCCTCATCACTTTTCCCTCAAAAGTTTTACTAATTTCCCCCAAAATACTAAGGTATTTGGAGATCAAAAGGGCTCAAGGCATTTCCTTGACTTTTGGAGGGACCGAACCCTCGGCCTAATGATCAAAAAGACCTAAGTACTTGAGATAATTCATCATTATAATCATTCACCTTTAACATTGTCTTAAGTAAAATTCTATTTTACTTAGGAAAATCATGCAAAATTCCATAAAAAATCCCTCAAAATAACTTACTATTCTAAGTTCAAGTGTTGAAGATAAGATATTGCAATTTACTTCAGAAGTTATCACTTTATTAGATGTGCAAAGTGTTTTGAGTTCCCTTGTCCCTTGGTCATATTAATGTTTAACTCTATTTTACTAAATCCCTAGTCAAATGCCCTATCCTAAGTATATAACTCCTTTTTTATAAATACCCCAAAAACCCCTCTATTATAAAGTTTAACCAAAGTAATTATTTCCCCTTGCATTCCAACAAAACCCACTATATAAGCCCTTTGGTTAAATTATATCTTTATATCGTAAACCCGCCCCTATGGTAAGTTAATTACATTTGTTAAATTACCATATAATAAAATAAAAACATATATATGAAAAATAAACTTTAAACATACGATATATATGTTTAAACCTAAAAATATAAATAAAACCTGAAGTTTTTCGAAACTAAACTTTGGAAAATCCCGCGCCAACATGGCTCATCCACCTGGCATTTCACCCGACGTTTTAACCCCACCGCGACCCCTATTTCCTTTATAACCATGGAATTAGTTAATTATCTGAATTAACTAATAATCATACCTTTCCGCCTATTATATGCCCCCCGGGATGTTTAAATAGAGTTAATTGTGTTTTAAAACCCGCCGGGCCCGCACACGAAAACCCCACCATCTATTTGTCCTTTCCGTCGTCCGATCTCCCACTGTAAGATCTACGGCTAGCGTTCATCCCGCTACCCATCCCTTGTCAGCATTTTAACCAGCAGGGGATTAGTGGTATTTGACTAGTCACCCGTCCACGCGTCAACAAATTTGTGGAATCGCTGCCCTCGCGGTTAAAACCGCCTTTGCTCATAAGCGGTGCGGGGACTTACCACTTACCGCCCGGCCCCTCCACGATACGTCAGCCCGTACATTGATGACGTCACTCCTCGAAAAACTAAAAAACCCTTTTAACTTGTAAATAAAGCCAATTTTCATGTTTTTTCCGTTATTTTCGTTATTAAACGCGATTGTGCTCTCTGCTACGGTTTTCAAATTTTCATTGAAATCCACTGTTCCATTCAATTTCGTTCCATAAATCCGCCAGACCTGCGTTCAAGCATCCTTCTGCTACCGTCTGTTACTTGTTAAGAACCAGCTTTCTTCCAAAAACAAGTATTTATCCTATTCTGCCCCGAACTGCAAGTAAAACTCTGTTTTCTTTGTTTTTCGCTGAATTAGTGATTAAAAATCATCATTGAGATCTTCCCCAGAGGTTTTAAAATTGTGTAATTGCTCCCTGAACCTACAAATTGTGCCAATTTCCTTCATTTTAGAAATCACGCCCGGCCTGTGAAGAAAACCAGAAACCTCCATTTTGAATCCACAAGAACCAAAATGGAGGCCCCGACAGCTTTGAATATAACTCCACTGAATGCTCCTCACTGTGAATTGGAATATTTACCTTTGGTAGATAGAGATTTTCAGATTAAAGACTTGCATTTTGATGAAAGCCCCATTCTGAGTTTTTGTCGCTACAGAGACGATTATTCAAAGGGGCAAGATGTCATTAGACTGTGGGAATCCAATCTTCCAAGGTACCTTATCCCCTCAGTCATCAATTTCCCAGAAATTATCCACTATTGCCATTCAAACTATGATCCCACTCAAAGGGCTGTAATAGCTATTGATCAGAGTGTTCTATTCCGCATTACTCCCCAGGCCATCAATCAAATGCTACACTTTGAACCTGACCAAGAATTGGCACCTCTGTCTATGGAAGAATTGATTGAGAAGACTAGGCAATTAACTCTAGAAAAGCTAAAATCCATGTGCCAGATTTTCATGTTGCCTGAGCATCAACCTAAGGGGTCTCCTCCCTATGGTTTTTATTATTTCAATCAATTGGGAAGACTCATCCTCAATATGATATCGTTTGTCTTGGGTTTCAACACCAGTGAATATGTTGATGAGATAACCTTGGTTTTGCTATCCATTTTTACCCCTGGGCAACTTCCTGAGATTAAATATGACTTTGCCTCCTTCATAGCCAACAAGATCCATGATCAATTCATGAGGCTAGATGATGAAAAAGTTTTTAAATATTCCTCAGTCATCTATCATCTCATTATCTACTATCAGTCAGAAAAGTTCCCTTTCCCTGTTCAAAAACTTGATGCCAAGGGAAACCAAAGGTCAGTTATATTTTTGTCTCCCATAATTCATTCTTATGAGTCTCCCTATTCCTATTCTGAGTTTATAGATCTTTTCGTATATCCTGCAACTACATTGTTGACAGGGATTCCTCCCCCAAGACTCAGTAATGAAATAAAGAAGACCTTGCAACTTTCAAGGACCTATAAAGTTGGGGATTGGTATTTGTATCAAAACCATACAATCATCAGAATCTATGGATGTGAATTACATCCATTCAAGTTACCAAAGTATGTACCCATGAGACTGTTTGCCTTGGAATATTTCAGGCAAATGAACAATTCAGATGTGATCCATTTTTGTAGTGTGAAAAAGAAAGCTCAACACCGGATTAAAAGTCAATTAGGTCCCTACATCTGCAATTCTAGAGAGGCTGAGCGAGAAGCAGAGGATATATTACAAAACCGCTGCAAATTTCAAAGAAGTTTTCGTTGGGTTCCTTATGACCCATTTGGTTTCATCTGTGAAAAAATATTAAAGAACAAATCTTCCCCTTATATCCACCACAAGATTCCTGATATAGAGCAATATGCTAACAAAGATGAATGGGTGGAAAAAACACTTGTTGAAGAAGAAAGTGCAGAAGAAAAAATGAATAAAGTTATGAAAGATCTTCAAAAGAAATATGACCTAGAATCTTATGGTCAAGTGCAGGTACCCCAAATTGGTACATCTTCAGCAGCAAATCCACAACAGAGATTGCAGGAAGGCAGTCCACCAGTGGCAGCAGAGACAAAAGGTAAAGGAAAGGAACCTGCATTACAGGTGATTGAAACTTTAGTCATGACAGAGAAAACACAAACTTCCAAAGCACCTGAAGAATCACAGGTTTCTCCCACTCAGGCAAAGCACACACAAGTTCTAGAGTTGCAAACTCCATAAAATGTGGAAATAGGAAATAAAAGGCAGGTTCCAGACACCACTCCTCCAAAAGAAACCTCACAGGTGCATCAAGCTAAAAAACATAAATCAGATCCACTTCCAGACGTGGAAATCATAGATGAAGTGTTTGATGATGGGAGGGAAGACAGTCAACAAACTGGCACAGTTAGTGAAACAAACACAAGACAGAAAGGGAAAGCTTTACAAAATCAATTAAGTACTGAGGTATTCTCTTTCAGACCACCAAAAACAGATACAGGGGATATTAAAAGAACCTTCATTAATATCAAAGCAAAGAATGATCCATTAAAAATGAAGGTATATGATCAATATATGAAGATGGCTCCCCATAATCAGGAAAGGCTAATGTCAGCATTTGACATGTCACAAGGAAAAATGATAATGAGCCACTTCAAGTCAAAGGTGCCAAAACCCATTACTGCAGCTGACTACATCAGGACTAATTTTGAAGTTTTGGCAAAGGACATCCATCCTCTGGACCAAATAGAGCTACACAGACAAACTGGGGAAATGTTCTATTCCACTCTTACCAATAAGGCCATGGCAGCTATAACGCTGCAGGATTCTTTGAATAACACAACTGCACAATTGCAAATTGAGAAGGCCTCTTCACAGGCCAAAGATAACAGAATAAAGTATTTAGAAGACATAATCATTGGTTTGGGTCACAACCCCAAAGACATTAAAAGTATTGAGGCATTAATAAAGAAGAAAGATGATGACATAGCTGCACTGAGAAAGAAGCTAAAATTGCCAGCCTCAAGGCACCCTCAGACCCAAGAAGTTCTAAAAGGGAATTCACAGGAAGAAATAATGGAGTTGCTCCTAAATATGACTGAGCGACTAAGTGAAACAGAGAAGGAATTGGAACAAGCTTTGCAGGAACAGGAAACTATCAGGCAGACATCAACCACAGGTACTACAACAACAGGTCAACAAACACAGCCATCCCAGGTAAACACTTCTGGTTTGAGTTCTGATGAATTAATAAAACAAATGGAAAGTCTACAACTAAGGGTCACAGAACTTCAAACCACGAAATTGCAATTAGTAAAATTGGAGGAGAAATATGATACATATAAGAAGACAGTTGCTGATAACACCAGGGAAATAAAAAGATTAGAAAAATTGGTTCAGGATTTGGAAAAAGATCTTTCATTGGAAAAGCCTTTAAAGGAAATAAATGAAATTCTTTGGGGTAATATCATTGAGTTAATAAAGGGTATTTGGCCCTCTATTCAAGCTATTTTTGAACAAAATGATTTGGTTAAAATAGCCCAAGAAGAAATAAACAGAACCAGAAATGAATTAATAGGCAGGCCTGAGCAGGCCAATCAGCTTATTCAATTTTTGAACACCCGGACAAAGCAACAGCTTGCAGTTTTAGGGATTGAGGACAGGACCAGCATAGTTTTGGAAATAAAGAGAGTTTTCATCAAAAGAACTTTCATGCAGAATTTAGAAAGGAAGTGCACATATATTTTGGTTGATATCAATATTTTCAGAGAAAAATTTCAAGCTTTGTTGGACAGTGGGTTACCAAGTCCTATGCTCTCAGAGGATCAAATAATGGACTTGGAAACCTATGTAAAGAAAATAAATGCTCATGCTCAAAATACAGCTGCTTGTTCTCCTAGTTTACCACAATCAACATTACCAACAAGGAGAAATATCTATGATAGAGTGAGGAATTTATTTCATTTTGAACATGAAATAAAGTATCTATTTCCCAATGAGCCCACCTTTTACAAACTCACAGAAGCAGATGAGACATTGAGAAAACTCAAAAGGACTGTGATACCAGACGATTCATGGTGGAGAGACTTATTAGAAATTCTATAAAAGTTATTTTCAGGATGAGAATTTATCTTTACTATCAGGTAAATGGTAAAAATGAGTACATATGAAAGAGTATCAGTTACACAGGTTAAAGAGTATCCGTAAAGACAAAGAGTATCAAACAAGCAAAGAATTTACTCCAGAAGACAACAACAAACCCTTTTTCAGCACTTGCCCCCAGCACATCCATAAAGAAAGGAAACAGCACATCAGCAGTTACCTATTATTCTATCTACGAGACCATTTGTCTCCTGTTTACTTGTAAATTACTCCTTAGTCACCCCAAATTATGGGCTAGGATAGTGTGAGATATTTTCAATTATTTAGTGTATAAATAAACCCTCAAAGAGAGTATTGAGGGTGGATTCTATTACTCTGTTGTAACATTGAGATTTTCGGAATAAAAGCAAGTTGGAGAAATTTATTCGTGGCTTACTGGATGACGATTTAAAGCACTAGACTTGTTGCAGGATTCATGTGTTGGACTACAGTTCAATAAGTCTTTCTACCCTCTGTCTAAAGTTTTATATTAGTTTATAATATCATTATGACCATTTCTGAATAATTTACATAAAGGATTGAATCAGAATTTACTTAATTGTACTATGATTTCAGATGTGATTTGTTCTTAATGTTTTCCTCTAAATTAGTTATAAGCGTGAATTCTTAAATGCTCTTGCTTTGCTAATTTAAACATTGTTGATTACTATAATAAATAATTCTTCATTGCTCTTTGTTTGTAATCATCTCATTCCTTTCTTTTGAACATGGTGAAAGATTCTTAGCTGCCTTTGATCCCTTCAAATTCATCCCATCCACTTTAAATTTTAAGGATTATTCTCTGTCTAGCTATCTTGCCCTGTAATACCATCTTGTGTTTAGAATAGAAATCCAGTAAAGCCATCCTTTGAATCCATAGCCCAATGGACTGAAAGCCCTCAACCTTGCCCTTAGTTTGTGGATTCCACCATTTTCCCAAAACAAAATCTTGAATCTATAACTAGCCTAAAACTTTCCAAGAACAAAGATAAATCATAAAGAGAGAGCCCTCTCTAGATGCAGATTGGCTAGATTCTGCATCTAAAAGGTTGGTTTGTGGTTACCTCGGGTATACTTTCCTCTTACACAACTTCTAGGAAAACCTGAGTGATAACACCTTGATGAGCCAGTGGTTGTCCTCATGAATATTGCATCTCACAAGTACATGTATGGAATCAAAAATATGACTCCACAGACATCAAGGGGAACCACATCTAGATCTTCTTCATCAAAAAAATCAGAATTGATAGCAAATCTAATTCTACGTTGTTTTGTTACCTTTAGCTCTGCATCCTTAGCTTCCCATCCTAATGGATATTGGTTTATATGATTCCAAACTTCCACCCTCAAATTCTTAACCAAATATGTTGCAATGAGATTCGCCTATGATCCAGCCTCTTCCATAGATTTAGGCTTGAACAACATCAATTTCTCACGCAGATGGCACTGCAGACCCCCCAGATATTTAAGAAGTACATCTGGGTTCTTTTGAGAGATACCTAACATTATAACCATATTTCTGAATTAATGCCACCAGAAATCCTTGTCATACACGTACTTAATGGGATCAAATTATGAATCAATGTGGGTTTTGAAAGCCTTCCACTTAGTCACTAGAGGTTCTCCCTCCAACCCTAGGGTTTCTTTATGGCTCTCCCACCAAGGCAATGCATGGCCCTCGAATTTCAGCTACGCAAATGTGATCTTTTTCTCTTCCTCAATCTTATGGACACTGAAATAAACTTCCGATTTCTACACCCAATGGTTCAACTTCAGAGCATTGATCTCATCATGGTATGACCTGATATCAAATTTCAATTCCAATTTAAAGAGGTATTGACTCATGACACTCGAATTGGGTTGATCTTTTTCAGTTTCTTTCTTCAGATCATTCTCCTTGACTTCCTAATATTCGGATCTCCCTTCCAATTAGTTGTTTGAATTTGAACCCCCATATTCTCCAAATATCCCCAACTGATTTCTTTGGTCTACCATGAGGAGGGTTACATTGTATTTTATATTTGCAACTTGTTGTTCGAGCCGCAAAAACCTCACCTCTGGAAGATCACGAGGTTCGTTTATAGATTCGTCAACCATGATTAGGGTTTTACAATTTTTCAGCCTAACTGATCTAGATCCATGCAATATCAACAAGAATACCTAAATAAACCTTCTATAATACCAAATGATCCATAAACTATCGTGTTTATTCCACTATATTGTTCGTCACAACATATATGATAATATTATATTAAAAATCTGAGAACCTACACTATTACAATTTTACTAAGTTTTAAGTTCTATATATTTAATTCTAATCAGTGCATGCATGTGAATATAAATTACGCAGAAAAGTAGAGAATGAAAAAATAAGAGGTAACACACATAATACATAGGGTATTATCTTTGGGAAACCATTTCGCGAGGAAACCCAGTTGAAAGGTGAGGCCACTTCGCTATCTTTACATGTCCTGAAATATGGTTGTATGTACAAAGAAGTAATGTGTGTGGCCCGCGGGCTGCTAGAGTGAAAAAAACCTCTATGTCTTCTCTACCTCCTATCTCTCCTAGCTATATTTTCTCATCTATGGAACAAAATTCTCTTGAAATAATGAAATTCCTCTTCCTCCTAGTGGCCTAGCTATAACAGAGCTTGATAGCCTACTAGTGGTTAATTTTGACTACATAAAATCTTAACTAGAGTTTTAAAAAATAGATTCTTCTAGAATATTTTAAATCAAAAACACATCGCTAGCCCCTTTTCCATGAATAATGGGGGATGACACAACATCCTCCCAAAATATAGGTTTGAAAATGGGAAGGTCAACTTATAAGTAGCATAACTTTTGCGTACAGACTGTGATTGACATGATTCTTGAGCCATCAAAAAGGTCTCTATCTGTAGGATAACATGAAAATGTGTGGAAATAAGCATAAAATTTTTACCCAAAAAAACATTGTTTTATGCATCAAAATGATTCAGGAAGGTTTCAAATCCTGTTTTTCCAAACTGGGTCCCGCCAATAAAAAAAGGTCCAAGATCTATATATTTAACTATAATTAGTGCATGCATGCGAATATAAATTATGAAGAAATGTAGATAATTAAAAAATAAGCTCACGCACACACATAATACACAACATATGCTCTACAGGAGACCCTTTCAAGAGAAAACATAGCTAGAAGGTGAGGTATCTTCGCTTTCTTTCTCTGCCTGGAAATATGGTTGTAGGTATAATGAAGTAGTGTGTGTGTCTCATGGGATGATAAAATGTACAAATAATCTCTGTGTTCTCTACCTCCTATATTTTATGGTTATATTTTCTCATCTATCAAAGAAAATTATCTCGAAATAATGAAATGCCTCTTCCTCTTAGTGGCCCAGTTACAACACAACCCGACCGCCTATTAATGGTTAATTTTGACTACATAAAATATTAAATAGAGTTATAAAATAGACTCTTCTAGATTATTTTACATAAAAAACATTTGGCGAGCCCCTTTTCCATGAATAATGGGGGTTGACGTGGCATCCTCCCGAACTATAGGTCTGAAAATAGAAAGGTCAATTTCTGAGTGGAATAACTTTTGCATAAAGACTCTCATTGACATGATTATTGTATCATTGGTAAGGTCTCTATGTGTAGAATAAAATGAAAAGTAAAAACATTAAGTGGCAAATTTTTACCCCCAAAAAGCGTCATTTGATTCCTCAAAATTCTCTCGAAAGGTTTCAAACCTTTTTTGTCCAAATTGCGTCCCACTAGTAAAAACGGTCCCATGAGTTGATTCCTCCACATTTTCCACCCCAAATGCAACACGATTGATGAAAATTAATATAGTGATCCAATATGGATCACACCTCCCCATTTTGGGATGATTGGGGTCCCAAAATTATTTTATTAAATGAGGTGAGGAAATATTTCCTCCACCTTCTCTCTGGTGTACCATTTAACTTTTCCTTAAAGTTGTACCTTCAACCCAATCTCAAAAATGACATGCTTCCATTTTCTTGTAGTTTTGGACCTCTTATAAAAATCGATATCTTATATCAACTATGTGTGACCATATGGTGCCAAATCCTCCATAGAAGGTGGGACTTGTTCCTCCTCTCAATCTAGCATGGAAGGCTCATAGAGTTTCAAATTTTGTACATTCACAACTGAGTAAATGAGCATATGTGGTGGAAAAATGAGTCGATAGGAACTATCACCCACATTTTTTAATATCTCAAAGGGACCGTAACTTAGAGCCTTGATTTTCTTACCAGACCCCTATAGCCTCTCCTTGTTGAACTGTAACCATACTCTATCTCCCACCTTGAATGAATTCTCTATTCTTTGTTGATTATGCCTCGCATTATACTTATAATGCTACTTTTGCAATATTTCTTGTACCTATAAATGGATATTTTTATCATTTCTATAAATTTTTCAGTCCTCAAAGAATCTCCAAAAACCTCTTCCATCACTCCTCCTTGCTACCCATATGAAATATACAAAGATGAAGGTGGAAAATATCCAAAACAAGTCTTGAATGGGGACTTTCCTATAGAAGTGTGGACTTCTTAGCTATAATAATGTTGTATATATATCATATTTTCATCCCAGATCTTTGGATTCTTTTGGTTTCATCCCCTTAGAAGCTACACCAAATTCATGTTGACTACTTCTGTCTTCCCATCTATCTATGGATGGAATGTTGCGGATTTCTTTAATTTTGTATCCATCTTCTCCCACAATATAGTTTAGAATGAAATGATAAATATTGTATCCCTAACTGAAACGATGCTTCTTGGTATGCCAAAGTGCATCCAAAGTTGTACAAGGAACAAGTTTTCTCATTATTTCCCATTTATGGTCTTTCTACAGGGCATAAGAACACACATCTTGCTAAACCTGTCAACTAGTAACTACAAACAGGTAGTCATATCCCTACCTATTTCTTGGTAAACCTCCCACAAAGTCCATGGAAATTCTTTCCCAAGGACAAGTAGGAAAATATAAGGGATGATATAGACCATGTTTCGTATTAGCTTTATGGTACAACAAAGCATGCATCCTCTTATGAACCTAAATACCTTCTCATGCATCTTGGACCAATAGACGTACCTATCCAAGCTAGCGATGGTCTTCCCTACAACAAAATTCCTTTTAACCTTAGAGGTGTGAGGTCCTCTAGTAATCTATAACCATTCACCTTTTGGAACATAACTTATCAAGCCTATAGATTAACCCATCCTAGAGATGGTGGTCAATGGTGTTTTTTCCATCGTGCACATGATTCTGACTCAAAAATCGCTGATACACCTCCTTGAAGTCCTCATCCTATGAATATGAATATTTGTATGCATAATGTGTCAATGGCTCCATGTGCATAAGAGTTCCCAAATTTTTGATCTTTGATATGGGTGGCCTTGACAACATTTCAACCAAATTGTTTATGCCTCCCTTATTATACTTGATCACCAAATGAAATTGTTGTAAAAGCTCCATCTAGATTCACTGCATGTTCTAATGTAGCTTACTTTGGGCCTACAGTTAATGTAATTGCTAGTGATATGTGTGGTTTACTGCCTCCTTTCCCATCAGATAGGTCTTCCATTTCTTCACATCTTGCACCATAGCATAGAGATCCTTATCGTAGGTAGGGTATTTAAGAATGAACCCAAGAAAAACTTTAGAATGGTAACATACAAACCTTCCTCCCTAGATCAAGACAACTCCCATAACATGCCCACTTACATTTTTCTCCATCTCAAAAGGTCATTGTAAGTTTGGTAATGGAAAAACTGGTGCTTGATTGAACTTCTTCTTTAAATCCTTGAAAGTCCTTTCTTGACCTTTTCCCCATTGGGAAATCTCTTCCCACTTGCTGTTATGGCATGGAGTGTGTAGGAATCACAATTGTCATTAGACCAAAGCCCATAGGCCTTAGTCTCTACTACAATCACCATAGTTAGGATCCACGAGGGGCGGTTATTCCATGTCATGAAACACATGGGAAGCATTGAACCCAATGTCCAACAATCTCCCCCCCAACGCGAGGCGGGTGAGTTACGAACTCGAGACCTGTCGCTCTGATACCAATTGTTGGAATCATGATTTCTGTTAGACCAAAGCTCGTTGGCCTTAGGCTCTCCTACAATCACCAAAGTTATGATCCACGAGAGACGGTTATTCCATGTCATGAATGACACGGGAAGCATTAAACCCAATGTCAAACAGAGTGGTGTTGCTACTACTAAAAACGAGGCTATGAATTTCCTCAGGTATTTTGGTGCCCTAATGAAACTATTGACTTCATAGAAATTAGTAGGTACTAACTATTTCATGATGGCCTCCATCATGGAAGGATCTATATTCAGCTCTCCTCCACCGACCACATACCCCAAATACACCAAATACTGTTGCGCAAACTCACACTTCTTCAGTCTGGAAATAGTTGGATCTCATGCTCCACTTGTCTCTTAGGTGGTAACCCTTTAGGCTCTTAGAACACATCCTTGTATGCCTACAAAAAATCCTCTAATTTTTAGTTTTATTTCTTAGTACACCTATCTAGGTATTTTGACACCTGTTCAAATTGAATTTATAGAAAAAACAATAAAAATTACTTCTTTCTATACGTAACCAATTTATTGGCTTGATTCACACTTAGTAGTGAAATTTTTTACTTTCCTTTGTGTGCGTGGATGATGAACAATTTTCCATCTTGATGAGTTGGTACTAATTGGTTTTCCTCATAAATATTGCATCTATCATGTACATCTATGGACTCACAAATACAAATCAACATACATCAAGGGGAACCACATCTACATCTACTTCATCAATAAAAGGAGCACTGACAAGAAATCTAATTCTACATTGTTTTGTTACATTCAGCCATGCATCCTTATCTACCCATTCCAATGGATATGGATTTGTATGATCATGAACTTCCAACCCCAACTTCTTGAAAAACTCTACTACAATGATATTCTCCTATGATCCTGATTCAAATAGAGCATCAATATTTTTCTTCTTGACCTGTATCTTTATATGGAAGACTTTGGTCATTTCTTTCTCTTCCTATTATTGAAAACTACTCAGATTCACCTCCTTCTGTATTATCATATAAATGATCTTCTCATCCGCATCTGATTTTCTTTCAACTTGGTTGATCAAATCAGTGGACATGATATTCTTCTTCTTGTTATCTCTCTTCTTGGTCTTCCAGTTTAGCTCTCGATGCAACTTCCAGCACTTTTCCTATGTATGGACATCAAACATGCAGTGGTTTCTAGGATATTTTCAATGGTGTATTGTGGATGTATTCTTCTTATATTTCCCCATTTCTTCTTCTTATTCATGTCCTTAGGAGCATTTTTTTTCACCTTTTTCTTTGATCCACTTTATTGCATTCTTTTCAGGCCTATGTTCTCCATGTATTTTGCATGTACACAAGCCTCGTCCAATGATTTTGGCTTCAACAACATCACTTTCTCACACAAATGGTGGCATAGAGATCCAAAATAATTGATGAGTACATCTACATTCCTTGGAGAGATACCCAACATTATAGCCATATTTCTGAATTTTATGGTGTACTCTTGCACGCTTTGGCCCGAATTTCACCTAGAGTAATGCCACCGGATCCATTGGTCCTCCACGTACCCAATGTGATTAATTTTTGACTTAATGAGGGTTTCTAAAGCCTCCCACTTAGTCACTTGAGGTTCTTCGTCCAACCTACGGGTTTTCATGTGGATATCCCACCAAGTTAGTGCATGTCTTTCCAATTTTGGCGATGCAATTGAGATATTTTTCCCCTCCTCAATCTTATGGAAACTGAAATAAACTTCTAGTCACTGCAACCAGTGGTCAACTGGAGAGCGTAGATCTCACGGTGATATGAATTGATATCTTCTTTTTCTTCCACTTTAAACAAGTATTTATTCATGACACTCGAACTCAATTTATCTTTTCCAGATTATTTCTTCGGTTGGTTCTCCTTGTATTCTCGATCTCCCGATCCCCCTACCGATTTTTCATTTGCATTAAAATGCCCATATTTTCCAAATATTCCCAGATTATTTCTTAGGGCCTCCATGAGGAGGTTTACATTTTGTTTTATATCCTAGACTTATTGTTTGAGCGGAAAAAACCTCACCTCTATAGGAGAATGATGTTTGTTTACAGATTTGTTGTCCATGATTAGGGTGTTACGATTTTCAACCCCATTGTTCTAGATCCATACAATCTCCACAAGAATACCCAAAGAAACTTTATCTAATACTAAATGATACATAAATTTCCATGGATTTTCCATTGGGAAGCTCATCACAACAAATCTAATAATATTATATTAAAAATATAAGATCATACATTATTACAGTTTTATTAAACTTTAAGATATGCAGATTCAACTATAATTAGTGCATGCATGAAAATATAAATTAAGAAGAAAAGTTGAGATTGGAAAAAATAAGCCCACACACACATAATACACAAAATATGATCTTTGGTAAACACTCTCAAGAGAAAACCTAGTTGGAAGGTGAGAAAAATTCACTCTCTTTCTCTGTCTGGAAATATGGATGCAAGTACAAAGAAGTAATTCCTATGGCCCATGGGTTGCTATAGTGCACAAATTCTCTCTATGCGCTCTACCTCCTATCTTTCTTGGCTATATTTTCTCATCTATGGAACAAAATTCTCTCGAAAGAATGGAATGTCTCTTCCTCCTAGTAGCCTGACTATAACACAACCTTACACCCTACTAGTAGTTAATTATGACTACATAAAATCTTAACTAGAGTTACAAAATAAACTCTTCAAGAGTATTTTATCTCAAAAATACGTGGCTAGCCCCTTTTCCAGGAATAATGGTGGCTAGCACCACATCCTCCCAAACTATATGTGTGAAAACAGGAAGGTCAACTTTTGAGTGGGATAAGTTTTGCATACGGACTTTGATTGATGCGATTCTTACACCGTTGGAAATTTCTCTGTGTGTAGATTAGCATTAAAATGTTTGGCATTAAGAAGAAAAATTTTACCACCAAAAAAAATCATTTCATGCCTCAAAATGCTCCTGGAAGGTTTCAAACCTCGTTTTTCCAAACTAGGTCCCACCAACAAAAATGGTCCCATGAGTTGATTCTTAAATTTTTTTCACTCCAAATGAATCAAGACGGATGAATAATAATACAGTGATCCAATATGGGTTAGTATCACACATGAAACAAAACATGACATACATAACCATATAATACATGCACCTACACCTAACATGCAACACTACACATACACCTACATCATTATACAACACAATACATATAGGTACACAACGTAAAAAACAAGGAATACACATGTCATGACACCAGGACTACATAATGCACATACCTAGTACCACATGTACACAACACAACATGTACAACATGCACACAATACCACATGGGCACAACATGGCTTGTATGACATGCACACAGTACCACATGTACAACATGTATACAATACCGCATGTACACATCACCACCTGCACAACATGTGCAAAGTACCACATGTACACGAAACTACCTTCAAAACGTGTACAAAACACCACATGCACAACATGTACACCGCACCACATGTACACAACACCATATGCATGACATGTACAGAACATCACCTGTATAACACCACATGTACAACATGTACACAACACCGCATGCACACAACACCAGATGTACATAGAACAACATGCATGACATGCAAAAAACAACATATGCACATAGCACTGCATATACAACATGAACAAAGCACCATATATCCAACATGCAGGCAACAGGTACCACATATCCAAAATTCATATGATACTGATGTACACAACATCGCGTATCGAACATGTGCATAACACCATCCATTTCCATCACTACATATGCAATATACACAAAACAAAATATATACACAACATTGTATGCAAACCACATCAGAGGTGAAACATGTACAAAATAAACACAATAATAGTACTACACATCCAAATACCACACACTAACTCTATGAAGTAAACTTGTTTCTCCTTTTTCTCCACTATTCATGCATGCTTCAGCATATCGCAAGTCATACTTCTTTGATTTCCATGATGTACTCCTCAACATTACCTGCCATAACATAGATATATACATATTATAATCACATGATATCAATTCATACCCACATGATATTGTGCTTGTAGATCTGTCAGGGTTATTCTTCCCACTTGATTCCTTATAAGCCAAGAACATTTTCATGTCCTTCGCCTATATAAGCAATCACTTGTCCACAAGAATGATCATTTACAACCCTATCATACAACGACACACATAAATACATATAAAAATCAACATAAACAATCATGATCTTTAATTACCCTGTCATTTAATGATATACATATATACATGCATAAATATATGCATATTAAACATAAACATAATCATAGTCATAACACATTTACCAAATATCTTAACGTGAAGGATAAGAGAACTTCCTTTATCTTTGTGCATCATGCACAATATTGAGAACAATCATTGCCAACTTATCCAAGGCATATAACACCTCAAATCCCTTTACTTTACCTTATCCGATTACCTTTGTCATGACTTCTCTTCCATGGTCTATTTATCCCAATGAACCCCATCAACCTAACTCAATGTTATACTCTTGCCTTCAACTACACTTACTCATGCACCGAGCTTCATTCAGGCCTTACATTACCTATACGGTACCACACAAATCTCCTCGATCTCGACCAATTTTACTCTTTCCCAACTAATTCCCAATACCCTCAAAACATAAAATGATGTAAGAAGAAGAAAACCATGGAAAACCAATAACAATACGACACAAAAAACATAGTGGCATGGCCATGCACCAGACATAAATAAAACTTCAATAAATCACAAAAAAATCACAAAAGACGAAAAGCACAAGATTGGCAACCAACATCATGATTCAATCCTAGGGTTCCTATTGCTTCCAGAGGAAATATCAACCCAATCCTTCTTCATTATTTCATGGAAGTCTCTTTTCCATGCAATTCCCTCTATCAAACTTACATAAACACATAACTATTAATGTATAAATAAATATAACAATATCCTAGTTACCTTACCTTGATGTGCCAAGAACGTTTCCTTATAACTGAACACATCCATGTCATCTCTAAAGGGACCCCAATTCCCTTGATGAATCCATCCATAACTGGACACTAGTTTTTATACCTACTAAACACATTTTCATGGTTATAGCACATATCCACATAATTTCAGATGAAAGCAAGGTTAATAAGACTTCCTATTTCCATGCAAAGCACTCATTTGTTTGGAACTACTGTTTCAAAAAATTTCCAAAGGATTTCATACCCAATTACTTCATTTTACGTTTTTTATTACTGCAATTACATCTTGTTATGCATTTCCACATCACCCAACTATTAGTTATATAAAAAAATCAACTTTTACCTTGTCATGCTAATACCAGGAATGTTTCCCTGCAACTTATCACACAGGTTAGTCACATCCTCCAAAGATCAAACATCCTGTCTAGTAATTTAAAACAAAATTTACCAATACTAACCATCCATGTCATAATAAACAGTTAAAACATAGTCATTAATCATAATACTACAACTAGCACCCACTTACACTTAAGTATATATCAACTATCTCAACACATACTATGTTGGTACAACCATATTAAAAAAAAAGTCATTTCTTAATTCAATCCTATTGAAACATACTCGTATCATGCAATTAAACAAACATTCAAACATTTGAGAGTGCATGCTTCTGTGATCCATAACATATTAGATTATAAATCTTTCAGGAAATCACATGAGAATTTTAGGACGATGCATTTTGAACTACCAACTGTAGTTCATCATCCTGATGATGAACTACAGTTGGTAGTTCGAAACGCATCGTCCTAAAATTCTCATGTGATTTCCCGAAATATTTATAATCTAAAACATTCAAACAACAGATATATGACATGACAGACCGCAAACATTCAAACACCAAATAGACGACATAATCAAACATTCTAACACCAAGTAGGAGACATAATCAAACTGATACCTTAATGCATCTTAGGGGAGGCTATCTTGTCTGCACAATCAATCTAGATTAGCCCAATATAACTTCACAATGTATCAAATCAAACATCAATAAGGTCATGATATCCATAATAGTAACTAGTTAACATGTTCACATCATAAAATCATAAACAATTGGCATTCATGCATAATGATCACATATGCACTGTTACTCTAGATTAGTACAACACAATATCACAAATAAGTCGACTCATACCCGAATTTTATAACCAAATCCATATACAAAGACCAATATAAATCAACATGATACATATAAGATCAATATCTTGATGCAATAACCCTAATCGTCAAGTTAAATGACATATAACAACAACGAGTTAACATATAACATAATCATCAAATTAGCTATCATATAAAAATCAATTAATTAACATATAACACACTTGTCAACAACATATAACATAATCATCAAGTTAACTAACATAAAACAACAATAAAAATGCATATAAAAACAAGTTACTATCGTTCATGGCTATTCGACACATGTGCATATGGACACACTAGTTCACTAGCATCTATCATAAAATGTAACCACAACAACAATAAAATGACCAACATGTGTATTACCCTAATGCATATAACAATCCAATAAATGACATACTTGCATGCAAAACATACAATACATATATTCCAATATATTCTTGCCCCAAAGTATAGTGCTCCAATCTCACTCTGGTGATCTACATCCCTTGGTTTATCTCAGCCAACACATAAACATCATCACAAGCAACAAAATCATGATCACACAAACTACATATAATGACTTCACAATGCATGTTCGACCTACTATATATGAATAACTACAATGCATGCATAACAACACAATTATAGTGACATGCACAACAAATGCATATACATCTACCATGCATTCATGACAAACAAATCTTAACATCAACATCATCAACTTATACATGACAATAGAACTACAACCATGACCACCACCATGTATACAGAACAACCACATATACCAAAAGCATATAGTATGATGAGATCCATCATTAGGTACATTTGAAGGGGTTAATGGTTGCCTTTTTTCCTTATTAAGTCTCTTTTCTTGCATTTTAATATTATTTTTGTCTTATGATGCTAGGGTAGGTCGTGATTCGGGCTTAACATACTTCGAGTACCTAACATAAGGTTAAATGTTGGAAATTCATGAAGATAGGGTATTTTTGTGGAAATTTTGTCATAAAGACTTGGAGTAGAGAACAAAGAGATATTATAGGGTGTCATCCACCCTCTTTAACTCCAAAAGGCAGCCGAGGTATACTCGATATTCCCTCCAACAGCTCAAAATAAAATGCAACCAAGAAAACTCAAGACCAAGTGCACTCAAGCCATACTTCACTTGGATTTAAGTGGAATCATTGCCTATCTTCTAGGAAGTTGCTGGTAGCTACCCTTTAGGTTAAATAGATTTGATCAAGAGCTCATTAGGATTCAAATTTTGGAGAAAGCCATTAGGCGCTTTGCACTTTTAACCAGTTTTTCCAGACTTTTATATTGATGTAATGAGACTATCTTTTGAAATGAAATGAGTATTCAGAATTTGCATTTCCGATCTCGTTCCAGAGAGCTAGGCTTGTGGGTTAGGGCCCAATCCATGTGCCGTAGCCTATCTTGTGTAATCATTCTTTACTTTCATGTCATTTAGCTAGTTTTTCTTATGAATAGTTAGCTAGTTTGTTGGTATTTTCATTCACTGTCTTATTTTTCTTCCATTTATCTTTTGCTATAGATTTAATTTGCATACATGAGTGGTAGAATAAGTGATAACTCCATAAAGATGTGAGTGAAGCCTCCCCCTCTCGTCTCTATCAATAGAGGTTGAGGAGTGTAGAGCTTCCCCACAGACCAAAAATGCTTTTTAGTTTATGATTTCTTGGAATAGATGAGATTAGTTGTTGTAATTCCATTAACATGTTCAGTATTTTGTGGTAGATCTTTGCTTCTGTATTAGGATATGTTTTATTTACAAATTCAAGTCATATTTTACACTATATTTATCATGAATTTGTCCATATTCATTGCATGAATAGGTATTTTTATTGCAGGTATAGGTAGCACAGCTAAGGAGAATTTCACCAACACCTCCAACTTCATCTCTCATCTTCCTTCAACACTTTGTTCATAAAAATCACCATTAGCCCTATTTTCATATTGTTCATCCCTACATTGTGAGAAAACCCTACGGGTGAAATAGAGGCCCTGGGATTGGCCAAGGGGTGGACCACATCCAAATAATCATCATCCACCTTCACACCACCTTTTCTACCATTTTTCCACCTCTTTTCGGCCTTGGATTTCCCTCGGAATGTTTCCTGTAGCAATTCAGGACTTGCCTATAACACTACATGAAATTGGTAGCATCACTTGAAACAACACCCGTGGGCCCCTCCTTAAGCCCATAGACCACCATTTCCACCTTATAAACATGAAAAAACCACTCATACACCTCCAACCTTTCCCCCATGTGTTCAAGCCTTCCATCAACCACCTTAGCAATTTCTTCTCCTAGGTGCAAAACAACACATTTTCAAGCACAGTTAAGTCATGAATAGTTTCATGAATAAAATCATGATAGATAGATAATAGGGTAAGTATAGTGTTCTTAGAAATTTGGACCAGCTAAGTATGACTATATTAGTTTCCTTTATGCCATTTAAATTCAGCAATTTACTTCATGCAAGGTACCTAGGTTGTTTTTACAATTCTTATCATAGTCTAATAAGTAGATTTATTTCATTGTATAATAGTTAGATGTACTTGGTTACGGTATAATTATGTACTTACTGAGATTTCCATGGCTTTGAATCAGTTTTAGCCCTAGGCCTAATTCTAGAAGTATGAAAGACTTCACCTACAAACCCTATGAGTAGAAACCTTTCGTAGAGATTAGAAGAGTATGACATGAGTAGAATGCATCTATTGTGTATATAGTAGTGTCACCTCAAATTTTGTGCGAACCTATGGTTGACAAAGTAAAGTAGGGCAGCCTCTCGGAGTTGGAGCATTCTTGGTACAATACTAGGGCTCACCACCTTTTGGCGTCGTTGCCGGGGAGGTGTCTAGTAGATGCTTTGATCTCTTTTTAGCATTTTTTTCTACTTTCCTTTTTCATGTTGCTTTAGAAATATTAAAAAAAATACAAAAATTCAATTTTCATCCCTCATAGGAATAAGGATACTCAGGGAAATGTTTTACCTAAAACCCCAACATCATGACATAGTCACCCTTCACTCTTCTTTAGTGGTTGTGACAATAAACACACCATAGGTTAGCCTTCTAAAAATTTT
The DNA here is from genome assembly GCA_034641835.2 of Pinus albicaulis. Taxonomy (NCBI): domain Eukaryota; kingdom Viridiplantae; phylum Streptophyta; class Pinopsida; order Pinales; family Pinaceae; genus Pinus; species Pinus albicaulis. Next base: position 1,639,487,166 of record CM076580.1, read on the forward strand.
GAAGAACCTATTGGGGAAGAAGAAGATCTTATTTCAACTGATGGACCTGCTTCACCTATCTTAACCGTGGCTAAAACTAAAACCTAGGAAGCCTTTCCCATTAGAGAGGAAAATGGGGAAACTAAGATGAAAAATAATAGCCCCTCAAATCTTCCACACTTTCATGGACTTACCTCAGAAAACCTTGACACATTCATGTTTGAATTTTTTGTTGTCTATAGGACCTATGACTATGCCTGAGATCATCAGAAATTGAATTCATTCACATCCACCCTTAAGGTTGCAGCCTTACTCTGGTTCATCAATCTACCTAGGAAGAACATCACTACCCAGGAACAGATGCAAAAGGCCTTAAAAAATAAATATAGAGACTATTATAGGTCCAAGGAAACTAAGGATGAGATATTTAGGATGACTCTAAGCCTGATGAATTCCTATAAGACTATGAAGAGAGGTTGCAGTTAAACTATAAGAGAACCGACTGTACTCTTGATCTTGGATCACTTAAACATGTACTTCTCTTAGGGATAAGAGAGGAGGTGATATAAACCTTAAAATTTTATGAGTAGGAGATATCTACCAACTGCCTTATGGAACAATCAAAACTACCTTCCAGAACCATTCTAGGGAAGTTAGGAAGAAATTCAGAGCTAGCCAAAGTACATCCAATACCCCTTCCTCTTCCACCTCCATCAAACATGAGATTGGAAACATGTTGGAGAACTTCAAGAGTGACATGTTGCACACCTTGATTTTCAAATGGACACAATGCATGTGAAAACGAAGCAAGAAGAAGAAGAAATATCCTTGGCTATATTTTTCCCTAGATGTAGCAGAAAGCACTGGAGAAATGCATGTCCACTAAGTGTCATAGAGGTTTACTTATTTTTTTAGGAGAATCATGCCACAAACAAGTGTCCCTCCTTACATGGAATTAAATTTGTATATCAAGGTGGGGAAGTCGGGCCAGAGGAACTCTGTTTCATCAACCAGAGAAGGCCTCAAGGCCTTAGGTCATATTAATAGAGTATGTAAGGTGCACCTTACTCTTATTATCATAATAATAAGAGTGCACCCATAAAATGATGGTACACCCCGACTCTTCCCTCCTGGCCTAAAACTTCTACTTGGCCTTACAACCCTCCATATCACCATCAACATGTGAGCCAACCATTTTAGTATCATGTTCCACAACAAACTCAGTGGAACAATCCATTCTAATGGTGGAGGCATCAACACAATCAACTTCTTGCTCTAATGCCTCCACCCCAACCTCAATCTCAACTTATTCATGTTGCTCCACCCAAGCTTTCTCAAATGCATGCACAACCAAATCCGAACCAAAACAACAAACCAGAACAACAAGTTTATAGTATTGAGACATCCTATCCAGCATCTGTTTTGGAGATACGGGAGATTAATCTGATGTCACGAAGAGTACTCCCATACAACCACCATCCATCTCCACCTGTAGATATTGAGGAGGAAATGGAAGAAGGTAACACTCATATCCAACAACCTCCTTTCCCTGAGCGCTTGATCCATCCTAGCCAGAACACCCTAGAGGATACTGAACTTCTTGGAGAAATGAAAATTTTATGTGTAAAGGTACCACTTTTTGAGGCCATTAAGGATGTCCCTATTTACAATAGGCTCATCGAGGAAAAGTGCTTCAAGAAACCTAGGAGAAATAAGAAAGATACCCCCACCATAAATGGAGTATGACAACTGCTTGATTTAATGTTTTGAAGGGTGATCTTTCCAAAGTACCTAGACCCTAGCAGTCTAGTGGGGTATGTGCACATAGATGGTGTCATAGTCCCCAATACTCTAATTGATCTAGGGGCTGCCAGCAATGTCATGACCAAGGAAATTATGTTGAAACTTAATCTCCAAGGGGCTTTGAGGAAAACCACAACAATTATGCAACCTTCATATCAGTCCACAGTAACTTGGAAGGAATTTTTGAGGATGTTATGGTTACAATTAACTCTTGGGAGTTGTTAGTCACAAGTAGTTTTTGCTGATATCAAAATATTACTAAGTTATAATCCTGGATTTCTAGAAACAACATTTGAGAAATATTGTGAGTTCTAGAAATATCACTACCTTCATCATCCTAAAATAGCTATTTTCACTATATTTTCCCTCTCTGCCTCCTAAAAAATCTACCACTGCTGCAAATAAAGACTACATCATTTTAGGTCTGTTTGCCTCATTTTATCACCTCACCTACACTGTCATTCATCGCCTTTTTTCCACTCTAAAACCCATTTTTTCCTTCTCCTAAAAACCCTCATAAACACCCCATATTCACCATTTTCCACTAAAATATCCTTAAACAATGTAAAAATCCCTTTTTACATAGTTTAAATCTAACTTTTTAAACCTATCGGGCATTTTTAATTATCATAAAAACCATGTTTTTATGTTCTAAACATGCCTTCTTTATAAAACGGGCTGTTTAAGCTCCTCTCTACTTAAAAGAAGTAGCCCTTTCTACCCATATAACCATTCCCTCCATCCCTTCCTAGCCCCTTCCCCTATTTTAACGAACTCTGCCCATTCATTATATAACCCCTGCAAAACCTTATAAAGACCCCCCTTTTTAACCCTTCATTATATATTTCAGGCCCCACCTTCCACTTGGCCCTGTCGCCCAACTGCAACCCGACACCTGTCCATAGGCTCCACCCCCCAAACCTACACTTTGCTCCCTGACTCATTCCACACCATAGATCTCATCGCCCGAGATCTGATGACCTAAAACCCATATTGCACAAAAAATTGTGATGGGTCTATTAACCCCTAACCTACACGAAATAAGTGGTTTTTTTCCAGACACACATAAAATGGCCAATGTTATCGCATCCGATTGATCCAAAACCACAAACCATCCTCAATGTGTGCGATAAACCACTTATGGTTTTCCGAAACTGTCATCTCCCTCCTCGCGCCAAAATTCAAATATTTTTCGCCTCTGTTTGAATTCCACTAGGTTCCGCCTCCGGGACCATTTTCCTGCGCCCTCTCTTCCTCTGCAAATCACTTCCCGATTGCTCCAAACCCCGAAAACATTGCAGTAAACTCTCCCGCAGGTTTTAAAATATAAAAGGTTATGTTATGTGCAGGTTTTTAATGGCAGAAAAAGGCCCAAAATGCCCTCCCACAGTCAATCAATGATGAATTAAACCCTGGATGATGATCCAGGGGTCTTAATCCAAAATTAAGGAGATCAGAAGCCCTCTCACGGTTTTTTCAATGATGAAAGCATGCTCATCAATGGATTTAAATATCCCTCTAGCCACAAAGAACACCTCCACTGCTCAGAGAAGGAAAACCAAGTCAAGAAGCAGCAAAGGAAGAAAATAGATGATTTAAAGGACTAATCCTAATTAACGAACAAACAAAAGGGGTTAGCCACTTAAAATAGAAGATTAATGGAAAAAGCAGATTGATGAAGGTTAAAGAAAGAAAGAAGACAGTGAAAATATCAAAGGAATGGAAAATAAAAGTCAAAAATATTAAAGAAAATATAATTAAAGGCAGACAGTAAATCCTAGATGATAGAGATTAAGGATAAAAAAAAGGACAGATTAACCTAAGACAAATTAGAATGATTAAGCTCATAGCAGCTATTCATCTCAGAGATATTTCTAACCACCTAAGTGATTTGTTTCCTTCAAAAAGAGTTAAGCAGTTATTGAGCTGAGCTAGAGATATTTTTTTTGTAAAGCAGTTATTGTAAAAGTTATGAATAAGCCTTAAAGTCAACACATTCACCTATTTTTCCTTAGAAGTTAAGATAAAATTTATTAAAACCGAGAAGTAGCTATAGATATTCCTACCTTGAGCCTTGCATGGTATTCAAGGTTAGGAATGCACTTACTCTGTAATAAATGATACTCAAACCCTATCTTATGGTTCACCTCCTCTTTTGCAGCATAAATACTGCATCTGAACTCATTATCTTGTGGGAATTTTGATGACTCTTTGAACTAATACATAGTCTCTTGGAAGTTGAAAAGAAACTGAAGTCTTGGAACTTGTGGATGTCTTGGTTTGTTTGTTGATGGAGGAGGCTAGATCACTGGACCCCTAAGCTTGGTTGTTAGTGAATTGATTCTAATAAACTATTGTTATTTCCTATTTTCATCATGTTTCCACCTTTCTGTGTTACAGTAGAATAAACGTTTTAGGCTAAGAAATATCTTTTGAAAGCACTTTAGTTCTGTTTATTCTTCACTACCTTAATGTTTTCTTTTGCTGGGACATTTCAGAGAACTCTTAATTGCTCTCTGGACCCCCTAAGCCTGTTTATTTCATAAATAGTTGAATACAGTTGGTTTCAAGCATGATTTATGGTTTTCCTTGCTTACTTCTTGCCACTTAAACATTGTTTTTGAGGTCTCTCTCTAAAGTACTATTCTTTAAATTCTACTAAAGAGGTTTTGTTTGAATCATTCCCTTTATACTTACTTAATTAATTTTTTTAGAGATCTTCATAGGTATACTCAAGGATGTTTAGGAGTACCCTATTCTTTGATTACAATTGTATGTGTGTCTTAAATGTTTTCTGTCCTTGAAGGTGAAATCACTAGAAGTTAAATGAGTTTCTCGCCTTCTATATTTAATTGGAAATTTTTTTCTTGAATTATTATTTGTTGAAGTGTGGATTGTAGAATTTATGATTTGCCCTATCTATTGATTGCCTCTTCATGTTTTGTGATATTTAAGTCCCTTTGTTGAGAATTCGATATGATAAAGGATTCTTAACTTCCATTTTTCATACTTTTCATTCTTACAATTGATGTCCATCCCATTACCATTGAAACTTGAAGATCTACTGACCAAGTTAGATTTGGCCTATGATGCTTCCCATTCCATTGATGAAATTATCATGACTTCCATTTGAATCCATTTCCCTAGACTTAGATATTTCCTCATTCTACCTATGCTTCTAGATCATTATGCCCAACCAAAACAAATCATATAAAACTTGTACTTAATAACTAGCCTAAAATCAACCCTACAAAGCAAACAAATTCATATCCTTTGCAAACAAATAGAGAGATCCCTCTTAGAGTCTAGGAAGGCTAGGTCCTAGAACTCTAAAGACTGGTTCAATGTTGCCTTGTCATTTGTTATACCAATCTGCCAAATCATGGGAGACCAACATTCTGGCGATCACGGTGGGACATTTTGAGTCAATGACAAACTAAGTACACCTTAGGACTCTAGAAACCATCATCAAGTGATATAAAACTCATCTGATAGCCATATAATAGATTGTTTTTCTTTCACCATATTAGATAAATGATGATTCAAGTGTAGGATACTCTTACAAACCTTAGAACCACAGAAAGGAAACTCAGAAAACCCCAAAAAAATTACCTAAGATTGGTTTTTTGTCAAGAATTGGTGGTGGACCATACACATTTATCTTCAAAACAGCCAAAAATATCCACCTAGCGACTCCACTAACCCCAGTAGGCCTATTAATTTAATACCTCTCTTTAGACTCTCTTAGGATTGTATCAAAACATCCCTAAGAAGTTTAAAAGCCTAGTCCCATATTTTAGAAGTTTTCTAAACACTTCAAGAGGTTAACCTTCTCAAAACAGTCCTAAAACTTTTAGCCTCTCCGAAGTTTTGAGCTTGAAATCTAGCTTCACATAGGATCAATAAAAAATTTCATCCACACCCTAGTCCTCCTACTATAGTTGATGATCCAGAAAATATTTTTTGGCAAATTTCTAGAGATGGAAATTTAACTACTGTTAGGACTATCCAAAGAACAAGATTTGTCCCTGAAAACCTTACAGTCTTGAAAGATCCTCAGTTTTACTTATTCCATTCAAATAATCTATTTAGAACGAATTCATATAGTGATATTTACCAATATGACCTTGAGCCCACAGATTTGCAACAAAGTTCCAGTAGGGAAGCCTCTCCGCCACTTCAACTCTTTCCATAACAAATCTGCTCATAATCAGTTTGTTGGTCCAAGTACTTCCACCACACCCATCCACACTTCCACCATTCAAAACACTCCATTTCATCCCACTTTCCCTTCCACAAACCCACCTCTTTTAAGTCTTCAATTCACTCCTATCATGGCAACATGGTATGCTCCCTTAGTGCTACCACAACCTCTGGTTCCTTTACCAAATGATTATCAATCTAGAATTCCTCATTTCACTAGAGCTGAATCTACTACTGCACAATAGCATGTAGATAAAATGGATGATGCCTTTGATTAATATGGAAATAGAATAAGAGACCATTAAGATGAGAATCTTTTCCCAAAGTTTAGGACGAGAAGCCAAAAAATGGTTTAAAATCTTAACTCATAAGAGCATAAATGGTCTCCCTTCTTTATACCAAACATTCATAAACAAATGGGAAATTAAAAATAACCCTTTCTAAATCCTTTTAGAATATAGAAACCTTAAAGGAAATACTAGGGAAAGTGTCCAAGATTACTGCACTAGATTTAATAGTGCTTACAGTGCACTCCCCCCAAACATGAAAACTCCACTAGGCTTAGCTTTACCAAAATTTCCAGAAGGCTTTGACCCAGACACGTCCTATAAGATAAGAGAAAGATACCCCTTGACTCTAGAAGATATGTCGAGGAGAGCCATAAGTGTAGAAGCGAATCTGGTTGAGAAAAGAGGTAGGTTAAAATTAAAAAAAAGAGTTACATACAAGGATGAAACAATGGCATCAACCTCATCATCTGATTCCAAAATTGATAACTTAGTGAGGGTAATGGAGAGAATGCTAGAAAAGATAAACTTAAGTGATAGAGTACCTCCTAGAGAAAACCAAGGGAATCCCCAAAATAGAAATAGATATCCAAATTTCAGAAGATATCCTATTCAAAATAGACAAAGAGATAATGAACAACAAACGAGGCCTCCTTTCCAAGAAAACTATGTAAACAAAGAAGAAGAAAGGGAGACAGAAAGGTTGGAAGAAAATCATGTGAATTTAATAGGATCTGACAGTGAGGGCGATGTCTTCCTCACTGAAGAAGAACAAGGATTCTTCTTCTCAGAACAAACTGAAAACAACCATGAGGATTCTGAGATTACCAATTGGGGTTTGAAAATAATATAATGGAGGTCCATAGACAATATGACCTGAAGCAAAAGTTACCAAGGAACCTCCAACAACAATAACATAGAAATTGTTGTTAAGAAAGCCTTAGAAAACCCTCCTAAAAATACAACAAACAGTTCCAACACTGTGGCTAAGAAAACTAATATGAATAAAGATAAAATCAACCAAAAAAGTGTTAACCCAAGCTACCCTAGTACTTCTTCTAGTGGCCCTAAAAAAATCTGTCCAGAACAATAGTCATAATAAAACTCAGCAAATGAGAATTACTGAAAAGAATATGTTGGACAAATAAGATATAAATATGTCGAAAATATTAGTCCCTTTAAGCCTTGAGGGAGAGACTGCCAAAATTAAAATCAACATACCCTTAGCTAAACTAGTAACCCAGGATGTATATAAAAACCAAGTCTTGAAAGCCTTGAATATAGGAAATGATACTGACACTTTAAACATGACAGATGATAAACCAGAATTGTTGTTTGGTCCTGAAGTAGAATGAAAATACCAAGAAAGATTTATCCCTCCATTTTATGTCAACTTAAATATACATGATAAAATCCTACACAATGCCATGCTAGACTCTAGTGCCTCTCACAATCTCATGTGGAAAGTAGTGATGGCGAGATTAGGCCTAGAAATTACTAAACATTACAGAGACCTATACTCCTTTGATTCAAGCAGAGTCAAATGTTTAGGCCTAATCAAGGATTTATGTGTCAATATGCCACAAATTCCTGCTAAGGGTATGGTTATGGACATAGGTTTTGTTGAGATTCCCCCAATGTATGGAATGCTTTTATCCAGATCATGGGGAGCCAAAATTTAAGGGAAACTTCAAATGGATATATATTATGCTACCATTCAAATGAAATATATGGTAAGAAACATAGATAGGCCAAAAAAAACTCCTGTTTATTCCATTTATTCAGATCTTGATTCATTTATCTTGTTTAATGAAGAGGAAATCACCACACAAGAAGATGAAAATAAAAAAGAGTTAAGCCCACTTGAAGAACCAAATCTTCCCTGAAATGAAAAACATAACAGCTCAAAATTTAGCATCCTTAAACAACAAAATGATAGTGAGCAGGAGATAGAAACACTTTGGATAATGAGATTTGATGGTTCTTGTAGCAAAGCTGGTTCTGGAGCTCGTGTATGGATACATAATACAAACAAAGGACATTCCCACAAACTTGTTTTTCCATGCACTAATAACATTGCAGAATATGAAGCCCTACTTCTTGGCCTACATTTGCTAAAATATTTAGTAGCCAAGAAAATATCAGTCCAAGGATATTCAGAGTTGATTATTAAGCAATTGAAAGGGGAGTAGTTAGCCAAAAACCCAATATTAAGAGAATATAGGAATGCTACCCTAGATCTCCTGAATTTTTTTGAAAAATATGAACTCACTTTTATCCATAGAGCTCAAAACAACCTTGCAAATGAGCTTGCCTTTGATACCAACAGTTGTCAAATACCTCTAGTAAATGAAATGTTCACTGTTAAAGTAAAAAATAGGCCTATAGTCCGTGACAATGAGAATTATTGGCAAGTGTTTGAAGGAGATAAACACATTGATGATTTTCTACAATCTGAAAATGATTTTGCTATACCAACACTTAACTTAAGCCATGAAGAAGAAATTTTTGATGAAAAACAAACCCCTAAAACAGAGCTATCCTCCATCGGTGATATAAACCAATTTGAACATCTTTATGAGGAAGAATTATTTAACAAACCAGATCAAAAGGACCTTGGGGTTTTACAATGTAAAAACGATTCGATACCTAGGGGCCTTAAACCATTAGAGGAGCTTTTTGACTTCAATGATGTAGCTATAAAACCAAATATGGAGCCTACAGAAATTAATGTAGAAGAACGTAACATAGGCAGCATAGATGAACCCAAAATGATCAAGTTATCTAGCACTCTTCCTACTCATATCAAATAGGAATATATTGAACTTTTCAAAGAGTTTGGAGATGTATTTGGATGGGGATACAAAGATTTTAAATCATATGATACCAGCATTATTCAACACAAAATCCCTCTTAAGGAAAATAAGAAACATTTCAGACAGAATCTAAGAAGGATAAACCTTGTTTTATTACCTTTAGTTGAGAAATAGATTAAAAAGATGTATGATGTTGGGATCATAGTTCCTGTTAGCGCAAGGGAGCGATGGCTGAAAACAGAGCATTCCCTCTTGTTGTGGGGTTAACCTACTCTTTGTCCTGCATAGTTAATTTGTAAATGTGATATATTTCCTCCTCCTCACATGCTGGCTCTGTATACTATGCACCTTCTAGAGGATCTAAGCATTTTGAGGAATGGATCAGGTACTGACAAGCGAATACTGGAAACCTAACACGGAAGTGAATGAGTGTCATTCTGGATGAAATTACAACATGGAGCGGTAAGTACTATCGAACCAATCAAGAAAGGGATCACTATGTTCATAGCCTGTTGAAAAGAGAAGCTAGGCAAGGTCCATCAGTTACCCCAACGTCTGACTCACGGGAGAACAAGACCTCAAATAAAACCCCGCTAGAAGGGGACATGTCAGTACACTTGAAATTAACTACTTCTAAAGGTGTGGCTGATGAGGACATGGATCATTTTTGGTTCGTGGCCGACTCAATATGGACTGCTTGGGGGTGGTTAGCGATACTATGAAGAGAGAGCAGTTTTCCCTAGCATTTGAAGAGAAAGCTCTGCACTGGCATATGCGGTACATATCTCAAGACAGGAGCGCGTCTCTTCAATATATTAAGGATGCCTTAAAAAAATAGTTTCGGAAGCAAAAATCTTACTATCAGTTGGTAGCAGAAGTAAAGGACTTCAAGCAAGGTGCGTCTCAATCGGTGTGGGAGGCCGATTAGCGATTGAAGAAAGTAATTAGGGAATAAGGGTTCAAGTACGATGACAAAAAACACACCGAATGGTTCAATGCTATGTTTCTACCCTACTTTCATATACCAATGGGCCACCAGACCTTCGAGTCATAGGAAAAAGCCTTGGAAGCTACCATGAAACTCGATGTCGTGCCCAAAGACAACACTTTGGGAGGAGTAAGGAAAATTCAAGAGTAGCTCGGAGCCATGCACATGGTGATTCGGAGCCTACGGATGGAACAAAGAAAAGGAGCTAGCGCAGACCTCTAGCGCATACGATGTCGGTTATCTGGCAATAAAAAGGACCAGTGTCCTCTATTGATGGATTACATGCAGGCAGGAGGACCTAGCCCACTACGTCCAGGCTCCAGTGGGTTTGCGTTATGGTGCGATGATTGCTAGGTAGTGGGATTACATGATACGGCCCAATGCCCTTCGCTAAGTATGGGTGAACTAAAGCAATAGTGGTGCAGGTTCTGCCGGTCGGTAGGACACGATGAACAGAACTTTCGCACGTGCGACTTGATTGTAGATCGAGGGAACTTCTATAAGGTACAATTAGACCTTGCATCACCAAGATCCCCCACAACTTTTGGTGGCTCCCCAGCAAGGGGTAGGGGAGGTCAAGGAGGAAGTGCAGGATAGGGATGGGGGCAGCTTATCTGTTATAACCGTAGAGAGGTAGGGCACTTCGCGAGGGACTGCCCAAATCCCACTAGGAAATCCTAAAAATATTGCTGATAGTTGGACCTTGAGATTGAAGATTGCCTAGTCCAGATAGCAAAAATGAAGGAAAAACAACCCACTCCTACGCAGAATGTGCATAGTGTTAAATATGAGCTAAGAAACATAGACCCGAATGTGAAAGTCATAAAACACAGTGGGATGATCACCCAGGGAGCAAGGGAAGTGTCTTCCAAGGACCCTATGACCTCTCAGGAAGGATTGAACGTCAGCTGGAGAGAAGAAGTAGTAGAGGCTACTACATAGATGCCGACACACCTCAAGGTAGAGGAGGGGGTTGAGCCCTTTCTCTAGGCATGTCTAAAGCTTCTATGCAACCCATAGGCTATAGATAACCTTCAATCATTAATGCATAGTTGTGCAACTAGGTCCACTCTGATTCTCAGGACCAAGGATGTACACAAGCTATACAGGTTTAAGAAATGCACCGGAAGAGAAATGCAGTTGACTGCGCAGATTGCTGATTACGAGATGGATCAAGTTATTTTATATTTGGGATCATATGTGAATGTATTAGCAAAGAAAACATGGCAACGAATGGGAGATCCTGAATTGGAATGGTCCACCATCCAAAATCATCCCTCTAGGAAGACTGTCGAAATTCATGGTAGATATCGCAGGGGTAAAAATCCTCGCTGACTTTGAAGTAATATAAATTGTGGAAGATGCAGATCCCTACCTTACGCTCCTAGGAATGGACTGGGCTATAGACATGGGGGGTTTCATCAATCTCAAAAATCACATCATGATGTTTGAGAATAATGGTACGTGTATAATAGTACCACTATATCCCATAGAAGGTGCACAGTATACAGAGCCAGCATGTGAGGAGGAGGAAATAGATCACATTTACAAATTAACTATGCATGACGAAGAATGGGTTAACCCCGCAACAGAAGGAATACTCTGTCGGGAGAAGGACAGTGAATGCATTTCCAACCCTGATATGGAACTGGAGAATTGGAAAAACTGGTTGCACAATATCTCAGCGCTGCGATGTCCTCGGGTCGCAAGGGCCCTCTGCTGCATTTCTTCAGAGGTAAGAGATCTACCCCACTTTGATGCATCTAGTAGCATTCAGGAATTCCTAAGAACACTAGAAGCTATGGTTCCAAGAGAAAAATGGCTCTGGGCCCTTAATATAGCTATGCATGGGACACCTGCACGATGGTGGGATATCCACAAGAAAGCATTCCCAGACTGGGAGACGTGTCGAGATAGGATGATTCTGTGGTTCGCCCCTCCAACTGACATATGCACCAAGATATTTCTCGAACCTGGGGATCCCCACACGCATCTGCATACCTGGATGACCAAATGGTCTGACCGAATTGTGGAAGAATGGGTCCATCTATTTTTTCATTCATTGGGCCCTATCCCCGCCGCTTGGTATTTAGATGCGGATTTACATCAGCACACCCGCCACTGGGAAATACTAAAAGAGGACTTTATAGGAACGTTCAGAATAATTTGGGGGATGGAGACACTCGATGAATCTGTATGGAACATCGATTCTTTTGTATTTAAGAACTCGCACCACCACGCCGCACCAACGATCCTAACATGGGAAGCACAGATGCAAGACATAGTCAATTTTCGGAGCTTGGCGATAGACGAAGAAGAAGATAATCCTCGAAACATCTTTGTTCTAGAATTTGAAGGGGAACACACCATTATTGGACCTCCACTGTAGAATATTGATGTGATGCAACCTCTCAAGCTATGTGAAGTTAATATTGGGATGAAATAACAACCTAAGCTGGCTAAAATTGGGGACTATTGGGTGAAGGAACCGTAGGCAAAATTGGAGAGATACTTACGGAGTATCAGGACTTATCTCCAACAAATTTTTCTGAGCTCAAAGGAATCACATGGGACCTATAAATTATGCACATCACTCTCAAACTTGAGGCGCACAACATCAAGCAGTGGCCTTACCGAATGAATCCTAAATATAAGCAAAAGGTCAACGAAGAACTGGAAAAAATTCTTGCCACAGGTATCATTGAACCAGTTGAACAATCAGATTGGGTAAGTCCAATGGTCATCTAGAAGAAGAAGACAAAGGGGGAAATACGCATCTGCATAGATCTACGAAAGTTAAACATTGCCTACATCCATGAACCCTTCCCTACACCCGTCTCCGATGAAATCCTTTATAGCGTGGGTGGATAGGAGGCCTATTCCTTCACTGATGGGTTCTCAAGGTACCACCGATATGAATTTCACTTGAAGATGATAGTAAGACTACTTTCATGACCGAATGGGGGTCCTTTCATTATACAATCATGCCCTTTGGTCTAAAGAACACACCTGCTATTTTCTCAAGGGCTGTAGTTGTTGTATTCAAGGAGTTTATTCATAGGTTCCTAGAAGTTTATTTCGATGACTGGACGGTCTTCGGCCTGGTAAAGGAGCATGTCTCTAACCTACGATTAATGTTGGACCCATGCTGGAAGCACCATATTTCCTTGAATATTAAGAAGTGCATCTTCTATGTACCATTCAGAATCTTTCTCGGACACATAGTATGTCGAAAAGGGTTGATGGTTGATCCTACAAAGGTAGCCATAATTATAAACCTTAAAGTCCCAAAAATGGAGAAAAAACTGTGTTATATTCTTGGACACACGGGCGATTATAGGAAATTCATTCAGGGGTACGCACTGATCATAGCACCCATGGAAAAACTGCTAAAAAAAGACATTTCCTTTTTTGGAATGACGAATGTCAGAAGAGCTTTGAACTACTCAAGGAGAAGATGATCTCTGCACCCATACTAATATTTCCTGATTGGTCGAAGGAATTTCATGTACATGTGGATGCATCAGGCATTGCCTTGGGCATTTTTCTAACTCAACCAAAAGAGGGATATATTGATCACCCAGTTGCCTTTGTGAGTTGGAAACTCTTGGGTCCAGAATGTAACTACTCTACGACTGAGTGAGAGGGACTGGCTATGGTATACGCATTACAGAAATATTGACATATCCACTTGGTGGACACTATAAAATGTTAATTGATCATTTGGCTTTGAAATACGTAGTCAAAAAGCTTGGGTTGGGGGGGCAGATTTGTCGTTGGCTGTTTATATTTCAGGAATATGATTTTGAGATCATCATCAAGCCTGAAAGGTTGAATGCGAGCCCGAATCATTTGTCTCGCATCGAGATAGGGGAAGAACCTACTAACTTGGAGGAAGGCTTACCATATGCGCAGTTGTTCACTATTAAGGTTCTTGACACCCACTTCGCTGATATCATTGAGTTCCTCACTACAGGTGTAGCCCACGTAGAATATTCGGTGCAGTAGAAGAAGGAGTTAGTTACTCAGGCAGCGGAATTTACTGTCATCGTCGGTCAGTTATACAAGCTAGTTGTAGATGAAATACTACACAGATATGTCCTGGAACATGAACATCCTACCATTTTGGAGGAAGCACACGAAGGTGTCGCAGGAGGCCACTATGCAGGGAGAGCAACGGCACAAAATATTTTGAGGGCTAGGTTATGGTGGCCTATCCTAAATCAGGATTCTTACACCTATTGTAAATCATGTGACACATGCCAACGAACTAGACGACCCTCACACCGAGGTGAGATTCCATTATAGCCTCAAATGGCTTTACAGGCTTTTGAAAAATGGACCATTGATTTTATAGGATCCATCAATCTGTCAGGCAAGAAAATAGGTTTGCGCTACATTATTACCACCACTAACTACGTCACTCGATGGGCTGAGGCAGAAGCGGTGAAGGATTGTACTATGGATACTACTACGCACTTCATCTTTGAGCAGATTCTGACAAGGTTTGGCTACCCAAAGATCCTAATGAGTGATAGAGGTACGCACTTCATTAACCAAATGATTCAAGCCTTAAATGAGGAATTCTGGATCCACCATGAAAAGAGTACACCATAACATCCACAGGCAAATGGGGCAGTTGAAGCCTTTAACAAAATTTTGGAACAGGCATTAACCAAGGTTTGCAATGCCGATCATAGTGACTAGGATGTTTGCATCCCCTCTATTTTGTGGGCCTACCGAATGACCTGCAAGAAGCTAACAGGCAGGACCCCCTTCCAAATGGTCTATGGCAAGGATGCCATTATGCCCATCGAATACATTGTTAATAGCCTACGCATCGCAGCATTTATGAATATGGAAGAACCAAATATCATAGAGGAATGCCTTGCGCAACTTTTTCCATTGGATGAAGAATGGTTTATTGCTAACTTTCATCAACAGGTTTAGAAGGCCCGTGATAAAGCCTGGCATGATCAACATATTTTCCAAAAGACATTCGTAGTAGGTGATCTCGTCCTTTTATACGATAGCCAATTTGTGAAACACCCAGGGAAATTTTGGTAGCACTGGCTTGGTCCCTACACCGTTAAGGAGATCACGAATGGTGGAGCAGTCTGGCTAGCTACCTTATGTGGTGACATCTTACCTGGCTTTGTCAATGGTAGTTGAATCAAGCCATACAGGGCTAAATGACTATATGGCGATCAGAGTGACTCGCGACAAGTCACAAGATTGTGTTGGGGGACTGCTGGAATAGGGTCTTCTACGAGTTGTGAAACTGGTCCATTTTTTAATACTTTTGATTAGATTTAGTCTAGTGCAGGGGTTTTGGGGTGGGTCAAAGCCCCGAAAGCATTATAATGGGTAAAAGGGTAAACCACGGGTTTGAAAACCATGGTTTGTGGACCATAGGAAATTCTAGGCTAGATTATTATAAATAGAGAAACATTTTGTATTGTAAGGTAGGCAATGAAGAACTATTGATGCAAACTTTGGTTTAAGTTGTCTGTTTCATTTTTTGGGGAAAGGACTCCTGCTGGCTATGTGCGAAGAGATCCATATTCCATCTATGTGCAGACCTTGGTGCTGTGTGCGCAGGCTGGTGTTACACAGTAATTTGTCACCATCCCTACCATTCCCCATCCCGCACATTGGAGGGCCCATTCTGTGACCTGTGAGCAATGTCATGCCTTGAAACCACTATCATTGCATTCCTCTAAATATGAGCTTCAATTGCCCTGAAGACATCTCCTTGCAAAAAACCATAAAAACATCCCTTTTTGCATTGGCGCGTGCAGCCAGTTCATCACTCACGCCAATGGGGAAAATCCTACAAAGAGGCCGCGCCAACTGGCGCTCTGTCCCAGAGTCGCAGTCGCGCCAGCCAATTTAAGGAGTGTTTTTTAAAATAAAATGGCAGAAGTTTCGTTTTAACAGACTCAGAAACTATTATCTATCTTGATTTGGGAGGTTTGGCTCCGGGAGTTCCATGAAGGGGAAGTGGTTTGCCACCTTTCATGGAAGCTTCCTTGAAGATAGGGCCAATCCCACAATTATAGGGATCCCAACTCCCCTTCCTCCATCTATAAAAGCTTGCTCATTGCCATTACAAGCTAGTCTTGAAGTTCCCAAGTCTTGAATCTCCAAGTTCTCAAATTCCCAAGAGCCTTCATGCTGCAAGAGCCCTCATTCTTCCCTTAAGGCTAAACTCGAGCAAGGAGACTATCGTCGAGAGACTCTAAGAGAGGCTTGTCCTATCCTTGACAGGATTTGCGAGACGTGTACGACTGGAGACCCCTCCGAAGGAGACCTCAGCGTCAGAACATTGGTTGTACTCTCTTTCGATTTCTTATTAATGAATGACTACTGGTTATGGTTCCACTTTGTTTTTCACTTATGATAATGATGAGTTATATCCTTTCTGACTGATATATAGTTGCGTATTCTGGATTTTATGCTTTTATTCATGTTGTTTCTTGCATGTGCAGGTGTCCATTCACGGAGATCGTGGGGATCGTGATCTGCCGAGGCTGAGGAATGGGAACGCTATCTCTTTTACGAATCATAGCATTGGACTCCAGGTAGGCCTCCAATCGTTGGTCTGTTTATTCGCAATTAGGAACTTGCGCTGTAGCATTTGATGATTGTTGATAGATCTTTTCTGGGCTAGTAGGGATCGCCTCTGTCTGTAGAGGGGATTTACCTCTTCAACAATTTTGCGATTCCGCTGGGGACCGTCTAGTTTTGATTGTCTCGTTTTGATTGTTTCGTGGTTTTCCTTGCTTGGTTAGCCTTCTGGGCTGGGTCCTTTTGTTGTCTTTTGCTTCTTGGTCTGCTTGGATATCATTGATCTGCTTCTGGAGTAGTTCTTTTTTATTTTTAGCTGAGGAACTCGGCTGGCGCGCTTTTTAGCTTGACAGTCGCACCAATTGGCGCATGTTGCTTTTGTATTGCCCGCGCCAATTGCTTTCTGGCGCCAGTTACAACCTCACAGTCGCGCCACTCCTATGAGGAATTAGGGTTTGCTCAGTTCTGAGCTCTCTGGGTCTGGTCAGTGTGTTTCTTTTTGGTTTTTCGGCTACCTGAGTGTGTTGGAGTCCTGTTTGACTGGGAGTTTGCCTTCATCCTTTGGTTGTTTTCTTTTCTCCATCGATTTCACATTTTAAGCCCTAGGGCATCTAGTGGCTTTGTGTGTCGAGCCCTCCTTAGGAGTTTTGGTGTTTTGTTAGTCCAGTCAATTCTTTGATTTCTCCTCCACATTCTCTTGGTGTTTGTTCACCGTTTCGTTGCAATTTTTGGGTGATTGTTCTTCTCTTCATTCAAACTTCGTTTGGTTTTGCTTTGGACCTAGATCGCACGGTCCATTGGACCCTTTGAGACTTTTTCTTGGTTTCGAGAGACTTTGGTCGATTTGAGATCTGATTGTTTGTGCCATTGAGTGAAATTTTTTTGTTTTTGCTCTCTTAATATCGTTTCTCAAATTGCTTCTCTTTTGTTTTCAGTTTTTTTAGTGCATCTAGCTATCAAACATTGAAAATACAAAAAAAATCTCTTTTTCTTTTGTTGATTAGTGCGAATTGAAATCTTTTCGATTTTACTAGTATTTAGTGATTTGAATGAAAAGATTTTAATTTCGTTATTTGCATTAGAGATATCATTGATTGTCTTCTGATCATTTTGTTTGTGTAAAAACTCTCAACTCTTCTGTAGCTAGTTTTCATCGAACGAAATGATGTACTGTGGCATGTAATTTTGCATTTAGGAGATTTTTGAGACAACACATTCGTTAGGGCCTGAAAACTGAAACGTAATTGAAGATAAACTTTAAAGTCTACTCAATTTACACTAAGGCAACATTGAAATCTAACGAAACACATTTAGAGGTCTAGGCTAGAGACGTGTTCCGGCGTCTTTAAACCTAGTAGCTGTCGTTCGCCTTTTGGCTTTATACAGCGCTAGTACGGACTTGTGCTCCCCGTACCGTCGTGTATATAAAGGGAGACCCCTTTAGGTTTCAATCCTTTATCCATAGGAAGCCGAGTCTGCCGCCCTATACCCGTGATACACCAGACACAACATTCGGGGAGATTGCCTGCACATACGGAAAGTCCTTGGTTGATTTCTTTTTCATTATTGAAACCAAGGTGTATATTGCAGTTCACGGCTATTTGGTACACCCTTTCGCCTAGTATTCCTGAGCAGTCATTTGATCTTTTCTGATCCCTAAACTTGAAAGGATCACCAAGCACTTGTCCTTTCATGCTTGTGTCAAATTTGAAAGAGATATAGTCACCTTTTTTACCGTTTCTCGACTATTAAAACATGAAATGGTGAAGTTTCTTATTTTTCAATGTGGTAAAAAATTAATCACCCATGATTACACGCCCTGTTAGATTTTGTTTTTTGACCGTTTGATCGTGTGTCTTGACTCCTTTTCAGCCCGTGTGTGTGTTTGTTCTTTTTTCTCTTGTCGTTTGCTACAGTGGCGGAACCTTCGGTTTCGTCTACTGGTAGTCCTTACACGAACGATTCATCGGAGGTTTCCCAATCCTCTGCTGAACTACAGCAGTCCATTGTTTCCGAGTTTCCTGACGGGGGACCGGTTCTTTCTGAGCAACCCTTTGGCGGACCAGTTGAGTTCGATTGGCCCTTTTTGGACCCTGTGTCTGAATTGAGATTAGGAGCTGATTTCCTTTCTCTTACATCGGGTTCGCCTTTTATTACTGTTGTATTTCCTCCTAGTCCTCGCAATCTATTGTGAGATCTAGCGGCGAGCTCAACCATGAGTGATTCTGGTGAGGAAATCCCAACGTCTGGTGAAGACTATCAGCTCTTCCCACGAAGATTGTTTCCGGGAGACAACTCTGAAACAGCTGTTATGTCTACAGCCAGTCCCTCATTAACACCGGGGTACAGGTCTTTGGGTCAGATTATTTCCGCCGCAGCCTCTATGGGAGTGTCAGCTCCTTCTCCGAGGCCAGCTGCTTCTTCACCCAGGGTCTCTCCTCAGACGCCTGTTACTTCTGTACCCGTTCGGCCCATTGTTTGTGTGGCTGCCTCTTCACCTGTTGTCACGGCACCCTCTGCCAGGGCTATGCTGTCTCCTAAAGATATCTATTTAGCAACTGCTATACCGGAGAACATCTCTCCGAAGGAGTATCGGTTGTCCCTGCAGCAGCCGAACCCCGAGGTTGGACCATCCTCCCAAGATCCCAACCACTCTTACTTTTCGCACTATGCAAAGGATGGTACACCCGTGTATGCTTTTCCAGGTCAATATGATGAGCACAGGGACATTTTACGTCTACCCGCTCCTGAGGCTTACCTCCATGCTCAAGGTTTACCTTATAACCAGGCTTATAACCCGCAAGGGCAACCTTTCCAAGGCCAACCTTCGGGCCAACCTGGCTATCCTTATGATCCACAGGGGCAGCCCATGCAAGGCCATCCTGCGGGCCAGCAAGGGCCATCGTACGGTCCGCAAGGACAGTATTACAGCCCTTCCGGTCAACCTGTTCAGCCTCAGCCGAGGTACCAACCGGGACCGGTCTATGGTCTTGGGGGGCAAATCCAGCCTTCTCCACCAATGCAACCTCAGTATCCTGTTGTTTCTAACGTTGCATATCAGCCGGGACCATCCTATGGTTCTTCTCCAGGTCAAACCGGTTTCCAACAACCACCTGGCCTTGTTCCTCCACCAGGCCAACCGGCCCATCCGGCACAACCTGGTGTTCCGCCCCTAGGCCAACCGGCCCATCCGGTACAACCTGGGGCTCCTTCACAGCCAGTTCAGCCTGTGCAACCAGCGCAGCCTGCCTATCCAGGTCAGCCTGTTCATTCAGGGCAACCCTCTCAGTCGGGTCAACCTGTTCACTCAGGGCAGCCCGCTAATTCCATTAACCCTGCCCAGCAGCCGATTCATTCGATGCCGCAGCCGAATCAACAGCTGCGCCCTAATTATCAGGCTCTGCAGGGTTCCACTTTTCAGCAGCCGACTCATCCTCAGGTCGGTTATTATCCTCATGGTCAATATCAACCAAATTATAACCACCCCAGAGGCTCTCAGTATTATCCTCCTCCACCCGGTTCTACCTACACTCAGCAGCCAAATCCAAATGCTGCTTATCCTGGGCCGACGCATAATCAGGGTCCGTACTCTGGCTATCAAGCCCCACACACTGGTTACCAGCATCCAAATTAGTCTGGTTATACAACCTACACCCCCTACAGTTAGAATCCTATGGGACAGAACCCATGGGGGCAAGGATATTCACAACCATTGTGGAGTATGGGTACCGGTCCTCACCTCGAGCGTGGCATGTCGGTCAATCCGCCATTGCCGTTCCTGGCCACCTTGGAGTTGTCGAATGTTTCAAAAATGACGAATGATCTGATTTTACATAATCCATATTGGCCTCCAGTTCCCACCAAGATACCAGGTGATTGCCCCAAGTTTGAGGGAAAAGCTGGAGAGGACCCCCAGGCGCATGTGATGACGTATCATCTTTGGTGTTCGTCTAACTCTTGGTTCAATGATTCGATTCGTCTGCGCCTCTTCCAGCATACTTTAACTGGAGCTGCTGCTAAGTGGTACATCGAGTTATCCCGTGGTATCTTCCAAGATTTCAATTCTTTAGCCATGGCTTTTCTCATGCACTTTCAGCTACCAGTTCGTTATGAAGCCGGGACGCACCTCCTGACTTCTCTGAAGCAGGATAAAGCCACTCACATTTCTGATCACATTCATGAGTGGCGGCACCATCGTAGACTGATCAAGTTTCACATACCTGATCAGATACTAACTCACTGGTTCACCACCTCCTTCATGAATAAAATCTCCCAAGATATTGTGATGGGAGCGTGTGTAACGGAGGAACAAGCCATTGCGCATGCCCAATATCTGGATCTTGTGTATTCTCAGTCCGGCACGCTTTATGATATCTTGCCTGATGCCCCACGGTCCGGAACCTCTAAGGCTCCGCCTACCCCTGCGGTGGATGGTGTCATTGGTTCTGTCTCTCAGAATTTGAAGAAATCTTCGAATGGGAAGCAGAAGTCTAATTCTTCCAACAATGCTCCTGCTAATCCCACCCCGTCCGATTCTGGCAAAACTGCGGAGGTGAATGTCGTTCAGTCCAATCCTATGGAGAAAAATTCCAGGGGGAAAAAGAAAGGCAAAGGAAAATCTAAATCTGATGCCCCAAAGCCAGAATCTAAATCTCGTACTGAGGATGGTTCTCAGCGTAAACCGAAGTACCCCTGCCTCATTTGTGAAGGAGACCATTATACTAAGGATTGTCCACGACGATCCGAAGTTAGTCAAATTCTCAAGGGCTCAAAAGGGACTTTGGCAGTTCTTAAAGAGCCATTCCCGTCTCAACAGACCCAGATGGTTGAACAGCCATCACCATCTGCACCATTTGGGTCCCAAGTTTTCATGATGAAGGTTGCTGCACCTATCTCTGTCGCTACGCGTTCGAAGGATTACAATGAATCGTGGCAGGCACCCGGGAAGCCAGTTTTGGATGGATCACCTCCCCCACCTGTCTCCGGTTCGTTGGAAATCGAGAAGCCTACACCTGAACCTGTTGTGAGGCCACCTTCTAAAGGTGTTCTTCAGAGATATTCGTATAATCCAAATGCTCGTGCTGCTCAACACTACAGCATTGTTGAGGATTTGGCACAAGCACCTTCTGCTATTTCTGCACTTGAAGTTCTTCAAAGTTGTCCTTCACAACGGAAGGCTTCACTGTCTGCAATCAGTGGTATTGATCTCGCCGATTCAAGTCTTCTCACCTCCGATTTAGAGAATTTCACTCCCCGACTTCCACATCAGATAGCTCTTGTTATTCAGGTTGGGATTAACGGTCTGAACATTCATAGGGCCGTGGTGGATGAAGGTGCTTCTACCTGTGTTATGTCATCCACTTGCTGGAAGGCCATTGGCTCTCTAGCCCTTTCTTCCTCTCCCAATGCCCTCGAGGCATTTGATGGTCGGGAATCCAAACCCCTGGGTGTTCTCGAGAGTTTAGCGATCACTTTACAGGGGAATACTGTCAACGTGGAAGTAGAAGTGATTGACGCCATGCTCAACTACAATATACTTCTTGGTCGCAGCTGGACTCATGCCATGCTCTGTGTGCCGTCCACCGTCTTTTGACTTCTTAAGTTCCCTCACGAGGGAAAAATCGTCACGGTGGACCAGTTGTCCTTCTTCACCTCCACCTCCGACAACAACGTACCATACGTGGATCAGATTCCGAATCCCACTGATAGTGTAGGACCCGGTCTCTTCAAAGACCCTGTCCTCATGGGTATCTTTCCCGCACCACCACCGCACACCGCTCAAGTTAACATGATTTCCAGGTCCGATGACCCCTGGCTTATTCCTATGCCTAAGCAGGTGTTTGAGTTTGGAGAATCAATGCCCTTGACTCCAGTAGAGATCAACTACTGTGAAATTATTACCGCATCTGATCCTCCACCTCCTCAGCATGCTCCTTTGAGCATGGCTCTCGACATTTACTCTCAATCCCCCTGGCTTGGTCAGGCCGATTCACCTAATCCTCTCAAAGAGACTTTTCCTTCCGATGAAGCCATCATTGAAACTATGTCTCTTGAGGAGCTGCCTTGGGGTGATGGACATCATCACTCCTCTTTTATGCCTAGCTTGGGGGCAATGACTGACTGTCTGGAGCGTTATGCTTCTCAGGTTCCTACCCCTCCTCTTCAAACGCCCATCTTGACGCATGAGGTTTTTTCGGAAGGTAACCTGAATAACATCACTCAAACCATCCCGATCAACATCTCCGTTAAACCGGGGATCGTTGAGAATATTCACGTCAGAGTCACTTGTTCTCCCGATGAGATTCAAGTCTATACTGATCTTTTTAAAGAATTCAGAGATGTGTTCGCCTGGTCCTACGAGGAAATGTCGAGGATTGATCCCAGTATCGTAGTGCATGAGATTCCAACCTATCCTAGTGTGAAGCCCGTGCGCCAACGCTTACGCCCCATGCATCCTCGAAAAGCCGCTGCAATTAAGGCAGAAGTTGAAAAACTTCTGAACGAGGGTTTTATTTATCCTATCCCCCTCACAGAATGGGTGTCTAACACTGTCCCTGTCGATAAAAAGCAGGGTACTATTAGGGTCTGTGTTGATTACCATGACATCAATCGCGCCTGTCCAAAAGATAACTATCCCACTCCGTTCATTGACCAGATTATCGACGAATGTGCCGGAAGTGAGATTTATTCCTTGATGGATGGTTTCTCAGGGTATAATCAAATCAATATTGCACCTGAGGATCAACACAAGACTACGTTCATCTGTCCGTGGGGTACTTTTGCATATAAAAAGCTCCCGTTCGGCTTAAAGAACGCTGGAGCTACTTTTCAGCGTGCGATGTCTTATGCTTTCCATGACATTCGCCATATCGTTCAGCCTTATCTGGACGACTTGCCAGCTCATTCAGCTAGGCAAGAAGATCACCCTGAACACCTCCGCCAGATTTTCCTTCGCTATAGGCGTTACAATATTAGGCCTAATCCTCATAAATGCGTCTTCGGCATGGATTCTGGCCATCTTTTGGGATTCATAGTCTCCAAAGACGGAATTCGCCTTGACCCTTTAAAAGTCGAGGCCATCATCAACCTCCCATCACCCTCCTCGTTATATCAGTTGCAGAGTCTACAGGGAAAAGTGAACTTCCTTCGACGCTTTATCCCAAACTACGCTGAGGTGGCCAAAGGATTTACACGCCTATTAAGCAAAATGTTCCCTTCCATTAGGACGAAATTGCTCAGCAATCCTTTGAGAAGCTAAAGACGTTATTGGTTAATGCTCCTTTGCTTCGTCCTCTGGACTATCATCGTGATTTCACTTTGTATCTCGCCGCCGCGTTTAGCACCATTGCTATGGCTCTGGTGTAGGATGATGATGATGGTAATGAACATGTCGTTTATTATCTATCATGAAACCTTCTCGATACAAAAACGCGTTACGCTCATGTTGAGAAATTTGCGTTAGCTGCAGTACACACCGTGCAGCGTTTTCGCCATTACATCCTGCTGCGCATGATAACAGTGGTTTCGGATTGCAACCCCATGACATATATTCTCTCTAAAAAATTGCTGGGGGGAAAATACTCCAAATGGATCGTTATCCTGCAAGAGTTTGACTTAGAGTTCACCACTGCTAAGTCAACCAAATCACTTGTTTTCGCGGATCTTATATGCTCCCTCCCGACAGACTCCACTCCTTCACACTCCGAGGATCATATCCCAGACGAAACTATTTTCCTCATCAGTACTCGCGACCCTTGGTATGGCGACATAATCATGTATCTTCAGACCTCCACATTTCGGTCTGAGTTGACTAAAGATGCCCAACGTTGAATTCGGCATCAGTCTCAACCCTACCGCATCGTAGGAGATACTTTATACTGTGTTGGAGTAGATTCGGTGCTCCGTCGGTGCCTTACCTTGGAAGAGGCTGAAAATACCCTCAATGAATGCCACAGTGGCGCCTGTGGTGGACATATGTCTGGATATGCTACTGCTCAAAAGATTTTGCGAGCATGATACTTCTGGTCGTCAATATTCAAACACTGTATTACAGCAGTCCGAAAATGTCACGCGTGCTAGGTGTTTCAGCGTAAGATGCGCGCGCCACCTCTTCCTTTGCATCCTGTTGTTACCGTTGGCCCGTTTGCGAAATGGGGCATGGATTTTATGACGTGTAACCCTCATTCGGCCGGGGGGCATGCATATATAATCATAGCTGTCGACTAGTTCACCAAGTGGGCCAAAGCGATGCCTACACTTGCGGCCGACGGTAAAACAACTACTCAATTCATCTTCAACCACATCATCGCACGTTTCGGGGTTCCTCGGGCCATCGTTACCGACCATGGTACTCATTTCTGAGATTATATGATGGCTGAGCTGACATCGAGGTTGGGCTTATGCCATGATAGCTCAACGCCATATTACCCTCAGGAAAATGGCCAGGTTGAAGCAGTGAACAAGGTTTTGGTCACCATGCTTCAACGAACAGTTGGGATTCATAAATCAAATTGGAACCTCCAACTGTTCTCAGCTCTTTGGGCTTACCGAACGTCTGCTAAGAGTGCGACTGGGTTCACACCATTTCAACTGGTGTATGGTCTAGAAGAAACTCTTCCGGTTGAATGCGAGATTCCTTCTTTCAAATTAGCTGTAGAACTTCTACCCGACACTTCTGCTGAAGAAGAGCGTCTCCTGTATCTGGAACGGTTAGATGAAACCCGCCGCTTAGTTGCCTTAGTCATTGAGGCACAAAAGAAGCGGGTCAAAGCTCACTTTGATCAATCGGTTTCACCACGTTCCTTCGTGGAAGGGGACCTTGTCCTCCTGTATGATCAAGCACACGATAAGCTTGGGGCCGGGAAGTTCCAACCCATGTGGCATGCACTCTATATAGTTAAATGGGTACTAAAGAATGGGGCCTACGAGCTTATAGATTATGAAGGAGTCCCGCTGGCGCAACCCAGAAATGGGTTGTACCTGAAGAAATACTACGCTTAAAGTCATTTTTTGTGTGGTGTGTGTACGTAGGTGTGTTTATTCATTTGTGTGCATGTCTGGTGTGGTGTGCAGTGTAAACATCTTTCTGTTGATCGGGTCTTCCTGATTGTGCAGATGTCCATCAATCCGTTCGTTGGGTTCGCGGATGGTGCCTTCCGCAGTACCAGGAATTTGTCTTCGGCAGCCTGGGTTATCTACGATCCTGCTGGTGAGTTGGTCAACCTGCAAGGTGTGTGTCTGGGACGTACTACAAATAACATCGCGGAATATAGTGCTGTATTAGAATTATTAACTGAGGCTGTAAACCTTGGTATCTGTGAATTTCTTGTGTATCTAGACTCACAAATTGTGGTATTACAACTGAACGGTCATTATTTGGTCAGAAACCAATCCATTTTACGTCTGTATCTGCGTATTCGTTTACTGGAAAGAAATTTTGACTATATTACATATCAGCATATACCCAGGCACATGAATACATTAACAGATGCAGTAGCTAATTTGGTGTTAGATAGACATTTGCGCAATTTGTAAATCATCATTACATGTAAAAGGAAAATCCATCTAGAAATAGATATGTATATATATGGATATCGAAATGCTTACATAGTGTGCATCGCATAAGATCAAAAATATACATGTTCGTCTTATTACATCTGGAGACGACACGTCTCTCAAAAATATGCATGAAATAAAACCCTGAGAGGCTAGTCTGCGTGGTGCTCATGATAACAAGTCACTGCACGCACTAGGCGTCTCAGTAGACGGTGGAGGCGACTAGGCACTCCCACCGTATGTCTCTGATATGCTAACGGTACATCTGCCAGCCGGGCGTAGTCCGGAATCCCTCGGGAAATCCCCTCAAGGTTCTGAACCAACTCTCCTCCTTCCGCACCCTCCTCATGAGGATCGACTACGAGCTGAGTTCTCCGTGCGATAGGAGACATCCCGGCTAGTCTCTCTAGGCCAACATCTGCATACACATGTAACTGCTGTCAGAACGGACATGTATTAACAAAAAATCATAAAACATAAAAAAATAAAAACAGATCATACCCAGCTCTTCGTCCCAATCCTCTCCCTCTGGCAGTGGGAGATCTGGGTCTCCAGTAAAGTCTGTCCCAGCATAAGGCCAGTCCTCAACTACAATCAACTGGCGCCGCAAACACCCAGAAAACTCTGGCCTCCAGGACATCTGTTGGCCTCCTCCTGCTCTGGGCATCAGTGCTGCCCAGCGAGCCATTCTCGGCTCTCGTGGTATCGGCTCCACTACAACGGCCCCTTGGCCCTGGAAGATTGGTAATCGTTCCAGAATGACCGATACCAGGATGGACCCATAGCCAAACTGCTTCAGCTTGGCTTGTTTGCATCTCGTCAGTTGTCTCTTGATGTTGATCGTTACTGCTATGGCCTAGTCAAACAGTATGGGACTCATGCACTCTGAAGCCAGTAAGAGTTGGGCTTTTGTCACTTCGTGCGGTGCCTGCGATCCCGCAGCCCATGTGATGGTATGCAGCACTACTCGTAGTGCCAGATCGGGGATAGTGTGGATATCCACCTTTTTACTCCTTGATCCCATTTGTGCCCGTGGGCACACTCGTGCCATCACTTCCTCCATTTTCTCACCCGACGGTCTGCTCCCTGTCAGTATGGGTACCGAACCTCTGCGCAACAGTCCGGTTATGAAGTACACATCAAAAACGTCCAGTTCTAACACCTGGTCTCGTAGCTTGAATACTTGTTCTTGTTCATCCCAAATGTTCACCAGGTACTGAAGTAGCTCAGGTTGAGCACCCAAACAAGGTGTCAGGAAGAATTTCTTGAGCCCACAGTTTCTGAGGGCATTCATACAGGCCTCATTTCCCATGGCCATTTTGTCCTCTTCCCCATGCTCTCTTTCTTTCCACTCAATCACCATTTTGATCGGTTTCCTGCATCAGCATGGTCACAAAACTTTAATTAGATCTTTGTTGAGCTTCAAAATTCATTCAAATTGGTTAAAATGTTGAATTTTTAGGCAGAAAATTGGGTTCGGCCGCTGGCACGACTATTTTAGGAACATTCGCGCCAGTTGGCGCAAGCCTTTTGCATATAAAATCCCATTGGTGCGGGTCCGTGCCTGATACCCGCACCAATGAGCGGAGCCCTAAAAATTCAAAAATTTGCCACAGAAGTCTATTGCATGATGGAAAACTATTTAAAAATGGATTGAAATGAAGTGTGAGGAAGCGCCTTTTACCTGGAACTGACGAAACTATGAATGGTGGCCCGGATCGGTCATAATCGCCGCCAGAAGTTTGCACAGTAAATGGACCAATGTTGCTCTTCACTCCGATAAAAAGTAAAAGTAATTTTAAGTTTTACCATTTAGAGTTATTTATAACTTTTTGAGCTCTATTTTAAGTTTAAAAAGTCATTTTTCATTAAAACTTCGTATGTTTTGTCAAAAATGGATTTTACACTTGCCTTTCTGTGCAGCAACAGGTTTTTATGCAACGTAAACGGCGAAACGAGTTGTATTTTATACTTTTTCGGACTCGGTAAAAACATGAAAAAGTCACTTTGGAGTCATCTTTCAGCTCTTTTCTGACTCTCTAAACATGAAAATATTGTCGAGGCCCTTGTCGTTTCAATCTCGTTAAAGTGGCTGCGAAACGACATCTACCCAGTATACGTTTACCCCTTTTTCGGGCTGGGATGGATTATTTACGAAAAAGTAATACCCTAGCCTATCGCGACTAGGAGGTTTTCTCGGATATTGTTTTCTACCTTTTCGGATCTGAGAAACTATTTACGGAAAGGGACCTTTGGAGTTTACTTTTCTGCTGTCTTTTCAAACTCTCTAAACATGAAAAGACACCAAGTTCTTCCTTTGTCAGACTCGTTAAACCCTGATGACATCGGATTCAGTCGAAATGACGTTCTCCGAGTTCCTCCTTCCTAGAACTTGTTAAATGTACTAGGATGGATTCACCCGAAGGGCGGACTTATATTACAAGCATATGCTATCCCCTTCAAGCTTGTTATAAAAAATAATTGGGGTACTCTCCAGAAATGGTGGGGGAAAAATGGAACCATCATCATTGTCATGTCGGCAGTATGTCGCTCTTGAACATGGCACTTGTCTGCAGTCATGTCGGGTTGGGGACATCTCATCTCATTTTTTACTTGCTTCCGTGGGTTTGGATAATCCTTTTTGACCTCTCCTCTGCTCATTGCCTCGTCACCATGACCTCTGATCCGTTGATGTCAAATACTGTCAAAACCACTGTTTGTGCCATTATATGTTCAAGAGAAGTTGACCTCTGCAAATATCAACCTTCCTCTGATTCTCATATGATCCTGATTCACAACAAAAACATCATGTTCCTCTGTCTCATGTCGATGATGTGGGAAACATTATGGCCCACCTTCGATCAAGGTCACTTCTTGTCGACTTCAGCTCATTATCCAGGAAGCTGATCTAGAGACTCCTTTATGGTACCTTGGAGCCTGCATGCCTCAATGGCAGGTTCGTCGCATTCGACGTGAGGTTTTCATCATTGACCTCCGATCGAGTGATTCTGCGGGTGTTCGACGCCAACTCATTTATTCACACGCCGTAGATTGTACCTGTAGTACCTTGAGGACCATTGTCATTATTGGTGGTTCCTCTCGCGTCTGTTAACAGCTTTCATCATTGGCTGGTAATCAGACGATGTTCTTGCATGTTCGACTTCAGCTCACATATTCGCATGCTTGAACTTGTACTTTGTTCGGGTCGAGATGGAGCGCAAGACCCTAGATTGTGTCTGTTGTAATCCAGGCTGCGATTTTGTGGATTATTATTTACATGACTTATTCACTGGATGGCTGCGACCATACCTGAGTCTATTTATCGATCCTCACTGGATGGCTGCGTCCATACCTTGGATCTGGATTATTGTATACTCTGTTTTGGATGGCTGCATCCATACCACATATACATCATGTACTTGAGATATCAGTTGTATTTCTCCACGCAGGTTTTCCGACGGTGGAGTTTCAGTTGGACACGTTCTCGTAAAGCATTTCACCCCTCTCTCTCTCTCGGGCCTCATGCTTTAGGGGGCATTTGTTACACAATAATTTGTCACCGTCCCTACCATTCCCCATCCCACACATTGGAGGGCCCATTCTGTGACCTGTGAGCAATGTCATGACTTGAAACCACTATCATTGCATTCCTCTAAATATGAGCTTCAATTGCCCTGAAGATATCTCCTTGCAAAAAACCATAAAAACATCTCTTTTTGCATTGGCGCGTGCAGCCAGTTCATCACTCGCGCCAATGGGGAAAATCCTACAAAGAGGCCGTGCCAACTGGCGCTCTGTCCCAGAGTCGCAGTCGCGCCAGCCAATTTAAGGAGTGTTTTTTAAAATAAAATGGCGGAAGTTTCATTTTAACAGACTCAGAAACTGTTATCTATCTTCAGTTGGGAGGTTTGGCTCCAGGATTTCCATGAAGGGGAAGTGGTTTGCCACCTATCATGGAAGCTTCCTTGAAGATAGGGCCAATCCCACAATTGTAGGGGATCCCAACTCCCCTTCCTCCATCTATAAAAGCTTGCTCATTACCATTACAAGTTAGTCTTGAAGTGCCCAAGTCTTGAATCTCCAAGTTCTCAAATTCCCAAGAGCCTTCATGCTGCAAGAGCACTCATTCTTCCCTTAAGGCCAAACTTGAGCAAGGAGACTATCTTCGAGAGACTCTAAGAGAGGCTTGTCCTATCCTTGACAGGATTTGCGAGACGTGTACGACTGGAGGACCCTTCGAAGGATACCTCAGCGTCAGAACATTGGTTGTACACTCTTTCGATTGCTTATTAATGAATGACTACTGGTTATGGTTCCACTCTGTTTTTCACTTATGATAATGATGAGTTATATCCTTTCTGACTGATATATAGTTGCGTATTCTGGATTTTATGCTTGTATTCGTGTTGTTTCTTGCATGTGCAGGTGTCTATTCACAGAGATCGTGGGGATCATGATCTGTCGAGGCTGAGGAACGGGAACGCTGTCTCTTTTACGAATCATAGCATTGGACTCCAGGTAGGCCTCCAATCGTTGGTCTGTTTATTCGCAATTAGGAACTTGCGTTGTAGCATTTGATGATTGTTGCTATACCCATTCTGGGCTAGTAGGGATCGCCTCTGTCCGCAGAGGGGATTTACCTCTTCAACAGATGGGAAGGGGATTGTAAGAAGGAACTGATGAATTGATGAATAAGAAAGGTTGATAGAGAACTGAATATGTGAGTACTATCTGTGTGAATCTTGGAAATTACTGCATTGTGGCATTCTGTACTTAAGCTGCAAAAGATCTGTGTAAGTGTTTTTTCTGTATCTATGTCTGTTCTATTTTGTTTATGCAGTATTGTGCTAATATCATAAAAGTATGTAATTATAGATCTAGCGCACGTGGATGCGATTAAAGACCTCCTTGGCCCTGCGCAGAAAAAAAAACATCCGGTGGAGGTGCGCGATGGCAGTATCAACATCCTAGGAGATCTGGAGGGCAGTATCACCCCATGGTTTCAACCATTTCCTAACGATGTGCTTGGCGTGACAGAGATTCGTAATCATGGCCATGAAGTCTAGACACTACACCGAGAGGCAGGAGGGAAATGTAGCTTTGACCTGATCGAAAGCAACTTCTGTCTGTCGCAAGTATTCCTGGATACACTAAAGCATGGGGTGGAACCGAACTTCTATCTAGAGTTGCGTAGCCATCAAAACCAACAGAGTGCCTTGAGTAAGCTGCTCCTTAATAATATTCGTTGCTTCTGTGATCAATGAAACCAGTTGTGCCCAAACTTTCGAGGGTATTTCACGCTGCTGCTGTGTAGTCCGGCCACGGTGACAGATCTCTTGCAACACAGTGATGCATAATCCTTGTAATTCCTCTTGGGATAGCTGCACTAAATCTATATGTATGTCCATAGCTATTGGGGCGTGGTCGTTAACTATGAAAGTGCGAGGGAGCGAACAAATATGGCTATTGCTGGTTGATAATCCGGGTCTATGAAGAAGTCATAACATATCCCTATATCGCTCCATTCCTTCCTTTCGTAGAACTAGCCGTGACTTGATTATGACAGTGTCAGTGATGGACTGAGGAAATTGCATACCCTCCTTTATGGTATCATCCGAGGGCATATGGCTGGGTCCTGTGATCACTCCTGGGTTGTGAAGGTCGGTAACTCCCATCGCGCAGTTGTGGTGCCTCTCCGCGCAAGGTTCAAAGTCAATTCCCCCTATAGGGGGCGAGTGACCAATCATTTGATCAATCTTGGCATCCCTAGACCCTCTCAACATGATTTCTGTGGGTGCTAAATGGGTAGGTGTCAAAGCGTTCGTCGGGTTCGGGATTGTCATAGCAACAAAAGGATAAGCTTCCCAGAAAACCTCAATGATCCCAATAATCCAGCAGGAGGATAATAGAGGCAGGGTGTAGAGACAATATGTAGCCCATTGTGAAGTTATCCTGTTGACTTTATACTATCTGGAGCTATCTAATGATAGAGTAACCCTTACTTGAAACTTACCCTCGATCGTCCGGAAAAAACTTACCATAAATTGCCGCATTGATGGCCAGCCGCCCATTTTGCGTAACTGTAAGGTTCCTTTCCTATGAAAGTGCGGTGGTCTAACCATTTTTATTTGTAACTGAGGGCTTTCCCATGGATCTTCAAACTTTGGATGATGCCTGCGTTCTGTTCGCATACCCTGAATTAAAGCTAACTCCATATGTTTTGTAACACGGTTCAGGTACCTGTTGGGTCGTTAATATGCCATTATTATTATCACTAGTGAACGCTTATTCCACCCATTTCTACCATTCTTCATCACGTCATTTATTATAATTTATTA
Organism: Pinus albicaulis; assembly: GCA_034641835.2. NCBI lineage: Eukaryota > Viridiplantae > Streptophyta > Pinopsida > Pinales > Pinaceae > Pinus > Pinus albicaulis. The sequence continues at coordinate 1,639,519,705 of CM076580.1, forward strand.
TTTAAATCCATTTTATAATGATTTATGCTCTTATGAATGAATATTATTTATTCTCCTTTATTTCTAATAAATTGATGATTATGTATGATTTTATCAATGATAGTTTTAATAAATCATTTGTAACATTATTCACCATTTTTAGCCTCCAAGATAATTTTCAGATTGAAGATTTGATCATTAAAAGTGCCAACTCAGAAATTCGCTGGAATAAGAAGTGACGATTTTGCGATTGAGATTCTGAGCAAATGAAGAAGAATCTGGAAAATCCGGAACATGGGTTTTGTCCAGAACGGACCCAATTAACTTTAATAAAGAACGGTTTGCCCAAATTCGGCTTGTATTGAGAGATACGCAGGGTTCTTTGAACACAATTTTCTCAGATCTGTTGTTGCGGCCGCCCTCCAAATCTCAGCTGCAAAGCCAAATTCGCCTTGTTCTTGTTGATCAAATGGTTATAAGCACACCAATTTTGTAATAGAATCATGTTGTAATTATCTCTATTGTAACCACTCTCTGCTCTCTTTGTATTTAAATCAGAACAGAGATCAGAGAGGGAAGGACTTTGAGGATGATTCGGGATGGATTCGAATGATGGAATTGAGGATTCAGACTTAGAGATTCAAGAATGAAGATGGATTATTCATGATAGGATAGGGATTGTTGCATTTCCATTGTAATCTTCAAAGCTTTTGCTGTTGTAATGATTTCACAATTTGAGGATGAATAAATAAAAAGGGTTGTTGTTCATTCACCTGATCTGAAGTAGCCCAGCAGCATCCGCTGGCGGCTAAGGGCCCAGCCTCTGGTGGAGTATGCTGCTGTTGTATCATATCTTTCCAATTTCCGTCGTGTGATGGTTTGATTTAGTTCCTATTTCTTTGAATCGTATTGCCTTACAGTTTCATGTTTTTGCAGCAAGCTGTTATAATATTTTATGAAATTGTTTTATTGCACAAGTTGAGATTGAATCGTGTGGCTGTTCTTTTCCATCATAACAAAGATTATTATCCTTCTCAACGTATATTGTTATGCTACTCATTTCAAATGTAAAGCTTCGCTGTTCATTTCAGATTGTTGGTTATTCGATTCCACTAATTAGAGTTTGTTGTCCAGATTTATTAAATATGATTCGTTGTTTAATTCCTTTAATTATAAGTTTGCCGTCCATTTACTTCGCTGTTTAGTTTGGTTGATTAATTGCAAGAGTTTGCTTTTAAAGAGCTTTCCTAGTATACTTTCAATGGCAGCTTTCCATTTCCTGTTATTTGCATTATCTTTGCTTTGGTGTGAAGAACGATCTGAAACTGTAGTGGGCATTGGCATTTGCTGTCTAGTCCCCAGATTAATGATCTGTTCCTTGATTACTTTTGGTTACATCAGCTTCCAAAGGGATGAGTTATTGTTACTGGACCCTTGACTGATACATTGCTTATTTTTTCGAATGCATGATTTAAGTCTTAAAATGCTTTGTTGTAAGTAGATTTTATTTCCAGCTTTCATTTACTTTTGGATTTTAAGCACTATACTGCAAAACATTACTCTTGAGTAAATAGCCGCCTCAGACTGAGTACACTCTTGAAACAAAAATTTGGCCCTGGGTTGACAATTAATGTGAGGTAATTAGGAGTTACAAAGACACCTTTTTATCGCTCCACATTTTGGCGCCGTTGCCGGGGACAGTGTAGCCATTTCTAAAAGAGTAGTGTGAATCTTATGAGTGCCTGCTAGGGAAGAGTTGGATCTTAAAAACGGAAGGTAAGAACCTACGTGCGGAGCATGTAAAAGCCCTGCTCCACTATCTGCTTTCCTAACAGATTTGTTGTTGCTTTGTTGGGTAGAAATAGATGTTTGAATTTTTGTGTGAATGACTAGGGAAAAAAACAGAAATTTTGAAAAATGAATCACATGATTTCATTCAAGTGGTGATGTAAGCACCACCCATTTCACTAACTAATTGACAGGAACATTGGAAGAAGGAGCTTTGAAGGAACACATGAAGGACATCTTCTGTTATGGTAAGAAACTGTCCAACATTTTTACTTTTGAATTTCCTGCTCAACTAATTCCACACCCTCACCGCAATAAACCAGTACAACATACTTACAGTGTTGAACTGCCAAATTTACCCACTCTTCCCACCCATTCTATCTCACATGCGCCATTAGAGAAAACTTACAATGAGATTCAGAATGTTTCAAATTCAAAAATTGTAGAAGTTATGGAAGAAAATGAGCTTACTTCTAGTTTGCATCAACAAACCATTTTACAAGCTCAAGAACTTCATGATATGATGGGAAATCAAGAAAATAAAGGATATATTGAAGATTGGTTTCACTCCATCACTTGTTTGCAACATCACTCTATGCTTCAACAATTTTTGATACCATTTTTTCAAGGGAAGTTGGCTTCTCATACCCTGATTTTCATTAATATGCATTTTTCAAATTTGGGTATGTGTATACGTGAAGCCTTATTTCGAAAATGGCTTCACTGGAAGTACTCATATACGTAGTCATATTCATTTTTCAAATTAAAATAGGTTAGTGTAGAAAATAAAATAAATAAGGGAATAAATAAATGCATTTTGTTTTTTTATGTAAAACTAGTTGTTTTTTTTGTTGCAACATGCTATGCAAATCAACATTGGTGATAATTTTTTAATTCATTTGTGTTTGTAGATGACTTATAATAGAAATAATAGTTCTACAAACACTCATATTCACTTTTATCACCAATTTGAAAAAATGCTTCAATATCATATTTTTTTTGGCTTCTGGGCTTGATGGAATTTCTGCAAAAACAGTCGGGACAGTCATGTTTTGAGGGACCAAAAATGAATATTTTTAAAACATGTTTCTACCCTAGGTAACCCTTGATATCTACTTTCTAACCCAATTTGAATCAGTCAATTTGGATTTGAAACGAAAAAGTTAGAACCAAAACATTGACCGGATGTCTAGTGGGCAGCTCAGGAACAGAGTTGGGACAGTCAGGTTTTGGAGGCCTAAATGAATGAATTTTTAAAACCTATTTCTATGGTAGATTCCCCTATGAATCTAGTTTAAAATTCATTTGGAATCACTCATTTTCGATATCGTATGGGGAATTTATGATCAAAATACTGATTGTCTATCGTAAATCAGCACCCTTAAAACTATGTCTTTCCGGCTGTTCCTTACCGTGTTTGACCTATCAATTCTTCTTTTCTTTAAAACCTGTTTCTATTGGAGATAAATAAATGAATATAATTTCATTTTCAATTTGAATCATTTGAATCCGAAATCAAACGAAGAATTTATGCTTGAAATATCAATCGTTGGTCTAGATTGGGTAATCGAAAATGACTCTATTATGCAGGTTGTTCTAAACAAATTTGACATATCATAGCATTGAATTTTTAAAACCTGTTGCTACTGGAGATAACCCTTTGAATTATCTCTCATTTTTCTTTGGAATCACTCAATTTCGACGAAAAACAAAGAAGTTGTGATTAAAACACTGCAGGTTAGCATGATTGGCCACTGCTCTCCCGCAAGTGACAGATAAATTTTACTTTGTTATTTTCTCAATGGATTTGTTATACAGAGTAAATACTTGTTGTTTTTGCATAATTATTGGATTAGGGGAGCCCGATCACCTCTCTTTCTCCATGATTTAATGTTTTATTGCAGGTAGACACTCGTTTTTTGCAGGTCCTAGGAGAAAAAGAAGGTCAGTTTATGGACGAGTGATTCTTGAAACAAATTTTAATAAAAAAAAGGAATTTCATCCAACTCATTACCCAACGGATTCATAATAGAACAAATGAAGAATTGATTTCAATTTGAAGATTCATGTCTTATCACTGCTGCCAAAACATTCTTCAAAAAGATCATTTTTTTTACATAATATCATAGCTGTTGTAACTTAATTTACATATTGTTTTTAAATAAAATGTTGTTTCTTTTCTAATTTCTCTTATATTTTGTGTTTCAGGTGTTGCTTCATTCAAAGTGTAACTCATCCTCAGCATCAATGCTGTGAACAGCGAATTTGTTTTTTTGCATGTTTGCATTTTATGATTGTCCATTTTGCTGTTCCTTTTCGAATGGAACAACACTTCTGCACTTTTCATTTTTGTTGTTCCTTTTCCAAAGGAACGGCACTTGCGTTTCTGCTGTTCCTTTTCCAAAGGAACGACACTTTAGTTTTTGCTGTTCCTTTTTCCAAAGGAACGACATTTGCATTTTCACATTTTTTTATGTGTATTTTTGCTTTTTGGTGTGCATTTCCTTTGTTGTTCCCTACACAGAACACCACTTTTTGAGTGTTTTTGCTGTTCCTTCAAAAGAGCAACCCTTTGGGAGTATTTTTGAGAGCAACCTTTTTCTTCCTCTTGTGGGACTATTCCTAGTTCATCTCAACCACATTTTACTGATTCCCCTTCATGGCATGAAGTACACTATTTTTATAAGGACAAGAATTATGGATTCTATTGAAGCGAGTTAATATCATTCACGTTATGATCTTTAACAGGATAGCTCCTTGATGATAGATTATTTTCAAAAGGGACACAATTATTTATATACTACTTTACTGCATTGTTTTCTGTTGAACATGATATTGATTGATCATCTTAATACCATGCTGGTTCCACCCTTCTGGATTATAATCTTCTCTGTCTGTAATAAATGAGATTATGAGTATATTTTTCTATTGACATGTTCAACTTCTTCCACCATCCCTGCTCTTAAGGAGCACTGAGCCTCCCTCTTTTTATCATAAAATTGTGTAATAACAACAAAATTTTGTTCACAGATGGAGGATAGGGGGTCTCATTACGAGCCAGCCTACCATGTTCATAAGGTTGTAAGAAAGTGACATTCCCATTATGGCCACCACACCAGGGTTATGATCCATTGGATAGTCAAATTATCCTTGGAACGGGAGGTCTCATCACGAGCCGGCCTGATCACTTTTGCTACATCCCAGTGAATGGCAGTGTGGTTATCTGGTTACCACGCCAGCACACTGGTCTCTTCTGTAAGAACAGCACTGAAACTCTCTAGTTATAAATTGAGGATTCTGGCTCATATGGGTTAAAAAACAACCCTGCCGAGGCTATGGACGCCTGCTGGCAGCCGAGGCTCTGCTTATGGTATTGAAGTTATATCTTATCGTCAATTATTACTATAATGCCCTTTTCTTATTTTTTTTCTTTTTATCAGAGAAGTTATTTCCATAATTTTCCCTGTTTTGAACCTTTATGCATGAGAAATTTTTTTATGATCAATCGCATCATTTTCAGCTAGAATACTGTCAGTAAAGCATTTTTTTTGGCATATTGCTGTCATTTTTCTCTTTTTCATAACTTATCATCAATCCAAAGCGTCCTATCTTTTATTCAAAACTATCTTTACACACTCTGCTCTCATTATAACCATAACTCTCGCTGTCCTATCATTGATATGTGTACTTTGCTTCATTCACTGCTATATTGTTCATTCCCTTGCCTTGCCATCAGCACAACACCTCTCATATGCTTTATGGTCATGGAATTCCTTTTCCAATTGGAGGGGGGAATGTATGCATTATGGGATAGCATGCGATATGATTACTACACTCTGCCATAACTTATTGATTTGACAAAAGTTTTTCTGACTGAAAGTTTTGCATGCATCTTATCTATTTCTATTCAAAACTAACACTATGGATTCAAGAACATTGTATGCAAAATAGTGCTTTGTTTACAGGAGAACAACAAGTATGGGCAGAATTATATTCACAGCATGACCACACTATTGCAACTAACTGAAGAGGCTCGAGCAACTCGCGAACGTGCACAATTATTCCGACATGATGTGCTTGCCTGGATTCTACCTTTTGCATCACTTTCAGCACCAACTCTGCCTACATCAGCTTCAACACCTGCCAGTACATATATGTCATTCCACATTTTTGGAGGTAAAACTTGAGGTAAAATCGCATAATTTTCTGATTTATTACGAATTTAGGAGAATTTCAAAAACGTCCATTTTAAGCATTATTTATCATCCTTCAGTCCACATCTGAACCACTTCCCATTTTTTTTTCAGCGGCATATCATCTTTCAATTTGGGGGAGTGTCGCTTTCATTCATTTCTTTCTTATAACCATGTCATTCATATTATTTATCATCCATTGCTATTCTTATTCATTCTCAACACCTCCCTTATTCCATGTTGTTTTACACCAAGCATAGAATTCAACAGCTGGTAGCAACCACCTCTATTTGTTTTCTAGCATCGCATGAGGGCATGCTAATTTTTTAGAGAGGGGGAGGAATTGCTACGCATGATGGATGTTTTCAATTTTCTTTCTCATTTAAGGCATACAATTTCAGTGCAGAAATTGATTTCCATAATATTTTTAAAACTATGAATTCAATTCTTGTGATTTTTGGAAAACACAGACGTATCATTAATACAAACCCAGAGAATTTCAAGATAAATTGGTTCATAAAATTTCGGAAATCATGCACTCTCACCTACAACGATTTTGTTTATATCTCATGATCCATGCATCAAAACAGTCTGATTTTTGGATCATAAAGGCATTCATATATTATAAATTTACTTGCCAAATTTCAACAAAAGCTGGTTTGTAGTTTTTGAGAAAATGGTTAATGAAGTTTGTTGTTACTTATATCATATTTTGTTGCAACTTCATACATATAGTTGAATGTCAATGTAAAAATTTTTATGCCTTCATCAAGATTGCTAAAATTGAATATTCATTAATTAAGGAAGAATTCATTTGTTCTATCCATTTCATGAGCTGAGATGAACATATTTTTTATTGCTTGGTTAACACATGGGTTTTTGTCTTTGGGTTGCATGAGGACATGCAATATATTCAGTTTTCGTTGCATGAGGACATGCAACATATTGAGTGTGGGGGTATGTTGGGCCGTTAATATGTCATTATTATTATCACTTGTGAACGCTTTTTCCACCCATTTCTACCATTCTTCATCACGTCATTTATTATAATTTATTATTTAAATCCATTTTATAATGATTTATGCTCTTATGAATGAATATTATTTATTCTCCTTTATTTCTAATAAATTGATGATTATGTATGATTTTATCAATGATAGTTTTAATAAATAAGTTGTAACATTATTCACCATTTTTAGCCTCCAAGATAATTTCCAGATTGAAGATTTGATCATTAAAAGTGCCAACTCAAAAATTCGCTGGAATAAGAAGTGACGATTTTGCGATTGAGATTCTGAGCAAATGAAGAAGAATCTGGAAAATCCGGAACATGGGTTTTGTCTAGAACGGACCCAATTAACTTTAGCGAAGAACGGTTTGCCCAAATTAGGCTTGTATTGAGAGATACGCAGGGTTCTTTGAAAACGATTTTCTCAGATCTGTTGTTGCGGCCGCCCTCCAAATCTCAGCTGCAAAGCCAAATTCGCCTTGTTCTTGTTGATCAAATGGTTAGAAGCAAACCAATTTTGTAATAGAATCATGTTGTAATTATCTCTATTGTAACCACTCTCTGCTCTCTTTGTATTTAAATCAGAACAGAGATCAGAGAGAGGAGGGACTTTGAGGATGATTCGGGATGGATTCGAATGATGGAATTGAGGATTCAGACTAGAGATTCAAGAATGAAGATGGATTATTCATGATAGGATAGGGATTGTTGCATTGCCATTGTAATCTTCAAAGCTTTTTCTGTTGTAATGATTTCACAATTTGAGGATGAATAAATAAAAGGGTTGTTGTTCATTCACCTGATCTGAAGTAGCCCAGCAGCATCCGCTGGCGGCTAAGGGCCCAGCCTCTGGTGGAGTATGCTACTGTTGTATCATATCTTTCCAATTTCTGCCGTGTGATGGTTTGATTTAGTTCATATTTCTTTGAATCGTATTGCCTTACAGTTTCATGTTTTTGCAGCAAGCTGTTATAATATTTTATGAAATTGTTTTATTGCACAAGTTGAGATTGAATCGTGTGGCTGTTCTTTTCCATCATAACAGAGATTATTATCCTTCTCAACGTATATTGTTATGATGCTCATTTCAAATTTAAAGCTTCGCTGTTCATTTCAGATTGTTGGTTATTCGATTCCACTAATTAGAGTTTGTTGTCGAGATTTATTAAATATGATTCGTTGTTTAATTCCTTTAATTATAAGTTTGCCGTCCATTTACTTCGCTGTTTAGTTTGGTTGATTAATTGCAAGAGTTTGCTTTTAAAGAGCTTTCCTAGTTTACTTTCAATGGCAGCTTTCCATTTCCTGTTATTTGCATTATCTTTGTTTTGGTGTGAGAGACGATCTAAGGCTGTAGTGAGCTTTGGCATTCACTGTTTAGCTCCCAGACCCGTGGTCTATGCTCTAATTTCCTTTACATCAGTTTCCAAAAGGATGAGTTCTTATTACTGGACCCTTGACTGATACATTGCTTATTTTTCCGAATGCATGATTGAAGTCTTAAAGTGCTTTGCTGTAAGTAGATTTTATTTCCAGCTTTCATTTACTTTTGCATTTTAAGCACTATACTGCAAAACATTACTCTTGAGTAAATAGCCGCCTCAGACTGAGTACACTCTTGAAACAAAAAGTCGTCCCTGGGTTGACAATTAATGTGAGGTAATTAGGAGTTACAAAGACACCTTTTTATCGCTCCACAGTACCATTCAAGCAACTTGGCCAACATACTTCTTGACAGGCATACGTTTCCCTTGGTCAGGGCATCTACGTGTGGTAGGGTTGCATCAAGCGTATTTATGCCATCTGTCACCTAAAATGTTCACAGAGACTCAACCCGAAAATTCTCCCAATTGCATGTAGGCTGGTGCAGCTCCGCATCTAAATACCACACAGTCGAACGCAAGCCTAGGTCGTGGGTAACCAGGTGAGCTTGTTTGGTCGGGGTTATATCACACCATTGTGCTTCCCAGGCCAGTAAACATCTATCTGGGTCCTCTGACCCAAATAACCTCGTGACCCATCTTCCAGCTGGGGCTCCAAGTCGCAGGATCATCTTATCCTGACACTCCTCCCAAGTGCGGTATACCAGTCCCTGCATATCCCACCAACGTGCAGGCGGTCTGCGTAGGGCTAGTGGAAGTGCCTCTAGCCTGCATTCCTTTGGCCTCAAATGCTCATAAAAAATCCTTAGTTTTACCTACGTCATCAAGGTAAGGCAGGTCTCTTACCTTGCTAGAGATGCAGCAGAAGTTCCTGGTGACCTGAAGACATCGTAGAGCTGAAACCTCATGCAACCGACCTTACCAATTCTCCAGTTCCTCATCAGAGTCAGAAATACAATCACTATCTATTTCCCAAAAGATTACTCCTTCTACTGTGGGGTTAATCTAGCCTTTGACCTACGTAGTCAATTTGTAAATGTGATCTATTTCCTCCTCATCCCATGCTAGCTTGGTATACCGCACACCTTTTGCGGGACCCAGTGGCACTGTTCCGTGCGTACCATTATTTTAAAACACCATATTGCATTTTTTGAGATTGATGACACCCCCGATGTCTATAGCCCAGTCCAATCCTAGGAGTGCAGGGTAGGGATCCACATCTTCCACAATTTCTATTACTTCAATGTCAGCCATAACTTTTACCCCTGCAATATCAACCATGACTCTTGGCAGCCTACCTAGAGGGATGATTTTTTGTTGATTTTCCATTTGCAGCTGGATGGTGGACCATTCCAATTTAGGCTCTCCCATTCATTTCCATGTCTGCTTTGGTAATAAGTTTACAATTGATCTAAGATCTAAGATAACTTGATCCATCTCGTAGTCACCAATCTATGCGGTCAACCGCATTTCTCTTCCAGCGCGTTTTTTATAGCTGTATACTTTGTGTACATCCTTGGTCCCCGGAATTAGATTGAGTTGAGCTGCGCAGCTATTCATTAATGCTTGAAGGTTATCTACGGCCTGTGGGTTACGTAGCAGCTTCAGACATGCCTACAGAAAGGGCTCAACCTCTTCCTCTATCTTGAGGTGTGTCGGTAGTTGAGTGGGTGCTGATAGCGTTTCTTGTCCTTTGATGGTCACTCCTTCCCGAGAGGCCAACACTTCCTTTGCTCCCTGGGTGATCATCCCACTGCGTGTCATGAATTTTACACTCGGGTCTACATTCCTTAGCTCAGTTTCAACTCTTTGCACATTTTGCGTAGGGGTGGGATGTTTGTCCTACATATTGACTATTAGGATTGGGCAATCCTCAACGACCTTATCCAGCTTTATACAATATTTTCACGACAGCCTAGTAGTATTTTGGCATTTTCTGGAAAAGTGTCCTACCTCTCCATAGCTACAACAGATTAGCTGCCCACGTCCTCGTCCTGCGCTTCCCCCTAACCACCTCTGCCCCTGGCTGGAGAGCCCCTGAAGTTTTTGGAATTTCTTGGTGATGTAGGGTCTGATTGTACCCTATAAAAGTTCCCATGATCTATCATCAAGTCATAAGTGCGATAGTTCTGCTCATCGTGTCTCACCGACCGGCAGAATCTGCACCATTGTTGCTTCATTTCGGGACATACGCACCTAGCCGAGGGCAATGGTTCATATCATGCACTCCTGCTACATGATATTCTTCGCACCATAGCGTAGGTCCTCTCGAGCGTGGTCGCGACAGGATGGGTTCCTCACTTGCTCTTAGGCGTACCGGACTAGGTCCTCCCATCTGCATGTAATCTGCTAATAGAGGGAAATGATTCTTCATATGGTCAGATACCCAACATTGTATGCACCCTAGATCCACGTGGGCATCCTTTCTTCGCTCGTTTCGCAGGTTCTGAATTTCCATATGCATAGCTCCAAGATGTTCCTGAATTTGTTGTACCCCTACCAACGTATCTTTTCTGGGTGCAACTTCTAGTTTCATAGCGACTTCCACAGCTTTTCTTGTGATTCAAAGGTTTGGTGACTCATTGGTGTGTGCAGGTGAGGTAAAGGCATAGTGATGAACCATTCCATATGTTTTCTATCGTCATACTTGAATCTTCCTTCCTTGATTGCTCTCTTCAATCGTTGATCGGCCTCCCACACCGATTTAGATGCACCTTGTTTGAAGTCGTTTACCTCCGCTACCAAATGAGATTAGGATTTTGGCTTTTGAAACTATTACCTCAGAGGATCTTTGATATCTTGAATATATGCACTCCCATTTTGGGCAATGTATCGCATATCCTAGTCCAGTGCTCTGTCCTCAAACGCCAGGGACAGATGCGCCCTCTTCACCGTATCATTTGCCACATTTTGTGCAATCTAGTCAAAATATGCAACAAACCAAAATCGGTCCATATCCTCATCCCCTACCCCCTTGAAGGTAGGTAGTCACAAGTACGCATCCATATCGTTGTCCAGTGGGGGTGGTGATATGGGTGAGTTCTTACCTTTGTGCTGCCTAGACGGTGGTGTAGCCGGGGGATCTTGCGCAGCCAATCCTTGCAACAGATTATAGGAAGATCTCCCCCCATTAAGGCTGGTCTGATAGTATTTACCACTGCACGTCACGCTTCTGTCTAGATCTGAGGTCATTTAGTCGGTATGACTACACAAAATTCTCTTTTCACATAGTAATATTTTAATCAGCAACGGTAATGTCCTTAGAAATTTTCCCTGGAACCCTTTAATGAATCGTCATTTGGCCTCAGAGTATGAGAGAAAATGATCAATGGAAAATTCAGTCACAAATTATCCTGGAACACTGTCCACCCAGTGATCTACTGTGTGCGTGATAGTATTATCGGTTCTTTCCAGTTGCTGGATCAACTCTGGCATCCAATGAGTGACTTGCTCATCCTTCCAACACTTCTAAAGTTATACGATTCTGGCCAGCCACTCCTGAAGCTCAATTGCAAATGTTACAAAGAATATTTCATAGCTTTCTGTAAGAATGTACCTATTTTTTCACCTTTCCACTGTTAACTTCTCGTTGTGATTTACTTTTACCACGAATTCTTGGATCTTCTTTTCGAACCAGTCCTCAATTTCCTTTCTTTGAGGCTTCCAATATTCTCTTGTTATTACCCGATCCCTTTCTCAAAATTCTCCAGGTCTCGGCAACAGAAACATTTTTTGGCGCGAGGGGTCCTGACCCAAATTCGGAGTTCAAGGTTTTCCAACAAACCCCTATACTACTGGCCCTTTCGGCAATGACCTACTTACGTAGGTCAAATTCTCACCCGAAGTAGTATGGGTGGGTGCTAGAACCAGGTTTCCTCACCCTGAGAAAGTATAGGTAAGGAAAGCAGAGATGCGTTCAGCCCTGTGATACCTAGGTCGCTTTGTTTTGCACAGGGCCAAGTAGGTCTCTATTCGCATCCACGTGCGCTAGATCTATAATTATATTCTTTTATGATAGTAGCACAGTATTTTATAAACAAAACAGAACATATCTAGACACAGAAAAAAAACTTACACAGATCTTTCGTAGCTTAAATAGAGAAAGCACACAATGCAAGAATTACTAATGATTCACACAAAGAGTAATCATAGATTCAATTCTCTATCAACCATTCTTATTCATCAATTCATCAATTCCTTCTTACAATCCCCTTCCCAGCCTGTGCACACAACAGTAGGGCCCGCACACAGTTGGACTCTGGATCTCCGTGCACATAGCCAGTAGGATTCCCTTCCCCAAAAACCCAATCATACAACTTAAACCACAATTTGCATCAGTAGCTCTTCATTTCCTACCTTACAATACAGAATGTTCTGCTATTTATAATAATCTAGCCTAGACTTTCCTATGGTCCGCAAACCATGGTTTTCGGACCCCTAGTTTACCCTTTTACCCATTACAATGCTTTCGAGGCTTTGACCACCACAAAACCCCTACGCTAGACTAAATCTAATCAAAATTATTCAAAAATGGACCAATTTCACAGCTCGTAGGATACCCTATTCCAACAGTTCCCCTTAGATATTCATGATGGGTTTCCGACCTTGTATCCGTTAGGAAGAAGATCAAAGAGATTAGGCTCTACATTGAATTTAGAAATCTAAATAAAGCCTCCCTGAAAGATAATTACCCCTTACCAAAAATGGATCACATACTCCAAAAGGTGATTGGATCTAAGAGAATCTCACTCTTAGATGGTTTTTCAGGCTACAACCAAGTGCTAGTACTCCCAAGTGATCAACACAAAACTGCTTTCACCACACCTTGGGGTACATTCATGTACGCTAAAATTCCATTTGGTTTGATGAATGTAGGAGCCACATTCCAAAGGGCCATGGACATAGTATTCTTAGAAGACATAGGCTATTTCATAATCATTTATCTTGATGATATCACTATTTTCTCCAAAACTGACAAAGAACACTTAGTCCATTTAAGAAAAGTTTTTGAGAAATGAAGGAAATATGGCTTATCTTTGAATCCCAAGAAAACGCTCTTTGGACTCCAGGAAGGAAAAATCCTAGGCCACATAATCTCTGAAGAACGAATCAGAGTAGATCCCAAAAGGATTTAAGGCATATTGAAAATCAACCATCCTAGAAACCTTAAAGAATTGCAATCTTTCATTGGGAAGATCAACTTTATTGAGAAGGTTCATCCCTAACCTTGTTGAACTCTTGAGAAATATCACAAACATGCTCAAAAAGGAAACAAGGGTTAAATGGACCTTAGAATCCAAACAATCATTTGAACTAGTGAAACAAGATCTCACTCAAACACCAGTTCTTATCAGTCCTTATTTCACCAAGGATTCCTACATTTTTTCATTTGCATCTAAAAACACTGTTGCTGCAGTATTGTTGCAAAAGAATAACATCGGACAAGAACAACCAATATGCTTCTTTAGCAGACCCCTAAGAGATGATCCACTCAAATATAACATCATGGAGAAACAAGCCTTAGCCTTGATAAAAGCATTGAAATATTTCCAAGTCTACATCTTACACTCACATATCATTTCTTTTGTCCCACATACATTTTTCAAGGACATTCTAAATCAAGACCCTGATGGTAAAAGGGGAAAATGGTTTGCTATTATATTAGAACATGATTTAGAAATCAGGCCTACCAAGCTGATCAAGGGACAAGGATTAGCAAAACTCATGACAAAATCAAATTTCAAAGCATTAGATATGAATATGGTTGATGTTTTAGAAGAACAAGAAGAATTCACAGCTTAATACATTGAAGAAAATTTTCTGAATTCATCTTGGTATGCTGATATCATATATGTGATTCTTTATCTTAATACTTATCCTTCCTTATCAAAGACTAAAGCTATATTCTTGAAACAGAAATCTTTAAATTACTGCATTTTGGATGGAGTGTTATATTGGAGAAATGTTGTTGGCATATTTCTTAAATGTTTTCTTGAGTATGATGCAAGAAAAATCATGCACGAGCTGTATGAGGGAGAATGTGGAGGACACCTTTACTGGAAAGCAACAAAAAACAAGATTCTCAGGACTGGCTATTACTGACCCACTCTTTTTCCTAATATTAAAAAACTAGTCATGACTTGCCATAAGTGCCCAATTTTTAATGGCAAGAGAAAACTCCTTCCTTTACCTTTGCATGTCATCAGTATTGAGGCTCCCTTTCATTCATGGGGTTTAGACTTTATTGGAGAAATTTTCCCAACCTCATCTACCTAGAACAAGTGGATCCTTATTGTCACATATTACTTTACCAATTGGATAGAGGCTATCCCTTGTAGAAATTCTACTGACTCTGTCATTATCAAGTTCCTTGAGACCAACATATTATCTAGATTTGGCTATCCTAGAAATATCATTACAGATAATGTTGCTGCCTTCCAATCCAAAAAAATGGTTAATGTCTGTTATAAATATCAGTTCACATTGGGGCATTCCATAACCTACTACCCTCAGGGAAATGGACTTGTTGAATCCTCCAACAAAATCCTGATCAACATTATTAAAATACTGCTAGAACAAAATCATAAATCATGGCATAGTAATCTAATTCATGCTTTATGGGCTGATAGATTAACCACAAAGAAATCCATCAATATGTCTCCCTATCATTTGGTATATGGTATGGACGTAGTCATTCCAACATCCTTAGGAGTCCCAATCATGAAAATTCTCTAATAAGGGCAAGTAGAAGAAAATGGCATGCATAGAAGACTGAACCAGACCATTCATTTGCAGCAACCAAGAGAGGAAGTGTACAAAATGACACAAGTAGTACAAGAAGGAATTATGAAGATCTTTGACAGAATAACTAAAGCTAATAATTTTCAACTTGGAGATACAGTCCTAAAATGGGATTCTAGAAGGGAAGATAAAGGTAAACAGGGAAAATTTGAGAATATGTGGAAAGGGCCTTATATCATTCACTCAATTAGGGGTCAAAATTCTTTCTTTTTGCAAGGGCTGAATGGAGAAGATTTATTTGGAGGTCCTATCAATGGTAGGATTCTCAAACACTATTTATGTCAGGAGTCTTAGTTTCAGAGCTTTTTTTCATTGTACATAAACATTGCATGATAAAATCTTGAAAACAAAAACACAAAAACAATAAAAGAAAGTAAAAAGAGGGTAGATTCAAAAGAGGTACAAACCCATACCCAAAAACAGTACTGCTAAAAGTGTGCAAGTCTAAATGCCACTACTAATTCGAAATGACATCTTGTTTAGTCATCTAGCCTAATCATGGATGAACATGCTTTAAATTTAGTTAGTAAAAAAAATGATTGTCAAGATTATTTCAAATTGACTTATCAATAAAGATAGATTAGGGAATACAAGATACTGGTTCCACATGCTCAAAACAGAACCAAAGAGATAGAAAAAGATTCCTTATGAATGACAAAATTATAGCCTTGTATTTTCTATTTTACCTTTATGCAAAATAATGTTTGTGTGCATCTTATTCTAATGCCACAACCATGTTAAATCAGACTGTCGAAATCCTGATTTGAACCATGCTTTAAATTTCATGTCAATAGTTTAGAGAATCAAGACTGCCAAACATCTTAACCTTGGGAGTCAAATAGTTTTAGGTAGAGAATAAAAAGAGTTCACTAGTTTAATCTAAACTCTTGGAAGAAATAAGGATTGACGTAGATAGTTTATTTATGTTTTCAAAAATAAAAATGGTAATATTTTTCCAGTTCAAGTGCACTCAAAAGAAGAGAAAAAATGTTAGGAAAAGTAGGTGTGTAAGTAGACATGCTGTTGGGAGAAATCATATGTTGCAGATTGTTAAGACTGTCACTTCAAAGAAATATAAGCAAGTGAAAAAGAAACAAAATCTGCCCAATGGAAAAGACACTGGTCTACTAAAACTCAAATATTTGATAAACTGGAGTTCCAGACACCTTGAAAGGAAATCTTCCCTCCCCAAGTGGAGCCATTGTTAGTCATCAGTAATTTTTGCTGATATCAAAAGACGACTAAGTTATAATCCCATATTTCTAGAAACAACATTTGAGAAATATTGTGATTTCTAGAAACCTCACTTCCTTCATCATCCTAAACTAACTATTTTCACTATCATTTCCCCTCTCTCTGCCTCCTAAAAAATATACCACTGCTGCAAAGAAAGAATACATCATTTTAGGCCTGTTTGCCTCATTTTATAGCCTCACCTACACCCTCATTCATCCCCTTTTTCCCCCTCTGAAACCCATTTTTTATTTCCCCTAAAAACCCTCATAAACACCCCATATTAATTATTTTCCTCTAAAAAAGCCTTAAACAATGTAAAAATCCCTTTTTACATTATTTAAATCTAACTTTTTAAACCTATCGAGCCTTTTTAATTATCATAAAAACCCTATTTTTATGTTCTAAACCCGCCTTCTTTATAAAACAGGCTTTTTAAGCCACTCTCTGCTTAAAAGCACAAGTCACTTCTACCCATATAATCGTTCCCTCTACCCCTTCCTAGCCCCTTCCCCTATTTTAACGAACACTTCCCGTTCATTATATAACCCCCGCAAAAACTTATAAAGACCCCCCTTTTTAACCATTCATTATATATTTCGGGCCCCACCTTCCACTTGGCCCTACTACCCAACCACAGCCCGACACCTGTCCACAGGTTCCACTCCCCAAACCTACACTCTGCTCCCCGACTCATTCCGCACCATAGATCTCATTGCCCGAGATCTCACGGCCCGAATCCCATATCACACAAAAAGTTGCAATGGTTCTATTAACCCCTAACCTATGAGAAATAAGTGGTTTTCCACCAAACACGCGTCAAACGCCCAATGGTATCACGTCCGATTGATCCAAAACCACAAACCATCCTCAATGCACGTGATAAACCACTTAGGATTTTCTGAAACTGCCTTCTCCCTCCTCACTCCAAAATTCATATCTTTTTCTCCTCTGTTTGAATTCCACCAGGTTTCGCGTCTGAGACCATGTTCCTGCACCCTCTCTTCCACTGCAAATCACTTCCCGACTTCTCCAAACCCCAAAAAAATTGTTGTAAACCCTCCCATAGGTTTTAAAGTCTAAATTTTTGTGTTATGTGTAGGTTTTTAATGACAGAAAAATGCCTAAAATGCCCTCCCATGGTCAACCAATGATGAATTAAACCCTAGATGACAATCCATGGGTCTTAACCCAAAATTAAGGAGATCAGAAGCCCTCTCAGGGTTTTTTCAATGATGAAATCATGCTCATCAATGGATCTAAAGAACCCTCTAGCCACAAAGAACACCTCCCCTGCTCACAAAAGGCAAACCCAGTCAAGAAGCAGAAAAGGAAGAAAACATATGAGTTAAAGGGCTAATCCTAATTAACTGACAAACAACAGGGGTTAGCCACTTAAAACAGAAGAATAAAGGAAAAAGAAGATAGATACAAGTCAAAGAAAGAAAGAAGACAGTGAAAAGATCAAAGGATCGAAACATAAAACTCAAAAAGATTAAAGAAAATATGATTAAAGGCAGATTAACCTAAGACAAATTTGAATGATTCAGCTCACAGCAGCTATTCATCTCAAAGATATTTTTAGCCACCTAAGTGCTTTGTTTCCTTCAAAAATCATTAAGTAGTTATTGAGCTGAGTTAGAGATATTTTATCGGTCAAGAAGTTATTGTAAAAGTTACGAATAAGCCTTAAAGTCAACACATTCACCTATTTTTCCTTAGAAGTTAAGATAAAGGTTATTAAAATAGAGATGTAGCTGCAGATATTGCTGCCCGGAGCCTTGCATGGTCTTCAAGGTTAGGAATGCACTTACTATGTAATAAGTGATACTCAAACCCTATCTTAGGCTTCACCTCCTCATTTGCAGCATAAATACTGCATCTGAACTCATTATATTGTGGGAATTTTGATGATCCTTTGAAGTAATACATAGTCTCTTCAAAGTTGAAAAGAAATTGAAGCCTTGGAACTTGTGGATGTCTTGGTTTGTTTGTTGATGGAGGGGCCTAGATCACTGGATCCCTGAGCTTCATTGTTGGTGAAGTGCTTCTAATTTGTTATCGTTATTTCCTATTTTCATCATGTTTCCACCTTTGTGTTGTAGTAGAATAAAATTTTTATGCTAAGAAATATATTTTGAAAGCACCTTCGTTCTGTTTATTCTTCACTGCCTTAATGTTTTCTTCTGCTAGGACATTTCAGAGAATCCTCAATTGCTCTCTAGACCCCCTAATCCTGTTTATTTCATAAATAGTTGAATATAGTTGGTTTCAAGCATGATTTATGGTTTTCCCTACTTACTTTCTGCCACTTAAACACTGTCTTTGAGGTCTCCCTCTAAAGTACCATTCTTTAAATCCTGCCAAAGATGTTTTGTTTGGATCATACCCTTTGTAATTACTTAATTAATTGTTTTAGAGATCTTCATAGCTATAATCAAGGATGTTTAGGAGTTCCATCTTCTTTGATTACAATTATATCTGTGTCTTAAATGTTTTCTGTCCTTGAAGGTTAAATCACTAGAAGTTAAATGAGTTTCGCACCTTCTATATCATTATGCTCAACCAAAACAAATCAAATAAAAATTGTACTTAATAACTAGCCTAAAATCAACCCTACAAAGAAAAAATATTCATATCCTTTGTAAACAAATAGAGAGATCCCACTCCGAGTCTAGAAAGGCTAGGTCTTAGGACTCTAAAGACTGGTTCAATGTTTCCTTCTCAATTGGTAAACCAATCTTCCAAATCAAGGGACACCAACATTCTGGTGATCACGGTGGGACATTCTAAGTCAATGACACACTAAGTACACCTTAGGAGTCAAGAAACCATCATCAAGTCATAGAAAACTCAGCTGATAGCCATAGAATAAACTATGTTTATTTCACCATCTTAGCTAAATGATGATTCAGGTGTAGAATACTCATACAAAATTATAACCACAGAAACGAAACTCAGAAAACCCAAAAAAACATCCCTAATATATGTTTTTTGTCAATAATTGGTGGTGGACCATACAAATTTATCTTCAAAACAACCAAAAATATCCACTTGGCAACTCCCCTGGCCTCAGTAGGCCTATTACTTTAATATCTCTCTTTAGAGTCTTAGGATTGTATCAAACCATCCCTAAGAAGTTTAGAAGCCTAGTCCCATATTTTCAAAGTTTTCTAAACACTACGAGAGGTTAACCTTCTGAAAACAGTCTTAAAACTTTGAGCCTCTCCAAAGTTTTGAGCTTGAAATATGGCTTCACATAGGATCAATACTAGATCCCATCCAGACCCTAATCCACCTACTATAGTTGATGATCCAGAAAATATTTTGTGGCAAACTTCTAGAGTTGGATATTTAACTACTGTTAGGACTATCCAAAGCACAAGATCTATCCCTAAAAACCATGTAGTCTTGAAAGATCCTCAGTTTGACTTATGGCATTCAAAGAATCTATTTAGAACCAAGTCATATAGTGATATTGACCAATCTGACCTTGAGCCCACAGATTTGCAACAGAGTTCTAGTATGGAAGCCTCCCCTTCCACTCCTCCTGAATTTTAGCTTCTCCACCACTGAAGCTCTTTGCATAACAAATATGCTCATAATAATTTTGTTGGTCCAAGTACTTCCACCACACCCATCTACACTTCCACCATTCAAAACACTCCATTTCATCCCACTTTCCCTTCCACAAACCCACCTCTTGTAAGTCTTCCATTCACTGATATCATGGCAACATGGTATGCTCCCTTAGTGCTACCACAACCTCTGGTTCCTTTACTAAATTATTATCAATATATAATTCCCCATTTCACTGGAGCTGAATCTACTACTACCCAACAGCATGTAGATAAAATGAGTGATGCCATTGATTACATGGAAATAGAAGAAGAGACCATTAAGATGAGAATCTTTGCCCAAATTTTAGGAGGAGAAGCCAAAAAATGGTTTAAAATCTTAACTCCTAATAGCATAAATTATCTCCCTTCTTTATACCAAAAATTCATAAACAAATTGGAAATTAAAAAGTACCCTCTCCAAATCCTTTCATAAAATAGCAACCTTAAAATAAATACTGGGGAAAGTGTCCTAGATTACTGCACTAGATTTAATAGTGTTTACAGTGCACTCCCCTCAAACATGAAACCTCCTCTAGGCTTAGCTTTAGCAAAATTTCCAGAAGGATTTGACCCAGACATGGCATATCAGCTAAGAGAAAGAGACCCCTTGACTTTAGAAGATATGCAGAGGGGAGCCATAAGTGTAGAAGAAAATCTGATTGAGAAAAGAGCTAGCTTAAAATTAGAAAAAAGAGTTACATACAAGGATGAAACAATGGAATCAACCTCATCATCTACTGCCAAAATTGATAACTTAGTGAGAGTAATGGAGAGAATGCTGGAAAAGATAAACTTAACTGATAGAGTACCTCCTAGAGAAGAATAAGGGAATCCCTAAAATAGAAATAGAAATCCAAATTTCAGAAGAGATCCTATTCAAAATAGACAAAGAGATAATTACCAATAAATTAGGTATCCTTTCCAAGAAAACTATGTAAACAAAGAAGAAGAAAGGAAGACAGAAAGGTTGGAAGAAAATCATGTGAGTTTAATAGGATCTGACCGTGAGGGTGATGTCTTCCTCAGTGAAGAAGAACAAGGATTCTTCTCCTTAGAACAAACTAAAAACAACCATTAGGATTTTGAATATTACCAATTGGGGTTTGAAAATGCTATAATGGAGGTCCATAGAGAATACGACCTTAGAAGGAAAATTAACCAAGGAACCCTCAACAACAATAACACAGAAACTGTCGTTAAGAAAGCCTTAGAGAACCCTCCTAAAAAGACAACAAACAGTTCCAACAATGTGGCTAAAAAAACTGATCTGAATAAAGATAAAATCAGCCAGCAAAGTGTTAACCCAAGCTACCCTAGTAATTCTGCTAGTGGCCCTGAAAAATCTATCCAAAACAACAGTCCTAATAAAACTCAGCAAATTAGAATTGCTGAAAAGACTATGTTGGATAGAACAGATATAAATATGTCAGAAACATTAGTCCCTTTTAGCCTTGAGGGAGAGATTGCCAAAATTAAAATCAGCATAGCTTTAGCCAAACTAGTAACCCAGGATGTATATAAAAACCAAGTCTTGAAAGCCTTTAATATAGGAAATGATACTGACACTTTAAACTTGACTAATGATAAACCATAATTGTTGTTTGGTCCTAAAGTAGAAGGAAAATCCAAGAAGGAGTTATCATTCCATATTACATTATCTTAAATATACATGATAAATTCTTACACACTTCCATGCTAGACTCTGGTGCCTCTCACAATCTCATACCGAAAGTAGTGATGGAGAGATTAGGCCTAGAAATTACTAAACCTTACAAAGCCCTGTATTTCCTTGATTCAAGAAGAGTCAAATGTTTAGGCCTAATCAAGGATTTATGTGTCAATCTGGCACAAATTCCTTCTAAGGGTATAGTTATGAACATAGTTGTTGTTGACATTCCCCCAAAGTATGGCATTCTTTTATCTAGATCATGGGGAGCCAAACTTCAGGGGAACATTCAAATGGACATGTCTTATGCTACCATTCCAGTTTTTAACCAAACAAGGAGGCTATATAGGGAATCTCACATTAAATATATGGTAAGCAACATAGATAGGCCAATCATAACTCCTATTTATTCCATTTATTCAGATATTGATTCATTTATCTTGTTTAATAAAGAGGAAGTAAGCACACAAGAAGATGAAAATAAAAAAGAGTTAAGCCCACTTGAAGAACCAATTCTACCCTCAAATGAAAAAGATAACAACTCAAACTTTAGCAGCCTTGAACAACAAAATGGTAGTGAGTAGGAGATAGAAACAATTTGGAAAATGAGCTTTGATGGCTCTTGTAGCAAAGCTGATTCTGGAGCTCCTGTATGGATACATAATACAAACAAAGGAAATTCCTACAAACTTGTTTTTCCATGCACTAATAACATTGCAGAATATGAAGCCGTCATTCATGGCCTACATTTGCTCAAAGATTTAGGAGACAAGAAAATATCAGTCCAAGGAGATTCAGAGCTGATTATTAAGCAGATGAAAGGGGATTATTTAGCAAAAAACCCAAGATTAAGATAATATAGGAATGCTGCCCTAGATCTCCTGAAAACTTTTGAAAAATATGAACTCACTTTCATCCCTAGAGCTCAAAATAACCTTGCAAATGAGCTTGCATTTTCTGCCAGCAATTGTCAAATACCTGTAGTAAATGAAATGTTCGTTGTTAAAGTAAAAAATAGGCCTACAGTCCCTGATAATGAGAATTATTGGCAAGTGTTTGAAGGAGATAAACACATTGATGATTTTCTACAACCTAAAAATGATTTTTCTATATCAACACTTAGCTTAAGCCATGAAGAAGAAAGTTTTGATGAAAAACAAACCCCTAAAACATAGTTGTCCTCCACCACTGATATAAACCAATTTGAACATCTTTATGAGGAAAAATTATTTAACAAACTAGATTAGAAGGCTGTTAGGGTTTTACAATGTAAAAATGATTCGATACCTAGGGGCCTTACACCATTAGAGGAGCTTTTTCACTTCAATGATGTAGCTAGAAAACCAAATATGGAGCCTACAAAAATTAATGTAGAAGAACATAACATAGGCAACATAGATGAACCCCAAATTATCAAGCTATCTAGCATTATTCCTACTCATATCAAACAGGAATATATTGAACTTTTCAAAGAGTTTGGAGATGTATTTGCATGGGGATACAAAGATCTGAAATCATATGATACCAACATTATTCAACACAAAATCCCTCTTAAGGAAAATTAAAAATATTTCAGACAGAAAGTAAGAAGGATAAACACTATTTTACTACCTTTAAAAGAGATAAAAAAGATGTATGATGCTGGGAACATAGTTCCCCTTAGATATTCACAACGGGTTTCCAACCTTGTATATGTTAGGAACAATATTGGGGAGATTAGGCTTTTCATTGACTTTAGAAATCTAAATAAAGCCTCCCTGAGGATAATTAACCCTTGCCTAAAATGGATCACATACTCCAAAAGGTGGTTGGATCTAAGATAATCTCACTCTTAGATGGTTTTTCAGGCTACAACCAAGTGCTAGTACTCCCAAGCGATCAAGACAAAACTACTTTCACCACACCTTGGGGTACATTCATGTATGTTAAAATTCCATTTGGTTTGATGAATGCAGGAGCCACATTCCAAAGGGCCATGACATAGCATTCTCTGAAGACAAAGGATATTTCATAATCATTTACCTTGATGACATCACTGTTTTCTCCAATACTGACAAAGAACACTTAGTTCATTTAAGAAATTTTTTTGAGAAATGCAGGAAATATGGCTTATCTTTGAATCCCAAGAAAACACTCTTTGGACTCCAGGAAGGAAAACACCTAGGCCACATAATCTCTAAAGAATGAATCAAAGTAGATCCTAAAAGGATTGAAGGCATATTGAAAATCAACCATCCTAGAAACCTAAAAGAATTGCAATCTTTCATTGGGAAGATCAACTTTTTGAGAAGGTTCATACCTAACCTTGCTGAACTCTTGAGAAATGTCACAAAAATTATAAAAAAGGAAACAAGGGTTAAATGGACCTTAGAATCCAAACAGTCATTTGAACTAGTGAAACAAGCTCTCACTCAAACACCAGTTCTTATCAGTCCCGATTTCACCAAGGATTTCTACATTTTTTCATTTGCATCTAAAAACACCATTGCTTCATTATTGTTGTAAAAGAATATCATGGGCAAAGAACAACCGATATCCTTCTTCAGTAGATCCCTAAGAGATGCTCCACTTAAATATAACATCATCGAGAAACAAGCCTTGGCCATGATAAAAGAATTGAAATATTTATGAGTCTACATCTTACACTCACATATCATTGCTTTTGTCCCACATATAGTTGTCAAGGAAATTCTAAATCAATATCTTGATGGTGAAAGGGGAAAATGGATTTCTATTGTATTAGAATATGATTTAGAAATCAGGCCACTAAGCTGATCAAGGGACAAGGATTATAAAAAATCATGGAAGAATAAAATTTCCAAGCATTTGATATGAATATGGTTGATGTTTAGAAGAACGGGAAGAATTCACAGCTCCATACATTGAATAAAATTTTATGAATTCATCTTGGTATGTTGATATCATATATGTGATTCTTTATCTTAATACTCCTCCTTCTTTATCAAAGACTAAAGCTAGATTCTTGAGATAGAAAGCTTTAAATTACTGCATTTTGGATGGAGTGTTATATTGGAAAAATGTTGTTGGCATATTGTTTAAATGTTTGCTTGAGGATGATGCAGGAAAAATCATGCATGAGCTGCATGAGGGAGAATGTGGAGGACACCTTTACTGGAAAGCAACAGCAAACAAGATTCTCGGATCTGGCTATTAATAACCCACTCTTTTTCCTGATACTAAAAAACTAGTCATGACTCGCCATAAGTGCCAAATTTTTGATGGCAAGAGAAAAATCCTACCTTTACCTTTGCATCCCATCAATATTGAGGCTCCCTTTCAGCAATGGGGTTTATAGTTTATTGGAGAACTTCACCCAACCTCATCTGCCCAGCACAAGTGGATCCTTACTACCACATATTACTTTACCAAGTGGATAGAGGCTATCTCTTATAGAAATGCTACTGAATCTGTCATTGTCAAGTTCCTTGAGACCAACATATCATCTAGATTTGGTTTTCATGGAAATATCATTACAGATAATGTTGTTGCCTTCAAATCCAAAAGAATGGTTGACTTCTGCTATAGATATCATATCACATTGGGGCATTCCATAGCCTAATACCCTCATGGAAATGGACTTGTTGAGTCCTCCAACAAAATCCTGATCAACATTATTAAAAGACTGCTAGAACAAAATTAGAAATCATGGTAGAGTAATATAATTCATGCTTTATGGGCTGATAGATTAACCAAAAAGAAATCCATCAATATGTCTCCCTATCAGTTGGTATATGGCATGGATGTAGTGTTTCCAACATCCTTTGGAGTCCCAGTATGAAACTTCTCCAAGATGTGCAAGTAGAAGAAAATGACATGCAGAAAACACTGAATCAGACCATTCATTTGCAGCAGACAAGAGAGAAAGTGTAAAAAAGGACACAAGCAATACAAGAAGGAATTAATAATATCTTTTTTAGAAGAACTAAAGCTAATAATTTTCAAGTTGGAGATACAGTCCTAAAATGGGATTATAGAAGGGAAAATAAGGGTAAACATGACAAATTTGAGAATCTGTGGAAAGGGCCTTATTCACTCAATTAGGGGTCATAATGCTTTCTTTTTGCAAGGTCTAAATGGAGAAGAGTTATTTGGAGGTCATGTCAATGGTAGGATGCTCAAACACTATTTCTGTCAGGAGTCTTAGTTTCAGATCTTTCATTCATTGTACATAAACATTGTATGAGAAAATCTTGAAAACAAAAACACAAAAACAATAAAGGAAAGGAAAAAGAAGGCAGATTCAAAAGAGGTACAGGCCCATACCCAAAAACAGTACTGCTAAAAGTGTGCAAGTTTAAATGCCACTACTAATTCAAAATGACATCTTGTTCAGTCATCTAGCCTAATCATGGCTGAACATGCTTTAAATTTAGTTAGTAAAAACAATGATTGTCAAGATTATTTCAACTTGAATTATCAAGAAATATAGATTAGGGAATACAAGATACTGGTTCCACATGCTCAAAACAGAACCAAAGAGATAGATCAGGATGCCTTATAAATGACAAAAGTATAGCCTTGTCTTTTATATTTTACCTTTATGTAAAAAAGTGTTTGTGTGCAGCTTGTTCCAATGCCACAACCATGGTAAATTGGACTATCTAAATCCTGATTTGAAACATGCTTTAAATTTCATGTCAATAGTTTATAAAATCGAGACTGCCAAACAACTTAATCTTGGCAGTCAAATAGTTTTAGGTAGAGAATAAAAAGATTTAACTAGTTTAATATGAACTCTTGGAAGAAATAAGGATTGAAGTAGATAGTTTTTTTTTTTTTCAAAAGTAAAAATGCCAAGAGTTTTCCAGTTCAAGTGCACTCCAAAGAAGAGAAAAAACGTTGGGAAAAGTAGGTGGGTAAGTAGACATGCTGTTGGAAGAAATCATATGTTGCAGATTGTTAAGACTATAACTTGAAAGAAATATCAACAAGTGAAAAAGAAGGGAAATCTGCCCAATGGAAAAGACACTGGTCCACTGAAACTCAGAGATTTGATAAACTGGAGTTCTAGACACCTTTAAAGGAAAGCTTCCCTCCCCAAGTGGAGCCACTGTTAGTCATCCGTAATTTTTGTTGATATCAAAATATGACTGTTGTGAAACCAGCTGCAAAAATAGAAGAAAAGAGATATCAATGCCTTAGAAATAATTCACTTCAAGGGGGCAACCTCCAATAAATTACATGAATGAACAACTCTTGGATGATAGAAATGATAAAACCTCCTTTCTTTATATAGGAGTCCATGGGGCCACAATGTAATCCTAGTGGTGCCATAATGTAATCCTAGCTGACCTAACAATAATAATTTAAGGGCACAATAATAACAATATGGGGGTTACAGGGGTACAACAATAAAAATAAGGAGGGCTACACTAACATAATAAAGGACTACACTATTAATATAGGGACTTAACATGCCCATCTCCTTCAAACAACTGTTGTCCTCAATGCTTGATTATTTCTTAATGCTTCTGTATAAAATTCTCATCCTCCCATGTGGAATCTTCTACAGGAAAGTTCTTCCACTTGCTAAGATACTTTGAAATTGATCGTACTTGTTTATTTCTTGTTTCTGTGACTGCAGCGGAAATTCTTTCGATGTGATGTTGATCTTCCTATTGATTCGTTAGATTCTGCACCAAAGTTAGGTTATCCTTTGAGAGTTGGAGAACTTATTGTTGATGCTTGATGTGATATTCCACTAATTTATCATCCATATTAGCTATTATTTGATCCTTAAAACCATCCAAATTAGCCTCCATTTTTGCTTTTAAAAGATCTATGTCATCTTTGGTTGCTCTTTGTAAGATTTAAATTTGTTGCACTTGGTACCATAATTTTGATATCTCATATTGCAATTCTTCCTCTTCATGCATCATAGTATATCTTTTTGAGGGCTTAATGGGCATGGAATTAATTTTTTAAGGCATTATAGAACCCAATACTAATAAAAATTCTAAAATATGCCCTTGGAATCACTTAAAACTACTTTTTCAAACAAACACTATGAAATTTTCAAAACCAAATACACACATTTTTCTTACTTTTGAGAAACTTGATATTGAAATTGAATTATCTATGTGATTTCAGATCCTCAATAACTGAAATATGGTCTTGAAGTAGCCCTCTAAATATTCTTTTAAATGCCACAGGTTTGACTTGATTTGGACTCTTCAAGAAAAAATTATGTCCAATCTCCCACAATGACCTAATTATGGACTAGTTGAGTAGATCGAAATTGTATGACTTGCCACGTCTCATGGTTTGTTCCTTTATCTCTAAAATTTATAGACAGGAAACTAAAATCCATGTACTTGGGGCCACTTTTTACATAATACCAATCTGATGCTCAGAGAGAGATTTATGAATATTTTCCCATGATCACCTCTTTGAGATGAAATTTGGGAGTCTGAACAAGACCTAACCTCCACAGATCATATCTCCGAAAATATTGCGAACCAAACTCTAAAATTTTGTGAAACTGTTCCTCAGGATTTCAGCTTCACACTCTAAAAATTTCCACTTCTGAGCCTTTGTAGAAAAAATGTTATAGAGAAAATTACGCGATGACCTGTTTAGGTGAAATTCAGGAGCCTGCAAAAAGCCCTAACTTCCACAGATCATATCTCTGAAAATATTGCGAACCAATATCTGAAATTGGGCGAAGATTTTTTGTGGGATTTTGGATTCGCACTCTATAAATTTCAGCTTCTGAACCTTCGCATAAAAAACATTATTGCGAAAATGCCATGATGACTTGTTTGGAGCAGCGAAACCCTAGAATCCAAAGCTCTGATACCAAATTTTGTGAAACATCTCCAAAAATAGAAGAAAAGATATATCAACGCCTTATAAATAAGCCACTTCAAGGGGGAGACCTCTAATACATTACATGAATGAACAACTCTTGGATGATACAAATGACAAAACCTCCTTTCTATATATAGGAGTCCATGGGGCCACAATGTAATCCTAGCCGATCTAACAATAATAATTTAAGGGCACAATAATCACAATATGGGGATTACAGGGTTACAACAATAAAAATAAGGGGTTCTACACTAACATAATAAGGGATTACACTATTATATAGGGACTCAACAATGACTAAGTTATAAACCTAGATTTCTAGAAGCAACATTTGAGAAATATTGTGAGTTCTATAAATATCACTGCCTTCATCATCCTAAACTAACTATTATCACTATATTTTCCCTCTCTCTGAATCCTAAAAATTCTACCACTACTGCAAAGAAAGACTACATCATTTTAGGCCCATTTGCCTCATTTTATCACCTCACCTACACCCTCATTCATCTCCTCTTTCCCCTCTGAAACCCATTTTTAATTTCCCCTAAAAACCCTCATAAACACCCCATATTGATCAATTTCCTCTAAAAGAGCCTTAAACAATGTGAAAATCCCTTTTCAATTGTTTAAATATAACTTCTTAAACCTATCGAGCCTTTTTAACTATCATAAAAACCTTGTTTTTATGTTCTAAACCCGCCTTCTTTATAAAAAAGGATTTTTGAGCCCCTCTCTACTTAAAAGCACCAACCCCTTCTACCCATATAACTGTTCCCCCTGCCCCTTCCTAGCCCCTTCCCCTATTTTAATGAACTACACCTGTTCAAACCCCCGCAAAACCCTATAAAGACCCCCCTTTTTAACCCTTCATTATATATTTCGGGCCCCACCTTCCACTTGGCCCTGTTACCCAATTGTATCGCGACACCTATCCGTGGGCTCCACCATGTTGGGCAGTGAAAAAAGTATGAAATTACTATGTATATTCTCATTCTTTTACTATTGACGTACTCCTTTTTACCTTCGGAAGGTAATTTATTATAAGAATTATGATAAAATTGGAAAGGTTTATGTTCATTGTAAAAAGATGGCCAAAGGTTTCTTTTTGTTGATAAAATAGGAATTTGACGAAGTGAACAACTGTACCAAAGGCGGGGCTGAGATCAATGTAACTGCTGCTCCATCAGCGTTGAACCACATCCAGCCAAAGGCAGGGGACAGCTTGGCCTCGATTAGATTAAACAAGATGATAACCAAATGAAGGGGAGAGAATCCCTCAGGATCCTTTGATACTGAGGGATTGCTGTTAAAACTCATCTTATTCCTCATCTTGTTTGTCAGGATTCAATATATAAAGCAATGTCCTTTAGTGATGGGAAAATTCAGTCAGTCGGTTAGTGAGTTGGTTGAAAATCCTTACAGTTAAACATTTCCTCTGTAATGTTTCATTGACTCTCGGCTTCAAGAGAACAGTTTCTGTAATGTTTTATGTTCGTTTAATATAAGACGCGCGTTTCATTTTATCTCCTAAGTTCTGAATTAGCCCAGCAGTATTTCACTGGCGCTAAGGGCTCGGCTCTGGTGGAATTACTTTGCTGTTTGTATTTTAATCTTTGCTTACTATTATGTGAAGTTGTGTTTAATGCTTATTCCAATTACAGAGTTGATTGATTGTTGTCAGATCAAATACCGATTCATTAACGAATTGCATTGTTGTTTCATCCTTTACAAGAAGCACATTTGTTGTTCAGTTATCTTTCTATCGTTATAAGAGCTTTGTTGTTCTATGTCTAATTCGAGTTGCTATTCTATTAATTTATGATTTGTTATAATTAATTGTTGTGTAGTAATTGGCTGTCGACAAAATTGAAGTGTGGAAATATAGTTGCTTGATTTTGTCAGAGTTGTGATTATTGTTCAATTCGTATTGTTGTTCCATTTCTGTTCATTGTTTATTCATAGCTTCCGATTATAAAATAGATGAGTTACAGTTGTTATGCATAGGAATTACATGTTGTTGTTCCTTTCCAGAATTCATTCCTTTCAGTTATTTTTATTAGCATGAAGATTGAGTTTGCTTTTATTTTGATTGTTTTAAAGATCACCAACTGTAGAGGACATTGGTTATTGGTTCCAAGTCCCTAGATTGGTTATCTTGCATTGATTTCTAAGGGAAGGAGTTATTGCTACTATATCCCTGATCGATGTTTTGCATATTGATGTAGTTAATATTTCAGAGCATTTTCATTTATGTCACTATAATTAGATTTATTTTCAAGCATTCATTTAATCTTGTATTTAATATTCTATACTACATCTTCAAAGCATTACTCTTAGTTAATTGTAGCCTCAGACAGAGTACACTCTTGAAATAAAAATTCGCTCCCGGATTGATGATTAATGTAGGCTAATTAGGTGTTCAAAAGATACCTTCTTATGACCCAGAATTTTGGCACCGTTTCTGGGGAGAGTGTATGCCATTTCAAAGGAGTGATGCACAGCTAATTTTCTTCTGCTTGCGAAGAATTGGGTATTAAATATGGAAGGTAAGAACCTGTGCACTGGGCAAGAAACACACTTGCTCGCAACCCACTTCACAGCAGAAGTAGGTAAGCTTCTTTCTTTAGTTAGGAATGAAGGTTTGTTTTCTTGAATGAATATACCAACTAAGAAAAAAAAATTCCTCCTAAAACTGAAAAACCTAAGGGGCCGGTGACCCTTGGGAAAACAAATTTTATTGACGAAATATTTAAGAGAACTGAATCTCAGCCATCAGTAGGATTTAGAAAATTTATCTCTAGACAGCCTACTAGTTCCCTTAAGGCTACAGAATCACCATCTGAAGCCTTTGCTAGGATACACAGTCAAACAGAGGGAATTGAGCAAGATTCCCAAGAAATTGAGAATCCTTGCATAAGTTCCCCTCAAGAAGGGAACTCTAGCAATCTCCGAGAAGAAGAAGGGGAAACAGGAGAAGCCGGAGACCCAAAATCTCCTATTAAAATAGCCCAAACAATAAGTAGTCCAGATAAGGGAAGTGTTGTTAAACATATTCAAAACCAAGGTCCTGAATCACCTCAAACAGTAGGTCAACAAGGAATACTTATTATTCCAGAAAAAGGGAGTGTTGTCAAAGCTATTCCTATCCCTGCTCGTCAACCTAGAAATTCCTTGTAAATCCCAGAGGGATATTGCCATATCTTCGATCAAATGGCCTAGAATCAAAATCAGAACCAGCAAACACCCCAGCAAACCTCTACGCTGCAATATCCTATAGTCGATATTGTAGTCAATGCACCTAGGAAGGTTATTCCCCTTCAACATATTCCCACATTTCATGGCTTAACATCAGAATATCTAGACGCATTTTTGTTTGAATTTGATGTGCTGTGTAGGGGATATGATTATACCACCGATCCCCAAAAGTTAAAACTATTTCCTTCAACATTAAAAGGGGCAGCTTTATGATGGTTTATGGGATTAGGTGGGGGTGTCATAACTGATTGGGATGAGATGAAAGCTGCATTTTTAAAGAAGTATCAAGATTATTGTAGGTCTCGGGAATTAAAATATGAAATATTCCAAATGACAGCAAAACCAAATGAAACCTTGGAAGAATATGTGGAATGGTTTCAATACAATCTTCAGAGATCCCCTTATGCATATTTACCCTTACCTGATAATGTTTTGAAAACCACATTAATTAGGGGAATGAAAGATCAATGGGTCGAAGCATTGAATATTATGGGAAAAGGTGATATATATCAGGAAAGTTATCCTACCATAATTGATTTGTGTATCAGGAGTTCGAGGGGCAATACAAGGCTAAAATCAGTAGAACGTGATATGATTAAAAGAGAAAATAAGACCTCTAATGAAGGTGTGACTCATGCAGATATTGGAAATCTGCTAGAAGACTTTAAGACAGACATACTTGAGACTCTAACAATGCAGTTCAATATTATGCAAGCCAAACAGAAACAAGCAGAAGCGGAGCAAAATTTGGCAATATTCTGTCCCAGATGTAGGAAGAAACACAGCCACAAAGACATCCTGTTGGACGTGATTAAAGTCTGTGCCATTTGCACGAAAGACCACCCTAAAGAGGGATGTCCTTTGCTTCCTAGCCTAAAAGCAGTTTATAAGGAGGCAGAAGAAGAATCAGAAGTGGTATGTCTGGTTAATCAGCGCCGACAGTGGTAGCCGTGACAATCAGGTATGCCAAATGATCCATTTTCTTTTCAGGCTCCTCAATATAATTCTCAACAATATAGTGGGATGTGCAAAAATCAACCACCTTTCCCCAATTGGTCACAATAGTCATTTCCTCCCACATCCTAGCCAAATCAAACCAACCAAAATAATTGGCCTAGCTTTCCTTTCTGCCCACCATTTTGGCAAAATAACTATCCTACACAATGGTTCCCCTCTACTTCCCAGAGTCAGTCCTGGCAGTCAAACTGGAAAAAGCCTACAAATCAGCCAGCTGGATCAATTCCTCTCTCTCAACCTACACTGCTAGCTCCCTATACAAACCCCCAGACCAACTTAAGACCACAACTCCCAGCCCAGCCCAACCCAAACCCAAAAAATAGGCTAGTTCAGTCTGTCCAAATAATGGAACCCCCAAAATTATAAACTAAACTGAGGGAGTGCAATGACCTTCAATTGAGGTCTGGGTGCATAGTAGAAATAGAGAGAAACAATAATGTTCATATTGAAGTTCCGTTACCTGTAGAACAAACATTGCAGAATGAGAAGGAAGTTCAACAAAAAAATCAACAACAAAGTCAACAACAAGTAACAACTTCCTCTCCACCATTCCCAGAACGATTGATCATACCATGTCCATTAGAACAACCTAATTTTTATCTTCTGGGAGAGTTAAAAAATTTGTGCATTAAAATCCCTCTCCTCCAAGCTATCCAAGACATTCCTATATATGAAAAAACCATTAAGGAATTATGCATAAAGAAGCCAAAGAGGAGAGCAACCACCAATCCAACTGTCCAAATAGTTGGTACCTTATCTGACTTATTATCAGGAATGGAAACACCTGTAAAATATGAAGACCCAGGAAATCCTATAGTGACAGTCCAAATCCAGGGGAAATTGTTTCCAAATGCCTTAGTTGATTTGGGAGCAGCAATTAATATTCTAACAACCACCACCTGTCAGAAACTTGGCATTACATCACTCGAACCAACAACAACCTTATTGGAATTGGCTGACTGATCGGTAGTCAAATCAGAAGGTACATTACAATATGTAATGGTATCTGTAGATTCCTGGGAATACCCTGTTGACTTCCTAGTTATTAATCCAAAGAATCGGCTAGAAGGACATCCGTTGATCTTAGGCAGACCTTGGTTGGAAACTTCCGATGCTTATATTGGATGCCAACAAGGCAACATGACAATAACAAGGGGAAACTATGTCAAGAATTTAGCTTTATATCCCCCAGCCCAGCCAAGTCTATCAATAATCAAAACAGAAAAAGCAACCTGCATCATATCTAATGCAAAATATGAGATCAAATCTAACTATAGAAAATGCTCTTGATTTTAAAAATCAAACAGAGGATGATATCATTAATAGTTTCATTAATAAACCACAAACCATATCTCATTTTTAATGGCACATGATCAAGGCAGCATTTGATAATAATGAAGAAGAAGATCCTTTCAAAGATATTCCTGATCAAGTAATACCTACTACTTCTGTGTACAATAGAAAGATTGCAAAAATTGAGCCGAGAAAAACTCTAAACATTAACAAAAATCTCACTGCTGAACAAGAAGAGAAATTGGTCCAATTACTATGAAAATACAAAGCAGCCTTTCCATGGGATTACCCCGATATGAAAGGAATTGACCCTCAATTGTGTACACACCACATTTATATAAAAAAGGATGCAATACCCATTCACCAACCCCAAAGAAGACTAAACCCTCGCCTCAAAGATATTGTGAAAGTTGAATTACAAAAACTATTGGATGTTAATTTCATCCACCCAATATCTGATAGCAAGTGGGTCTCTCCATTAGTAGTGGTACCAAAAAAGAACGGAAAGTGGAGAATATGTGTAGATTATCATGAACTTAATAAGGCAACACAGAAAGACCCCTTTCCCTTTCCTTTCACTGACCAGTTATTAGACACATTGGCAAGAAAGAAATTATTTTCTTTCCTCGATGGCTTCAGTGAGTACAATCAAATCCAGATTGCCCCTGAAGACTAGGAAAAAACTACTTTTACCTGTCCATGGGGGACATTTTCCTACCGAGTCTTACCTTTTGGCCTATGTAATGTTCCTGCTACAATTCAAATGGCCATTCTCAGCATCTTTTCAGACTTAATAAATGAAGGCCTTGAAGTATATATGAACAATTTCACACCTTATGGGGATGATTTTGAGCTTGCATTGGAAAACCTAGAAAAGGTATTGCAAAAATGTATTGACAATAGGCTTTGTCTAAGCCACGAAAAGTGTCTTATGATGATGACCGAAGGAGATATCTTAGGGCATTATATTTCAGCAGTTGGAATTCAAGTGGACCCAGCCAAAATTCAAATAATCTTGTTAATTCCCACACCCACCACACAAACATAGGTACATAGATTTCTTGGATTTTCTGGTTACTATAGAAGATTTATAGAACATTATTCTCGAATAGTTGTACCTTTATATGTAGTGACTAGAAATGCAGATTTCATTTGGACAGATAAATGTGACAATGACTTTAATGATCTGAAAAAGCTTGTTTCAACAGCCCCAGTGCTAAGCGGCCCAAATTGGAATTTGTCATTCCAAATTTCATCCGATGCCTCAGACACAACAATTGGAGCAGTACTCGGGCAGGTGGAAGACAAGAAGCCATATGCAATCTATTATATTAGCAAAAATCTGTCCCCTGCTAAATTAAATTATACTGTGACTGAGAAAGAATTTTTAGTTGTAGTTCATGTTATAAATAAGTTTATACATTATATAACTGGGTATCCTGTAGTATTATATACTGATCACTCTGCCATTAAATTTTTAGCAAATAAACCTGTTACAAATGGAAGAGTGACAAGATGGTTGAATTTACTGCAGGAATTCGATATCACAATCAAAGATCAACCTGGGAAAGAGAACCCTGTAGCTGACTTTCTGTCAATAATGCCAAAGCCAACGGATACATAAGCAGTTGAAGACCACTTTCCAGATGAACATCTCTTCACTGTTACTGTCAGAACATCGTGGTATGCTGATATAGAAAAATATTTGGCAATAGGAAAATTACCTAAACATCTATCCCTTAATGAACGAAAATAGATAATACAGCGTAGTACTCGATTCTCTTGGATTGGGGGCTATCTATTTCACATAGGGGGAGATATGCAAATAAGAAGATGTGTCTAGGAGGACGAAGTATTTTATATTTTAAAAGCATGCCATGATGGCCAATGTGGCAGACATTTTTCAGATTGTAGAACTTCCCATAAGGTTTTATGAACAGGCTATTACTGGCCTACCATCTTTAAAGATGCCAAAAAATTCGTACAGGCCTGTGATAGTTGTCAAAGGGTAGGTCGCCCTGGGTAGTCTGATGAAATGCCCTTGAACCCTCAACTAGTGATTGAACCATTTGAATGATGGGCACTTGATTTTGTTGGCCCTATTAGCCCTCCCTCAAACCAAAAAACATACATCCTAGTTGCAACCGAATATGTCACTAAGTGGGTCAAAGTAGAGGCACTTTCAAAAGCTACAGAGGACTCTGTAGTACAATTTCTTTTCCAAATATTTTTGCACTATGGCCTCCCAAGGTACATAATCACAGATGAAGGACCACAGTTTGTAGGTAATAAATTAGTTGAAACACTACAAAACTACCACATTCAGCACAAGATTACAACTCCATATCACCCACAGGCCAATGGCCAAGTAGAGAGCACAAACAAAGTAATTGAATTGATATTAACAAAAATCGTTGCCTCACACAGACGAGATTGGGCCTACATATTTCCAAAAGCATTGTGGGCATATCGAACAATTGTTGGGAAAAATACTGAGAGGGGGGGGGGGGGGGTGAATCAGTATTTACTGCATAATCAAATCTTTTTACTTTTTCATTCCTTAAAAACCCGTTACCGCCTACTTTCCTTCAAGAAATAGCATATATACGCGGATCCCCTTTATGAAACTAGCGTATACACAAAGATCTAGATCTGTCATTAAATCTTCACTTATATTATTCCATCATTCATTCATCAGATGTTCAATAAACAGTAAACATGTGCAGTAAGAACAGAATAAACCATCACACAAAGGATCACACATGAACACCAGGATTTTTAGGTGGAAACCCAAATCGGGAGAAAACCACCGCCGCAGTTGCTCAGCCTTCAATATTTTATTATAGAGAAAACATCTTACAACATATGTGCTGGCGCAGACTTGACCAGCACGCAGGCACCCACCTGCGCTCGTTTACCAGCCTCTCCTGGAAGGGAGCTCCAACCCCCCGACTCGTTTACCAGCCTCTCCTGGAAGGGAGCTACGACCCCCCGATCTCGTTTACCAGCCTCACCTGGAAGGGAGCTACAACCCCCTGACTGAAGGCTACAACCCTCAGCACCACCTTGGACCACGTTTCATCAATTTTCACACTGGATCCAACAACTTCAATAGAACAACACTTGCAGGCCACATTTCATCATATTTCCAAACTGGACCCTTTCCATTCTTTTAAGCACAAACATACATCACCAATAGATACTTATCAACACAGATCATATAGCAGAAACACAGCAGAACAGATCAGATATTTCATACCCTTTGCTTCAGCAAACCCTAGTTTGCATACGCGCTTTCCTTTCTCTGATGTCGCGTATATACGCGCTTCCTTCCATATAAACCGGCATATACTTCAGTACAAATTACAAAGCTAATTTTATTGCGCATACGCGCTTTCTCTTCAGCGAAGCCGCGTATATACGTGCTTCCTCTTCGGCGAAGTAGCGTATAGATCTTCAACCATCATGGAGCAGCATACTTCTTCAGATCAGACATTCAGTTCAGATTTACCCTTTTACTTCAGACATATGATCGCCTCATTTCAGATCTAAGCCTTTCATAAACAGATCTAGCAAATACAAGTACATTTCAGATCTAGAAATCCCGCTTCATCATTTCTTCATAACTGCATCATAGATTCAGATCTATCATCAAACCTTTACCCTTTCCATACAGATATACTTCACAGAGAAGTATTCATTCAAGCTCAGACATCTTGCACCCTCACTCATGATTTGCACAATGAATTTCTTCTCCTTATATAGGTTTATCCTTTTTCAATACCACGAGTCAAAGAAATACCATGAGCCTTCAATACCACGGGCCAAAGCAATACCATGGGACTTCAATACCACGAGCCAAATCAATACCATGAGTCTTCAATACCACGGGCCCCTATTTTTGCACTTTTTGAGCGCTTTTGCCCATACGCGACTTATCACGTTCTTTCCCGCGTGCATACGCGACTTACCCTAGACATATCCGCGTATGCATAGAGACATACTCTTTTCATCATACTTTGAGCACATTCTGAATTCCTTTCTTCATTGCATTTTGTGCACATTGTAAATACATCATATTTTCTTCATCAAGAACATATTCTAGCAAGCACAACTTCATCAAGTAAGTTGCCATCATCTTTATCAAGTGGGTTGCCTTTCAGGGACATCATAATATCAACAAGCATCATGTCACATCAGATTTACATCATTTACCAAGCCCATCAAGTCAAGAATAACTTCATCAGGTGGATTGCCATCAAGGAAAACACATGTCAACAGTCACATGTCTTCATCTTCATTTAGTGGGTTGCCATCAAGAACAACACTCTGAATTATATTTCCAACAATCTCCCCCTTTGGACTTGATGGCAACCACGATGGTGTTTGGTTACCACAACAGATAAGTACATTGACACCATGTCATTCTCCCAATTCTTTGACACCATTATCTGCATTCAAACACCATGTCACTCTCCCCCTTTGACATCAAGGGAAAAGGGTGGATCAAAGGGCAAAGGGCAGATCAAAAACCAACACACTCTCCCCCTTTGACATCAAGGGCAACGGGCGGATCAAAACCAACATACTCGCCCCCTTTTCTCCTCATGTAGAAGAAGCGTTCTGCAGATCTGATGTATACTGAAGTGACCAAGCTCCCCCTTAGTTCATGCTGAATCTTCAAACCTATTTTTCAATGAAGTATATGACTCTATGAACTTCCTACCAAAATACTCATACTTACATCAAATATCCAACCAAGTGGATTTACATATAAGACTCAAGTACCCAACCAAGTGGATTTACACAATTCAACTCAGCTACCCAACCAAGTGGGTTTACAAAAATTGACTCAGCTACCCAACCAAGTGGGTTTACAAATTTGACAAGTCCTTACATGACTGAATATTACAATTTTACACCATGGGTCTCAACAAGACCTTTTCATCAAACTACAAATATAACTTTTAAGACCAACACCAGAAAGTCCTCAAGAAGGAGAACAAATTTCAGAACCATCATAATGCCAACACTACATTATACTCAGCAAAGCTAATGCTCCCCCTGAATCTGTGCATCCAAGCATCCTTTCCAAATGACTAAGGCTCCCCCTTAGTTTGTGCATCCTGAACACTTTCATCACCAACAAATCATCAAGGCATCTTTATCAAAACATTAGAAACAGAATTATGAGAACTGGAACACCACCAGAGATACCAAACAGTATCAGAGATACCAAACAGCACTGCAGCTGTGCTGAAGAGAGCTGACTCCAAGCAAAAATTGTCAGCAATCAGACATACGCAGTTTTCTGTGCAGGAACTCGCGTATATACGCGACTGTGTTTCAGGAAACCCGCGTATCCCAAGCCATCTTCTAAATTTCAACTAGATCTGATTCTCTGTGAGGCAAAGACAGTGTTCAGCTTCTTTCTGAGACATTTGAATGCTTCCTTGGACTACAGATAGATAGAACAGTGTAGTTGTGTCTTCAAGCGTCATCCAACGGTTGTAGCATAAGCACATTAGTAACCAAGCCTTCAGATCCTTTGCAGCATCAATACACTC
The DNA here is from genome assembly GCA_034641835.2 of Pinus albicaulis. Lineage (NCBI taxonomy): Eukaryota > Viridiplantae > Streptophyta > Pinopsida > Pinales > Pinaceae > Pinus > Pinus albicaulis. Next base: position 1,639,559,339 of record CM076580.1, read on the forward strand.
TTTCCAAGAGAGATTATCATATCAGAACAACATTTTCACGTAGGTGTCAAGCAATCATCTATGTGGTCCAACATCACCATGATATTCAAGATTTAACATGAAGTAACATAAGTAGGCAAAATATCTCTCAACCATAGAAACACACTCTGCATAATTTATTTCTGAATCAAATGACATCCAACTCATCCATGTGTGAGTACAAAAGATACTTATCAGCAACCAGGGCTCAAAAACTCATCATAATAAACCATGTACCAAGTTATCATCATTTGAGCATGAGTATCACAAAAACCAAAGAATAAGAAATCATAAGTATGCAACCTGCTGCTCCCCCTAAACCAGTGCTCCTTCTTAACTTATGCAACCTGAAAACGTTCATCAGCATCATCAGCAACAATCTCTGCATGGGCTGCCCTTATCTCCGAATTATAGGACTTTCATCTCAACAATAAATGCTCTTCATCATAAAGCAACCAGGCTTCATCCATAATATTCAACACAAGAACCCATGTATCATTTCGTTATCATGAGTATAACCAGAAAGATGCTAATAGTGCAATTATCAGCAGTCAGATTGATGCTCCCCCTGGACCTCTGCTCCAGATCTTCAGCTATCAGATAAATTCTCTTATCATCAATGCATACGCGGCTGTGTCTGCTGTAACTCACGTGTATACGCGACTTTGTTTCATAGAACCCGCGTATGGAAAGTGAAATATAGAAAATTTCACACCTTCATCTCCTTCTGCAATTTTACCTTCTGTTCCTGTCTTTTCTTCACACCAGATGCACTGTCAGAAATACATATAACCATAATAATCAAATCAAACATGAGAGACATCATACATTGCTCCCCCTGTGAAGATACATTACTAAATCTGATAATGTATCCCACATCATTCCTGCAGTCAATAAGAGAAGTAATCTTCAGAAGCGGATGATCATAATTTCCTACGTTTCTGATCGGTCCTCCATCCTTTTCTAGATTTGTTTGAACTTTCTATTTGTGTGCTGAAAATTGTCCACTTTCTCAGATCTGTTCAACCTGCATTCCTTTTCTACATGTCCATACTTGTTACAAGAATAACATCTCATGTGTCCAGAGAAATAAGCATAAGAATCATAATGAGTATTTATAATCTTCCTCCTTTTACAATCAGCTGCTTTATGTCCATACTTGTTACATGAAAAACAATATCCCTTGAAGAAACCAGAGTACCTTTCTATGTAGGAACTGTTTGTTTGAGGCTGAAATGATCTGCTCCTGCAATTTGCTGCAATATGCCCATAATTATGACATTTAAAGCATTCAACATTATTGACTGATTTCCTTTGAGATTTCATCATTGTTGGTTGACCTTTTGTCTCTTTCAACACTTCAGGTTTTGCATTGACATCCTCTGAATTTTTAGCACTTCCTTGTGAGCTAGATTCACCTTTAACAGTTTCATGGAAACCAAGACCAAGTTTGATAGCAGGAGACCTTTGATTACTTAGAATTTTGTCCAAAGTGTTAGTACTATCTTGAAACCTCAAAAGTTTAACCTTTTCTTCTAATTTACCTTTGAGAATGTTTACCTCAACCTCCAAGGCTTGACATTGCTTTGTCGTGCTTTCTTCTTTCCTTCTTCCATCTTCTACTTGATCCTTCAGATTTAGAATCTCTTCTTTCAACCAATCTTCATTTCCTTCACATGTTTGTTGCAGCTCTTCATTCTTCTTATTTGATTTTTCCATATCTTCTTTGAGAGAGATGATTTCTGCTTCAAGGCCTTCCTTTTCAAATGTTTGTAGAGGTTCCTCAATCTTCTTACTTGATGCTTCAAGATCTGTTTGTAGAGAGATGACTGCAGCTTCAAGTCCTTCATTATTCTTGTTTGATTTTTCGAGATCTGCATTTAGATCGTTGATTTCTGCTTCTAGTTCTTTAATTCGATTGGATGCATAAGTATGAAACCTTTGATACTTTTCCACCTGTCCATTTAGCATTTCTATTTGATCTTTCATTTGAGAGATCATCTCATTGTAGATAGCTTCGATTTTATTAAATGATCTTTGTTGATCTTCAATTTTCTTGATAGCTTCCTTTAGATCCAAAACTTTACTTTTACTATCTTCACCATTGCATGCACAGGAAAGTGCATCACAAGAACAACAATCAATACTTGTTTCATCTTCTTCATTTTCTGCTGCACATGTTTTCTGAGATATCTCTTTTTCAGTAGCCTTCTTATTTTGCTTCTTAGCCATGAGCACTTTCATATCTTGGTCAGAATCTTCTTCATCTTCACTAGACACTTCATCATCATCTTCTTTTGCATAATAACTCTTTCTCTTCTCAAATTGTTTCCCTTTACCATGCTTTTCTCTATAAGGACATTTAGTAGCATAATGACCAACTTTTCCACACTCAAAACATTTGAAGGGAAGCTTACCTTTGAATCTTCCAGTACCTAGTTGGAGCTTTCTCACGAAATTCGCTTCTTCTTCATCGAATATATAGCTGGATTCTTTGACAACTTCCTTTTCCTTTCCTTTTGTAGATGCCTTAAAAGCAGCTTCTCTTACTTGAGAAGGGCCTCCTTGTCTCATTTCAAAAGCAGTCAGAGTACCATGTAATTGAACAATAGTAAGAGTTTGCAAATCTTGCCTTTCTTCAATAGCCGAAACTTTAGAGTCAAATTTTGAAGTCAATGATCTTAAGACCTTTTCCACCAGAGTAGTATCAGTTATGGTTTCACCCAAATTTCTCATTCGATTTACAATATCATCCAGACGAAGAAAGAAACTGGCAACACTCTCATCACTATGCATCTTCAAATTTTCATATTCAATTCTAAGAGTTTGGAGTTTTGTACTTTTTACCTTTGTGTCTCCTTCATAGCTTAGAATGATTTTGTCCCATATGTCTTTTGCCGAATGTAGCTGCATCACTTTAGAAAATTTTGATTCAGACATGCTTCCCAATAAGACATTCACTGCTTTGGCATTGATTTCATACTTCTTTCTTTCAGCTGCATCAGTAGGAATACTTGCCGGGTATTGATAACCTTCTTCCACGATTGCCCATACATCCGCACCAAGACTTTGCAGATATGCTTTTGTTCGTACCTTCCAGAATATCAGATTGCTTCCATTGAATAGAGGTGGCTTTATAGACATTACTCCTTCTTGACTTCCCATTGCGATGGATCTCCTTTAAGCGATCAAGCTTCTGCACAAGGACCTGCTCTGATACCAATTGTTGGGAAAAATACTGAGAGGGGGGGGGGTGAATCAGTATTTACTGCATAATCAAATCTTTTTACTTTTTCATTCCTTAAAACCCATACGCTACTTTCCTTCAGTAAAATAGCGTATATACGCGGATCCCCTTTATGAAACTAGCGTATACACAAAGATCTAGATCTGTCATTAAATCTTCACTTATATTATTCCATCATTCATTCATCAGATGTTCAATAAACAGTAAACATGTGCAGTAAGAACAGAATAAACCATCACACAAAGGATCACACATGAACACCAGGATTTTTAGGTGGAAACTCAGATCGGGAGAAAACCACCGCTGCAGTTGCTCAGCCTTCAATATTTTATTATAGAGAAAACATCTTACAACATATGTGCTGGCGCAGACTTGACCAGCACGCAGGCACCCACCTGCGCTCGTTTACCAGCCTCTCCTGGAAGGGAGCTCCAACCCCCCGACTCGTTTACCAGCCTCTCCTGGAAGGGAGCTACGACCCCCCGATCTCGTTTACCAGCCTCACCTGGAAGGGAGCTACAACCCCCTGACTGAAGGCTACAACCTTCAGCACCACCTTGGACCACGTTTCATCAATTTTCACACCGGATCCAACAACTTCAATAGAACACCACTTGCAGGCCACATTTCATCATATTTCCAGACTGGACCCTTTCCAAACTTTTAAGCACAAACATACATCAACAACAGATACTTAACAACACAGATCAGATAGCAGAAACACAGCAGAACAGATCAGATACTTCATACCCCTTGCTTCAGCAAACCCTAGTTTTCATACGCGCTTTCCTTTCACTGATGTCGCGTATATACGCGCTTCCTTCCATATAAACCGACGTATACTTCAGTACAAATTACAAAGCTAATTTTATTGCGCATACGTGCTTTATCTTCAGCGAAGCCGCGTATATACGCGCTTCCTCTTCGGCGAAGTAGCGTATAGATCTTCAACCATCATGGAGCAGCATACTTCTTCAGATCAGACATTCAGTTCAGATTTACCCTTTTACTTCAGACATATGATCGCCTCATTTCAGATCTAAGTCTTTCATAAACCGATCTAGCAAATACAAGTACATTTCAGATCTAGAAATCCCGCTTCATCATTTCTTCATAAGTGCATCATAGATTCAGATCTATCATCAAACCTTTACCCTTTCCATACAGATATACTTCACAGAGAAGTATTCATTCAAGCTCAGACATCTTGCACCCTCACTCATGATTTGCACAATGAATTTCTTCTCCTTATATAGGTCTATCCTTTTTCAATACCACGGGCCAAAGCAATACCATGAGCCTTCAATACCACGGGCCAAAGCAATACCATGAGCCTTCAATACCACGAGCCAAATCAATACCATGAGTCTTCAATACCACGGGCCCCTATTTTTGCACTTTTTGAGCGCTTTTGCCCATACGCGACTTATCACGTTCTTTCCCGCGTGCATACGCGACTTACCCTAGACATATCCGCGTATGCATAGAGACATACTCTTTTCATCATACTTTGAGCACATTCTGAATTCCTTTCTTCATTTCATTTTGTGCACATTGTAAATACATCATATTTTCTTCATCAAGAACATATTCTAGCAAGCACAACTTCATCAAGTAAGTTGCCATCATCTTTATCAAGTGGGTTGCCTTTCAGGGACATCATAATATCAACAAGCATCATGTCACATCAGATTTACATCATTTACCAAGCCCATCAAGTCAAGAATAACTTCATCAGGTGGATTGCCATCAAGGACAACACATGTCAACAGTCACATGTCTTCATCTTCATTTAGTGGGTTGCCATCAAGGACAACACTCTGAATTATATTTCCAACAACAATGTGGAGACCTACTATAGGATATTCACCATATCAATTGGTATTTGGAAAATAACCCATATTTCCAATAGAATTTGAAATTCAAACATTGAGAACAACTCAAAAGGTGGCTCTAGATCTGAATGAAGCCCAGGCTAAAAGACTGCAACAAATTAATGAGTTAGATGAAATTAGGCTCTCTGCTCTTCAGCACACATTATTAATCCAACAACAGAGAGAAAAATGGCATGACGCCCTTATCAAAGAAAATATCTTCCACGAAGGAGACTGGGCACTCCTATATGATTCTAGGTTTCAGGATTTCCCAGGGAAACTCCAGACACGATGGCTTGGACCCTATGAAATAGAAAATGTGCATGATAATGGCACTATTACATTAGCTACCATTGACGGATATAGACATTCCTTTAAGGTAAACGGTCATTGAGTATGATTTTATCATAAATTGCTTACCTGGGAATCCTTTTACCAACAGTTACGGGAATATTCCACCATGGAAATTCTCGCTGAAGGGGATAACTCCTCCTCGGCACCAGCTTATTAAATCATTCCCTTTTTTTTTTAATTTTTTACATAAAGAATTGTTCATTTACTTAATTTTTGTTTTAGGAAATTCATTTTTTTAAATCTTTGTTTATATCGTTTCTTCATTTCTTCATTGTTTGTTTCATGGAATTCTGTTTTTTTTTTTAAGAGAAAAAAACTCTGTTTATTTCATTTGTTTTGAGTTTCGTTGTTCCTTTCCAAAGAAACAACACTTCTGTTGTTCTTTTCGAAAGGAACAACAATTCCATAGAGTGCTTTTGCTATTCCTTTCTAAAGGAACAACAGTTCTGCAAATTGTTTATGCTGTTCCTTTTTAAAGGAACAACACCTTTTTGAGTGGATTGTTTTTTGTTTTAAGCTAGCATTTTGAGAATTTTTTATCACTCTTCTAAGGGAAAACATATCATTTATATACAATCATACAAATTAAAGCTTACTATAATCAGAAAATCAAAATAAATCATCATTTTTAAGAAAATTGTCTAGTAATGATAAGAAAAAAGGGAAAAGGGGCATGATCAATAACATAATTTTGCTACTTTATCACCATTGAATTAATCTGATCGATTATCTTTATCATGACTGTTTCTTTCCCATATGCTATAACTTTCTTTGATTTTTTATTTATGGAACATGAATAAGGGCATATTCTTTTCTATTGAGATGTTCAGACTTCTTCCACCATCCCTACTCTTAAGGAGTGCTGAGCCATCCTTTATGACTAACGAAGGAAAAGTGCTATATGAAAAATAAAAACATTTACATATTTTATTAATAATTTTATGATTTTGCAGATGGAGGATATGGGTCTCATCAAGAGCCAGCCTACCATGATCATAAGGAAGGAAGTGAAGTGGCATTCCCATCATGGTCACCAAACTAGGGAAATGGTCCAGTAGACAACTGAAAAAATCAGGAAGTCTTTGGAATAGGAGGTCTCATCAAGCATTAGGGGAATTTTGAGGTCTAAAATGGGCCTCCTAAGAAAAATGTACAACAAAAATAAACTTTATAATAACCAATAGGATTCAAGATGATGATGTCAACCATGGGGGATGATTTACCATTTTTTAAATAAAAGGGTAACAATATTAAAAAATAATAAAATAATAAAACTACTTTTCAACTCGTATTTTCAACTTATCTGCCACAATTTTTACTCAAATTTCGAGTGGGAGCACTCGTTGGATGCAAAATTTAATTTCTCATCCAAGGAGTACTCATGTTGCATACTTTCAATGAACCCTGCTACATGAAAAATGGGAAATACATAAAAAAAAACGTGATTGTCATGTTTTTTATGTATTTCTCATTTTTCGTGTAGTAGGACCCATCAAAAGTATGCAACATGGGTACTCCTTGGATGAGGAATTAAATTTCTCATCCAACGAGTACTCCCGCTGGAAATTTGAGTAAAATATTTGGGAGATAAGTTGAAAATATGAGTTGAAAAAGTAGTTTTTTCATTTTTCCCTCTAAAATTTGATGATGTCATCAAATCTTATTTGATTTTTTCCACTATTATTTTATAATTTCCTTAGGAGGCCCAATTTAGACCTCAAAATTCCCCTAATGAGCCGGCCTGCCCACCTTTCACTTCTTCACGGTGAATGGCATTATGGTTTATCTGGTCACCAAGCCAGTACAATGGTCTCCATCATGACATTCAACAAAAAGCACTTCCTCAGTATAAATAAAGGACAATGGTTCCGTGGGTAAGAAAGCAACTCTATCAAGGTTATGGACACCCACGGGCAGCAGAGCTCTGCTGATGGTATTGGAGTCACATTTATACACATCAATAGCTATATACAACCCTTTTCTTATATCTCTATTTAAATATCAAATGAAAGTATGAATCCTTTACCTTTGCTTCCGAACCTATTTTATATGAAAATCATTACAAATCGATCATATTAGTTTGAAGTGGTAAATAATGCAATTGTACTTATGTTTATCCTATGCTGTCCCTTCTCCTCGTATTTGAATCATTACAAAATGATTTTCTATCTATTACCGATTGACCACATGAATTGATTTCAGTAATTTCTAAAAATTTGAGTGAATGTATCATAATTACGCCTGCTTTCCCTGCTGTACTACTGTTGTGCCACACCTGTTTCTCTCAATTGGCGGTCAAGGGCGACCTACCATCCATTAAGGGGGGCGCGGATGTCTGCATGCAGACTAAATTCCGATATTTCTTTACCTTATATGCAAACTAAATCCCTACATTTTAGGGAATAACAAAACTTTAAACCACCTTCTGTGTTGTTCCATTACGATCATTGTGTGTTGAGAAAAACTAACAGAGTGAATAAACGATGGGAGGACGGCCAATTCACAGTGAACCATAGGTGATAATCGTCTCTGATGCTGCACGAGCAATTTTGGAAAGACTAGGGTGGATTACATATTTCATGAGGATGCAACAACCCCATGAAGCAGTGGCCATCGAATTTTTACAAAACCTGCAGGAAGGATCCTCCATGGTTAGAGGAAGACAGATAGTTGTATCCGACGAAATAATTGCAAAGGTGTCTGGCATACCAGCGCAAGGGACTATATGGACTCAGAAAAAGATTAGGATTCGAGAAGCCATGAAGATTTTTCAGGATGCGGACAGACATTAGTCATCAAAGGAGAAGGAGTTCAGCCAGCATCTTTGGGAGAACCATGGATGGAGTTTGCCAAGATTGTGCAGGCTTATATAATGTGTGACGGAGGAAAATATGTGGTAAGACCTCGCCACCTTAAGCTACTGGTTGTATTAAAACAGAAATTCACTATCACTTTTCTCGCATTTTTAAATTCCATGTTGTGTGATATTGCTCGTAGCATAAGGAAAGCTCAACATGCAGATATGGTGGTTAGCCACCATTGCCTAATTCGATTAATAGTGAGTTGAGCCTTGCCCATCAACAGACCAGCTGGGAAGAGTTGATATTCTCCATTGATGGAGGTTTAGCTTTACCTGCTCCAAAATAGAAGAGAATGGTTGGCTCAATAGCTGAGCCATCAACTCACAGAGTCCCTCCGTTCAAAGCGAAGAAGGGGGATGTTGGAAGGACTTCCGGATAGTAGTATCTAGCCCCTGGAATTGCACAGCTCAAAGGATGAACATCCTCCACAATTGGATGGAGAAAGCCCTCGTACCGATGAAGAAGAGGGAGTGGAAGAATAAATTCGTTACTCGAACGAAGAAGAAATAAGTCACCACACTAGTGGTGAAAAACAATCTAGTGCAGAGGAAGGAAATACTGAGGAAGAAGAAATTGAAGGAGAAACTCGATATTCGATTGAGGAGGAAGGAAGATATCATACTTGCAAGGAGGAAGAAGACAACCATGGTAGCGACAAAGAAGTAACATAGCCTCCCGAAAATGCTACCATAAGCCCTTTACAGGAAGACCAATCGGCCTAGATTTTTGCCAATATGAGTGATTATGCATAGCCCATAGCCCTTTAGACCTTAATATTGATATTAATAAGCTACCAGAGTACTCTGATATCAATAAAGAAACAACTGGAGAAATGCAGGATGAAACAGCAAACCCTAGCGAAGTTAGGGTTGCTTCCCCTGAAAGGCGTGAACAAGAGAAAGAGAACACCGAAGCAATAACTCAACTTGGAAGCCCTCAGGAGATTGAAGATTCAACTGAGAATATGATTCCCAAAGAATTTAGCCAAGGGAATATGAATGTGGAAGAAGAACCTCAAAAAGAAGATCAAGAAGAGAATTTAACTGAAGGCACGGCTGATATAGACCAAAACCCTGTTGAGAAAACAGGTTCAGATAAAGGAGCAGTTGTTCCATTAAGAAAGAGGAGGAAAACAACTAAGATTGAGAAGCTTCGCAGGGAATGAATAATGCTTCATAAACTCATAGAACAACTCAGGCAAACCATTAGGGTTTTGAGAATGAAACAAATTCCTAAGCGAGCCCCGAAGAGAAGAAACAAAGCTATTAAAAGAATTTCGGAAAAGAGAAAGGTGAGCGCTAATAGGAACCCCCAAGTTGTAGAAGAAGCCATGCCTGAGCCTAATTATGAGGATATGGAGCGGGAAACGGCTGTTCCACCCTAAGCTGCTACAGAGGGACCTGTTTTAAGTGAAAACGTGCAATCTAGTAGTCAGCATACTTTTAGTGATCCAACACTAGCCAGACTCCAAGAGGAGTTGGCATAGGCTCGAATTGAAAGGCAGAGATTGGAAGAAGACACCATCCCAAGAAAAATATATCAGGAGTCATAGCAACAAATGAAAATTATCTATGAAGCAGAAGCTAAAGCTCACGAAAAGTGTTGAAAAGAAGAAGAAAAGGCTAACAAGGTAATGAACCAATTGAAACTAGCCTACAATTGAATGGACACTCTCTGCTCATTGCATACTGATGTCTTAGCTTGTAGATTCCCCGCCAAAAAATATGCTTTTTTTTTACTAGAAAGATATTTACAGCGAAAGATTAAGGCAGTTAGGGTAGGGAAATCCATAAAGCTAAAAACTATAGATGACTTTGTATCATGCTGCAAACTTTATGGGATCAAAGTACAACGCCTTTTGTGTGAATTTTACTTGCATAATCTAATACTTGAAAATGATTGTGAATCAAATCCTAGCCCTTTTGTTGGAGATGTTCAATTTCAGGCATTCATTTCCTTTGCTGTAAATCAATTAAAATGGCTTAAAGCCTATAATGCCTTTCAAAGGCAAGAAAATGAATTAGATCTGTGGGTCAGGAGTCAACCTTAGAACCCACTTCAATTATGGGCTAGGAAAAAAAGATTGATGACTAAGGAAGGAGTTACCCAAGCCTTGGGGCCTGTCCACAAATCGATTATCTTGAATGGGACAGATTATTTTTCATCCATTAGAAACCAAGCTTATATAGCAACTAATTTCTAGTGGAGAATCTCCAATCAGAATGTGCAAAATAGGGAGCCATTTAATTATAGAAACTTTGGGCTAGCTGCAGACCGCTTGATTTCCTATAGCCATATTGTTTTAAAAGAAGGACCATTCTGGTTAGGATGTAGGTTCCGCAGCCCTATTGCATGGTACCCTAATTCAGACTACAAAGTTTTTTACGAACTCCCCGAAGGACAGAAAGGACATGTTTTCGAGGAACTAGCTACACTACATGGTTTTAGACCTGTCAATGACAAACCTTATCCGGCTTATTCTTTGACTGCTCTCCATGTGAACTATAGTTTTCATGAGGACATCAAAAAATTAAGCAGGGGGGTATGCTGGGCAATGAAAAAGGTATGAAGTTACTATGTATCTTCTCATTCTTTTACTATTGACATACTCCTTTTTACCTTGGGAAGGTAATTTATTATACGAATTATGATAAAATTGGAAAGGTTTATGTTCATTGTAAAAGGATGGCTAAAGGTTGCTTTTTGTTGATAAAACAGGAATTCGACGAAGTGAACCGTTGTACCAAAGGCGGGGCTGAGATCAATGTAACTGCTACTCCATCAACATTGAACCACATCCAACCAAAGGCAAGGAGATCCGAACGAATTGGCAAGAAAAGGCAAGGGACAGCTCAGCCTCAGTCAGAGTAAACAAGATGATAACCAAATTAAGGGGAGTGAATTCCTCAAGATCCTTTGATCCTGAGGGATCGATGTTCAAACTCATCTTATTCCCCGTCTTGTCCATCAGGATTCGATATATAAAGCAATGTCCTTTAGTGATGGGAAAATTCAGTCAGTCGATTAGTGAGTTGGTTGAAAATCCTTATAGTTAAACATTTCCTCTGTAATGTTTCATTGACTCTCGGCTTCGAGAGAACAGTTTCTGTAATGTTTTATGTTCGTTTAATATAAGACATGTGTTTCATTTTATCTCCTAAGTTCTGAATTAGCCCAGCAGTATTTCACTGACGCTAAGGGCCCGGTTCTGGTGGAATTACTTCGTTGTTTGTACTTTAATCTTTGCTTACTATTATGTGAAGTTGTGTTTAATTCTTATTCCAATTACAGATTTTATTGATTGTTGTCAGATCGAATACAGATTCATTAACGAATTGCATTGTTGTTTCATCCTTTACAAGAATCACATTTGCTATTCAGTTATATTGCTATCGTTATAAGAGCTTTTCTGTTCTATGTCTGATTCGAGTTTTTGTTCTATTAATTTATGATTTGTTATAATTAATTGTTGTGTAGTAATTGGCTGTTGACAGGATTGAAGTGTGGAAATCTAGTTGCTTGATTGCATCAGAGTTGTGATTGTTGTTCAATTCATATTGCTGTTCCATTTCTGTTCATTGTTTATTCATAGCTTCCAATTAGCAAATAGACGAGTTACAATTGTTATGCATAGGAATTACATGCTGTTGTTCCTTTCCAGAGTTCGTTCCTTTCAGTTATTTTTATTAGCACGAAGATTGATTTTGCCTTTATTTCGATTGCTTTAAAGATCACCAACTGTAGAGGACACTAGTTATTGCTTCCAAGTCCCCAGATTGGTTATCTTGCATCGATTTCTAAGGGAAGGATTTATTGATACTGTATCCCTGATCGATGTTTTGCAGATTGATGTAGTTAAGATTTCAGAACATTTTCATTTATGTCACTGTAATTAGATTTATTTTCAAGCATTCATTTACTATTGTATTTAATATTATGTACTACATCTTCAAAGCATTACTCTTAGTTAATTGCAGCCTCAAACATAGTACACTCTTGAAATAAAAAGTTTCTCCCAGATTGGTGATTAATGTAGGCTAATTAGGTGTTCAAAAGATACCTTCTTATGACCCAACACACCCCCCAAACCTACACTCCGCTCCCCGACTCATTCCGCACCATATATCTGATCGCCCGAGATCTGATGGCCCGAAACCCATATCACACCAAAAATTATGATGGGTCTCTTAACTCCTAACCTGCACAAAATAAGTGGTTTTCCACTGAACACGTGTCAATCGTCTAGTGGTATCATGTCCGATTGATTCAAAACCACAAACCATCCTCAACGCATGCGATAAACCACTTATGGTTTTTCAAAACCTCTTTCTCCCTCCTCATGCCAAAATTTAGATCTTTTTTGCCTCTGTTTTAATTCCACTAGGTTTCATATCTAGGACCATGTTCTTGCACCCTCTTTTCCTCTGCAAATCACTTCCAAACTGCTCCAAACCCCGAACAAATTGCAATAAACTCTCCCGTTGGTTTTAAAGTCTAAAATTTTATGTTATGTGGAGGTTTTTAATGGCATAAAAAGGCCCAAAATGCCCTCCCATTGTCAATCAATGATGAATTAAACCCTGGATGACAATCCGGGGGTTTTAATCCAAAATTAAGGAGATCAGAAGCCCTCTCAGGGTTTGTTCGATGATGAAAGCATGGTCATCAATGGATCTAAAGAACCCTCCAGCCACGAAGAACACCTCCCCTACTCACAGAGGGAAAACACAGTCAAGAAGCAGCAAAGGAAGAAAACATATAGGTTAAAGGGCTAATCCTAATTAACGGAAAAACAAAAGGGTTTAGCTACTTAAAACAAAAGATTAAAGGAAAAATAATATTGATGAAGGTTAAATAAAGAAAGAAGACAGTGAAAAGATCAAAGGAGCGAAACATAAAAGTCAAAAATATTAAAGAAAATATGATTAAAGGCAGACAATAAAGCCTAAATGACAAAGATTAAGGATAAAAAAAAGGACAGATTAACCTAAGACAAATTTGAATGATTCAGCTCAGAACAACTATTCATCTCAGAGATATTTTTAGCCACCTAAGTGCCTTGTTTCCTTCAAAAAGCATTAAGCAGTTATTAAGAATTAAGATATTTTATATGTCAAGAAGTTATTGTAAAATTTATGAATAAGCCTTAAAGTCAACACATTCACCTATTTTTCCTTAGAAGTTAAGATAGAAGTTATTAAAACAAAGAAGTAGCTGTAGATATTCCTGCCTTGAGCCATGAATGGTCTTCAGGGTTAGGAATGCACCTACTTTGTAAGAAATTATACTCAAACCCTATATTAGGCTTCACCTCCTCATTTGCAACATAAATACTGCATCTATGCTCATTATCTTGTGGGCATTTTGATGACTCTTTGAAGTAATACAAAGTCTCTTGGAAGTTGAAATGAAATTGAAGTCTTGGAACTTGTGGATGTCTTGGTTATTTTGTTGATGGAGGAGGCTAGATCATTGGATCGCTGAGCTTGGTTGTTGGTGAAGTGCATCTAATATGTTTTTGTTATTTCCTATTTTCATCATGTTTCCACCTTTCTGTGTTGCAGTAGAATACAAGTTTTAGCCTAAGAAATGTCTTTTGAAAGCACCTTAGTTCTATTTATTCTTCACTGCATTAATGTTTTCTTCTGCTGGGACATTTCAGAGAATTCTTAGTTGTTCTCTGGAACCCTTAAGCCTGTTTATTTCATAAATATTTGAATATAGTTGGTTTCAAGCATGATTTATGGTTTTCCCTGCTTACTTGCTGCCACTTAAACATTGTTTTTGAGGTCTCTCTCTAAAGTACCATTCTTTAAATTCTACCAAAGAGCTTTTGTTTCGATCATACCCTTTGCACTTACTTAATTAATTGTTTTAGAGATCTTCATAGCTATAATCAAGGATGTTTAGGAGTTCCCTCTTCTCTGATTACAATTATATGTGTGTCTTAAATGTTTTCTGTCCTTGAAGGTGAAATCACTAGAAGTTAAATGAGTTTCTCACCTTCTATATTTCATTGGAAAAGTTTGTATTGAATTATTATTTGCTGAAGTGTGTATTGTATAATTTATGGTTTGCCCTGTCTATTGATTTCCTCTTCATATTTTGTGATATTTAAGTCCCTTTGTTGAGAAGTACATATGATAAAGGATTCTTAACTTCCATTTATCCTACTTTTCATTCTTACAATTGATGTCTAGCCCATTACCATTGAAACTTAAAGATCTACTGACCAAGTTAGATTTTCCCTATGATGCTCCACGATCCATTGATGAAATTATCATGACTTCCATTTGACTCCATTACCCAATGACTTAGATATTTCCTCATTCTACCTATGCTTCTATATCATTATGCCCAACCAAAACAAATAAAATAAAACTTGTACTTAATAATTAGCCTAAAATCAAACCTACAAAGAAAAAAAAATTATATCCTTAAAAAAAAAATAGATATATTACTCTCTGAGTTTAGGAAGGCTAGGTCCTAGGACTCCAAAGACTGGTTCAATGTTTTCTTGTCATTTGGTATACCAATCTACCAAATCACGAGACACAAACAGGAGTATCCTATAGATTTCCTAGTTCTACAACGAGAAACCAAGTGCAATGGATACCCTCTCATCGTAGGGAGACCCTAGTTAGCCACTGCAAATTCTTATATTAATTGTTGGGTCAAAAAAATGAATTTTAAAAATGGGCCCTTATCTAAAGAGCTGGCATTATATCCTCCAACCCATTCTTGAATTCATCATGATCTACATATATGGTTAGAGGATGAAGAATATGAGGTATATAACACTACCCCTATTTGTACCATAAATGTTGCTGTTAGAGGGGCACATCTTAGTGAAGAAAAACTCGTTGACTATGCCATTCAAAACCAGCCCCCCACTAACAGTCCTCTTCAAAATCTAGTCAAAGAGTCTAAAAGCAAACCTTGGATGGAAGTGCACTCAGTCGATTTAACCCCAGACGCCACCAAGGTTGTTGAGTTTGGCCCATCCATATCTTTGAAAATCAATTCAAACTTCTCGGATGAAGAAGAAAAGAAGCCAGGGAAAATTTTAAGGATCGAAGTTTATCTTAAAGTTTAGAAACCTTGACGAATCTTACTAGTCCCCAAAATGTCAATTGTAAAAAATTCAATGATACTTTTGTAAAAATAATTAGGTTTTTAATTATTTTTTATTAGTATATATAAAATTTTGGTGATTTTTAGGGTAAAATAAATTTATACTATAAAATTTGGGCGAACCAATTTTTAAATAAATGGAAATTTTAGAATTTTTTTTTGTAAAAATAATGTAAAATTAGCCCATGTGTGAATATTAGCCCCTAAAATTTTCCCTAAAAGCAGCTATGCCAGCTTTTAAAAGAAAACCTAGATACATTTTCTTGGGATTACATGAACATGAAAGGAGTTCATCCTTCAGTATGAATACATCATATTAACATAAAATAAGGATGAAATCCTGTGCAAAAACCCCAAAGAAGGATGAACCCAACACTGAAGGACATAGTCAAGGAAGAGCTACAGAAACTGTTGGATGTAGGTTTCATTTATCCTATATCATATAGTGAGTGGGTATCTCCTCTTGTCCTAGTCCCAAAGAAGAATGGAAAATGGTGAATTTTTGTTAACAAAGCCACCAAGAAGGACTATTTCCTTTTTCCCTTTATACACCATGTCCTTGATGGCCTTGTAGGGAAGAAGTTATTTTCGTTCTTAGATAGGTTCAGTTGGTACAACCAGATTCAAATAAACCCTGAAGACCAAGATAAGACTACTTTCACATGCCCTTTAGGTACTTTCACTTACAAATTCCTTCTGTTTGGATTGCTCAATGCCCCAGCTACCTTACAAAGTGTTGTCTTGAGAATTTTCTCTGAGTTAGTCCATGAATCTGTTGAAATCTACATGGAAAATTTCACACAATATGCAGATGAATTTGGGGAAGATATCTCCAATTTGTGTAAATTACTTAGAAGGTTCATTGAGATGCATCTCCCCCTAAGCCCAGAAAAGCGTGAATTCTTGAAGAGAGGAGGAGTTGTATTAGGACACTCAATCTCGTAAGCATGAATAGAGGCGGACCTAAGCAAAATAACTATTATCAAAAGGGTACTTTCTCCTCAAAAGCAGAGATATGTCAGGACCTTCTTACTGTTAGCTGGTTATTATAGAATATTCGTCAAATATTTCAATAAGATGGCTTCGCCACTATTTGGTTTATTGGCAAAATATTCTGAGTTTATTTGGTCCAATCCTTGTCAAGAGTCTTTTGAGCTCATTAAGGGAAATTTTACTACTTCCCTCATTCTTTGAGGTCCAAATTGGATTCATCCTTTCCACATCCACACAGATGCATCCAACAAAGATGTGGGGACAACATTAGGGAAGGTAGAAGACAAATTACCTTATGCAATATATTTCATCAATAAGAACTTGTCTAAGGCCGAACTAAATTATATTGTCACATAGAAGGAGATGTTAGCCATTATCCATGCTTTAAACAAATTTAGACATTATGTAACTGGGTACCAGACCTTTGTTCACATTGACCATGCAACCATCAAATATTTAATGAACAAACTAGATGTTAATTCTTGGATCATTAGATGGTTCCTACTTTTACAGTAGTTTGACCTAACCATTGTTGATAAACATGGAAAGGAGAATGTTGTTGTATATTTTTTTTTTTATCTAGGTTAGCTCTCTCTACAGGTGAAGAAGGAATAGCGGATGACAATATGCCAGATGAACATATCTTTGCTATATCATAACTCTCACATGGTTTTCTCACATAGCTAACTACTTGGTTATTGGAAATTTCCCTCCTAATATCTCATTCAGGGAGAAAATAAATATCATAAAAAAAGCAACCTTTTCACATGGATTGGGGGAGATGTTTTCAAGCTAGGTCCGAACCAAATCCTCAGGAGATGTGTAATGGAGGAAGATTATTTTGATGTCTTCTTTGCATGTCACGATAGCCCTTATGGAGGCCACTTTGCTGCAAAAGGGACTACTTTCAAAGTTTCATAGGCGGGATACTATTGGCCTACCCTTCACTAAGATTCCAAAAGATACACTAGTAGGTGCAAAGAGTGCCAAAGGATGGGGAAACCTACACAAAGGGATGAGATTCCTTCGCACCCTCGGGTGGCCCTTGAGCCATTTGATAAATGGGGCATGGAAGTCATTGCACCTGTTATGGCCTAAATCTACTTTAGGCTGAGAAAGGCAGAATCTAGGGTAACATCAAACCACTCTCATCCTTGTAGCTAGCCCTACAAGGATAGGAGAGGGCTCTCTCCGTGAAAGAAATATTCAATGGAATACCATAAATGGACTGATATTAGGCTAGGTAACATGATGGGAAAAAGGTTTTAATAAAATAAATGAATTAATTTCAGGGATTTGTGGGAATATGAAAAGGACAGTTGAAACTGGGGAATTAAGTCAGGACACAGGGTATTTCATGGGGCAAGATAGGCAAGAAACTTAGCAATTTAAATTTAATAAGGATGGGTTGGCAAGACTGGTGAGGAGCTGAAAAGGGCACAATAAATGGATCCTCTTCAAACAGAAAACAAAATACAGAAGATGAATGATTTCCTAAGGCAGGGCATGAAAATGGATCCTACCTTTCTATCTTGAAAGCATTCAAAAGGAAATTTTTATGAATGAAAGGTGAAACATAACAATTACATATGAAACAAAGGAGAGAAAAAAATGATAAACCTCATACCACATGGATCCCACAAATTAGAGCTGCATCTTTTATTAATCCCTGTCAAACTGTACAACGGAGCACAAAATGTTCTTCCACACTTTTCCCCTACTGTTGAGTTACAGATTCTCAGACATCAAAACTCTCAGACTTCTCAGAATATTTACAAATTATTTACAATTATAATAAATAAACTGAATTGTGGAACCATAGATCCATGAAAAGAGGAGCTATTCTAATAGCTGAAGAACATAAATCTGAATATGGCAAAGAGAACCAGCGTTTGCCTCTGAAAACAAGGAACAACAATACATTTTTAAACTCTTCGAGAATTCGCTGAAGGAAAAATAGGTAATCCGATCCTATTTTCCTATTGCTGTAGATATCTCTATTTTATTTTAATATTTTGGCCAGCCGACTGTTTCCTTTGCTTTCCATTATTCATTTAAATAAAACTGACCCTTTAATAAAATGTTGTTGAAATAAAACAAAATTGAATTCATGCATTTGTGAAGGGAAGAAATAGTGAATAGGAAGGAAGGGAAAGGAGGTTGGATCCAAGTTATAAACGCAATTAGGAACAGGTGGAAGGCGATATATAATATAAACGCTGTAATATGTTATGCGACAGGCCATCGCAATCGGCGATTGGAGGATGAAGGAGAGGAGCGGGGTATATGGTAATGACAATATGTGATGCGATGAAACCTTTGGGGAATAGATTTAACATGTTAACAAAGGAGAAAAACTCATAATTTTGGGAAGAGATGGAAGGGACTGTGGTGGGGTTGGGAATTATACAATGCAATCGGATTCGGCAGGACAGGGTGGTTTATTGCATAATACAGTTTCTCCAATGCAATGGGAATAAAGCCTTTGTAATACGAAACAAAATAAAATTTATCTTTTACAAAGGGAAGGGTCATACTATTATGAATGGGGTGGAAGATTTATGGTGGGTCCAAGGATCAATCGGAATCGGGATCGGAGAAGGAGCGGAGGCAAGGTTATATACGAAATCACCGATTGCGATGGCGCGATTGGATGTGGGCCGTCTGATCGGCGGGGGTAGATCGAAGGTTGTGGAATGATCGGAGGGGATCCGTCGGGGGATACGTATCAAAAGTCACAATTGCATCAGAGTTTTGGGCGATGGGTCAATCGAAGAATGTTGCGATCAATCGGAGGAGGGAAGGTTGCGATTGGTCGGATCAGGCGCAAGACTTTGCAATGTGATCGGAATGGCAGGTGCGGGAAAGTGACTCATGACTGAAGACCATAGAGAGGAGAATCAACAAGTACCTCATGAGGTAAAACTGATAAAAAATTACTACCATCAATGAATCCATGAACTAGAGGAATGGTGAAATTTATTGGTATGGGACTCCTAATATGCAAATGAGAAAGAGAAATTTTGATCAATGATGGTAGTATGACTAGACTGATAGTAACATTATCTCCAATGGGGATGGTAGGTCCTTGGAGGTGCCAAGAACGACAAATATTTAGGAGAGCAGACCAGTGCCTTATCCATTGGGCAATGGAGTCAAAAACTCAAGTTGAAATGCATGATTGAAAACTGACGACTTGACAACACAAACTAACTGACTCGAAAATGACTCAAAAAACTGACACACCAATAATGAAATCAAAACTTTAGTTTTATAGCCTTCACTTCGGGCCCCAAACTGAATGAATGAAAACAGTACACACTTGCTCTGAAACTATGTTGAAACTGACTAAAACAAAAATGAATCAAGACCTACTTAACTGAAATTAGTACTTACAAAAAAAATTTAATGGCAGCAGTCCATCGAGATTTGAGGGCTTCAAATCATGATGACAACCAAATTCCTACTGATGGAATATGTACAATCATGTGTAGTGAGCCTTGCAATGTAACCAATCCAGCAGATGGCCACATACCGAAATTCGGCTCTCACTTTTCTCGAGCAGGTAGAACGATGTACATGTAGGCAACTCACAATAACCACTGAAACCAAGTCTTATGATAACGAACCGGGAAACATTTATCTTTTCTAAAATAATGCTGAAGGGATCTTGAAAATCCTGAAGCACTAGCTTGTCTTGAGATCCAGCAGCAAAAATACAAGTACTCCCTTCATTCTGATCATAAAGAAAAATTGATTGCTGAGTGATAGGAAGGCACATAGAGGTATAAGCTTCTGCCACCTGAGTGTTAGCTGTAAATTCCTTGACCATGAGAAATTCTGGCATATCATCTCTCTCAAGCTCATATTCCTCAACTTCATGGTCGAGGTCATTCTTAAACAGAAAACAATCTTCACGATTATCAAACATGACAACCTTATCATCTTCATGAAAGAAAATATTATCTGTTTGTTGATCTATAAAGCCAATTACAAGACTGTCATTATTTTCAAAAGAGGAAGAAGTTTCACCAACACTTTCTTGACCATGTGTGCACTACAAATCTGCTTTAGCTTGGGCTGTAACATGACCTTTCAGGAGTTGATCTATCTCATCTTCAGACAAAGGAGATAATACTTTTTGTTTTCTTTTGCTCAAACAATGATTTTCTTCATGAAATAACATTTTAGAACATGAAAAACCTGGATGAAAATCTTTAATTCCCTGATATTCTAAAATTTGAAAACATTGTTGATCATCTTCATATGACATGGAAATCGAATTATCATTTATCACTAAGTTATTGAAAGAAGATTTTTCACTTACTTGAACAAATATCTTATCTTGGTTTTCATGAACTGACTGGATTACCTCCTCATGAAGGCTTTGTTCTAATGAAATGAGAACATTTGGATCAATAACTCTATCTTATTCATTCCAGATGATCTCAACAACAGAGCTCTCCTTCATGGGATTCAGAACAAGGTATTCCTAATAATCACGATCTGAATCTAGATCTGAAATAGCTGTCTTGAATTTATCACATTCTGAAATTGAAACTTGACTTTCCTGTATATTTTCTTCTTCTATGGATAGATCTGAAATAAAACCTTCTCTTTCATCATTTTCCATTGTACTAAGATCTTGATCCTGCTGCAAAGTTTCCTGAGCATCTTGATGATTATCTTATAAGTTCTCTTTATGTTGCTGAAATGGATTTTCATACAAAGCCTCCATGATCTCATCATCCATGAAGTCATCATCTTCATAAAATTTTTCAATATTTTCAATAAAACTATGAACATGGCTACAACAATTCTGAACTAAAGTTAAGGATGGATAAGATTCTTTATACCTTTCAAAGAACATGGTATGAAAATCCTTTAAACGGTAAATACAAGCAGGGGGAAAACTTTCATACCAAGATCGAGCTTCACCTTCCAAAGTGCCCATGAATATCTTCATCAAGCAGTCTTCAGGAAAATAAACCTTCAACTTGCGAATATGTATATGAAATCTAACCATATGTAAAGCAACATCCTTCCTACCATCATTTTTGAACATAGGAAAATTTCTTTGCCAATCTATCTTAGGAATTTCATTTGGAAAACCTGGAATGTGATATCGGCTCATGGGAGCATACCTTCGATCTAGCGAAACCATTTCGATAACAATGAATTCACCCAGAAATTCCTCAGGCTGCTGATTTTTGAAGAGTAGAGTCGCCATAAAAATTCTGAACTTTTGGATTCTTCGATACTGGAGTGACCAGGTGAATGATTTCAAACTTCCTATGTCTAATCGTTGTCCACCATCAACAATCAGATGTGAACTTGATTATATTTTACTGAGGAAACCAGATGTTTGGTTCATAAACTAAACTGGAGATTGACTGAAGAAGCGTTTATCTACTATGCAGTTGCAAAGCAAGAGCAGTTCGAAGGCTACCTGGCTAACTTCAGGCTCCGTCTGTAGTTTATAAAACAAATAACACTAAAAAAAAAACAATCTTGAGCGTGTCCCGAGTATGTTCACCACTATGTTATGGCCTAAATCTACCTCAGGCTGAGAAAGGTAGAATCTAGGGTAACATCAAACCACGCTCAGCCTTGTAGCTAGCCCTACAAGGACAGGAGAGGGCTCTCTCCATGGAAGAAATATTCAATGGAATACCATAAATGGACTGAGATTAGGCTAGGTAAAATGATGGGAAAAAGGTTTTAATAAAATAAATGAATTAATTTCAGGGATGTGTGGGAATATGAAAAGGACAGTTGAAACTGGGGAATTAAGTCAGGACATAGGGTATTTCATGGGGCAATATAGGAAATAAACTTAGCAATTTAAATTTAATAAGGATGGGATGGAAAGACTTGTGAGGATCTGAAAATGGCACAATAAATGGATCCTCTTCAAGCAGAAGACAAAATACAGAAGATGAATGATTTCTCAAGGCAGGGCATGAAAATGGATCCTACCTTTCTATCTTGAAAGCATTCAAAAGGAAATTTTTATGAATGAAAGGTGAAACATAACAATTACATATGAAAAAAAGGAGAGAAAAAAATGCTAAACCTCATACCACTTGGATCCCACAAATCAGAGCTGCATCTTTTATTAATCCCTGTCAAATTGTACAATGGAGCACAAAATGTTCTTCCACACTTTTCCCCTAATGCTGAGTTACAGATTCTCAGACGTCAAAACTCTCAGACTTCTCAGGCTCTTTACAAATGATTTACAATTACAATAAATAAATTGAATTGTGGAACCATAGATCCATGAAAAGAGGAGCTGTTCTAACAGCTGAAGAACAAAAATCTGAATATGGCAAAGAGAAACAGCGTTTGCCTCTGAAAAAAAGGAACAACAATACATTTTTAAACTCTTCGAGAATTCACTGAAGGAAAAATAGGTAATCCAATCCTATTTTCCTGCTGCTATAGATATCTCTATTTTATTTTAAGCTTTTGGCCAGCCAACTATTTCCTTTGCTTTCCATTATTCATTTAAATAAAACTGGCCCTTCAATAAGCTGCCGTTGAAATAAAACAAAATTGAATTCATGCATTCGTGAAGGGAAGAAATAGTGAATAGGAAGGAAGGGAAAGGAGGTGGGATCCACATTATAAACTAAATCGGGATCGGGTGGAGGGTGATATACAATATAAATGCTGTAATATGTTATGCAACAGGCCATCGCAATCGGCGATTGGAGGACGAAGGAGGGGAGCGGGGTATATGGTAATGACAATATGCGATGCGATGAAACCTTTGGGAAATAGATTTAACATGTTAACAAAGGAGAAAAAATCATTTAATTTTGGGAAGAGATGGAAGGGACTGTGGTGGGGCCGGGAATTATACATCACAATTAGAGTCAGGAGGTCAGGGCGGTTTATTGCATAATAGAGTTTCTCGGATGCGATGGGAATAAAGCCTTTGTAATACGAAAAAAAATAAAATTTAGCTTTTACAAAGGGAAGGGTCATACTATTATGAATGGGGTGGAAGATTTATGGTGGGTCGAAGGATCAATCGGAATCAGGATCAGAGAAGGAGTGGAGGCAAGGTTATATACGAAATCACCGATTGTGATGGCACGATTAGATGTGGGCCGTCGGATCGGCGGGGCCAGATCAACAGTTGTGGAATGATCGAAGGGGATCCGTCGGGGGATACGTATCGGAAGTCGCAATCGCATCGAAGTTTTGGGCGATGGGTCAATCAGAGAATGTTGCGATCAATCGGACGAGGGAAGGTTGCGATTGGTCGGATCGGGCACAAGACTTTGCGATGCGATCGGAATGGGAGGTGCGAGGTTTTATAATAAAACCTTTGAACTTTATATTATAGTGTATGGTGGGGAAGTGGTTTGGGAATGGCAGGGGGTCTTAAATAATAAACTTTGAACTTTATTATTTAAGTTTTGATATGTATGGAGGGGAAGTGGTTTTATGCATAAATCACATTTGTATTTGAAAGATTTATAATGCGATTTTATAATCAGAAAGGGGAGAAAGGGATTATATTAAGGGAAGTATTAAACGTTAAACATAAAGTTTAAGGGAAAAATGGGAAATAGGGATTATTTGAAGATATAAGGAATTTTACTTCACTTAAGCATAAATTTCAATCCAGAAGTCATTTTTAAGAGTGTAATATACCGTTGGAAAGCTCTTTCTTGTCTCTTTCTGATGGATCTTCTTGGAAGATAATTTGGTGCTGAACATGTTGTGGAAAACCTCTCTGAATATAGGGTGATGACTTTGTGGCAATGACAGCTTTCTGAATTGTGACTTATTACATATGATGATATAAAATTACATAATGAATAATAATAAAGGAAAAATATCATGTTTTCATCTCAAAACATAGTTTTGAGGTGAAAATTACATCAAACTAAATAAAATATTTCTTTGATCTTCCGGGTGCTGTGACTTTGAGTTTATTGACTTCCTCATGACCTTGTTGATATTTATTGACATTCGACCCATTAATTTGACCATGGTGAGACCCTAGAAACTGATGAGACCCATCCTATGACCTACTGATATGATTTGAGAGTGAAAGTGACTCATGACTGAAGACCATAGAGAGGAGAATCAGCAAGTACCTCATGAGGGAAAACTGATAAAAAATTACTACCATCAATGAATCTATGAGCTAGCAGAATGGTCAAATTTATTAGTATGGGAGTCCTAATATGCAAATGCAAAAGAGAAATTTTGATCACTGATGGTAGTATGACTAGACCGACACTAACAGCACCTATTGATCCACCATATGGACAGAAAAAGTATATCATAGTCTGCACTAACTATCGGACAAAGTGGGATGAAACAAAAGCTATGAAGGTAGCAACTGAGGAGAAAGTAGCAAAATTTCCAAGGGAGAATGTTTTTTACAAGTCTGCATACCCTAAAGAATTAGTCACTGATCAAGGGGAAAATTTCACTTCTCATCTAATTGAGAATATTCTTAGGAGGCACAAGATTAAGAATAAGACTTCTACTGCCTACTACCCTTAGGTGAATGGCCAAGTGGAACTGACTAACATAGCCTTAGAGGGCATCCTCACCAGGGTTGTGAGTAGCAGCATGAGAGATTAGGTGAAAATATTGGTAGAGTCTACTTGGGCCTACAAATATACCTGGAAAACAACAATAGGATTCACTCCTTATGACCTTGTCTATGGAAAGAAATCTTTTCTTTTAGTTGAATTGGAATTCAACACATTAAGGATGGTAGCTGAGCTAGACCTAGACATCTCAAATGTCCAAAAAGAGAGGTTTCTATAATTAAATGGATTGGATGAGTTTAGGATGCAAGCACTCCTCCACACATAGTTATTTTAGCTGCAAAGGAAGGTCTCGCATGACAACAACATTAAGGAAAAGACATTTCAAGAAGGATATTGGATAATGTTGTATGACTCAAGGTTTAAGGACTTCAAAAGAAAACTAATGAAAATATGGTTGGGAACCTACAAATTGAAAAAATGCTATGATAATGGTGCATTGCATATTAAAACCATAGATGAGGAAGGAATTCCCCTAATTGTCAATGGTTACAGACTCAAGGTTTAGAAGAAGCTCATATCTAGGGAAGAATTTATAAATTCCATAAGCAGGGAAGTTTATGTCATGGGAAACTCCATATTTTCCAATGGCTCCTAAAGAAAAAATAAGAAGAAAACCAATAAAGAGGCATGGGTGAAAACCTCTCTCAGGCTCCCTGTGCCAAATCCACAGTTGAAAACCTCCATGAGGCAATCCTAGAGCAAAAAAAAAGAAAATAAAAACAGAGAATAGAAGATCCTTGGGTGAAAACCTCTTTGGGGCACTGAAGGTGGTCCTCTAGGTTGAAAACCTCTATGGATGCGGTCCACTTGCCTTCAAGAAAAAAAAAGGAAAAAGGGAAAGAAATAAAGAAAAAATAAAAATAAATGTAGGTTTTAACCCTATATAGAAATTATCTGGAAAGGAATCTTAAAAACAGAAAATAAACAATAGCGAGAGCATAAAACATAAAACAGATAAACACAAATATTTTCCCCTGGATCCCAAATTGGGACGACCAACTTGATTTTTCATTATATTCCTTTTAGTGTTACAACACACATTTATACATTCCGAAGAATACATAAACTCCAATCCATTAACCCTGGATTAGGACATAAACATAGTTCCCTTGAACGGATCTACAAAATACCAGGGGCCGAAAACCATCATGCCCAAAAACCATGTGCAAATCCATGCACAAAACCATGGGCGGGTCCAACCACCGGAAAATAAGGACCAAACAAATTTTCCGGGGCTCTACCCTGGACCTCCACAGGGGGGGCTATCACCCCCCCTATTAGCCCCCCACGTGTGAATAGTCGTGGAAATAATATAACACAAACCCAACATTCTCCCACTTGTTTTTTTATTTCCGCAAGGGGCCACAGGAGAGCTGAGTCATTGGCCCAGCTTTGTAACACCCATTGTTTCTCTACACCAAGAGAACTTCTGAGTGCTTACAGACTTTTTCAATGCATCTGCAACATTATTCATAGTGTCCACCTTTACTAGCAACACCCTTTTAGCCTCAACCATATATCTCAAAAAGTGATATTGAACATCAATGTGCTTTGTCTTTGAATGATAAGCAAGGTTTTTAGCCAAGAAAATTGCACTTTGGCTATCACAGTCTATCCTTACAGCTTGATGCACCAACCCCATACTTGAACACAATATCTGCAACCAAACTGATTCCTTGCTTGCATGAGTGGCTGCCATGTATTCTGCCTCTCTAGTTGAAAGAGTCACTACAGACTGTCTTTTACTCATCCAACTGACTACACCTCCAAATAGGCTAAACACATACCCACTTGTAGATCTTCTTTGGTCCAGATCTCTAGCCCAGTTAGCATCAACAAAACCACGGATTTCCAACACTCTTTCCAATCCTGGTATTCCCTGGTAGCACAAGCCATAATCACTAGTGCCACACAAATATCTGAAAGCCTGCTTCACTGTTGTCCAATGCTCCTTCCCTGGGTTTGACATAAACCTGCTCAATACTCCCACTGCATGTGAAATTTCTAGTCTAGTATAGACCATTGCATACATCAGGCTACCCAATGCACTTTCATATGGAACACGGGACATATCATCCTCTTCTTCTTGTGTCTTGGGACAATGTTCAGCAGACAACTTTGTACCTACGGGAATCAGAACATTTACCAGTTTACTATCCTGCATATTGAACGTCTACAATATATTCTCAACATACTTCCTCTGGTTTAACCAAAGCTTCCTCTTTTCCTAATCTCTCTTAATTCCCATGCCCAAAATATAGTTTGCAGCACTAAGATCCTTCATGTCGAATTTTGAGAACAACTGGGTCTTCAAATCTTGGATAATTTCTTTTTCATTTCCAATCAACAACATATCATCCACATACAAGACCAAATAAATAACAGGGTCACCAGTTAATTTAAAATAAAAAAAGTGATCCTCCTTACTTCTGGTGAAGCCAAGTCCCCGTATATAGGTATCAAATTTCTGATACCACATCCTTGGTGACTGTTTTAACCCATACAGAGATTTCTTTAACTTTCATACCAATTCTTTCTTCCCCTTCACCATAAAGCCTTCAGGTTGTTTCATGTATATATCCTCTTCTAGATCCCCATGAAGAAATTTTGTCTTCACATCCATCTGTTCTATCTCAAAATAAAATGCAGCAGCAACAGATAAAAGTAATCTAATAGAAGTAACTTTGGCAACAAGAGAAAAAATATCACCAAAATCAATTCCTGGCCGCTGGGAATAACCTTTCGCTACCAATCAAGCTTTGTATTTCTCCACCTTTCCTTCTACATTCATCTTCTTCTTAAACACCCATTTTCTCCCGATGGGATTTCTTCCAGCCGACAACTCCACCAGATCCCATGCCTTATTTTTAAGTGAGGATGCCATTTCATCAACCATGGCCTCCTTCAAGAGTTTTCCATCCTCTGATTCTACTACCTCCCTGACAATTCTCAGATCATCATTAGTTATATTTAAAGCAAAATTTGAACAAAAATTAGATGGACTATACCTTTCTGGTTGTCTCCTTTCTCGAACTGATCTTCTCACAGCTAGAGTTTGTGGCTCTTCCTCTTATGAGTCTTTTGCTGTTGTAGAGTCTGATTCATCCTCCTTTAGCTCAAACTCTATCTTCTTAGGTTCCTTTGGTAGGAATTCATGTTTAAAAATATATTTCACCTCTCGAAACACCACATCTCAGATGTACACAACCTTCCTTTTTTCCAGGTTCCAAATCTTGTAACCCTTTAAACCATCCTTATACCCAATAAAGATGCACCTTTTAGATTTATTATCCAAGTTGCTCCTTTTCTTCTTTGGAACATGTACATATGCATCACATCCAAATACCCTTAGATGTGAAATATAGGGTTTCTTAACAGTCCATACCTCATGTGGAGTCTTATCCTCCAACGCTGATGAAGGTGATCTGTTAACTAAATAACATGCAGTCTCCACTTCCTCTTCCCAAAATTCTTGTCCTAACCCAGTACCACTGAGCATGCTTCTCGTCTTTTCCATCAGCGTTCTGTTCATTCTTTTTGCAACTCCATTTTTCTGAGGTGTGTATGGAGTAGTATTTTTCTATGCTATACCACACTTCTTACAGAACTCTTCAAATTCCTTCTTGTAGAACTCACCACGATTATCTCTCCTTAGCACCTTTATCTTCTTCTCTGTTTGGTTTTCCACCAGAGCATTAAATTCTTTAAATCTGTCGAAGACTTCAGATTTCTTCCTCAAGAAATATATCCATGTATTCCTTGAGAAGTCATCTATGAATGAAACATAGTACATAGACTTACCCAGTGATGGAACCAACACAGGTCCAAACACATCAATGTGCACAAACTCTAATATCTTGTTCGCCCTCTTAGCACCAGAAGGAAAACTCACTCGATTCTGCTTCCCATACACACAATGTTCACAGAAGTCGAAATCCAGAGACCTATTTGACATACCTTCTACCATACCATTTCCATGCAGTATCTGAAGGCCCTTCTCTCCAATATGTCCAAGCCTTTGATGCCATAACATGTTCTTTTCTCCAGAAACCACTAGGCTTTCCACTTCAATTTCGGGAACCACAGAACTTTTGCAGTGCTACCTTGAAGCTTGTACAGAGTTCTAATGGAAACTCTCCGCATTAATACCAGTGCTCCCTGAACCATCTTACAGGTATCTTTATCGAACACTATTTTTACACATGCATCGTCCATATTGCTTAGAGAAATAAAATTTCTGGCCAATTCAGGAATGTGTAGAACACCGGGAAGTCTTCTAATCCTTCTACCTTGCATCTTCAGCTTAAATTTTCCACATGCGACGATTCTGGCCTTCCCATCATCACCTAATAATACATCACTGCCATCATATTTCTCATACTTGAAAAACCACTCCCTATGTGGAGTGAAGTGAAAGGATGAACCCAAGTCAATCAACCATGACTCATGATCTACATTTGTGTTTGAAGAAGAAGAAAAATACACATCCCCACCTTCATCTAAGGTGGTTTTTTCCTCAGCAGAAGGAGCATCATCAGAACCCTTTCCTTTCTCAGGAGTTTTAGATCTGCAGTCCTTTTTGTAGTACCCTTCCTTTCCACATTTCCAACACACCTTTACAAACTTTCTAAGAGATTTAGATATCCTACTCGAAACTTTATTCTTGTTTTTGTTCTGGGACCTTCCTCGTATAGATAAGGCATCTCCATTATGACCCTCCATATTTCTCTCTCTCATTTCCTCCAACAGCAAGCCTGAGACAATGTCATCAAAATTCAAGGTAGTTTTATTTCTACCTATTGCAATAACCAGACTGTCCCACGAATCTGGTAGAGAACACAAAGAACTGATGCACTTATCTTCATCTGAGATTTTAATATCAACAGATGATAACTGACTTACCACAGTATTGAAGGCATTTAGATGCTCTGTCATCGAGTCTCCATCCTTCATCCTCGGGTTATACAGCTTTTTCCGCAGGAACAATTTATTCACCAAAGACACAGATTGGTACAAAGTCCCTAGCTTGTCCCACAAGGTCTTCACCGTAGCTTCCTAAAATACATTCAACAATATTGAATTTGAGACACACAATCATATTGTGCTCTTTGCCTTGTGATCCAGCTTCTTCCAGTGTTCATCTAACATTGTCGTTGGTTTAGTACCCAGATCTACCATGATCCACTGATCTTTATCCACTAGCAGATCCTCCATCTTGAGCTTCCACAACTCAAAACTATGACCATTAAATTTCTTGATCTCTATCTTCCCGCCTCTTGCCATCTTCTTTCACTGTAAGAATCGATCCCACAGATCTCCCACTAAACAAGGTCTACCTCAGGCCCAAGAAAAAAACCTCTTAGCAGCAAAGGTATCCCCTTGAAGCTGAAACTGCTCTGATACTAGATGTAGGTTTTAACCCTGTACAACAAATATCTACAAACGAATCTTAAAAATAGAAAATAAACAATAGCGAGAGCATAAAACATAAAACAGAAAAACACAGAGATTTTCCCCTGGATCCCAAATTGAGATGACTAGCTTGATTTTTCATTATATTCCTTTTAGTGTTACAACAGATATATATACATGCCGAAGCATACATAAACCCTAATTCATTAACCCTGGATTAGAACATAACCATTGTTCCCTTGACCGGATCTACAAAATACCAAGGGCCGAAAACCATCATGCCCCAAAACCATGTGCAAACCCATGCACAAAAGCATGGGTGGGTCTTCCCACCGGAAAGAATATAACACAAACCCAACAATAAATACCTATGTGTTTAAGTGTTTTTTTTGTTTTGAAAGTTAACAACTGAAGATGGATTTTAGGTTTCAGAGAAGAAATTTATCTTCATTCTTTTCTCTTCTCTCCTTGAACACCCCATAAGCCACTCCATCATCAATCCCTTCACCCATTTCACCCACCAGACAGGCAAAAAGTTAATTTTTTTCTCTAATCTTAAATTATTATAGGAAAAACAGGAAATTACAAGATTCCTGTAGCACTACAAGAAACTCATTTATGAAGAAAAACGTTGCCAAAGAGTTTTTGAAATTCAGTTAGGGCATGATAATATTTTTTTTTCTATGCCTAAAATTCCCAACACCCTATTTCACTCCTTGCACAAGGTTTCCCTATCTGAAGCTTATGTTGCACCTTGGGCGGCTAAATAATTGAAATCTTGGTTTAGGAACCATTTCTCTTGCTTATCCTTCACTCCAATCATCTCATGACTTCCTACATAGCCTCCATAACCCATATCCATCCATTCCTGAACAAACTGAAGCAAGAAGAGGCAAGGAAAAAACTTCTACGTGTATCATCAGGTTTCCTGTAGCAAATCTATGTGTGGCACAACAAGGCCAAAATATGAAGGAAATCTGATGTAGATGACTCCATGAGACCACTAGCAGACTCCATATTGACAAGCACACCAGCCATGGCATCTGAAGCCCTCCATGAATTTCCTACAAAAGAAAGAAAAAGAGAAAAGGGAAAGAAACTCACTCAGAAAAAAATAAAATAAAATAAAATAATAATAATAAATAATTAAGTAATTAAAATTAATTAATTAATTAATTAAAATAAAATAAAATAAATGAAGAAACAACAACTAAAAGACTTAGGTTGCCACCACTAGCTCTAGCTCCTTGCACCAACTCCTATATCACCTCACCAACACCAAGTAAGCTCAGGTATGACCTCTCACCCCTCACTATGCATCCATAATGGCAAAAATAGTTGAATGTCGAGATTTAGAAGTTTAAAAGGAAAAAATGTGGCCAGTTAACTTGGCCACCTTCATAAAGTAGAACTGAAGGAAAGGTGAAATTGCATGCCACCTGGGCAAGTCAAATCGAGTCAAGTCAGGGTGGATGAGTACGAACGGGAGTGATCATGAGGTCTGCAATGATTAACTAAAGTTGAGGCCAACGATCTCTAAGAGGAAACCCGAGTTGAGTATGAGTCACCAAAATGATCCAAATTTAGTTAAAAATTTCAATAAAGGTAAGCTCTGTCTCATTTCCACTATTTTGTTGAAAATTTCGAAGAGGAGTGATTGTAGGAGAGTAGTGGGAGCCATCAGAAGAGCATCATCAGAGTTTGGGCTTGCATGAAACAATGTTTTGCTACAGGAAAATTTAGCAGCACACTAATAGATGCTTGGAGGGCAGCATTGAGTTACCTGTGGGTGGATTGGCTTCCGAAAGCCTCCATATATCAAACCAAAATAAAAAAGGACCAAGGTAAGTGGATTTTTATCCTCCAGAACTAAAATTCCTTCATGTAATTCACACTCAGCAAAATTATATTTGACAGTTAAAGGGTAAAATAATTTTCTTGTGTTTTGCTTCAAGGCCTCCATATCCAAGACTTACCTCTGAAAACCTCTCACCACCTTCAAATCACAACATTAAAATGGGAGTGGTATTCAACAAGAGGGAGCCTACAGAAATTACGGTGGCATATTTGGCCTAATTTCCAATGGCCAAAATGTCTCTATTGTGACCCATAAGTGTCCTAAGAGCGACACTTTGAGGTTGGGAAAAACGTCGCTTCCTGTACTATCGCATATGCGACACTTTTAATAACTATTGGTAGAGAGATACTAGACATGAAAAGTGTCTTCATTTTTAAAATATTTGAATCATTCTATTTATTTTCGTTATTCTAACATCATGTGAAGATTTCAATATTACGACACTGATGTGTTACCAAAATGTATTGCAATATCAACAACCTAACATTGCACGTCTGGCTCTATTAGTTTTTGAGCAACAGAAACAACCATCAGAAGTGCGATGAAATTCGTCACTATTTTTACAACTAGCATAACATTGTTACAACGAATGGGCCATATTAGTGATGGAAACAATCATCGGAAGTGACACCACATTCGTCTTTATTCCACGAAACACAACCGTCGTAATTGCAACGTTACTCCTAGAAATTATTTTTGGTGGCAGAAGTAACCTTGAGATGATCATCCACTTTAAGAAGGAACTCACAATTGGCTTATGGCATGATAGCAGTAGTTGATCAAGGATAAAGGAAGATGTACGACATCCCAAGCGAGCTAGGATGTAAGACAAATGTCTCAGCTGTCTTGCATCCTAGCCTACCTCGCTTATGAGGTCGTTGATATGTGTTTCTTATTTATCAATTATTGGCATCATGCTAGAAGAAAAATTTGAGTTTATTCGTAAAGTGGATGATCACCTGAGGCTTACTTCTGCCCCTAAGGAGGTATCTCCAAAAAGAATTTGGTACTTTTTTTAGAAGATCAAGGGCATGCTCATTTAACAAAGCTACATTTTAATAGCCCTTTGTGTGAATTATGTTTAGTTAAAATATTGCACATGACCTTGAACAAATTAGGGGTGGCATTGCTTTACAATGCAACTTTTACATGAAAATAACACTAAACATATGTATAAATTAAAAAATAGCTCATTGAGTTTGTTGAAAACCACATCCAAGGGGATGCCTTAATAAGTCTATTTGGTTTCTGTGTTATCAATATCATCTAAATCAATATGGCGCAAATTGAATTCTTCAGTAAATATGTTTATTTTACTTTAAAACAATAAATCAATATAGAAGGGTGTTTAAATATGTTTATTTTACTTTAAATTCAAGAGTTGATATATTGATCGAAAATTTTCTTGAGAAAATAAAGAGGCGATCTTATATAATTTATGTCCACGGACTGAGAGTTGAGATAGTGATAGAAAATTTTCTTGGGCTGATACAGTGGTTTTGATGTATAATTTTTTCCACAGACTAAGCCTCAAGTTCACTTGGTGACCATGGACTTAAAAATATTTTCATAATGTTTTGTTACTAGGACAAGGTGTCTTGTACAATGAGCAAGGTCTTGTTAAACCCCTACCAAAGCTTTATCGCCAACAAAATCTCGGTATTCCATGAAGGATGAAGCCAACATCAACTACAATGAATAGGCAAACAAGTTCAAAAAAAAAGGGTGTTACCAAAGTTGGTTGTGTGTCCACCACACAGAGAGGAAACCTCATACACTGATGAGTTCAATGATGGGTGGGACATCTTATAATTAAGGAAAACCATGAAACTTAATGAGGATCCTCAACCTTTAACAACAACAATGACTCAAAAAGCATAAATATTTATGGCCAATGATCATGTTTGTAGTTGACCCTTCAAGGACTCCATTAGAGACATGATTTTATATGTAATATAAACTTTCATTCGGAAGGTCAACCTTAACTTGATGTCAATTGGATTGAAGTAGTTTCTCAATAGGGAATGACCTGGTATCATATGATAGATTTTTAATATTCAATAAATCATAAGAGGCATATTTCACAAAAAAATGCATCAACTCTTAGTGTTTTACACAACACATTAAGCTACAAAATAGTCTACACATTGCAATCAGGTTTGTTTGAAGGGAATGCTTGTTGTCTAGTTTCTGTGACATAGTTATCATTTTTTTGATCACTTAGTAATTGTGTTTTATATTCAAATATTTAACAAAATAAAGTCATCATGTTATGTATTGGGTGCACATACATGAATGACTAGTTGTAGTCTTTGTTTCTCATTGAGTACATTGTACCTCATCAAAAGCACATTTCTAAATAATTTTTAAGTAACTAAATTTTTAGGAATCCAATTGCCAAATGTAACCACCTAACAACTTGTTCCCCTAGGTAGTGGTCAAAACACTATTTCCAAAATTGTTAACACCACTCTTCTCTCTTATGTATTTTGAGAAATCATTCTTTAGAAAATCATTAGTGTTGCCTTAAATCAATGCATCAATTGACCATAATATTGTCTGTCATCAAGAAATGAAAAATTCCATGATAATAATATAACAATGTTACAAGAGTCAACCAAGAAAGTAAATATTTAATAAATAACTACAATTCTCTATAAGTTGACACGGAAATCATTTTACAGTGCAAAATTAAATTCCCCTTGTTGCTTCTATGATTTGTAGAGGCCACTCAAATAATCTAAGAAAAAGTATTCTGCAGGCATGGAGAGTCCTAAAAGGTGTCTAAATTTCTAGAAAGAATATAGGAATAAATAACATATTCACAACCATGAAGAAAATTTAACTACTCAAGTGAAATATATGTGTTTTCTTCACCATTGAGATTAGACAGAAATATATTCCACCTAATTGTGTGGTTTGAGAGGTCAATTTTGATAACTTTTTCAGATTTCAAAATAACCTTTAATCACAGTCACCAAATTTACATGATAATTTACATGAATTCAATGCTAACATAGGTGATAGTATTTCCTGAACCTAATTTTCATAAACAAGAAAATGGAATACGAAAATTTTCAAAACTTACACATGTTGAGGCTTGAACTATTGTTACCCATAGCAAGCACTAAGAATATAGCATATAAATATACCTGTAGCGCAGCATGTTCCAAGGTGCTACGAAATAAATTTGTCCCACTAGTAATAGTTTGACGAAAAACAACTCATGTGTCATCTTTTAAGAATGCCAACAACAGTAGAATCATCTGAGATAAGTGTTCCATGTTCTTCAAACCAATCTCTTCTATCATCCTGCAATCAAAGGAGAAGTTGTTAGTTAGCAGAAAAAATATAACTATGGTAAGAAGAAAAATCTTCCAGACATAAAATAATAGAGGTTAGATGTGAAAAACATCTAATTAACAAGATTTTTGTTGATCAAGTTTTGCAACATTCTTGCCAATGGCTTCCAAACTCACTATCTCCTTCCAATGTTCATTTTTCTTTCTTCTTCTAATGAGTTAGAAGCTCCTAATATTTTATGACATGGATGATGTTATTTGTTAATGCTTTGAACTGAACCATTTTGATAAATAATAGTATTCTTCATATTAGGATTTCAGAGCCCAACGTCAATCAATTTACGGAGAAGATGCTTGTTGACCAATACAAATTCATTATTGCATAAAAAAAAATAGAGATTACATTTTAATTTCTGTAATATTTTTAAAAAATATTCATAATGATGAGAAATTTACCTTAACACTCTCCTACTATAAATATTTGATGTGTATTGCTCAAAGCACTCATTGTTCCCAGTAATTTGACTAGTTGATGTTGTTGGCATAGGATTAATAAGGAGAAAATTTCTCACACCATTTTTTACAACCATTTTCCTTAAGGCAGCCCAATCCCATTGACTTGAAGGTGTAACACCCCACATGTCTAGCTGAAGTATGCCCTACACACCAATTTGGAAAGAAATTAAAAATCAAAACAATCTGCCCTCATAATGTATCTTAGAAAATTTCCAGTATCTAAACCACATAATACACTTCCAAATATAAGTGCTACATCCAAAATAAATATACCTATCTTTCTTACAGGACTCCCAACATAGGTTTCATAAAGACTGTCCTTAGTATAACATTCAGAAGATGACTTAAGGGCATGATAGTAAATTTTCTCAAAAATATGAGAGTTCAACTTCAGAGCTTGCAGTGCATATTTCAAAGAGTATATAACCACACGACATATTTATTAGAAAAAAGTAATCACCAAAATACATTCACCGTAATTTTTTTGTGAATCATACCTCCTCTTAGTCAAATGGAATACAAAGCAAGATAAATGTATCAGAAAGGCCCTGAACACTAATGCCAATAGGTCTGTGATGTATATTTGATCTCTTTGCATTTTCCACAGGATAGTAGTTCACATCAACGATTTTATTCAGGTTTTGAGTAATTATTGATGTGACCTATCATAAAATAAATGTTGCAAATGTGTCAATCAAAGCTACAATAGCAAGAGAACATACTAGAAAATTTATAAACTATGAGAGTTGAAGAATACGAGGGTTTGAGATGGCCTAAATTGGCTAGGGTATCTTCCTATCTTGCAACGGCACTGTCCTTGCAGCCAAACACTTGTTTGTGGTCTTGAAGACAGGAGGTGCAGTGATTCCATAGCGTTCTGCGCATAGACCATGGCATCCGTGCTAGGGGGAGGTGATCAGCTTCCCCCTATAAAGGAATACCAAAACAAAGCAGCTTCCAAACAAGGCAGAACTATTCCTAACATAGAGGGAGTGGACCAGAACAAGGACACTCCCCAATCGCAGGCAACCGAGTCTAATTGGAACACCCCTGCAGTGGATTTAGCTACATGCAAGCCCATATCTGCTGAAATACCAAAGATCGACCTCCCAAGTCACCGTATAAATTATCAGATCCAGTACATGAAATACCATGCACTCATCGGGAAGTTCATTGGTGTCTAGCCTACTAAAAAAGCGTTACAGGGATGGATTTCTACAAAATGGAAGCCTAAGAAACATGTAACGCTTCAGTTAGGGCCAAAATTCTTCTTTAATGTTGTATTCAATTGCATCAAGGATTGAAAAAGAGTTTTGGATGAGCGGCCTTATTTCTTTAACTCTACCGGCCTATACCTCAGAGACTGGGTAGAACGCTTCAACCCGGACAAAGAAAATTTCAATTGGGCCTCGGTCTGGATATGGCTATATTCACTCCCTCTAGAATATTGGGATGAAGAATCCCTCACAGCCATAGGTAGAGGACTGGGTGAATTCATCAAAATAGCTGAGGAAACTAAGCTTCAAAGGTATACCTCTTATGCGCAAATCTATGTCTACATGCAGCTGGACAGAGCTCTTTCGGATGCGGTAAGTTTGTTTCATGATGAATTTCAATGGATTCAGCCCTTATATTATGAACACGTTCCCTTTATATGCTGTAGATGTCATGCCCATGGGCATCTGTTCAGGGATTGTCCACTTAACAATGCTACCAAGACTAATGAAGCCATAGACAAATCTGAAGTAGATGGGTTCACTAAAGTCTCAAACCGAAGGAGGCACAATAAAAAAACCCCTTCTGGTAGAAAAAATTCCAATATGTGAACCAATACCCCTACTACCAGCAATAGTTTTGAACTCCTGGCTCAACTCGATCCCTTTGGAGATCCCCTTCCTGCCTCCCCCGTCCCCCCCCCCATCCCCTCCTCTCCCACTGCCCCCCCAAATCCCACCGGTTCCAAGCCAGGCCCAAAAAGTGTGGAAAATATGGAGACTATGGGATCCAAGCAATCCACAGATTCAGATCCTGATAATGGGAAGCCAAAGGGTATGTATATTGACAAATTCTTGCTCAATCCTAACCATACCATTCTGGAAAACCCTGAGAGTAGTCAGCCCAGTCATATGGACGAAGATTCAGAGGGCTTCAAGATGGGAGAAATTGATCTTAAGGTTTAGAAGATGCATTCAAACCCCAAGAATTTGACAAAATCAAACCCAGCCATATTGATACCCTCGAAGTCGTACTCACCAAAGCTCAGCAACACAAGAAACTGGGTATCCAACCAAGAAGTCATTGGGATGGTCTAAAGATCACAAAAGAATCCAAGAAAAGAGGTCGGAAACTAGATTGGAAATGCACCATCATATTATGGGAAATGTTGGTGGAGTTAGGACGATATCCCAAGCTCACGAGGTTTTTCAAACCACTTCCAAACGTTTCCTCATGAAGCTAGTCTCATGGAACGTAAGTGGGCTAAACAGCCCCAGGAAATATAGAATGATCAAAAGTATGATACAACAAGAAAGACTGCAAATTATCTTTCTTCAAGAAACCAAGTGCAATAGTGAGGCTCTTGGTAAGATCCTTACCAAATCCTGGCCTGGATGCCATTCAGTAGCAGTAGATACCTCTGGCTCATTAGGAGGTCTAGCCATACTTTGGGACACGAAAGCCATAGAGCTTGGGGATTTTCATGCAGTTCACAATCTCATACAAGATAATTTCTATCTTATAGGTACTAACATCCATGGGCACCTCTCAAATGTCTATTTCCCACAAGATCTGGCAAATAAGTCTACACTCTTGAATACAATGGAGATCCTAAACTCCAACAGAATGCATCCACTATGGATTTTCGGGGGAGATTTTAATATGATAAAAAAGATGGAAAAAAAAACAGGGGGCCGCTCGAGATTGTATTCAGATAGCTCTCACTTTAGGGATTTCATAAGCCACTTGGAATGGGATGTACACTTGGAATAACAAAAGATCTGGTAGCCATCATATAGCCTCTAAGCTAGATCGCTTCTTAATCTCTAATAATGCTATCCACTTGGGGGGAGACATCATTGCCTCCATTTTACCTACATCAGGCTCGGATCACTGGCCCATCGCCATACAATGTCATAGACCTAATAAACACTTGAAGCGGACTTTCTGCTTTGAAGCTTTCTAGATCGATCATCCTTCCTTGAAGGATCTGGTTCACACAGTTTGGAAAATCTTCATCCCTCCAAAAGATTCCAAGATGTTTCAATTCCAGCAAAAGCTCCGGTTCCTTAAATCCCAAATTAAAAATTGGAACTACTCAGTATTTGGGAATATCTTTCAGGAAAAGAAAGCTCTTGAACTCAAAATGGCAGAGACTCAGTAAGAAATTATCAATAAAGGTAGAAAAAAGTTTCTCGACATCCAGGAACAGTGTCTTCAACAGCAATTGAATGAGAGATACAAACAAGAAGAAATCCTTTGGAGACAAAAATCCAGAGTTCGCTGGCTTAAGGAAGGAGAGAAAAACACTAAGTTCTTTCATTGCTCCACGATACAACGAAGAATGAGCAACTATATTGCCCACATTAAAAATCAGCATGGAGAGCGATTGGAGAACCATGAGGATATTGAGCACGAATTGCTGGATCACTTCAGAAATGTTCATCAAGAACCTCCAATCTGCAGACAAACAACTATCAACCAAATTACCCAACTCATTCCCAAGACTATAACAGAAGAACATAACCAAATGCTATTGAGGCCAATTTCTATGCAGGAGGTTGAATCAGCATTGGCCTAGACTAAGATTGGTAAAGCCCCAGGCCCAGATGGCTTCACCTCAAACTTCTTTCACCATTTTTGGGATCTCATCAAATTGGAAGTCTGGAAATTAGTGGAAGAATCAAGATCAATGCACTGGCTGATTCTCTCTCTCAATGCTACTTTCATAGCTCTAGTTCCAAAGGAATATCAACCAAGCAAGCCAGACAAGTTCCACCCCATCGTCGTATGCAACGTGACCTACAACATAATCTCAAAAGTCATTGCCAATCGACTCAAGCCTATTCTTCCCATGCTCATTTCACCAGAAAAAACTGGATACATGGAAGGTCGACAAATCTTGGATGGGATTATCTTAACACATTAAGTTATCCATTCCCCAACGGTCAGTAAAAAAGCAGGTATGCTTCTTAAAATCGATCTGTCAAAGGCTTTCCATAAATTGAGTTGGACTTATATTCAAAAGATCCTAGAGGCTTTTGGTTTTAATCAAATGTGGATAAGATGGGTGATGAACCTTATCTCCTCCACTTTTTACTCCATATTGATAAACGAGATTCCTTCTCATCCATTTTCTCCCTCTAGGGGTATCAAACAAGGAGATCCATTATCTCCCTTCCTTTTTGTGCTTCTGGAAGAAGGCCTTGGGCGTCTCATTCAAAATGTTCTTCTTGTTCAGAAGATGAAAGGCATCTCTCTTCATGGCTCCCCTGCCACCACCCATCAATAATTTGTGGACGATAATATGATTTTTGGCCACACTTCAGTGCAAGAAGCTCGCGCCTTTAAATCCATCTTGAACGTTTTTTCTAAAGCCTCTGGCACTTCTGTTAAGGCTGCCAAATCTCAAATTTTTTTCTTCAACACTCTTGCACCAACCTAAGCCAACATCTCTCATATCCTTGGCTTTTCCATTGCCACCCTTCCTGCTAATTACCTTGGAGCCCCCCTTATAGATTCTACTATCAAATATTCTTCCTGGAACATTCTCATTGAAAAGCTAGAAGCTCGTCTATCCTCTTGGACTTTCAGAGATCTTAACATGGCTAGCCTACTCTTTCTCATTAAGGCAGTTCTTCAATCCATGTATTTATACCTTTTTTCGGTCTTGGCAGCACCGAAATGGGTTCTTAAGCAAATTAAAGCCTTGCAGTGCAAATTCCTCTGGGGATCTTCAGGCCAGAACCAAAAATGGGCTCTTGTAAACTGGAGCACTATGTGCACTCCAAAAGAAGTTAGAGGACTTGGACTCAAGGATCCAACTCAAAGCAACAAAGTCATGGGAGCTAGAATCTGGTGGAAGTGGATTTCCAATCCAAGTACGCCTTGGGCCAAATTATGGACAGTGAAATACGCCAATAAGAGACCATCAGAAGAATTGATCTGACTCTCCCCTGAAGTTCCTGGCTATCTAATATGGTCTGCTGCCAAACAAAGTCCTGATTCAACAACACATCTTCTGGGAAATTCGGAATGGAGGCTCAGCCAGATTCTGGATGGATGCATCGCAGAAAAAACCAAAGATATCCGATATTTTCGATCAACTCAACAGGGGTAACACAATCACTAAGCATGAAGATAAGGTCAATCAACACTGGCTTATGGCGGATATCAATGGGTTCAGGCAATGGAAGTAGTCTACTCTCATCGCTCCCCAAGTTTAGGAAGATATCAGGGAAGCCCTTAGCTCGGAGTAAATGCAAAGAAATATCAGATGGTCAAAAGAGTCGGATGTACTTAGATGGGGATATTCAACTAAAGGAATTTTCTCCACCAAAGAAGCTTACACCTTGACTCTTACTTCCACCAATCCGCTTGATCCAATCTCCCAGCGTGTATGGGCTTCAGATATTTGGCCCAAAGTATCAACTTTCCTCTGGCTTCTCAGCCATAAGAGAATACTCACTTGGGATAACTTGATTAAAAGGGGATTCATTGGGCCATCGCGCTGCCCCAATTGCAACCAATGCAATGAAACAACTCAGCATCTCATGATCTCTTGCACTCTGGCAAATACACTTTGGGAGAAAATTAGCTTTCGCTGCCGAAAGAGAAAACCCATGGGTGAGCTAACTAGAACTATCTGCAACTGGCCCATGCTTCCCTATTCCAGTGCACTTCTCAACGCTCTCTGGCAACTCATCCCAGGCCTAATATATTGGTCGATCTAGAAAGAAAGGAACAAAAGTGTATTCACAAACCAATCAAGGCCTATAGAGAAAATTTGGAGTGCCTTTAGCAATAATCTTCAAGAGTCTCTGAATCTTCTCAGCTGGAAGGAAGAGGACCTCCCCAAAAAGCCTCAGGAAATTTCTATCTAGGAGAACTGGCAATTCAGAATCAACTCTACCTCATCCACTATGGCAAGGAATTTCCAGCGAATCCCTGATCATTGGTCTCCGCCCCCCACAGGAGTTGTTAAACTAAATTTCAATGGGGCATCTAAAGGAAATCCTGGTCAGGAAGGATTTGGTGGTATCTTTAGAAACTCTAAAGGGGATTCTCTAGCAATTTACTTTGGCTCGCTTGGATGGGACGCCAACAACT
Source organism: Pinus albicaulis (assembly GCA_034641835.2). NCBI lineage: Eukaryota > Viridiplantae > Streptophyta > Pinopsida > Pinales > Pinaceae > Pinus > Pinus albicaulis. The sequence continues at coordinate 1,639,601,817 of CM076580.1, forward strand.
CTGCGGAGCTATAGGGCCTTTGGAAAGGTCTCTACTTAGCTCAACAAAATAACTTATTTCCCATTGTTGTTGAAGTAGACTCTCAGGAGCTCATCAACATTGCTAATCACCTGCTCATGGGATACTCTGCTACCAAGGTTTCCACCAGCTGGAGGTTAATTTCCAGACTAGAACTTCTAGAAGCATGGATCAAGATTAACAATGTTGTCTCTTTCTCTCACATCAAGCGGGATGGAAACAAGATCGCCGACTTCCTGGCTAATCTAGGAGTTGAAGGCATAGATACTCTCAAACATGGTCCTCTCAGCATTATCCATGAAAATGCCAAACTTCAGGAATGCAGCACTCTGGTGCACACTAATACCTTAGCTCTGGATGTGAATGACACCCGGGCATGATGGGACGCCCGTCTCAAGCTGCATCCCAAGGAAGTTGGTGTGGGGTGGCCATGTGGCCTCCCACAAAGGCATTAAAGAGGGCATTCAATTCGCCACCCTGCAAGCCATTAACACTGCTCTCTCGAAATGTCGATGCTCAGTGCACCTCCCTTGGTTCATTATGGTTCCTGATGTGGAGTTTAGTATGTTGTATGGTGAGTGCTCTGTTTGCAATCCTATTTCCCCGCGAAGAAGCTCTTGTCCGCCCACCTATGTCGAGCCAAGTGCTCGAACACAGACTGGTAGGCATTGTGAGCTCCTGTGCTGCTTGGAAACTGTCCCAGAGTTTCATATTTCGTAAATCAACTTCTGTTGCTCGAATTCCCTGTCTATCTCCTCCAGCTCCCCTGTGCCGCTTCTCCTCTGCCCATTCTAACATCATTTCCCTGTCACCATGCCAAGACTGTGTTATAGAATGCGTTGTCATCACGGGAGAAGCCGTGGCCGTACCATTCGTTCTCGGTGCTCCCCTAGTTCGGATTCCTCCTCCGAGGAATTCTCCTGTGACCACATTCTTGAAACACGTAGCCTCAAGGGTCGACTTCACTCCAGAGAAAATTCTCACCCCATATTGTGTATTTTTCCTCCCCATGTGCCTTCTTTAGTGCCTCCTGTGCCTCAATTCCTCCAGTCTAGTGCCTCTCTTGCCCCCCCTCCGTTTGCCTCCATTCCCCTGCCACAATCTTCTCAACGGGTGGAGTTCTGATTTGATTGTTCGTTTGACAAGCCGGTTATCACTGATTATGTTATGGTTACCATTCGAGAGGATAAAACCCACCCTGCACCCCCCTCGGTCGATGTCCCTGGTCTCTTTGTCATATTCCCTAGCCCCTGTGCTGCCCCCATCCCCACGTCTGCAGAAAATGCCAAGGTATCCTTAGCACAACTGAACATTTCTCGTGATGGTAGGTTCAGATGAAGGATGACGAGGAAAAAGACAATACGACTCCCTCTACTGATGATGGCGGAAGCAGCGATGAGTACAGACATAGAATCGTGAACGAACCTTCTTCTCTAGCCAATGATCAGTAGCCCGGAAGACCTTCAGAGGATTTCGTTTCTTATGCCCCGGTTTCCTAGGTTAGTTTTTTATTTCCTGTTTAATTTCCCTCTACTGGCAGAGTGGTATGTCTTTTTACTTGTTTTTTTGTCAAACTATTGGTCTCAAATGCTAGTTTCCCCTCTTTGGGCAGTCCAAACTCTTGATTTTCATGGCTATCAAGCCCTATGCTCAGGCTTTCTCAGCTGAGGCAGAGGTATTTTTGTACTTTTATGTTACATATTAATAGATTTAGTATTACTCAAAAAAAAAAAAAAAAAAAAATCTACAATAGCAAGAAATCAACACCAATCTCAAAAATATCAAACCAAATATTTTTAAGTATCGGTCAGAAACCAACCTTTCCTAGCTTATCAAAATCAAAGTATTAGTTCTTAGAGCCTAGGTTACCAACAAGCTTTGAAGGATGAGAATCAATAGGAATACCCTGCAAAATTAGGGATAATCGTGTTTCAGGCCTTTGCCTATTAATCTTAAAATAGTAACAAGAATAACTTTCAACAAGCATATCTTTTCTCTTACAAACCACGACAAAGAAATTGATGCCAAACTGCAAACTGCACTTTTCGTTGGGCTAGTCTACTCAAGAATTTCTATGAAAATATTTGAAGACTTGATTGTTCCCAAACTTCGTTGTTTGCTATTCCTATTGCACGAGTCTTGAAACCCAAACTATCGTCAACAAATGTTGCAATAAAGAACGAACTCAAATCCTATAAAATATGAAAGAATGGAATTAAATTGTACAACATATAAGGATTTGCAGTTTTTATCTAACATTCTGAAATTGAAAACGGGAGTTTCTGAGCTTGTACAACTTTCTTGGCCTTTCCCTAATTAGACATACATGATTTCAGCCAAATTTAAATACAAGAAGCTAAAAAAAATTAAAATTAAAAGAAGAAGAAAAATAATATCAAGGAACCCAAAAGAATACATGAGATGTTTTTTAGCTTCCCAGCATACCTACTGCTTATATTTGAGGTACAGTTTATCAAACTCTTCACCCCAACAATCTGCTAATCTAGGAGACTCATTAGGATAAAACAATGCCCAAGTAGCATTGTCCTAAATTCTCTTCATAAAGAGATATGGAATCCATAAACCATAGAATAAATTTCTTGACATGCTTGCTTCCTATTAAAAACCCACAAGGTTCCTATTACCCATGAATCTTCCCACATATAAATTAAAAATCCTTCTCAAACTTCACAACCAGCTTTACCTTGCCATGGTTTTTTCTCAAGTCCAAAAAGTTAAAAATATCAGCATGCCATGGCTCCAAGAATACAAAAAAGGAACCTCTGAATAATTCTAATAAAATTGATTATATTTACTAGTAATAATAGTGTCATCAAAGGCATACCTCTCAAAACTATCAATTTATGTTGTTCTTATAAGAACAAAAAAATAACTAGCCAGTAAGCATTAACAAAAACAAAAATGCATGTCAGCAAATAATCAGATTCCCAATTACCCTTTATTTTTCCTCCTCCTTTATCTACATAGTGATCAGTATCATTAAACACACACAACATTGGCACAATTCCTTTTGATGTACCTTTTTTCGATGTATATAACTATTTTTTGAATGAATATTATGGATCAAAACTCCAATGTCTCTTGCTGATTTGCTAATCACACCACATTCTTTAAGGGTGTCATAAATACCTTCAATGCTACCATCCTTCATACAGATAAGAAAGAAGCTACTTAGCTTCTCCAAATTTAAAACATGAAATAAATCAACAATATCGAAAGGATTTATATGACAGCAATTCAAACCCTATTAATAAACAATGAAAATGCATTATGTTAGTCATCAGTAATTTTTTATCTTATCTAAAGACGAATAAGTTGAAAATATCATATTTCTAGAAACAATATTTGCAGAAACATTGTGAGTTCTAGAAATCTCACAGCCTTCATTACCCTACGTCTATCAATTCACTAAAACTTTCATTTATGCCTTCTAAAATATCACCTTTTGTTTCAAAAGGAAACTTGTTTCAGGCTATTTCCATCATTTTTACCTACATTTCATTTCCTCATTCTACCATTCCTATCCCTATTTATCAGTCCATTTCCCTCTGAAAATAACCCACTTCCCCTTCATTAACTCTTCATTCCCCCTTAAAAGGCTACCAAATCCCCTTTATACCATTTATTCCTTTTTATTTGGTTTAATTTGGCCTTTTTTTAACCTATCGGAACACCAAAATGCCTTAAAAAACCTTTATTTTCAACCCTTGCCGCTCTTCTAAAAAGGCCCCTTTCTTCCCTTTGTTTTTTCCCCATTTCTTCTAAAAACCCCTCTAAACCATTATAAACTCCTTTATGTGACTTAAAAACCCTCTTTTACCCTTATCGGAAGCATTTAAAAGGCCAAAAAACCTTCTTTTTAGCCTATTACCCGCCCATGTTTTGAATTGAGGCATTAAGCCCTTTTTCTATTTTACGCCCCCACCCCTTCTAATCACACAACCAACGGGCCCAACCATCTGCTATCCCTGAGCTCCTCTCATCCCAGCCCTAGTCCTTTTCCCCCCACAATACCATCTCCCCGCACTCTCACTTAAGTCCCCTTCACCTCCTATTTTTGTCGCGCACTTTGTTTTCTCCCAAAATCCATCTCAACCGTTGATCCCCTCTGATCTAACGGTGATTTCTCTCCCTTCCCTCATATTTTCTCCACACTATCCATTACTCACCCATCCTTTGAACACATCTACACCATTGATCTTATCGATCTAACGACCGTCGTTAATCCCGAGCTTCCAACCTCACCCCTTTCCATTCACCCCCTCCGCAACAGATCTTGGCTGTTGATCTATAAGATCTAACAGCCACCATTATTTCCCATCATTCAACCCCGCCAAATCAAATAAACTCACCCCATGAAAAAACAGCTGGCGCATTCGTCAGGCCCCACCTTCCACCTATCTCCCGTCGACCAATCATTGCACTCCACCTCTACTCCAATATCCCCCGCCACCATGCATCTCCTCCCGTCACACTTACCCTCCACCTGTCGATCTGGCTCCCCCAGATCTGACGGTCCCAAAGTGTTTTCGCGCGAAATCTATCGCCAAGGTTTAGCAACCAATTTCCAAGAAAAACAGGTGGTATCGGCCTGGACATATGTCAACAAATGAGTGGAATCACGTTTGTTGGCTCCCAAACCACTTACGTTGATTGGCAACACTAAAACCACCCCCAATTTCACAAAACTGATTTTTACATTTTCGCGCCAAATTAAAATTTAAACGATGTTCTTCCTAGTTCTGTAATGGAATCCTCCTTTTATGCATTTTTCTTCCTCTGCAAATGCTCCTCCAACACCTCCCAACGCCTCCAAAGTAGTTTTATCCAAAAATATGCAGGGTTTTATAATGTTTTTAATGTTTTTGCATGTGTAATTGTGGCTAAACAAATAGACCCTCTCACAGTCATTTGCGTGGCATGAAACCTCACGATGACGATCCTAGAGGTGAGATACAACAAAAAGAGAGATCTAAGGGTGTGATCTCGGGGTTTTAATCAATGTTTCATGGACATTGGTTAGCTAATGAACCCTCCAGTGTGGCAAAGGAGCCACCTGCACACAAAGCAGAAGAAAAAAGAATAACATAGATTAAAGATCAGAAGAATAAAGATAAAGGGGTTAAGCATAAAGCTCGAAGACCAAAAAACCTAATCTACAGTTTAAAGGTTAAAAGACGTAGTTGGAGACAAATCGATTAAAGCCTAATGAATGTTAAAGGATAAATGATAAAGTGAATAAAAACAGTCATAAAGTACTAAGACAAAATATTAAGGAAAAACAAGAGTTAAAGGCCTGATTACTGAGTTTAATGGATTAAAAAAATATAAATTCATCCAGTGGCAGCCTTGAATGAATCAAACAGATGTAGTTATTCACTTAATAAATTAAACTGACACTTATGGCCTAATTTTTGTCCCAAAGGGCAAATTGGCAGCTATTACATAGATAGAAGGTATTTTAAAACTGTTAGAATAGTTATTGTAAAGATAGGATAAGCCTCGAAAGTCAATCTTTTCACCTAAATTTCCTTAGAAGTTAAGACAGAGTTATTGGCATAAAGAAGTAGTTGAACATCTTCCTACCTTATGCCTTGCATGGTTTTCAAGGTTAGGAATGCATTTACTCTATAGTTAATGACTCTCAAACCCTAAAAAGAGTTCCACCTCCTCATTCTTCTATAAATACTTTATGAGAATCTCTTTGTTAGAGGTTGGTTGTGGGCATTTGATGACTCTTTGAGGTAATACATAGCTCTATTGAATTTGAAAGGAAATTGACGTTCTGGAACCTATGGATGTTTTAACCTTTTTGTTGATGGAGAAAGCTCTGTCATTGGATCCCTGAGATTGGCTGCTAGTGAATTATTCTAATTTGTTAATGTTTTTTCCTCTTTTCCATTATTTTTCATCATTTCTTACTATAGTAGAGTAAAATTTTCAGGCTAAGAAATGTCTCTTAGAAGTACCTTAGACGTATTTACTTTCCACTATTTTATGTTTTCCTCTGCTGAGGCATTCTAAATAATTCTTCATTGCTCTCTACAACCATTATGCTTATTTACTTCCTAAATAGTTCAATACAGTTGGCCTCAAGAATTATTTATGGTTTTCCTTGCTTACTTGCTGCTACTTAAAAACTGTTTCTGAAGTCTCCCTTCAAAGTACCATTTTCCAAAGTTTGCCAAAGAGGTCTGTTTTGATCATACCCTTTTTTCTTGCTTAAATAATTGTTTTGAAGGTCTTTATATCTGTAATCAGAGATGTCTAGGAGTTCCCTCTTCTATGAATGCATTTATTTGTGAATCTTTATGTTTTCTTATCCTTGAAAGTGAAATCTTTGGATGAAATAGAGCGTTCCTAGACTCCTAGATTTCATTTGAAAATTTTGTCTTGAAATTTTTATTTGCTAAAGTATGGTTTCTAGAATTTATAGTTAGCCCTATCTATGGAATACATCTTCATGTTTAAATTATGTTTTAAATCCCTTTGTTGAGAAGTACATATAATTAAGGATTCTTAATTTCCCTTAGTTCTACTTTTCATTCTAAACCTTTGATGTCCATTTCATTCCACCTGAAAGACCTTGAAGATCAATAGGCCAAGTTAGATTTTCCCTTTGATACCCCTGATCCCTTTATAAACTTGTTACAACTTCCACTTGACTCCATTTCCCAATGATTTATAGATTCCCCTTTTCTATCTATGCTATCTAGATCATCATGTCCCACCAAACAATGAAACAAACTCATGCTTAATAACTAGCCTAAAATCAACCTTTTACAAGCAAACAAGTCATACCTTTGCAAACAATTGAGAGATCCCTCTTTGAGACTAGGAAGGCTAGGTCCTAGAGCTATAAATACTGGTTTTAATTTTTCCTTGTCACTTGGTACGCCAATCTTCCAAATCACAGGACCCCAACATCTTGGCAATCATGGTGGGACATCTGAGTACATAATAGTCTAGAAAACTCTTGTAGAATCACTAAGTCCTTCAATAACCATAGAAACAAAAAAAATTCAGATTGGTTTCATAATAAACATTGGTGGTGGACCATAGAATATTTTACCTCCAAAAGAGCTAAAAATTTCCACCTGGCGACTCCACTAGTCTTAAATAGCCCTGTTGACCCCACTAGCTCTCATAGACTCCCGTGGGAATGCATTAAGAAATCCCAATCCTGTTGATGGTGGACATCAAAGTTGAAACCCTCCACCTGGCGACTCCACAACTCCTAATAGACCTAAAGACTCCACTGGTAGAGAACTCTAAAACTGGTTGAAAAGGTTCAGTGACCCCTTTCTGATTTACAAACATGGATCCAAGGATACAAAGGAGATATGATCCAATGAACAGAGATCATATCCATGGATTCCCACAGAAAATGCCTGAAATAAATTGGTTAAAAAACCTACCTATCTTTCAAGATGAAAATGTTGATGACCCCTTGTTACATCTCATCAATTTTCATATACATGTATGGAGGTTAAAGGTTGAATGTCATGAGGACTGTCTTATGAAAATGTTCATGGCAACATTAGAAGTTAATGCAAGTAATTGGTATGAATGGCTAGAACTTGGAATCTTAAAATTTTTAAAGGATTTCCACAAGGTATTTTACAAACACTATATAGGGTATTGTCCATCTCTATCCTTAGCTGAAAATTGTTGTGAAAATCTAAAGATCTCATACAACACCTTGTTAGCATTGACGAAGATTTAGGAAATTGGCATCATGAGGATTTGTTAAAGGAGATCCATACATTTCTTGCCCAAAGTAACCATCAAAATGGCCAAGAAGAGTTGATCAAGGATGAAATCCATAAAAAAATAAGAGAGGATCCACAAGAGCTCTTTGAAAAGGTTAAAACAAATAACAATCCATCTTCCCCCTTTTGTAAAATGCAAGAGGACATTCAGCCACAAGATCAACTTCCACAAAAAAGGGAAAGCAATTGTTGCCCAATCCAAAGAAAACAGAAAAGGCCTCCTTTAACTGAAAACGAAATAGATCAGATGTTATCCACTACTGTCTTACCTGCTAAATAAACAAAGGAACATATTGTTGTTAAAATTGGAAAACCTCCAAAAAAAAACATTCAACCCTATGAGCAGTCATAAAAGGAAGAAAAACGTCATGATTCTATCCATAGAAAGAGAAAGACACATCCCCTTTTAACTAAAGAATAAAATAATCAGATCCTAAACATGAAACCAACTTCCAAAAATTTATGTAAAGAGGATATATCTATATATTCTGCTGTTGACCTATTTGTTGATGCCTTTTCTCATACATAAGCTATAAAACATATTGATGTTGATGCTAGACTACCTTATCAAGAAAACCTGGTGCCGGGGAATGCTCCTACTCATCAGAATTATGGCTCTCAAATGGAAATCAAATCACTCAAGCAAGGCATACCAAGATCGCTTGAAAGTAGCATAACATTTCATTCAGAAGCTGTCAAATCAAATATTCATAAAGAAGGAGAAGAAATTATTTCTCAAAAGGATCCCGAGGTTATTCAAGAGAAGGAAGGAGTAATCCTAAATGAGGTATATTTCTCGAATCCTGTAGGCCAATTATTATTCGAGGACCCCTTTGTTGTTTCCTTAGAAAATTTTAAGAAGGGAATAAATAATGCCAAAGACAGTTTGTGGCAAAGATTAAAGGAAATTTGGAGTGCTACTATTCATCAGAAGAAAAAGGGGAAGTGGCCTACCAACATACCTAAGAGGTGGAATAAAAAGCAATTATCAAGTCACTTAGTCAATTGGCTATACTGGAAAAAAGAGTTCACCTGATAAAAGTATATTATGTATAGGGTAGATTAGGATAGATAGGTAGGAATGTCAATAAAGCTCAACTTGTGAGCATTTGGTTAGTTTTTTGTTTTATTATTTTGAATTTGAAAAAAGAAAAAATACAAAAACCAATAGAAACAGTGAAAAGAGGGCAGATTAGTAAAAGAAGAAAGGTACAGCCCCATACCCAAAAAGCGAATTTTCTGAAAGTGTGAAAGTATAAATGCCGCCACTATTTAAAAATGATATCTTTTTCAGTCATCTAGCCTAATCATGGCTAAACATGTTTTAAATTTATGTTGATAAGTTATTAGAAACTTTGATTGATAAAAAATTATTCCAGACTTAACTTATTCAAAGAAAGATAGATTAGGAGATTGAAAAGATACTGGTTCCACATGCTTAAAACAGAACCAAAGAGATAGATAAAGATGCCTCACAAAAGAAAAATCATGGCCTTATCTTTCCGAGTTACTTTTATGCAAAAAATGTTGTGTGCAAGCTCAAATTCCACTACTTGTAATTATCCAATCATATAGCCTAAACATGATTGAGTAAATTTGAATTTGATGCTAATAGGTTAGTGAAGAATATTTTCCAAACTGTATAATGTTGGTTTATCAGTAGAATAGATTAGGATAGAAGAGAATGGTTCAAACAAGCTTAAAATATGAACCAAGAAAAGAAAAGGGAAATGGCTCCAAAAAGATCAAACTTGAGCCAAAGAAAGAAAGAAGGATATTCTTAATTTTCAGATCTTAATCCTTCACAATTTTGTTTTAATTTTCTGCAAATAAATTCTATGTGCAGCTTGTACATACAGCCATAGACACCATAGAAAATCATATAGTCTAATCCTAATTTGACTGTGTTTAAATTTCCTGTCTTAGAAATATATAATAAAATCTGTCAAACAGCCTAATCTTGACAGATAGATAGTTAGGTAGATAAATAAAGAGTTCAACAGTTTAATCTAGACTCTTGGAAGAAATAAGGATAGGATTAGATAGTTTATTTTTGTTTTCAAAATAAAATATCAAAGAGTTTTCCAGTTCAAATGCACTCACAGAAGAGAAAATACTAGGACGAGTAGGATTGGGTAGGTAGTGATGCTGTTTTGAAGAAATTACATGTTGCAGATTGATAAAGGTTGTCTTTTTCAGAGAAAGATCACCAATAAAGGGAGGAATCTGCCCAATGGATAAAGCACTAGTTTGATGAAACTCAAAGATTTATTTTCTAAGGTTTTGGACACCTTGAAAGGAAGGTTTCCCTACCCAAGTGGAGCCACTGTTAGTCATCAATAAGTTTTGATCTTATCCAAAGATGACTAAGTTGAAAATATCAGATTTCTAGAAACAATATTTGTAGAAACATTGTGAGTTTTAGAAATATCACAACCTTCATTATCCTAAGTCTATAAATTCACTAAAACCTTCATTTATTCCTTCTAAAAAATCACCTTTTGTTTCAAAAGGAAACTTGTTTCAGGCTATTTCCATCGTTTTTACCTACATTTCATTTCTTCATTCTATCATTCCTACCCCTATTTTATCAGTCCATTTCCCTCTGAAAATAGCCCACTTCCCCTTCATTAACTCTTCATCCCCCCTTAAAAGGCTACCAAATCCCCTTTGGACCATCTATTCCTTTTTATTTGGTTTAATTTAGCGTTATTTTTAACCTATCGGAACACCAAAAGGCCTTAGAAAACCTTTATTTTCAACCTTTGCTACTCTTCTAAAAAAGCCCCTTTTTTCCCTTTGTTTTTTCCCCATTTCTTCTAAAAACCCCACTAAACCATTATAAACTCCTTTATATGGTTTAAAAACCCTCTTTTACCCTTATCTAAAGCCTTTAAAAGGCCAAAAAACCTTCTTTTTATCCTATTACCCACCCATGTTTTGATCAATTGAGGCATTAAGCCCGTTTTTAGTTTTAAGCCCCCACCTCTTCTACTCACACGACCAAGGGGCCCAACCATCCGCTTTCCCTAAGCTCCTCTCATCCTAGCCCTAGTCCTTTTTCGCCCACAGGACCATCTCCTTGCACTCTCACTTAAGTCCCATTCACCTCCTATTTTCATCCCGCACTTTTTTTTCTCCCAAAATCCATCTCAACCATTGATCCCCTCTAATCTAATGGTGATCGCTCTCCCTCCCCTCATATTTTCTCCCGAATATCCATTACTCACACATAATTCGAACACATCTACACTGTTGATATTATCAATCTAATGGCCGTTGTTAATCCCGAGCTTCCAACCCCGCTCCTTTCCATTCACCCCTTCCGTGACAGATCTTGGCTGTTGATATATAAGATCTAACAACCACCGTTATTTCCCATCATTCAACCCTGCCAAATCAAATAAACTCGCCCCACGAAAAAATAGCTGACACATCCGTTAGGGCCCACCTTTCACCTATCTCCTGCCGACCAATCATTGCATGCCACCTTTACTCCAATATACCCCACCACCATGCATCTCCTCCCGTTGCACTTACCCTCCACCATCGATCTGGTTCCCCTATATTTGACAGTCCCAAAGTGTTTTCACATGAAATATCTCGCCAAGGTTTAACAACCAATTTCTACATGAAACAGGTGGTATCGGCCTAGACAGGTGTCAACAAATGAGTGGAATCGTGTTCGTTGGCTCCCAAACCACTTACTGTCGATTGGCAATGCGAAAACCACCCCCAGTTTCGTAAAACTGCTTTTTACATTTTTGCGCTAAATTCAAATTGTAACCATGTTCTTCCTGGTTCTATCATGGAATCCTCCTTTTGCACATTTTTCTTCCTCTACAAATGCTCCTCTGAAACCTCCCAATGCCTCCAAAGTAGTGTTATCCAAAAATACACAGGGTTTTATAATGTTTTTAATGTTTTTGCAGGTGTAATGGTGGCTACATAAACAGACCCTCTTACAGTCATCTGCGTGGCATGAACCCTCAAGATGACAATCCTTGAGGTGAGATATAGCAAAAGGAGAGATATAAGGGTGTGATCTTGGGATTTTAATCAATGTTTCATGGACATTGGTTAGCCATTGAACCCTCCATCACGGAAAAGGAGCCACCTGCACACAAAGCAGAAGAACAATGAAGAACAAAGATTAAAGATTAGAAGAATAAAGATAAAGGGGTTAAGCATAAAGCTTGAAGACCAAAAAACCTAATGTATAGTTTAAAGGTTAAAAGATGCAGTTGGAGACAAATTGATTAAAGCCTAATCAAGGATAAAGGATAAAGGATAAAGTGAATAAAAACATCCATAAAGAACTAAGACAGAATATTATGGAAAAACAAGAGTTAAAGGCCTGATTACTAAGTTTAATGGATTAATCAAAGATAAATTCATCCAGCGGCAGCCTCGAATGAATCAAACAGATGCAGTTATTCACTTAATAAATTAAACTGACACTTATGGCCTACTTTCTATCCCAGAGGGAAAATTGGCAGTTATTACATAGATAGAAGATATTTTAAAACTGTAAGAACAGTTATTGTAAAGATAGGATAATCCTCGAAAGTCAATATTTTCACCTTACTTTCCTTAGAAGTTAAGCCATAGTTATTGGCACACAGAATTAGTTGAACATCTTCCTACCTTATTCCTTGCATGGTTTTCAAGGTTAGGAATGCATTTACTCTATAGTTAATGACTCTCAAACCCTAAAAATATTTCCACCTCCTCATTCTTCTAGAAATACTCTATGAGGAGCTCTTTGTTAGAGGTTGGTTGTGGGCATTTGATGACTCTTTGAGGTAATACATAGCTCTGCTGAATTTGAAAGGAAATTGATTTTCTGGAACCTATGGATGTTTTAACCTGTTTGTTGATGGAGAAAGCTCTATCATTGGATCCCTGACCTTGGTTGTTGCTGAAGTATTCGAATCTGTTAATGTTTTTTCCTGTTTTCCCTTCTGTTTCATTATTTCTTACTATAGTAGAGTAAAACGTTTAGGCTAAGAAATGTCTCCTAGAAGCACCTTAGACCTCTTTACTCTCCACTGTTTTATGTTTTCCTCTGCTGAGGCATTATAGAGAATTATTAATTTCTGTCTAGAACCCTTATGCTTGTTTACTTCCTAAATAGTTCAATACACTTGGCCTCAAGAATTATTTATGGTTTTCCCTACTTACTTGCTGCTACTTAAAAACTGTTTCTAAAGTCTCCCTTCAAAGTACCATTGTCCAAAGTTTGCCAAACAGGTTTGTTTTGATCATACCCTTTTTCTTGATTAAATAATTGTTTTGAAGGTATTTATAGCTGTAATGAGAGATTTATAGGAGTTCCCTCTTCCATGAATGCAGTTATTTGTGAATATAATTGTTTTCTTATCCTTGAAAGTGAAATATTTGGACGAAATAGAGCGTTCCTCAACTCCTAGATTTCATTTGAAAAATTTGTCTTGAAATTGTTATTTGCTGAAGTATGGTTTCTAGAATTTATTGTTAGCCCTGTATATGGAATACAACTTCATGTTTAAATGATGTTTTAAATCCCTTTGTTGAGAAGTACATATAATTAAGGATTCTTAATTTCCCTTAGTTCTACTTTTCATTCAAAACCTTTGATGTCCATTTCATTCTACCTAAAATACCTTGAAGATCCACTGGCCAAGTTTGATTTTCCCTTTGATACCCTTGATCCCTTTAAAAACTTGTTACAAATTCCACTTGAATCCATTGCCCAATTATTTAGAGATTTCCATTTTCTATCTATGCTATCTAGATCATCATGTTTCACTAAACAATCAAACAAACTCATGCTTAATAACTAGTCTAAAATCGACCTTTTACAAGCAAACAAGTCATATATTTGCAAACAATTGAGAGATCCCTCTCTCAGACTCGGAAGGCTAGGTCCTAGAGCTCTAAATATTGGTTTTAATGTTTCCTTGTCACTTTGTGTGCCAATCTGCCAAATCACAGGACCCCAACACATTATTTAAATCAAGGGACTTTTTCAAATTGGAATATCAATCTAAAATTGCATATTACATTTGCTAATATCTCCTCTATGACTCATATGGTCTGATTTTTCTTAGCTCAAATGGTAACAAGGCAGATGTCTTGATTATCCTTGAATCATGCCCTTAACTTAAAATTTATTACTCATCATGATATCAACAGCCAAACCTAAACCACATTGTGAGGCACGTACTTGAGGCCTTGGATTTCCACCATCAAACAAAGTTGGAGATGCATGTGCAAACCAATGTCATGACATCAAATGATAAGTCTTGATAGAAGATTCAATGTAATCCGTGTGGATTCCCACAGAAACCCTCATCAACATATGGTGAGGCCTATCCACAACAACCCCATTCAATTTTAACAAATAGAAACTCTCCAATGTCTTGAATACAAATTAGTCATATTCACTATCCAACTGAGCATCGTTTTGAACCCACAAAAAAACACACAAAAGCACAATCATTAGTAGATAGTTCTGAAAAGCACCGTTAAAAGTAATTTGAGTAATGCAAAGTCAAAGGAAAACATATTTCTATATATACTTCTAGAGGTAGGTATTATAATAATAACAAGGAACAAATCAATCAATTTAAAGGCCTTGGAAAAATAGTTATACATAAAATACACAAATACAATGCAATTAATACTTCATGGTGAACCAACATACACATTTTCCTTGTAATGTGGCTTAAATTTATAAGGATATCAATAGATAATAAATATTTGGACATTCCAACGAAACTCACCAAAAAACAGAACCTTAGCCATGCAAGAAATTAATCATAGAAATCAAAAATCTTAAAACCATGATTAGCACCAATTACTCATAAATTATACAAATGTGGAGGGATAAAAAAGGCAATACCTTCAAGAACATATCATAAAAATCATCTTCTATTAGTGGGGAGGCCTGACTAGACCTTACATTCACATGAGCATACATGTCCTTTATTTTGTAACGTGAACAAGCATAAGTATACAATTGTATCCATTACAACAACTAATGCCATAATAATTGAGCTGAGACTACACTAAACATGTAAATAAATGACCATACAAGACCTTGAAAGCCCAACCAAATCAGATCTGTAACTAGAATATATTTTTATTTTGACTCAAAGAGAAAAGGTCCCATACACGAGATAGGATTCATATGGAACTAAAAGAAAACATATACATAAGCATATGCTTGAATTGACTGATGTTGGGCTCTGGAATCCTTATTTGAAGAATAAGATTATTTATCACCATGGTTCAATTCAGGTTACATTCGTGGAATGTAACATTTGTAAAGGTTACATTCTAACCAACTTCAACCCACATCCAATAAACAACAAAACGCATAAATTAATAAATCTTGTGGGAAATTATGATTTCAATGGATCAGTTGAAGATAAATAAATAAAAACAACTAGAAGGTATATTTTCCACCAAAGACTCCCAGGACTTATACCTGGTCCCATCCACAATAAATTCCCCCCTTTTGTGGGAACGCCAACACAGAGGTGGTGACCATGTCCCTTGAGGGAATCAAATTCAAACCCTAATAGTACAATAATTACACCAACTATAATGAAATAAGAGGAACAAAGTGAAAGAAAAATATGATAATGTACTTTATTTTTATTAATGAAAAAAATTGTGTTTTTTTTGTTAAAAAAAATATAGACATTTTATAAATTGACTCTTTTTTTACCATTAAGAATACAAGGAAAGAATAATGGCATTTTTTTACTTAAAATTCAGTAAAAAAATAATTGTATTGATCAAATTTTAGATATCAATCTTAAACATTATAAGATTATATTGTAAAATGATCATTTAAGGATACTGAATCTACTTTTTGCAATGAAAAACAATGTTTTAAAAAAACGTAAAATTGAAAATTCAGCAAAGTTTTATAACTGTATTAGAGAAATGGTAAAGATAAAAATTGAAATTGTAATCCAAATCACAAGTACACAAAAACTTTATCCCATCCCAATACCTTATGGGGTGTGTGTGGATATGTATATATGTCTAAATATACACATGTACATGTTGAAGAATAATAGGTAATTCATTGACAACACCAGGTTTTGAGGAAAAATATTTGAAACCCGTATTTTATAAATTAGCACATTTTTGTAAAAGTGCCCAAAAAAATAAATTTGAAGCGAGGTAAAGACAACATTAGAGGAGGAACTTGAATTTATTTAGAATGCATGGTGCCTATATTTTTGAAGACAAGAGAGGGAAATATGGTTGATGTGAAAAATTGTTTTAGCAAATATGTACTTGTATTTTCAATGAAATGATGCATGACACAGATAAAGGAAAGCGTCTTAGCAAGAACATAACCATAAATCTCTTAAAAGTAGAAGATTTGGTCTCTGTAGCATGGTCCTCCTTTGGTTTAGATGTCAGGTTTGAGGGGTGTCTCTTTCACCAATGCCTTTCAGGAACACCATGGTCTATCTCTCTAAATTGAAAGCATATTAATATTGAAGCATTTCATGATGACACTCCTTTGGTTTAGATGCCAGGTTTGAGGGGTGTCTCTTTCGCCAATGTCCATAAGAAGAACACAGTGTCTCTCTAAATAGAAAACATATTAATATTGAAGCATTTCACAATGGGATTAATAATTGATTTTGACAAGGAGATAAATCAAATGAGAAATCCTTTTCCTTTAGTGAAGTACTCAACAAGGTGATTTAACATTTTTTTTCAATGAAGTCAAACTATCAGAGTAGAACCATTTCCAAGAAATTTTTTTGTGCATGGCCCTTTAGTTTTCCATGAAAGTATGCTTGGTTCAAAGTAGAACCATATCCAGGAAAAATATTTGTGTGTGGCCCTTTATCTTTCCATGGGAGTATGCTTGCTACAAAATTAATTTCATGGAAACTATGCTACTTCCCACAAATCCAAGATATGTATTGCTTTGTTGCATCCACAAAAGCACTTGGTCCAGTTCATGAATTGTGCTAGCAAAATATAAAATACATATATTTCTTTGTTTCATCTAAAGAAGTGAAGGGAATATCCCAATGTTATATATATATATATATATAAATTCAGGATTTAGCTGCATGTGTGAATTCAATTAGGTCTAATTATTTTTCTTGAGCACAATATTTAAGAAGGTCGCAGAATCCCTCCAAGCCTCACAGGGTTACATGATTCTCATTTAATATGTTGATTAAGGGTCCATATTCATGTTTAAAAGGCTTCATTTTTTTTTTTCACATTAACCGCTCTTACTTTTGTTCAGGGGGTCATGGTTAATCCATGTAATTGAACAAAATAGAATAGGTATGAGACCTGTGTGAATTGATTGAATTTGGAAATTAACACCAAGCATAAATAGATGGTGGGAGATTGTTCTTTTCAAGGCTAGATTAGTAGTTGAAGACAACTACTAAGTACACTGTATATTCTTAGACTGAGATACATGTAATTGGATGGCCCCAAGAACCTTTAAAACAACCAATGAGAAGCCTAAAATATTCATTCATATTACTCAATAATAGAAAGGCCAAAACATGTACATGATATGGCATCTTATCCATAGTCTCTATAGATAGAGAGAACCCTCCTGACATTTCACAGGTTCAAATGCCATTTCATTTTCTAGTTGATGATAAGAGCCTTCCTATAATTTATCTTTGGGGTTAGTATTCAAAAGAATCATATGGGGCAACATCACATGTTATTGTGCATCTAATGGAAAATACTATTAGATGCTTAAACTGAGATATATGTAATAGGATGGCCCCAGGAACCCTTAAAAAAACCAATGATAAGCCTACAATATTCATTCAATCTAACTCAATAAGAGAAAGCCCCAAATCTGTACATGAATTAGCATCTTCTCCACATCTCTATACATAAAGAGAACCCTCCTGACATTTCACATGTTCAAATGGCATTCCCATTTCCAGTTGATGAGAAGGGTATTCCTATAATTTATCTCTATGGTCATTATTAAAGAGAATCAAATGGGGAAACATCACATGTTATTGGGCATCTAATGGCAAATATTCTTCTTGAAAGCCCTTGCAATTTAGAATTATTTGCAAATACTCTAGAAAGCTCTCCAATGCAATCATATTGTAGGAATGCACGAGGAGATATAGAGGGTTTCTATCTCAATATTTTATAAACCATTGGAAGCATTATTTTAATTTATTGAGAATTAGTTAACAGTTTCAAACAAAAACTGTATTGATTTAATTAATTAGAATTGCTAATTACTCAATTCAACATTACCATATTGGATGAAACAAATTATATTGGCTTAATTTTTTAATAGGGGAACTCCAGAGGTATGCGCTCCTGTGCTAAAAAATTATCTCTTTGTTAGGGAAAAGAGATTTGTGTGGATGATTGTTCACTTGTGTTTGTAGACAAGTTTTGGATGTTGACTAGAATATCTATCCTGAACACATCTAGGACTGAATTAATCAAATATGGTAAGAACATATTATTAAGTAATATGTTTTTCTCTTGATTCCAATATTGACAAATTAAGATCCATTTTGTTATAGCATCTCCATATTTGTATGATTAGTCACTCATTATAGATGCCAAACGAAGTGCCTTGTTTGGATGTTAGATTATGTTAAGTCCCTATATTAATAGTGTAGTCCCTTATTATGTTAGTGTAGCCCCACTTATTGTTATTGTTGTACCCCTGTAAACCCCATTTTGTTATTATTGTGCCCTTAAATTATTATTGTTAGGTCGGCTAGGATTACATTGTGGCCCACTAGGATTACATTATGGCCCCATGGACTCCTATATATAGAAAGGAGGTTTTGTAAATTGTATCATCCAAGAATTTTATGTAATGTATCGGGAGGTTGCCCCCCGAAGTGGCTTATTTCTAAGGCGCCGATATCTCTTTTCTTTCTCTTTTGGAGTTGGTTACACAACATTTGGTACCGTAGCTTTGGATTCTAGGTTTTGCTCTCCTAAAACAGTCATCGTGGAATTTTTGCTATAACTTTTTTTCTACGAAGTTTTAGAAGCTGAAATTTTTAGGGTGCGAAGCCAAAATCCTGAAGGAGCTTTTCTAAAACTTTCAAAGCTTGGTTCGCAATATTTTCGGAGATATGATCTGTGGAAGTTAGGTATTTTTTCAGGCTCCTAAACAGGTCATCGTGGTATTTTCGCTATAACTTTTTTTCTACAAAGGTTCAGAATCTGAAATTCCTATGGTACGAAGCTGAAATCTTGAAGAAATTTTTCAAACATTTTCAGAGCTTGGTTCACAACATTTTTGGAGATATGATCTGTGGAAGTTAGTGCTTTTTCAAGCTCTTGAATTTCATCTCAAAGAGGTGATCGTGGGAAAATTTCAATAACTCTCTCTCTGGGCATCAGATTGGAGTGCCGTAAAAAGTGGTCGCAATTACATGGACTTTAGTTTATTGGCTATCAATTTCAAAGATGAAGGATGAAAAATTGACACGTGGCAAGTCGTACAAGTTCGCTCTACCTCATCCGGCATCTATAATTAGGTCATTGTGGGAGATTGGACACAAATTTGTCTTGGAGAATCCAAATTAGATCAGACCTGCAGGATTTGAAAAAGAAGTCGCAGGGCTAGTACAAATGGCTGAATTTCAGATATTTCAGATTTCCAATTACATAGATAATTCAATTTCAATATCGAGCTCCTCAAAGCAAGTAAAGGTATCAGTATTGGGTTCTAAAATGCCCCCTAAAAATAATTCAACACCCATTAAGACTTCAGAAAGCTATACTATGACACATGAAGAGGAAGAATTGCAACATCAGATATCAAAATTACGGTACCAAGTGCAACAAATTTAGATATTACGAAGAGAAAATGAAGATGAAATGGATGGTTTAAAAGTAGAAATGGAGGCTGATTTGGATGGTTTGAAGGATCAAATAATAGCTAATATGGATGAAAAATTAGTGGAAGATCACATCGAGCATCAAGAACAAGTTCTCCAACTCTCGAAGGATAGCCTAAATTTGGTGCAGAATCTAATGAAACAACAGGAAGATCAACATCACATCGAAAGAAGTTATGAAGCAGTCACAGAAACAAGAACTAGACAAGTATGATCAATTTCAGAGTATCTCAGCAAGTGGAAGAAATTTCCTGTAGAAAATTCCACATGGGAGGATGAGAATTTTATATAGAAGCATCAAGAAATAATCAAGCGTTGAGGACAACACTTGTTTGAAGGAGAGAGGCATGTTAAGTCCCTATATTAATAGTGTAGTCCTTATTATGTTAGTGTAGCCCCCCTTATTGTTATTTTTGTACCCATGTAACCCCCATATTTTTATTATTGTGCCCTTACATTATTATTGTTAGGCTCGCTAGGATTACATCGTGGCCTACTAGGATTACATTATGGCCCCATGGACTCCTATATATAGAAAGGAGGTTTTGTAAATTGTATCATCCAAGAATTGTTCATTCATGTAATGTATTGGAGGTTGCCCCCTCGAAGTGGCTTATTTCTAAGGCGTTGATATCTCTTTTCTTCTCTTTTTGGAGTTGGTTACACAACAGATTACAACAATGACAATGGCAAGAGTTATCTTAGGTAAAATAGAGGCACAGTTACCAAGACACCTAGCTTAATAATGGTTGAAAACTTATGTGAAGCTATTGTAAACTATAACCTAGCCCTAAAACATAAAATAAGATTAGGTCAACCAAAGACCCCCTTGAAAGGATGTAAGGGGCGCTTGGTTGGTTTGTAGTGTTGTCCACTACAAACTCTAGAATATCCATCTAGTACCTCACAAGCCTTTAGGACAATTCATTGGAATATTCTCCACTAGAAATATTCCTAGGCTAAAAAAAAAAGGTAGAGGGGGTGTTACTTTAGGATTACCCAATCCATTGGGTAGGTACTAGGGACACACTTTAGTTTCAAAAGTCTCAATATAGATATATGAATGCAATAAACTCTAAATAAATTTGAATTACATATGCATACAAATGAACAATGCACCAAAAATAAGCATGTGTAAATTAATTTGAACTAGGATTTCGTTTCAAATTTTATTCATAAAGAGAATATAAACTTAAATTGCAGAGTTATAAACAAAAAATTGAGAGCAACGGTTGAACACTTTAACCAAGATGGAAAAATAAAATAGTTGCATGTGAGAAACTTTCCACCCAGTGGTAGGAACCCACTATAGATGCCACCCCCAAGCTATGGTATGAGGCCACCAAGATGAAGGAAACTCGCCACAGAGCCATAGGTCACTCACCCACATTCCAACCCAAATATTCTAAGGCCCAGGTAAGATGTTCACAGCTGAACAATCATGGTAACCATTTAGCTATCAAATATTCAAGACATTGGCAAACACTTCCCACACAAAATAAGAAGAAATATACCTTCTGTCCTTAATAGTTCCTTAGGAGTATTCTCCTTCTAATGCTCACAAGGTAGGCAAGAAGAACCCATCATGTTGTTTACCTTCTAGAATAATCTCGTATAAATATAACTTAGCTCTAAGGTACCATATTGAAAATAGTAGAGAACAAGGTATTTCTTTGACTTGTGCCTTAGTCAAAGAGACTAGAAGCAATTTTCCTTATAGCATGCACTACTTCCTAAAAGTTAGGGTGAGCTCCTAAAATTTAAATGAGTTCTTAAAAATTAGGAAGTGTTCATGAAGTAGTTTAACTAATGCGCAGGAGTGTATGGTTTAGTTTGTTGTCTTCTAGTGCGAGTTATAATTGGAAAAGACAAGTGATTGAGTCCCAAGTTCTAAATTGAGACTAGACAAGCTAAATGAGTCACTTGGAATAGTTAACTCTTCAATAATAGGTTTTACTTGAAAAAATACAACTTGTGAGATTTAGCTGATGAAAATTAATTATAAGGAGGGAAAAGGAAGATAATTTATTCATTCTTGTATGCAAATTTTTTTTCTGTGAGTGTTGTATAATATGGTATCAGAGTGTGGATCACAATAATGATTAGCAGCAGATGAGGAGAAACTCAAGCTAAGGGAAGGAAGTCCCATTTTAGCGCTTCTCATGACTATTTTGAGGCCTGAGTATATCAGTAGGAAGGATGAGTTGGAAAGGACTATTTCTTGGTTGGTTTTTGTGTTGAACACAATTATGGTATTGACCTCAAATTCAAGCTATATTATTTATGATTGTTTGCGAGAAGGCTGAGCGTTGAACATTTAAAATAGACAAGTAGTTATTGCATAAAAACCAATGTTGTGAAAATCGGCCAAGACCTACATTAAAATGCATGTGCATAATTGTACTAGAAAAGTGGAGCCATGTATTCAAGGCCCCACAAAAAGTTCAAATGAGTTATGGGAGCTTTTATCTAGGGATTTTCTAGAAAATGTTTCAGGGAATGATAGCTACGCTTTTCATTAGCTATGTATTTGAATGCTAGAATGTAACCTTTCCTAGGTTCATTTGTTTTTTAATGGGTGGTGTATTTTTGGTATGTATAGGTATTTGGAAGTATATGTGTTGTGTCTGTTGGATTGGATCTAGGGAAGGAAGGTCCCCTAATACACACTAGATCTTACATAATGTCTCTTCTCAGGTAGGGTGGTTCAAGGCATTATGATCTAACATGGATATCGTTGAGGTACTTCAAGAACGACAGAGATAGGCGTGATCTCATTTCCTGTGTTGCTGCTACTAGGGTGGCTGCATCTTTCCATGCACTTGTTGGTGGTGTTCTCTTCGTAGTATAAGGAATTGCAGCATGGTATGTAAATATTTCCTTTGCCATTCATAGTGTTGTTGGATGCATGCATAAATATCCTTATTACAATTACAAGTTACGAGACATCAGATTTTAACCTTCTGAATATGTTAGATAAGGATGTGACCTGTATTCAAGTAATCTCAAACCATGGAATATACCTACATATGATGAAAACCACTATGGATTATAGCACAAAAATAGTGCACGTTTAGTTTGTAGTTTGATATCAATGAGAGCATGATTTCAAAAGAAAAATAGCGAGAAAATGGTGGTTGAGAAAGACATTGCCTAAATCATTACAAATACAGACCCCCTTAAGATGTAATAATTATTAAGTATTCTGTATATTATTCATAGCATCTCATTATTAGGAACCGTTATCTGTGTGACCAATTTTCATGAGAGTATAAGTTCTTTATAATCAATTATGTGGTCAATGAAATGGTTAATATATTTGAAAATCATGCAGTGGATTGCGTCACAAACCCCATAGGTCTTTCTTGGACTCAAGTACTCATCATTTGCACTAATAGTTGCACTAACTTAAAATTATGAGGTTGGTTCATGATAAATTAAGCGCATATGGGGAAATAATTTTGGGTAAGTGGCACAAAATATGAGCGAGGAATTGAAGACTAAAAAAGTTTTCTGAGTAGATCCTAGGTGTCTGCAAACATAAGACACCTATCTACGATAATATGCCCTTTCTGGAATTTTTAGAACTTATGTAGTCGTATGTGACATCACGATAGGTCCACTTGGGAAGTTCAGTCCCGAAGCCTTCAGTATTCTATCCTTGGTTGGTTGTTACGTTTTTAATTATATGCACTTCAGATTTTAGAGCCAGTTGCCTATGGGGGCTATGCTTTTTTGGGCATCACTCTTTCTTTTTTGGCATGGATGGTTTGGAATTATTATTTTTATGTTGTGAATCCTTTCACATATGTGTGCATGGGAATTTTCTTGGTGGAGACCTTGAAGAGAATCTTATTTTATGAGGGTAGGAGTTATCTACCCCCACACAATTTGATATGAAAATAGTAAAATATTGTAGGCATAGGGTTAATTAACCCCACACAATCCGATATGAAAATAGCAACATATATGTACTAGCAAGGGATTCGGTACATAAGCTAGGAAATCCGTTATGGAAAGAGAAAAACCACAGGGCATCTAGTACCATGGAAAAGAAATTTGATGTGAAAATTGCACAAGATATGCAACATCATGGGAACTAGTTACAAACTTATTGCTAAAATTCTTCCCTAAAGCAACACACAAAGACACCAATAACAAAGAGAGATTATTTCTCTAAATTTTCTATAGGTTTTGTATACTAACCTGTGGAAATATATATATTTTCTTTGTTGTATCCCTCCTAATTTTGTCTCAGCAAGACCAAGCTCCCACCCTTGTACAACTAATTCCCTAGCTGCTAACTCTCCCCTTGCATTACCTAGGTTTTTCTTCCTTTGCTCCTTTCCCCCCCTGCTCTTCTATTTCCTCCCCATTTTCTATGGCTCATTCCATATTTCTTGTTAGTTAGGGTCTGTCTAACTAGCATTTTCCTTTCCTACCATCGACCATATGTGCTTCACCTCTACAATATCTGCTTGGCCTAGTGAACCGACACACAGATTGGAGATAAGCCCATCAATTTCCTATGACCTCGCTCAATGGTCTTATTTTTGGACCTCCACTCTCACCATTGGAACTATGGAGGAAACCACCATAGTAAAATTCCAAAATACCCCTTATGAATTCGATTAAAAAAATTTTAAGCTTATGTTGGTAAAACCTTTATCGTGGATAACCACCAATCTGAAGGAAACTTGCAGAAGCCCCGAAATGTCCGATGTCCTCACTCAATGGTCTTGTTGGGTGATCCTCGTTCTTTATCCAAAGGGAAAAATGGAGAAATGAGCAGCAAGAGTTATATATTTAGTGATAAGAATCCATGGGCTTCGGCTTTATATTTTTCTTTATTCCACCCCTTCATAATACTACTATTTCTGGAAAATATGTGCTATCAAGAGATCCAGATTCGTGCCCTTGAAGAAATTTAGAGTGAACAATTCAGGGTGAGGAATTCATGGTGAGCAATGCCTCAACTTCCTCCTAGGAAGCACTTTCTCTTGCAAAGGTCCAGAACCCAGCCTAAGCATGGGAACTAAACGAAGATAGCTCCCTGTCGGTAGAAGAATCAGGTTTTCTTAACCATGCTGCTGTTTAAGCTAAAGCTCGGAGTACAATTTTTAGGACTCCTCAATTGTGCGTAGATCCTAGTGCCAATAAATATATATAAGGTCAGGTTTAGCCTTCCAATACCAATGTTTAGTAGTATCCTTGCTAACGATATTAGGCAAGAGAGAAATATCAGGAGATCGAGATTCATGCCCTTGCCTTTCATCATAAAGTGGGATTCCAAAGAGCGAAAGAAATTTAGGAAAGAAAACAATGGGGGTTATTTATGCCCATCCGTCGGTATATTGATGCACATAACATGGACATCGCTATAGTGGCGTTGTCTTATATTATTGTCTCTATTGTGACACCCTAGATGGGGGGTCGCAATATCGATGCTTTTTTGTAGTGGCACAAGAGCGTCAGTGTCACCATTGAGGTTGCAAGAGTGGTACCGTGTGGCAGGATTAAAAAAATTGAGAAAATTGGGGAAATTTCTGACAATACGTCAAAACTTTCGGAACTAAAGTGTTGGAAAATTGACCATATGTACTAGTGCTAAGAGAATTAGGCAGCACCCCCAGGTTATGGAATTATTCTAAAATCACCAATGGCTAGGGTTATTCAAGCTATTGAAAGGTTATGATGATGAAATAGATAAAGAATTTGCAATGGCCCTATAGTCACATTCAAAAGAAAGAACCATCATTGTGAAAATAAGACTATCTGTAACTCTATCTCCTAAAATCATAGTAAAAATTACCACCTTGACCTTAGGAGTCATATGGATCAAGGAAATAATGGCTAACACTGCAGCCAAAAATAATTTTTTCCTACTAGGAGAGAATTATATTAAAGATAAAATGGTGTGAGAAGAGAGAGCCTCTCATACCCCTGGGATGAACTTTCCTTCCACATCATGAAATTCATCTCTTGTGAAGGTAGATTGAGTGTGGTCTATGGGTATCATTTTATGTTGTTAAATGAACTTAGGTTCCAAGGAGAGGTTCTACTCAAACAAAGATTAATTTTCCCCCACTTCCTCCTAAAATCCATCACTCATATGAGCCATAAAGTGAGACAAAGGAAATATAAGCACTTGGCCCATCATAGCTTGATAAAATCAATTGTAAATGATGCTTTGGGAAGGCTAAACCTACCTGTATATTAGTCCTCTTTTATAGGCATGGATAGGGAAGACTTTATAGCTACCAAAATAGGGAAAACCTATGCTTCTAGCCCTAGAGAAAAAGAAGTAGAAGAGGAGGAAGAAGAAGAGGAACAAGAGGAAGGAAATAGAGAGAAAGAAGAGGCAAAAAATAGAGAGGAAGAATAGGCATAAAGCATAGAAGAAAAGGAGGAGATGTAAATTGAGATAGATAACATAGAGACAAAAAAAGGGAGCAAGAAGAAGTGGAAGGAAAGGAGGAATTAATGACTGAGGAAAAATAAGATGTGGACCCTATATTAAGCCATGAAACCTCCCCTCAAGACACAAGCATGTCAAATAACATCACATACCAAGATTTAGCTACCATTTTAACTACTTTGAGTACACTTGTTAAAACAAAAAGAAAGAAGAAGACATGTATGTACTTCAGAAATAGGAAGAGTCAAAGGGTGAGACAGGGAAAGCCACAAACTCCCACCAAGAGCCCTATCACCATTGAATTATCACCACATAAGTAGCAATAAATCATATTGGAGGAAGGAAGGGTACAAGAAGTCACTTCACCCATAAATACCCTTGTAACATATATCATAATACATTATGCCAAGTTGGAAACGCATACACCTCATGCAACCTCCACAAACCCTCCAAGGAGTGAAAAGAGTGAAAATCAAGAAGAAGAGAGTCTTCAACAAGTAAAACAAAGTTTTCTAGAGGAAACTCTATTATTTCTACAGGAAAATCTAGCAAGCACAGATTTGGAGAAAAATTCCTTGGTTGAGGAGGAAAATACATCCATGGGAGTGCAAGAGATCAAGGAAGCTGAGGGCAAGGCATAAGAGGATATACATGATAAAAAAGAGGGAGGAAAAGATAACAAATAAGATACCATCTCACCATAATCAAATCCGAAAGATGTTGCAATGGTGCCAAACCCTAGCCCTCAACCCAATATCATCTCTTACTACACATACATTGATGGGGGTAGATTAATTCCTCAAAAGTTCACAATTCCTTTGTTTCATTAGTTGGAGGAAGAGATTTCGGGCACTCATTATCGAATGAAGTTTTCCACATCTAAAGGAGTGTATGATATAGGGGTTATGGAAGGAAACGTAGCTGAATTGGGAAAGTATTTATCTGATGTGAGGCTTAGAGATTTATTTTTGAAGGAGTAGCTTCAGAAAGAACATGAAGATAATGTAGCATTACAAGAGTAGATTCAACAAAAAGGTAAACAAGTGACTGCAATGGCATACATGTGCATGGTGGCCATTCAACACAGGTATCCTTCATATTCATATGTATTTTACCTTAAGGAGTAGTGGTTCCTCTTTCAAATCATTGAAGATTTAGCCTCCCATGATTATTTCCTTTCCAAAATTGTAGAAAGCTCATTGATTTATGCAATCAATCTAGCATTGCTGACAGGGAAAAACTGGCAGAGTTTTATATGAATAACCTTGTGTTAACAGATTTAAATATTTGGGACCCCAATCCTAGGATGGGTGATATGCAATGGTAAATGAGGAGACAAGAGCACAAGAGACAAGGAGGGTTATGAGAAGGGAAAACATAAGACCCTTACACATTAGGGAAGAATTTCTCAACTCTAGAGGAGTCATTAATAACCATATGAAGATTTAAAGGGATACTGAACTAGTTGAAAGATACCCCCATACACAATCTCAAGAAATAACACACTTTGATGATGTTTCTAGGTTGTTGGGAGATGAGTGAATTATGGCTAGCCAGAGAAGATGGAACAACCTCCCTCACAGCCTTAGAAACACGAAGTACCATACACTAGAAAGATTAAGGGATGCCTTGGAAAGGGAACCATTGTACGAGAGAGCCATGCAGGCCAAAAATACTCAGTGGCTTGGTTTAAAGCTTAGTCCACCCTTGTTTCTAGGGCTAAGTGATGGGAAGGACCAAGATGAACATAATAGAGAATGGGAAGAAAAAGAAATGAATGATGGGTTTTACACTCCTGAGGGGACTCCCACACTTCTTCCTTGGGAAGTTAAAAGGTCCATCAAGGCTTTAAGGAAAATGCAGAAGGAAGATTAGTTTCTTAGAGGACAAGCAACCATTTAATAGGGAGTGATGATGAGCTCCATCATTCGGTACATCTGGAGGGGTTGATGGTCACATTTTTTCCTTATTAAGTATCTTTTCTTTCATTTTAATTATATTATGGTCGTATGATGCTAGTGTAGGTGTTGATTGAGGCTTAACATACTTCGAGGACCTAACATAAGATTAAATGCAGGAAAATCATGAAGATATGAAATTTTTGTTGAGATTTTGTCATAAATACTTGGAGTAGACAACAAGGAGATATTCTATGGGGTTTTCCACCCTCCTTAACTCCCAAAGGAAGCCAAGGGATCCCCAAGATTTCCTCCAATAGCTCAAAATCGAAGGCAGCCAAGAAAACTCAAGAATAAGTGCACTCAAGCCATATTTCAGTTGGAGTCAAGTGGAATCATCACCAATTTTCTAGGGAGAATCTGGTAGCTACCCTTTAGGTTAAATAGAGTTGAGCAAGATCTCCTTAGAATTCAAATATTGGAGAAAGCAATTAGGCTGTTTTCTCTTGTAATCAATTTTTCCAGACTTTTATATTGATGTAATGAGACTATATTTTGAATGAAATGAGTATTCAAACATTTCCTTAATGATCTAGTTAGAGAGAGTTAGGCTTGTGGGTTAGAGCCCTATCCATGTGTCTCAACCTCTATTGTGTAATCATTATTTACTTTCATGTAATTTAGCTAGTTTTTCTTAGGAATATTTAGCTAGTTTGTTGGTATTTTCATTCACTGTTTTCATTTTCTTCCATTTGTCTTTTGCTGTAGATTTAGTCTACTTACATAAGTGTAGAATAGGTGATAACTCCATAAAGTTGTGAGTCAAGCCTCCCTCTCTCATCTCTTTCAATAGAGCGTGAGGAGGGTAGACCTTCCCCATAGACCATAAATGTTTTTTAGTTAATTATTTATTGGAATAAATGAGATTAGTTGTTGTAATTCCATGAATATGTTGAGTATGTTTTCATAGATCTATGTTTCTAGATTATGATAGATTTTATTTAAAAATTCAAGTCATAATTTTCACTATCTTTATCATGAATTTGTCCATATTTATTTCATGAATATGTAGTTTGATTGTAGGTACAGGTAGCATAGCTAAGGAGAAATTTTCTAGCATCTCTAGCTTCATCTCTCATCTTCCTTCAGCCCGTTGTTCATCAAAATCACCATCAGCCTTGTTTTCAGATTTTCCATCCCTAGGGGTGCAAAACAGGCATCCTAATAGTCCCTGAGCATGACCAAGAGGTGGGCCACCTCCAAATGATCCCACCTTCACATCACCTTTCGTACCCTTTTTATACCTCTTTTTGGTCTCGGATTACCCTCGACCTATTTCCTATAGAAATTTAGGACTTATGCGTAGCACTATAGGAAACCTCTAACAACACTTGAACTAGCACGTGTGGGCCCCTCCTTAAGCCTAGAAACCACCACAACCACCTTATAAACCTGAAAAAACAACTCATGAACCTCCATCCTTGCCCTCATGTGTTCAAGCCTTCTATTGGACTATATAAATCACTTATTAAATGACTTAACAACAGACATTTAATTATCAATCTAGGGACTTCTATTTATTCCAATGAAAATTTCACTATGTGTACCGATACACCAACCAAAAGTAATTTCAAAGAAAATAAATCATTTATAAAGTAAATGCTGGAAATAAATCACTCATGCAGAAATAAAAGAATCTACAAGATTGAAATCACACTTCAATTAATTTGTCTAGCTCACCACACAATAAGTACCCAGATGGTATCTCTATTATCACATGTGTAACAACATATAAAGTATTGAAATCGAAGCAAATATATTCTAAGCTAAACAACAACAACAACATTGTAATGATACATAAAATAAAATACAATTACATATACACAACTAATTAATCACTGTAATCCCCGCTAAGAAGGAGGGCCCTTCCTCCCTAGTACCGCACAGGTAGAGAAGGAACCTTAATGGAAGCTAAATAGAATCACACATGTAACATCAATAACATGATAATCTATCTTAATCTGAACACAATTACAGAGCCAAAACCACGATGTTCTGTGTTAACCTCTCTACCTCTAGGGCCGAGAGCTATGTAGTGGTTACATCAGAAAATTCAGGTATAGATGAGTCATGAGAATATTACGATTCTCATGCTAATCGAAAAAGAACTCATACAATTATAACCACTTACTAATAAAGTTCTGACTAGAAAATGAAATATTACAATCGGAACTGCCCTTAGGCTATTATCTGAAAAATACAACGCTAACAACTCCTATAGCTATCATAATGGAAACAAAGCTATAGTGCAACTTCCAGAGGATAGATCAACAACAATATTGACGAGATCGGTCAAAGGTACAACTATATCAGTAGTTTGCCAATGATTTTGTAACAACAGAGTGTAACAGTAGTTTGTCGGCAGGTCTATAATATTAGGGTGTAACAGCATCACTTTGCTGTAATAACACTATCCGAATTTCTCCTATGAACTCCGTGTCTGGGATATTTGGTGCTACAAATGACATATAAAATGACAACACAAAGATCATCAACCTTCTCTAAACATTCACCAAAAATTAGTCATAAAAAGGTATAATATCATAATAATTGGTGAATTGGAAAAGTAACGAAAGCAAGGTGAAACAACACAAGTTATGGTAAAAAGGTAGGAAAAAGGGGTAAAGATACTCCCATTGGTTATGGTTATAAGGAAAATGAAGGAAAATAAGTGGAGGAAAAATGTACAAAACCAACACCAAACATATACCCCCAACTAAAATACTTGCATGTCCTTATGCAAACTCATCTCTCATGGGAATATCTTCAGTGCAGGTCGGTGAGATCATAAGCACCGGTTGTGTCCTTATATGCAGACCTATATCCCTCATTGGCCATCAACTTCCCTACCCAGGATTTGACTCCTACTTACTGAATTCGTAATTTTTCTGGTAATTCTCAATGGGAAACCACATCAAAGGAAACTTGAACTTCAATCCCAACCACAAAGCAGCAAGGGATTGTACAATCTATGCATAGGATGGTACATGTGTAACAACCACCCCAAAATTCTGGAATAAGAATGGATCTCCTTTCAATATCTCAACATTGCTGGCTTCCGTGCATTTTAAACACCCTACCAAAGCTTAGATCTTCATCATTGTGAATTTATTGAGGAAGAATTCCAAAATTCTTCTCCTATAAGTGGCCGTTGGTTCTTTAACCCCAAGGGTAATCAAAATTCTCCTAAATTCTTGTCTGAACTCAGCAGCCCGTCCTGGTTCTTCCAAAACGCACAATGTTGTCTTCTCCTAATTAGTCTCCATAGTTTTAATGTCCAGATGCCATTCAATCTAATTCCTCATGAAGGACACAAAAGCCCTTAATTGAAGATCTCCCATATAAGAGAATACGGTCACAGCCATATACATAATCACATTTTCACAAATAATGTTGTGTAAAAATAATTCACACAACAAACTTTGCTCATCAAAATAAGAGGCATGGAAAACATCCAGAAACGTACGAGTGGAGGAACATAAATAAGGTATATCCTCCATAATGGATTTAAATTGAAACAAGACGTAACATTCCCATAGAAAAATAGGATATGATGGAGAAGGCTGCCTACAACCCAACAAGTTGAGGGCAAGATCATGAAGTTTCTGCTTATCTACAGTGAGGTCTCAAATCTGCTCTGGTAAAAACAATAGTTCTTCTTCTTGTTTCTTCAAAGCTTCTCTGTTCTTGTAATTCTCCCACCCTTTCTTCAACTCTCCTTCAATCCATATTTCATGTAAAATGTCTATTTCACTCTAATGTCCCTTTAGAAAAATCATCCCATCCTGAAGGGAGATTACTTCTTGTTTCCATTTTTTTAACTCAGAAATTAACAGGAGTTTCTCAGAGTTCCATCCCGATATGGGACTCAAAATTCTCCTAAATTCAATACCTTCATCAACAATAGGTGTACAAGCATTTCCTTCATGGGTTTGTTCCACCTCTCCTGCTGGTCCTTGTGTAACAGCAACCTCTTCGGTGGGTTCTTTTGTGTCAGCCCCTTGATTTTTACCTAGATTAGCCTCTGTGTCCATTGTTTTCTCTTCTACAATAGGAGTGCCCTCTACAAGTTCTTGTGGGTCAGCTTCCAGGTTGATTATTTTAGGAGGTTCTGCTTTAACTCAAGGTTCTTGTGTAACAACAGTATTATCAGTAGGTTCTTGTGTAATAGCCTCCTGATGTTCTCTTTCTACTTCCATTAGACTGATATTTTCTCTACGCACATTATATCCCACTGCTGTCAAGTTTTGAAAACATGTCATGCATACTGACACCAGGATTTCCTTTCCCTCAGATAATTTATGCTTCAATTCATTAGGGGAATTTTAAGGTTTAAAATGGGCCTTCTAAGGAAAATGTACAATCAAAATTCACTTTATGAGAACCAATCACATTTTAGGGGATGACATCATCCCCAATGGTTGAGGTGGCATTGCTTGAGTTAAAGGTCCTTACTTGTTACATTCTCAATGGTGGACAAAAACTCATGGTTAACCATGGTAGTGCTTTAGGTACTTTTAAAATCAAAGTAAAGTACAAATAATAAATGTCATTTCACACTTTTTGAATAAAAATATTTTTATTGTGATTTCATATTTTTTGAAAGAAACAATGCATATCCTTACATAATCTTCATGTTTTAACATATTTTTCAATAAATATTATATTTGTATATTTTCATATATTTATTTTTGAATTATATATTCATCTCATTTTATTTAATATTATAATTTCAAATTAATTATAATTTATCTTAAATTATTTAAGCACAAAAGACAAATGCATTAGTTGTTCAATGATAATGGAATTTTATTGAAAAAATCAATCTTATTTATAGTCATATCAATACAATTTTTTTATTAATTTTATTTTGGTACACCTTTTCAATTGAATTTAACCATGGTTACATGGATTGTGGTGAAAAAAGTAAAATGCATATTCATAAATATTATTTTATTTGTTTAACTATTATTTTATTATTTCCTTAGGAGGCCCATTTTAGACCTCAAAATTCCCCTAATGTCCTCGTTTTCCTTTCTTAATTTTTCAATTTCTATTCACAAGGCATTGGTTTCGTCCTTACCTGATGAGGAAGGTTTCCTTTATTCTTCTAAAACCTCTGCTTCTGTCTGTTTCTTGGTCATAGGCAAGTGCTCTGCAGGTATGCTGACATTCACTCTTTTTTTTGGTCTTCTGTCCCCAATTGGTTCATCAATGGGCTTCTTCGCCATCTAACTCCAGTAGGCCAAGTTTAGGTCTCCACCTCTGCCTAACTTCCTCCTAAAGTCCTGGTCTATTTCCCTCGGCTTGTCCTTGGTATTTTTCTCTTAAATTCTTCCCAAGTTTTTCCTTGCTAGCCTAGGGCATCTATCAAAATTAGCTGAATGAATCTGTGATTAGTTACGCATGCCTCCAGGTAAACTGTTGTTTTTACTATTTCTGACATGTTCTTGATGTTTCCTAGCAAATAGAATGGAATATTGATTCTTTTTTGGGGCCAAAGGTAGTTAAGTAGAGGAAAATTATAGTTGAACACTATCGTGGATATCCCTTCGCAAGTGATATATTTGATCAAGCCTAGGGCAACATCTTCCCAAGGATGAGGAAGTGACAATTTGTCAATTCCTCTTCGTTTCTTCTCCATTTTCTCTTCTCCTACTAGGAAATACTCTTTGAAGGAGGGGTCATTGAATTTTTTGTTAAACCACCTCCGCCCCTCTACTCGTAATGACGTTACACGGGAAATTACCTTTTCAGTCACCTCCATTGGCATGCCCCTTACTCGGGCTTGATTATTGTTCAAGTTATGAGAAAATCAATTTCCACTGCCTCGTCTGAGCCTTCAAGCTTCTGGAAAAAATTAACCCATACAACATCTCTGAATATATGGTAAGCTTCTGCGAAATTCTGCAGAGCATCCATGGAATTCGTCTCATGGCTGATCGCTGCTCCACCCATCTTTGTTGTTTGTTTCTAAATTTCCTTCTTAATGTTCGGAACTGTAATATCATTGAGTTTCTAAGTTCACTTCTTTGTTGTTCAGTCCTACTGTAACATCACCGTGTCTCTGAAATAGCTATTTCTCGACACCTCTTCTTATCCCAATCGACAAGTTTACAATGAGAATGCAAGGTTTCAGTCAAGGAGGTTGATGAAAGGTGATGACTTTCATGGATTTACCAAATCATACCCTACACTAATAGTCATAAACGGCTTATTATGGAAAGTAATGGGATTTCATACCCATGCTCTTTTCCAACCAGTTTCGGTCATCAATAGAAATTTTGTTATTGATTAGGTGCATGCGAATTTAATAGATATTTATGATTACAAACTTTTTGCAATGATTTCAAGTCATATCCCCCCCCCCCCCACTTTAATGGTGACAGCCGCCCATGGCCATCACAAGAGTGTCATTACTTTTCCAATTAATCGCTGAATCATCAATGACAATGATTTACCTTTTTGATGACATACCTGAGGTGATGTGGAGGAAGACTTGAATTGATGGCGTCTTGCTTGCAGCGCTCATGTTGTTGTGTTTAGCGGCATAATTATTGTTGTTTATGGAATGAATTAAAAGGAATATTATTCATTATTGCTGACTATTATATGTTTAATAGCCAAGACAAATTTTAGATTATTCTAAAAAAAAAAAAACATAATAATAAGAATAAATCGGTACAAAAAAGGAAATTACATGAATACCATCATCCTATGACATAGATAAAAAAGATAAGATGATATTACAGGGGAAAAAACATGGGTGTAATAGCTGCCACAAGAGTGGTTTTCAAATGTTACTGGCTATCTGACTGCGTCTCGGAAAGGGGTTTTCACTGTTAGATTTATTTTTGTTTTTATTTTATTTTTTATTTTATTATTATTATTATTATTATTATTATTATTGTTATTATTATTTTTAAACATGTGTAACATCTACCACAAAGGTGGTTTTCAACTACTGCACTTATTGGAATTTCACCTTTTAAGGTTGTAGAGATGAATGTTCCCATGTTATCATAACATGAAGATTAGAGTCCGTGACAATGTTGACAAATGATTCCTTCGAACTAGGTTGATGCTATAACCTTAGCTGGTTCCCATTAACCAGTAATGGTGTCTTAGCATTGTCAATGGTGACCAATTGTATATTCCCATTGTCAAATATTGTATCCACTTCGTAAGAACCTAGCCATCTGGTGTAGAGCTTGCCTTTGAAATCATTGAACCTTGAATCATACAAAAAAGCACAATTTCCTTTCTGGAAATTTTTCTTCTTAATAAACCCATCATGCCATTTGGCTCTTTGTTGTTGAATGATTTGTATCTTTTGAATGGAAGCCAGTTGTTTCTCTTCCAACTCATTGAGTTGGTTCAATCTTTGAGTCTGTGTTGTACTCAAATCCATATCAGCCTACAATTCTTTTCTTAATGTATTTATTTCAAATTATATGGGGAATAATGGATTCCTAAAATACATCAGCTCATATGGTGAGAAGCCTGTAGTATTCGTCCATGTTGTCCTGTAAGCCCACAATACCTCTGGAATTTTCTCATCTGAGTTTCTTCGGTGGTTGGTTACTGTCTTTGTCAAGATTTCCTGAATGAATTTATTAGTGTTATCCACTTGACCATTTTCTTGTGGATAATAGGGTGTGGTGATTCTGTGATGGATTCCATACTTTTCAACAAAATTCTTGATCAAATAAGATGTGAACTGAGGACCCCCATTTGTCATTATCTCTCTAGGTATCCCGAAGCGAACAAAAATATCTTGAAACAAGAAGTCTGAAACAACCTACTCTATTTCTCTAGTTAGTTTCCTTGCTTCGACCCATTTTGTGACATAATCAGTGCAGACCAATATGTATGATTTTTTCTGATGAAGGATTAATTGGCCCCACAAAGTCTAAGGCCCATTTCTCGAATGGTTCTATTACTATGTGAGGTTTTAATGGCATCTCATCTAATTTTACAGGCTGGCCCATCCTTTTGAAACTAGCACATCATTTCACAAACTTCTTGGCATCCTGGAATATAGTTGGCTAATAGTACCCCATTGAGAGTAATTTATGTCTTGTCCTCTTCTCAGTGAAGTGTCTTCCACAAGTTTCCTCATGACAAGCCTTTAGGATCTCAAATATCTCATCTTCTCTAGCACATCACCTAATCTGGAAATTTGGCCCAATGTGATAGAGATTACCTTCTATCCAGGAGTAGGTAGCACTCTATTGTATAATACTCCTTATTTCCTTGGAAGACAATTGGTATGGGAATTTTCCTATATCAAGGTAATTGGGTATATCTCCATACCATGGTGAGTGAGTATAAATGAAAAAAATATACTCATCTGGAAAAGAATCCTTAGTAGCAATTTAACCATCACTTATAGTTAATCTAGAAATGAAATCAGCGACTACATTATCTTTTCCGGGTTTATCTAAAATAGTAATGTCAAGTTCTTGTAAAAATAATAACCATCATGTAACTCTACCATTAGTAATAGGATTGTTCATTAAAAATCGAATTACAGCATGGTCAGTGTGTACAAATACTTGGTACCTGGTGATATAGTGCTGGAATTTGTCGATAGCATGCACTACTGCTAGGAATTCCTTCTCAGTAAAAATGTAGTTAATTTCTGCTAGAGTTAAGTTATTGCTAATATAATAAATGGCATCAGGCTCCTTATCCTCTAACTTCCCCAAAACAACACCCACAACCATGTCAGATGCGTCTGTAGCAATATGAAATGGAAATTCCTAGTTTGGTCCTCGTAAAACAGGTGTTGCTGTTACACAGTTCTTCAACTTTAAAAAGTTTTGCTCATACTTTTCTTTCCACACAACTTATGCATCTTTCATCTGTAATGAGAATAAAGGAGATGCAATATTTGAAAAATGCTTTATAAAACTCCTATAGTATCCTGCATGTCCCAAAAAACTACGTACTTGTTTCAGATTCTTAGGGGGGGATTTTTTAGATTACCTCAATTTTTATAAGATCTACCTTGATTCCATATGTTGAAACAAAATGTCTCAGCATAGTTCCCTCGATCATCATCATGTGGCATTCTTTCGTGCTCATAGAAACATTAGTTTTTTCACAACGTTCCAGCACTTTCTCCAAGTTAGCTAATGTTGTCTCAAAGGCATCCCCGTAGGGTGTAAAATCATCCACAAATATTTCAGGACAATCATTCAAAAGATCAGAAAAATACCTAATATTTCCCTTTGAAAGGTTGTTGGTGCATTGCAGAGACCAAAGGGAAGGAATTTTTATGCAAAAGTACCCCATGGATAAGTAAAGGTTGTCTTGTCTTGATATTCTGGAGCAATTTGTATTTGATTATAGACACTAAACCCATCTAGAAATGAATTTTTTTTTTTCCATAAAGGGTGTCCAAGACCTGATCAATAAATGCTAAGGGAAAACGATCCTTTTCAGTGGCCTTGTTAAGTTCTCTATAGTTGACACATACCCTCCATTTTCCATTCTTTTTCAGAACTATGACAAGAAGAGGCAACCACTGACTGTCAGAAATAGGGTAGATGAAGTTAGCATTAAGGAGTTCTTACAATTCTTCTTTTACTATCTCCTTAAGTGTGAGGTTCATTCGGCGTTGGGGTTGTCTAATAGGTTTGCAATCTTATTTAAGTAAAATGCAGTGAGTGCATAGGGTAGGATAGATTCCTTTTATATCGGTATAGTCCCATGCAAATTCCTTTTTGTATTTCAGTAACAGTTGTATCAGGAATCTTTTTTGTTCAGTAGTCAGGTTAAGATTGATCTTGTACATTTTCGAGGTTCGATTTCAATGGGACTGCTGATAGTAAGTGGAGTTGTTTTCAAATGTTCAATAATTAAATCACCTTCCTCATCTTCTTCTCCCAAATATCTAATGGAGGCAATAGGGAGTGGATTACTAATAAAACCATTAATAATATCATCTTATGTTTCATCCTTAAAGTATTGTGATTTTCCAAGAGTGAGAAGAGGTAGGGAAAGATCAGATTCAGGTGCAAATTCATCCCACCAGGAACTATTCGAATCCATATGAGGTTTTGCTGGGGGATAAAGATTCAAGTTATTAGTGGCCTGTCCATATGAGATCACCATAGATCCATACCTACATCTCGTATATGCATCTGCAATGGAAAGCCACAGTCTTCCCATGATTAAAGGATGACCCCCCAGATTGGATGTGGTTTGTAAAATGAGAAAGTCAGTCAGATAGTTCTAGGAGGCCAGAGTGATAACGACATCTTGAATCATTCCTTTGAGCTTAACACGGGACCTATCTGCTAGTTCAAGCACTGTAGGTGTAGGTCT
Organism: Pinus albicaulis; assembly: GCA_034641835.2. Taxonomy (NCBI): domain Eukaryota; kingdom Viridiplantae; phylum Streptophyta; class Pinopsida; order Pinales; family Pinaceae; genus Pinus; species Pinus albicaulis. The sequence goes on from CM076580.1 coordinate 1,639,640,230, forward strand.
ATGTCCATGAGGTCCTAGATAGATGAATAGGTATTTAGTCATAACGTTAATAGCTGCCCCTAGATAAATGAAGGTATTGGTTATAGGATGCTTGTCAATATGAACAGTCACTATGGGCTTCCCTGGGTCATTATATTTGGTCAAAAAAGGTTGATCAATCATAAGATCAGACAATTTTCCCATGACATGGATAGTAGCAAGGTCCTTAGGTTTCCTCCCAAGTCTTTTGACTCATATATCCCTCACTTTTTTAGCATATATAGGAACTTATTTAAGAGCTTGTAATGGCGGGATCCGTACATCTGAATTTTGCAGGTCCTTAAGGAATTCGGATTTAGGTTGTAAGACTAGCCCAGTTTCAGTTAATCGTTGAGGGTATGGGGGATTCTGAATGTCAACAGATGAGTCAACTACCACAGATGTACCATCCTTGCTCAAATTGGGTGCTATAGGAACAACATACCTTCTTGAGAAAATTGTTACAAATGTAACAATAGGTGTTTTATCAGTTGTTACATGTGTAACAGCTGCCTCAGAATCATCCATATCCTTCCTGCGTGATTCACTTTCTTCGAAAATAATGTGAGTGTGTTCAGATCTGATTACTTTCCCTCACTGAAGCTGAACCTCATTAAGTCGAATAGGAGTAATAAGATAAGTATGGATGGTAACCAGAGCATCCATGCTCTGGGATACCTGATTATTTGGATTGGGGTTAGGTTGTATAGGTAATTGGGGTCAGACATTTAAGGTGTAGGATTCTGAATAGAAGGAAATTGTAACTGCTGCTGTTACATTTGTATTGGAGGGGGTACTACACCTTGGCCATTGCCTCTCCAATTCTGACCCTAAGGATTGGGTTGTGATGGAGGATATTGCATTAGTGGAGGAGATGGCCATTGGTTCCATGGTGAAGGAAATTGTGTTAAGGAATGAGTAGAATACTACCATGGGTATTTCTTACTGTTATAAATATTATTCCAAGGAGAAAAAAAAGAAAAATCGGAAGGCATACCAATAGAGCATGGCTTCCATGGTCTCTTTGATCCAATAAAATAAGAAGATTTAACATCCTCGATTGATTCTCGGAGTACCACCTTAAGTCTGGGAAAATCGGGACACTGATTTTTAGAGTACGCCAACTCACAGATGTTGCACAGGATGACACTATTTATTTTTCATTCTCTTTCCAAATGTTTCTTTTTGCATCAAGGATAGAATATTTCTAAGGCAGCTTCAACTTATGCTTGTGCCTTCCTGACTTGTACCATAGTGATTTGGCCAGAGAGAGTGCTAAGGAGATCGATTTTAAAATCCTTGAATAAGTTCTCAATCTTTGCTCTGGTTACTCCTCCACTTGTGGAATTCTTTATCTGAACTGAAGGGTCCGGAACTGAAACTTTCCCCTTGATCAATCCTCTTGAGCTATGTAAGAAAAGCTTCATTATATCATCAAACATTTCTTGCGATATGTCTCCTTTACCTATTATGTTCATATGTTCCATAACATCATCTCTTAAACCTCTTAAGAATATTGGCTTTAGAATCTCTGGATATAAGTTACTGAACTTAGACATCTGTAGATTATAGTGGAAATGCTCGAGATATTCTTCCAGGATTTCCTCCTCCTTCTATGCAATTCTGAAAATTTCATCCTTCAAATCCCTGGTTTGGTAGTAGTCCTGATACTTAAGAGGAAGGCCTCTCTCATATCTTTCCATGTTCAAATTATGCCAGCACCCAATCTCATGAAATATCATCATGTTTCTCCTTTCAGAGTAGTAGGGAATAATTTCAGCTTTTGGGCATCTGAAGTATATTCATAACCTCTACAAAGCACATCGAATTCGAACCAAAAGGTATTAGGATTCTCAACAGCCATCCCTTGAAAGGATGGTAGGGATTATAAAGGGATGTTATTCATAGGAGCCTCGTCCCATGTTACTACTATTGGGAATTCAAAAGAAACATAGATGTTTGTTTTGACATTCTTGTCCCCCATGGTTGATTCTTCTTGATAGGATGAACTACCTCGGAGTGCACTAGAGATTGAAAAATAGAAGGATCAGGCTGCTCCAGAATCAATTGTTTAACAACACTACAATTGTCCAATTGATGATCAATTGACTATTGTTACTCAGGTTCTTGATGACCCCCACTGGTGTCTCTGTGTCCTTCAATTCTCAGATCCTGATCAATAATTCTGCACTATTGTTTTGAATTTGGAGTTTTGATATTAGGAGTGGATATTCTCTTCGAAGGATGGTGAGGTCCAGCAACTGAGGAGACTGATGGTCCAGGCCTTGATATGGTAGCTGCTTTATGTGGTCCTGTCTTCCTATTATCTCTGTATGACGTTGACTGTTCCTTTTCTGCCCTTGAAATCAGATCTCCAAAGAATGTTTTCCTTCCCAAATATGTGCTCTTCTTTTCCTTCTTACGACCTGTCTTTATTGTAGTTAGTAGAGTGGGGGGTGTTTGTAGAGGTTGATGTTTTCCTAACAGCACACATGGGCCCTATTCATATCAATTCATCCTATAAGTTCTTCAGTTTCTACAGTAGTGAGCCCACTCAAGCTTGTTAGAGTGATGAGCAAGTTCTTACCTCTCGTCTTACTGCCCAACGACTGTATAGATGAAGGCACCCTAAAAAAACCACCCAAAATTCAAATCCTATGTGTCCCAGCAAGACATTGGCGAGCCCGCTCAAGCTTGTTAGAGCGTTGCGTAGGTTCTTACCTCTTGTCTTACTGCTCGACAATTGTGTTTTTGGAGACACTCTATGAAAAAACATGGAAATTTCACTTCTTAGAAACAACTCTGATTGATTGGATCGTCACTACCATCCCCAGAAAAGGCGCAAAAATATTGGACTATATAAATCACTTATTAAATTACTGAACAACAGACATTTAATTATCAATCTAGGGATGTCTATTTATTCCAATGATAGTTGCATTGTCTGTGTCGATACACCAACCATAAGTAATTTCAAAGAAAATAAATCGTTGCTGAAGTAATGCTGGAAATAAATCACTCATACAGAAAAAAAGAATCTACAAGATTGAAATCACACTTCAATTGATTTGTCTAGCTTGCCACACAATAAGTACCCAGCTGGTATCTCTATTATCACATGTGTAACAGCATATAAAGTATTGAAATCGAAGCAGATATATTCTCAACTAAACAACAACAACAACTCTCTAATGATACATAAACTAAAATACAATTACATACACACAATTGCTTTAATTACTGCAATCCCTGCTAAGAAGGAGGGCCCTTCCTCCCTAGCACGACACAGGTAGAGAAGGAAATTTAATGCAGCTAAATAGAATCACATATGTAAAAACAATAACAGGATAATATTTATTAATCTAAAGACAATTACAGAGCCAAAACCACGTTGTTCTCCTCTAACCTCTCGACCTCTAGGGCCAAGAGCTATATAGTGGTTACATCAGAAAATATAGGGATAGATCAGTCACAAGAATCTTACGATTCTCATTCTGATCGAAATAGAACTCATACAGTTATAACCACTTCCTAATAAAGTTCTAACTAGAAAATTAAATATTACAATCGGCACTGACCTTAGGCTATTATCCCAAAAATACAATGCTAACAACTCCTACAACTATCATAATGGAAACATAGTTGTAGTGCAACCACCAGAGGACAAGTGAGAAACAATATTGATGAGATCAGTCAAAGGTACAATTGTATCAACAATTCTCCAATGAGTCTATAATAGCAGAGCATAACAACAGTTTGCTGATGGGTCTATAATAGCAAGGTGTAACAACATCCCTTTTCTATAATAGCACTATTTTAATTGCTCCTGTGAAATTTGTGTCCGGGATCTTTGGTGCTAAAAATTACATCTGAAAACACAACACAAATACCATTGACCTTCTCCAAACATTCACCATCAGTTAGTCATAAAAAGGTATAATAGATCATAATAATTGGTGAAATGGAAAAGTAACGAAATCAAGGTGAAACAGTACAAGTTAGGGTAAAAAGGTAGGAAAAAGGGGTAAATATACTCCCATTGGTTATGGTTATGAGGAAAAATAAGGATGATAAGTGTAGGAAAAATTTACAAAACTAGCACCCAACACCTTCCATCAACCACCTTAGCACTTTCTTCTCCTAGCTGCAAAACAACACATTTTCAAGCATAGTTAAGTCATGAATACTTGCATGAATAGATGCATGATAGATAGACCATAGGGTAAGTAGAGTGTTTTTAGCCATTTTGCCCAACCAAGTGTGATTAGATTAGTTTCCTTTATGATATTTCAATTCAAAAATTTACTTCATGCAAGGTACTTAGGTTGCTTTTACAATTCTTATCATAGTCTAATAAGTAGGTTTATTTCATTGCAAAATAGTTAGATGTACTTGGTTACTATGGTAAAATTTTGTACTTATTGATAGTTCCATGGCTTTGAATCATTTTTATCCCTAGGCCTGATTCTAGAAATGTGACAGACTTCACTAGAAACCCTAAGAGTAGCACCCTTTCGTAGAGCTCAGAAGAGGATGACATGAGTAGAGTGAATTTGATGTGTATATAGCACTGTCACCTCAAATTTTTTATGAACCCTATGTTGATAAATTAAATTAGGGAAGCCTATGGGAGTTGCAACATCCTTGGTGAAATACTAGGGCTCACCAAAGAACACATATGCAACTGGAATGTTTACATGAAAAATAGATTCTGCCCATCTAGTCCAAGTGTTAAACCATGCCATGATATCACTTTTTGGTCTTAGATATTACCCAAGGAGAGCGCAAGCATGCTCTTATATCACTCTATAACACCCTCCTCCCACATTTACCCAAGTTAACTTGTCCGCTGGGGTAAAGATGTGACAAGAGGATATTATGATCTACTTCAACCTCCTAGGTCATCTTAAGGATGTGGAACTGATAAAAGACAACCAAACTAATCATCCACATAACCAAAAAAACCTCTAGGGGATACCCCTCCTTTATAGGTGACCAAACCCTGATGAAAATCTACAATATTCAAGCTCCTAGAGCCCTAGTCGCTCCCATGAGACTACCTAAGTGTGATTGTGGCCTTTTTTTGTGAGTGATATGCCAGCGGTTGTGGGATTTAAGGATGAATTATGGGGATAGGACCCAGTCAATACCCATAGCCTCATGGAACTTATCGAAATGAGATTAAATATAGAGACAATGATTCCAATGCAAATTATTGAACAGATACTTGACTGCACCCCTACTATTCATGAGAGACATTTCATTAAACATGTCAAAAATGTGCATTCTACAGGTTTAAAAAACATATTTGAGAATAGGGGTGTCACACTTACCTGAGAATTGATAAGAAGCATTAATTCCTTGTCACAATAAATTTATTACCATCTATTAAGCCATATATTCATAATACATTCAATGTTTAACTAGAACATGATGAGAGCCATAGATTATCAGTGTCATAAAACTCACTCATGACCAACATATAAGGAACATAAATAAAGATATAGAAACCATATAAACCACATATAAACATGTATATATACCCATAGAATACGAAGTATATGAATCTATTAATAATGAGTGCAAAGGCCAACTAGGTTTGAGACTTCCATGTTCCACCTGACCATAGATTGGCTAAACCAAATATATTTTCATGCAATCACCCCCATCCCATATTCCAAGCATGAATGTGGGATCTCATAAAACACATCAATCAAAATCAAACCAGTGCTTCCTAAGGTGAACCACCTCAACCCTCAACTAGTCATTCCACCACACAATCGAACATGACTAACCATCACCAGATCTGTTTCTACCCAAGTTCTCTATCACTCCAAAGCATTTTTTCCAACCGAGGCTCCAAGGCTAGTAACTAAACCCAAAAATATTGTTTGGCTCCAAAGAATTTGTCCCAGCAAGGCACTAGGACTAGTAACTCAACCCACCAAGGGCCCTATAGTGTTTTTCCAACCAAGGGTCGAGGAATAGTAACTCAACCCAATTTGTTACAGGGTTCAAGAGAATTTTTTCAACCAAGGATCAAAGAACTAATAACTCAACCCAAAACCAAAGGAACATTAGAACCAACCAAAAAAAAAGGGAAAGACTCCCATAAAACTATGGATATTCAAGAAAAGGAAAGGCTAAGAAAAACCACTATCAATCCAGGAAATCTTCGATGTGAATGACATATCATGAACAATAAACAACATGCATATTCCATGCATTCCAATAATAGAAAGGAAATCATACATTCAACTTAATACCTGCAAGAAAATCCCACTATAGTTGTTGATCCCGATGTCCCGTTACGCATTCCTGCTTTTTCTTTTCTTTATTTCTGCAAATACCAAGTATGCCATTTTCCCCCAAGAGTGCTCCAATAAAACTATAAGTATCCAAGAGTATTAGGGAGAGATAATATAATGAGAGCTCCAAAAATGAAGGGAAAAAATTCTACTAACTGATCCTCACAACCCTTTTTATCAATGAGGCCTTTATTTTCCTTCATTTTCCTCCTCACATGCAACTTGTGACATTTCATCTCCCTTTTATCCTATTTTCAATTATTTTCGTAAATAAAATTCTAATAATGCCTCATTTCCTTTCCAAATCCTTTGACATTAGCTTTTCCAATTTCCTTTAGCCATAATAACTGAAATGAACACCCACTAGGCTTTTTTCCCACCATTTAGCTTGGAATATGTTTCCCGTGACCTTGGTCTTATATTTGTTTTACATGTATTTTTAACCAGGGATATTACAATTAGATACCTACATAAGTAATAAGAAATAAAAATAAAATTCGAGGAGGCGGTCATACCCATGCTCAAATGAAGCAAAGAAAGTTCGTCGATTAACTTCACTTTGGATCCATGAAGTATATAGAATTATGATAATGATTAGGAGAATACATAGTGGATCAAAAAATCATAGTTTTAAAAATAACATAATGGAGCTATGTTTTAGTAACATATAGGATGATTTTTCTACAAAGCATGATGTAAAAATGATCCTCGAGAGAAGTAAAAAAGTCATATATGGAGTAGCGGTACTTGTTATAGGTCAATTTGGGCATCATTCCTAGTGACCTAGTTAACTGGGCATCATCTCCAGGACCAATGTATAGGGTCTATCATCCCCTATCATTTCAATTGCTACATGCCTTAAGACAAAGATCAAGACAAATCAATCAAAGACTTTCATCTGCAAAGGTTTGCAAAGTTTGAAGTTCATAGTATATCATATGATATCTCACCAACGTTTCCTCTAAAGGGACTATGTGCATTGCATATGTAGGTAGCGCTATGCAAGTCTGCTCTGTAAAGCACTTCGCAACATTCATGGGTGCGTTGGTCACATTGGGAGCAAAATTCTCATTTTTCCAGAATCTCCACTTGGCCAGTGCCTTCTAGAAGAGTTAACATGTGTCAAACTTTGAATCCATGTATCCATTTGATAGCTACAATATTGGGAACATGTCTTACCTATTATTGGAAAGTCATTGATTGTGAAACTACCTTCAGCTCCTCTATAAATTGAGCACAAATCTTAGTGTTTGAAAGGGAGAATTTGTGTAGAAAAATGATGGTGGAATTTCAATTGAGGAGATTGATTTGAGTAACATATTGCTTGAGATATATGCATTGTGATGAGGCTGGGATGCTGCTAGAGATGGTGACACTAAATCAATCACTGGGTTGTAACCTCCCCTTCTATCATCAATAAATATTACTGCTTATTTTTCCCTCTATGCATTTGTATAAGCTTTGATTTTCAATATCATGATTTCTTAGTTAATGTATATGGTTGATGCTTTATTGATTTAGCTAAATAACTTGAATAGACATCTGTATTATTGCTATCTCTTATTATTTAGTGTTCATTTTTGCAGGAAATATTTTGCACATTCGGCTAGAATTTGAAGCTTCAGAAAAAGAGACAGAAGCGGACTTTGGAAGCGCTTGGATCCCAAGTAGGTTCCTTATTTCATTCTGTGTGTTTGTTTACAGTTAGGAAAGATATTTGTAAAGCCTTTGACCTGTTGTTCTAGATTAGCACCTATCTAGGGAAGAATGATTTATCCGTAATTCATAATTCCGCATAACAAATCGGTGACTCTGTTGGGGAAATTTCTCATTATTCTAGGTGTTTTAGCCTTTGATTTTCTCTGTTTATTCACCTAGTAGTTGTTATTCACAAAGGTTAGGATTTTTAAGATCTGAATTTGCAAAAAAAATTTTTTAGAGAGCTATGTTTTTCTTTATACAATGTGCCCAACGCACTCTTGGACATGACACAATGATTTGCATAAAATTGCCTCCCTCTTAGGCCTGCGTTGCAAAGCACTGTCTCTATTTAGAGACTACGTTGCCTTCTGAAACCATCCAAATTCACTTAATTTGTCTTTGCAATTTTTTTCAGTTTGTTTTCTGCTGTGTTGTGAAAAGCCTGAGCCTCGTATTGACCAGTGAATTCATCTACCTCTTCCTCCTTTGAAATAAAATTTGTTCAATGTTTGGTTAAATAATTTTTCTTTATCATTGACGAATTAATTTCAAAGTATTTTTATTGTTGCATTAGATCCATTTTATTTTGAAAAAGGAAATTGTCATAAATTCTTCATTTCCTGATAGGAGAAATTGTTGTTTCATTCCTCATTTTTCCTTCAAAAGAGAAATTATTGTTTGTATTCTTCATTTCTCTAAAGCAAAAGGCATTTGTTTTTGTTGATTTAGTGCACTTAGTTTCTTTTCTGCATTCATAACATTAAAGGAACTAAAAAGAAAAATTTTCATTTGCATGTAGTGGTTTGTATGATTTGAAAAAGGAACAATTAGGAAATCTACATTTAGTTTGTGTTCCTTGATTTTTCTTCTTGCAAATTATATGCTCTTTCCCTCTAGTAGCTAAGATTTTCATTGAAAAACTAAAAGTGAAAGCTTGCTTATCATTCTTAGCTAAATTTTAAGAATTCCCAATAAATCATCGTGGTGAACCTTTGAAAGGAAAATTCTTAAACAAGCTCAACATAAAATTAATCTCAATTTACCTAGAAAAGCATTGGAACCATAACGATAACATTTAGAAGGTTTGGGCTAGAGACATATTCCGGCGTCGTAAAACATAGCAATTGTCGTTAACTTGTCTGTGATACATTCTGAGTGTGATACCTCACTTCATGAACGTAAATATATCGTAGCTCATCCATGTATTTTCGGGTATATCAGGCAGTGTTACAGTACGATAATTGTAAAGGGGTGCTCTCACTGTGTAGTTTCATATCAGACAACGCTAATATGAACTTGCACCTCCATGTACCTTTGGGTATATTTTGGAGGAAAAATTTTAGGTGTTGTCCATCCATAGTGAACTGAGTCAGCCACCATGTAAATTGTGATACATTAAACACAACATTCGGGGAGATTTCCTGCCCGTACTTCTTGGTTCACCAGGAGGTATTCTGCAATTCATAGTTTCTTGGTAAACCCTTTTGCCTAGCATTACCATTTTATTTTTTTTATTTCTTTTTGGTTAAAATAAATCAATAATATTGGAAGAAAAAAATATTTCCCCCGTCATTTGTGTAGATTAGCTTTAAAACCACCTTTACCGCCAGAAGTTACTTCTGGTAGGCAAAGGCGATCACGATCTGCTGAATCAAGTACAATTCGTACCTCTCGTGAAACATCATTTTCCCTTAAAACAGATTTAGCTCAGGTTGTTTCTACACATCCCAGTTCGTCTACTGTTTTGTCTACTGTTGTCAAAATAGAGTCTTCACAACTACATGTGGTGACTATCCATCCAATCAGTGAGACCAGACCTCTTGGACCTGACTTTATTCAACCAGAAATTGATCTAGATCCTGTCTCTTCTTTAGTAGAACATTTAAATCCTGAAGTCATACAATCAAAAGTTGTTCCTACCTTGGTCACCCCACAAATTTCTTTAGCCATTTAATCTCCAATATCACATAGTCAACCACCTGAAATATACTTTGGAACTAACGCTGATATACTTCCACCTGGTTTAATTGCGATTGAAGAAATCCCTCAAGACGAGACAGCTTTAACTCCAACCCATTTTGTGGAGGACCTTTACTTGTACGATTATTTTCCTCAATCGACACCATATGCTTTTGTTGATCCTGTTCCTTTTCAAACTCCCATTGATTCCAAAGGGTATACATTAGTCAAGTAACCATGCCTGAACCAACATATTTGGTTGGGCCATCTGTTCCAATTATGTCATCTCCTACCCTCGCTACCTTGTCGATGTTTACAACTTAACCAGAGTCATATTTTCATGGTGGCCCTATGGTCCCATGAGGTTACAAATCATTATCTGGAATATTCTCTGGTGCATCTTCAAATCCATGGACTTTAGAGACGTCATCATCCAATATTCTAACTGGTAATCCTATAGTGAGTACTGAACGAATTGATTCTTTATACACATCTTTAGGGAAATATCAAGCCAGTCCTTCCGGGTCTACTCCTTCAAGTACCATATCAACTAGACTCCCAACATTTAGAGAGCAATATTTTCTGTATTATTATCCTCCTCATGATGGGGGGAAATATTTGGTCACCCAATATGACAGTATTTTGTGACTTTTTTTTCAACCTAATGTCGAAATGAATGTTTGTCAATCGTAGCCCACTCTGCCTATCCAACCACAAACGGTTGTACGCTTGTATCAACCAGTTCAACCTGTTACACCCACATCATTTCCACTTGTCAATACATCTTTACCCTTGTTACAGAATCAAGATTTTGTACAAAAAAAATTATCAAGTGGGTCCTTCAACTCAATATCCTCAAATTTTGGGTCCACAGACTCCAAATCCTTTGGATAATTTACAACAACCTCTATTTGGGATCATTTATTCGCAAGATGGTTTACCATTTTATGGGATGTCACAACCGCAAACTCGTTATACATATCAATTTAATCCAATTTATCCTACATTGGGTTATAAAATTGGTGGGCAGACCCCTTGGCCGCCACAGACACAAATTCCTCGAACTTCATTTCAACAAGTATCATATCTAGGTTTTGGTCAATAAAGTCCTCAAGCATTTAATTTTCAAAACAACCCATATCTAGGTTACTAGCAGCATATTCCTTATGTTGGTGCTCAAAGGCCTGTTGCTCAACAAATTCCATCTTACCCTGGCTATGCTCAACCTGACCTTAATCGAGAGTTGCCCTTTGTTGCAAGTTTAGAGCTACCAGATTTAAATTGGCTAACTAATGATCCAATTAGCTATGCTCCTTGGTGGTCGGTGATACCTCACAAATTACGCTCGGATATTCCTAATTTCAATGGAAACCCTCGAGAATATCCTTTGACTCATGTTATGAATTATCATTTATGGTGTTCATCAAACTCCTTGAATGATGATTATGTTTGACTACGTCTTTTGCAGCGTATGCTCACACATCTAGCTCCAAAATGGTATTTTGAATTACCTAGAGCTTCTATTGATAATTTCACTACCCTAGCCACTGTCTTTTTGACTCATTTCTAGTTACCCATCAGATATGAAAATAGAACCGAACTCTTGACCAATTTCAAAGAGACTAATGCTACTCACATCTTTGATCATATTCATGAGTGGCGTCATCGTCGTTGAATGGTTAAGACATTTGTTCCAGATCAGCTCCTTGCTAAATGTTTCTTTAATTCCCTATTACCATCTATAACTGATGATGTGGCTAGGGGTGGCATCATCACAAAAGATCAAGTTATTGTCCATGCCCAATATTTAGAATTTATTTATACTCAGTCTCGCATGCTCTATGAAAAAATTCCTAACGTGCTAAGATCTAATTTTACTGTTCCTCCTCAATTAAAGGACTCTCATGTTAGAGATAGTTTGATTAGCACTGCAAGCACACATCACACTACTGCATTTGATCCTACACCTTCTTCTGAATTTAGTGTTGTGTCATTTGACAAAGAAAAAAGTGACAAGCAACCCGAAAGTAAGAAAAAGGGGAAATCTAAGAAAAAACAAACTTCTAACCTGCAGGAAAGATCATCTGATCAATCGCCTAGACCTAGGAAACCTCGTTATCCATGCATAGTCTGTAATGAGGAACACTTTGTTAGGGATTATCCTCACTAGGCTAAAGTCTCAGAAATTATCAAGACATACCATGCGTCAGCTGTGTTTACAGACCCATTTCCAAATCCGAACACAAACATGATTGTTACGGATCAAGCTCCTAGTTCCCAAGTTTTAATGTTATCCACAAAACCTTCAACAAATATTTTGGTGTCAGTGAGTAATAAATATTATGGTATTCAGGCCACTGATCAACCTACTACCTCGATAACGAATCCCTCTATGGAATCACTACCACCTAATGTTATTCCTGAATTGAAAATCAAGCCACCAAGGGGAGTAATTCAAAAATCGACATATAATCCTTAAGAAAGAGTTGCACAAAATTATAATATAGTTGAAGATTTGGCTCAATCCTCTTCAGCTATGTCTGCTCTTAAGGTATTACAAAATTGTCCCTCCCAAAAACAGGCTTTATTATCGGCTATTGGTGGAATTTATTCGACTAATTCTAATCGTGTCATCTTTAATCACACGGGTTATGTGCCGCAACAACCAATGCTAGAATTGGCATTCTCCATACAAGTAAATGTTCTCAATCACCTTGTTCATCGCACTATTATTGATGAGGGAGCATCTACATGCATTATGTCTCTAAATTTCTGGAAGTCACTTGGCTCGCCACACTTATCACAATAATCAATGACGTTGAAGGCATTTGACGGACGTACATAAAAACCTTGTGGTATTATTAATAACCTGCATGTTGAACTAGTGGGAAAAAAAATGAATCTTGATGTTGAAGTTGTTGACGGACCCATTGACTATAATATTATACTTGGAAGGCCATGGGTATATGCAATGACTACAATTGTTTCTACATATTTTAGAATGATTTCCTTTCCACATAAAGCGACTATCACAGTCATTAAACAGCTATCCTTCTTTTCCTCAGCTTCATGGGTAACTAGAAGCATTCCATTTGCTCACATACCCCAGCTAGAACTTCAGAAAATTGGTGTAGGAATCTTAAGGGATTCCACTCTTCTGGGAAACTTTTCATTACCACCACCCACGACGTCGGCAAAAATTTCAAGTATAGAGACCTACTAAATGATCTGTTCCACTCTATCTGGCTTAAGGGAGAGTACGGGTGATTATGAAATTACTAAGTTGGATGATTTTCTTTTGCGTAGCCCTATTGAGCTGGCATAGCAATCAATCTGTCTATCTTGGGCAGCAAATCCGAAATCAGCACCGCTGAGTGTTTTGGTTGATCGTTCCTTATATTTTGGTTCTCTTTCTGATCCTTTTTCCTCAATGTTCTTGAAAAATGAGAATATTTTGGAAGCCATGATGTCATAAGGAGGACCATGGGAATATTATCATCATCATTCCAATCTTGTTGATTATGAAGAAAACTATCTTAGTGAACTATATCACCCATCAATCAAAAAATTATTTTCGAATTCTTTACCCATTAATGCAATCAATTCCAAGAGAAATCTGTCAAATATTGAAGAAACCATTTCTATCGATATTTCAACCAAACCTAGCATTGTAGAAAGCATTCATGTCGGTGTATCTTGTTCTCCATCAGAACTTGAATAATATCGCTCTCTATTTTGTGAATTTCATGATGTATTTTCTTGGTCTTACGAGGAAATGTTGGGCATAGATACTAGTATTATTGAACACACTATTAATATGTATCCTGATGTCAAAACAGTGCGTCAACGGCTTCGTCCTATTCATCTAAAGAATGTCGATGCCGTCAAAGAAGAAGTTGAAAAATGTTTGCGTGCTGGTTTCATATACCCTGTTTCTAATATCATTCCTGTCATGAAAAAGCAAGGAACCATTAGAGTTTGCATCGATTATTGGGATGTCAATCTTGCTTGTCCAAAAGACAACTATCCTACTCCCTTTATTGACCAGATTATTGACGATTATGTTAGATGTGAAATATTTTCGTTCATGGATGGATTTTCTGGCTACAATCAAATCAATATCCACCTAGAGGACCAACATAAGACAACATTCGAAGGAGGGAGACTAATAAGTAGAGACGAGAACGATGGCTAGGGTTTTGTTGGGTTTAGTTGTCGGCGCCATAGCTTCAGAAATCGCTGTGCTAGGATTTGATGTCACTTCCATGGTTGATCCTGAAGCCTCTGTGGAAGCTGCTATCACTTTAAACCTACTAGATCCAAAGATCAAGTTGATTGCTGATACCCTCGGTTACTCACCCTCGCTATGGCTCAAATATCCATCCAAAGACGCGGCCGCCAACAGTGATGAGGGCAATGGTGGGGCGGCAAAGGTTGCCGTCACTGGGGATTTAAGCAACACCTTCTGCATCAATGATGAGAAGTGGCCCAAAACTGCAGATGTCACCCTCCTCTAAGAAAAAAGTGTGAGAGAGGAAGTCTGCACAAGTAACCTTGGCGGATCCAACACAGCAGTAGGTTCGCAGCTTAGTTCCTCAGATCTGCATGATCGAACTGTTAGGATTCTACTGCCGAATGCAGTTTCTCCCACCCTTGTGACTCTGCAGGGGCTCATATTCTCAAATGGGCTGTACAGTTTTGTCAAGGAGCCACCGCAGACTGAAATCTATCAGATCCAGGAGCGCCACGCTCATCCTCCAGCCGCATTCAAAGCAAACTGCCTCTCAAATTCGAGGATGCAAGGATTAAGTTTTTATTAGGCAAAAAATCATGGCGGGTTGTTGAGGACCTCTCACCACTCACCCGCTAGCTTTCAAATCTATATCTCACTTCTCTCCGGCAAAACGCTGTTGCTTTGGGTGCATGCTTCAGATCTAGTGCATGACCTCCTGCGAAAGCTTGAGCTCAAATTGGGTATCCCCTTATTCATTCAGAGACTGACTTATGAAGGTACACAGCTCGAAGACCCTCTGCTCTTGTATTTTTATAGTATTGAAAGAGATGCTTTAGTGATGCTCTCCTTACATCTGAGAGGAGGAGCTTCTAGGCAGACCTTGTCGGCTCCTGCTTTCTCCTACAAAGATGCGGTTCATGCACAATCTTCCAAGAAGATGGCTAAACCAGCTGAGGCTCCCAAGCCTTTCTTGGTGGATAAAATGGAATAAAATCCCTCCATTGAAATCTCTCATCCCTCCCTGGATGATCAATATCAGCTGTTTGCAGAAACAGCCATCATATGTAGATTTAACGGACTATGGCCTCGTACTGCCGAACTATACCAGTGGCTCCACTCCAACTGGACCAAAAACTGCAAGGTCTTCTTTTTCTCGAAAGGCTTATTCATTGTCGCCTTTGCCTGCAGCGATGATTACAAGAAAGCCTTAATGGGAGGCCCTTGGTTCTGGAGATCAGCAGGACTTTTCCTCACCCCCTGGTTCCCTGATTTCGACCCCTCTTCGACTGTCATCACTAAGATTCCCATTTGGGTCCGTCTTCCAAATCTCCCTGCTCATATATGGCATTTCGCTGTCTTCCAAGGGATTGGGGATACATTAGGCCACTTTCTAGCAACGGATACCTCTCGAGGGGAGAAAGTTATATATACTTTTGGATGAATATGTGTAGAAATAGACATTAGTAAAGGGTTGCCTGATCAGATCAACCTCAAAGTTGGGGACTTTCATTGGACGCAAACCTTAGACTATGAGAACACTGCTTTCAGATGTCGCCATTGCCATCACACGGGGCATCTTTAGAATACTTGTGCAATGTTCCTCGACAAAAAGAAGAATATCCCACGCAAATCCAAATCCAAGAACTGGAAACCATGTGATAGACCTCCAATGGATGACATAGATTCCTCTAGCTCTAATGAGGAGGATATTGAAGTGGAAGAGGAGAATTAGGATCCCCCGAGGGACGTGCCACCAGCAAGCCCAGCGGATCCAGCGGCTCCTCTGATTTCGCAGAAGCGCACTCATGAGTCTTCATCCTTAGATTCAGATAAGGAGACTCCTCCTTCTACGCAGAATAGTTTGCAGGTGGTTCTCGTCCAGCCAGCTCACAATGGCTGGGTCACAGTCAGTAAAAATAAAGGGAAAAAATGTCGATTGGGAGATTCTACCCATTCTGGATCAACTCCCTAGTCTAGTTCTTTGTTTTATGTTCTTCTTGTTATCTTATGCTTATGCCGTGGATGTTCATTGGGACCGAGGTTGATAGTCCATCATTTCTGGCTCCCTTTCTCTCTTGCTTCGCTTCTATGCAAGCTATGATTGTACTATATTTCTTTACTTAATAGAATTAGTCTTATTCAGAAATAAAAAACATAAGACAACATTCATCTGTCCTTGGGGCACATTCGCATATAGGAAACTATTGTTTGGTTTAAAGAATAGTAGGGAAAATTTTCAAAGAGCATTGGATTATGCTTTCAATGACATCAAGCACATTGTTCAACCTTATCTAGATGATTTACCAGCGCATTCACGAAATCAGACTGATCACTCGATGCATTTGAGAGCCAGATTCTTACGTTGCTGACACTACAAAATATGCCTCAATCCACATAAATGTGTGTTTTGTGTTGGTTTTGGTCAATTTATTAGATTCATAGTCTCATAAGAAGGATTTTGAATTGATCCATTGAAGGTTTAGGCCATTCTTGATTTTCCTACGCCATCAAAGTTACCTTAGATACAGAAAATTCAAGGAAAGGCGAACTTCCTAAGAATGTTAATTCCAAACTACGCCGAAATGGCTAAAGGATTTATTTGACTATTGAAAAAGGGGGTTGCCTTCCATTGGGACAAATTTGCGCAAGCTTCTTTTGATGATGTCAAGGATACTCTTGTCCGATCATCATTAATGTATCCCCCTAATTATCAAAATTATTATTTCCTATATATCGTCGCAACTAAAATGACCATTGCTATGGTATTGGTCCAAGTAGAAGATGCAATTGAACATATGATCTATTATTTGAGTTGTAATCTCAATGATACGGAAGTTAAGTATTCATATATACAAAAAATTGCCTTGGAAAATGTTCAAGCTGTCCAAATATTTCTCCATTATATCCTACTCCGAAAAACCACTATTGTTTTTTATTGCAACCCCATGACTTATATCTTATCACGTCAATTGCTAGGGGGAAAATATTAAAAATGGATTGTCATATTGTAGGAATTTGATATGGAATTCATTAAATCCAAGTCAAAGAAGCCTTTAGTTTTCGTTGAACTTCTCTATGACCTTCCCTCGAATAGTACTGCAACTACATCGGAACCATAAATTCCCGACGAGTCTCCGTTTCTGATCGGATCGTATGATACTTGGTATGGGGATTTCATCATTTATCTCCAAAATCAAACTTTTCTACCTAATACCTCTCACTCTGAACAAAGACATATTCTATACCAATCCAAAGATTATCTGATCGTCAACAATACATGTTATCATTGTGGTGTCGATGCCATTTTAAGGAGGTGGCTCACTCATGAGGAGGCCAAAAAAGTGTTAAATGATTGTCATGTTGGGGCTTGTGGTGGAAATTTATCTAGATATTCAACCGCGTAGAAGATTCTCCACACTGGTTGCTTTTGGCCTACTATTTTTTCAGACTAAATCCTTGCAATCAGAAGTTGTCATGTGTGCCAGATTTTTTATCATAAAATCTGTAAACCACCATTGCCAATGCATCATGTTGTCTTTGTGGGACCATTTTCAAAATGGGGTATTGACTTCATGACCTGTAACCCTTGTTCATCTGGGGGGCATGGTTATATTATTGTCACAGTCAACTATTTTACCAAATGGGCCAAAGCGATGCCTACATTCAACAACATAGGATAGACAACAACATTTTTTTTCTTTAATCGTGTTATTGCACAGTTTGGGTCCCACAGGCTATAGTTACAGATCATGGGAAGCATTTTCTCAATCACATGATGACTGAATTAACTACCAAATTAGGATTTTCACATGATAGTTCTACTCCTTATTATCCACAATCAAATGGAGAAGTTTAAGCTATCAACAAGATTCTTAAATGTATGCTTCAACCAATGATAGGAGTTTGTAAAATAAATTGGCATTTGATCCTATACTCTGCCTTGTGGGCGTATTGAACCTCGGTGATAAATGTGACTAGCTTTCCTCCTTTTCAATTACTGTATGGTCTGGAAGTTATCTTACCAATCCAATGTGAAATACCATCGTTAAAACTTGCAATCGACTTATTACCTAACACCTTGAAAGAAGAATCACATCTCCTTAACCTCATCCATCTTGATGAAATGCATTGTGAAGCCCAATTGGCCAACGAAGCGCATAAGAGATGTATAAAGGTGCAATACGACAAAAATGTCCAGCCTCACATTTTTTTCAGAGGGCGACTTGGTCCTTCTTTAAGATCAAGAATCTAATGTAATAGGTATAGGAAAGTTTGAGTTATTATGGCATGGCCCCTATATTTTCAAAAGAGTTCTTGCTAAGGGGGCCTATGAGTTGGTTTATTACGATGTAATTCCATTGGTGCAACCTAGAAACGGGTTGTATTTGAAATGTTACTATGCTTAATCACGAGCATAGTAATTTTTTGTATTTTATTGTATATATATGTTGTTGATTTGCATTCACTATCTTAATTTGTTTTTAGAGTTTTCTTGAAGTTAGTAATCCACTTAACATTTTATTGCAAATGTATGAATCCTCAGAACCCTTTGTTGGATATGCTGATGGAGCTAGTTGTAGTACGCAGAATCTATCCTCTACAACATGGGCCATTTTCGCTCCAAACAAAGAGTTAGTGAGTTTTCAAGGGATTTTTATTGGTATATTGACAAAAAATATCACCGAGTATGGGACATTTATCAAAATTCTCTCTGATACCATTTCATTTGGTATTAACGGTATCATCATAAGGTTAGACTCACAAGCTATGGTATTACAACTTACTAGTGTTTATACTGTTAGAAATCCAACATTGAATAGATTGTTCCTAAGAGTTCGACTTTTGGAAAGACACTTTGATTTTATTCAATATCAACACATTTCCAAAAATTTGAACACATTGACTGATTCATTAGCTAATCAAGTTTTAGATAGAAATTTTCAATATATGTAAAGAAAACATTCACATCATTTGAATAGGATTGCACAGTAAACATTGGAAAATACTGAAATCATATAGAAAGATAGTTATAGGTTTTTACAAAAATTTGTGCCCAAGACACATTGGTCATCTGACCTCAAAATGTATGCAAAATGTCACAGGTAAACTAGTGGTGCTCATGGTAACATGCTATAGATCTAGATATCCTACATAGTAACTGCATCCAACGGTTAGGAACCCCAATAGTGTGTCACTGCAGTCACATGGGTAGCTCTTCAATCTAAAAATCTAGAATCCCGAAAGTCAAACCCTTTATGTGCTACCGAAGCTTAGCCATAGTCTTAGCCATATCAAGATCCTGAAGGATTGCTCTCCCGACAACCCTCTCTGCTGGCACATCTGCTTCGTGCTCTGGTTCCACCACTGGTTGAACATGACCAACATCTGCATTACATCAAACATTTATTTTAGTCTTGGGAAAACATAAAAAATACAACAACATCGTATAAACCTTAGGAAAATAAAAAAACATGGTCAAAACATTCTTACCTATTTCACCCCACTGAGCACCTTCTGGTAATTCTAAATTTGGATATCCTCGAAATTCAATGCCTACGCATGCATACTCATTGATGGTGACAATCTGTCACCAGAACCAGGCAAATAACGCAGTCAAAAACATAATGGTAGAGTGGCCAGCATGGATACCCATGAGTTCCACCCATCTTTGCATCTACGGATCTCTAGGATTAGACACATCTAGTGTCACATGTTGTGGCTGCATCAGTGGAATCCGTTCCAAGGCGAAGGATATAAGGAATGAATCATAACTAAAATATTTCTTCCTTCCTCCCTTTGCTTTGTTCAATTGTTCCTTTATCTGAGAAAGAACAACTTCAGACTAGTTGAAGGCTATTGGCTCCACACACTCTAGCACACACTGCATATACAATATATTTGCTACATGTAGTGTAATGGTGACAGAATTTTTTGCGATCGTGAAAAGGAAAGTTCTGAAAGGAAAATATCTAACATCTCAGATATTTATCTTTCCATCTTTTCTTGGCTCTGCCCTTGGATAATAATGTTACAAAACATAATCTATCACTATCTCTCCTCCAACAATAGACCCTGAGAGCGAAATGGGAACCACTTGGTTCTTAATATTAAATGCCTCAATAGCTGGATCCCATGCTTGAAGTAAGAACTCCAATAGTTCTATTTTTTTCCTCATCCCTGAAAATTTGAAGTACTTAAGCAATCCACAATCTCTTAGAGCTCTTAATGTAACCGAATCATTTAAGGAAATCATATCCTGTTCTTCATGTTCTCTTTCCCTCCATGCAATCGTCATTGTAATCTAATGGAAACCTCAAATAAAACCATAAGATCCATTAGATTCCTTTCATTGCAAAAAATTAGGCAGATTTTGGGCATAATCTAAAAATGAAAATGCTTGATTGCGCCCAGCGCACTCCATAACAAGAGAGAGTGTATTGTGTATGCAAGTAAGCTTCACTGTACTTTCTATGCAATGCAGGTTTCGACATTTAGGGGTGCGTTGCCCTCTTTTTTGGAAGAATTTACTCCGGGGACCCAAAAAACTTGAAAATTTGTAGAAATTTGAAATGAAATGTGTTATTGCCTAAATCCACCTTAGGCTGAAGGAAGGCGGGATTCAGGGTAACACCAAACCACGCTCAGTCTGGTAGCTAGCCCTACCAGAACAGGAGAGGGCTCTCTCCGAGTCAATCTGAGTAAAAATGTATCAATAGGGTCTGAGATGACTAAAATGAGTGCTAATTTTAGGCTAGGTATATTAATCAAGGAGTTTGGAATGATTTTTAAGGGTTTTTTGTTGGAAAAAGGGAAAGTCAATTTTGGGCTTGGGGATGAGGCCAATTTCTTGCAGAGTTCAAGTTGGGGCAGGGAAGGCAATGGCTTTGATGTCGTAGATTCAATGAATGGATAGAAAAGATAGCTGAGGAGTTGAAGAGGGCAAGAGGGTGCAAGGATCCTCTTCAAACTAACAAAAACACATAAAACTAAGCAAACGTTTAAGGCAGAGCACCAGCAAACTAATGAATTCTACCTTAGTTACTCATTTGTTTAATTCAGAAGCAAAGAGAAGGGAAATGGCATACATAAAAATTAATGAAACTTACAAATACATGTAGAAAAACATCATCAAAACTCAGAGCCACAAGGATCCCAACAAGTGCTACAAAACCCTGGTCTTTCCTTTGCCAAAAATGCAGAAGTGTATGTACAATGAGGTGCCAAACTATTCCCAAGTATCCAACCCTAAAAATGTCTTAGAAAATACATAATATAGACCATCCTAACCCCTTCCCATGCCTCTAGGGGTCGAGCTCATCCTTCTAGGAGCTGTTTCAACCAATTCTAAACAAGGAACTGAAATCTAGGCAATCAAACAACTTGCCTCTATATGCTAGGAAACTGATCCATTCATTTAATTTTCACTTTTTAGTGAATGAATCCTCTAGAACAAGTAAATGTGAGTCAAAATTACATCATATTCATCAAGTTACATCAAGATAGATCAAGAGTTACATCAGAAAGTAAAACTAGTCAAAACTGGGCGAATTTCTGAGCTAAAGAGTGAAAATGAGGCCAAATTTCTCTATGCGTCGTGCCCAAAAACTCAATGCGTCGCGCCACTTTGAGCCTATCTTTGAGGCACTTCCCGAAGTCCAAATTGAGCTCATGATAGCTCGATAGAAATCCCTGCCTGTCTAATTTCCTACCCAAGTGGAATTTCTGGATTTGGATGTTATTTTCCCCTCCAAAACTTCAATCTCCCAAGACTGGTTCCTGCTGGTGCAAAAAGTGGCAGAAAGGCCATTTTTGTAGTGTTTTTGACCTTTAAGACCACCCAGAACTTGATGAAATCTCTCAGCCATTCTTGAGCATGCATAAATTTTCATAACAAATCCAAAAATGTCAATTTTTCCTCGACAAGATCTCCCAATCGTAAGCACGAGCCAAGTGGCGCGACGCGTCGAGTGGAAAAATATGTTTTGTGACCAAAATTTCAAAAATGACAAAATTTTCTCCAAATTTGTTGAGATTTGGAGTGAAGGTCCCCCATCGAGTGCCATGCTCATCCAAAGAAGCTTCGGCCAAGATTCAGAGTCTATCCTCCCTTTTCCAACTTTCAGTGTCCTCCCGGTGCATGCAGTTTCAGTTGTAAAGTCATTGTCTTGTTCAGATGATGTGTCGGTGTCTGTCTCCATGGTGTTGCAAGGTGTATGTCAAGTGTATGTTTGGTTTTTTGACGAATTTGTGCCTTGTTTCAATTGCCAAAATATGCCCAAAGGGAAGGGACTGTGGGAGAAATATGGACAGTGGGAACAAGGGAGTCTTGTCAAGTGGTAGTTTGCCCTTTGAGAATTTGACAAACTTTGGGAGATTGGAGAGCTGCTGAATGTTTGGGAAACTGAGGTTTTGGGAATTTTTACACATGAAATGGGAAAAGGAGAATGAGAGGAAATGAAATGACTTGGGAGAGGGAGATGGAGCTTAGGAGTAAGTGACTTTTAGAGATGTAGGGAGATGGGAATGAAATGGGTATGAGTGACTTTAGGGATGTAGGGAATAGGGGATGAGCTGCTATGATAAGATAACAATGAAGGGGTGGAAAAAACAAGGTGGAGAATGGAAGTGTTTTGCACAAAACAAGTTTTAAAACCCTGGGAGCAATCTTAAAACAAGAGAATAGGATTTTGAGTTTTTTGCATTTAAATTTTCATACCAACACCAAAAACTTGTTAAGAGAAATGAGGAAGTGGCTTTGAATTAATTGAAAAAGGAGATACTGAGAAAAATTTGATGGGTGAAAGGAATGGCAAAAATTTTGTGTTTTGGCCCAATCCGCCGCACACAAACCCAATGCGCCGCGCACAAACCCAATGCATCGCGCATTGTTCAGTAGGCTTTTGGAGGCCTTACCGGTGTCCAAATTAGGCGTATGATAGCACGTTGGAAATATTATTGAGTATAATTTCAAACTCAAGTGGAAGTTTTCAATTTGGAGTTCATTTTCCCTGTCAAAAATCAAATCTCCCAAGTCTGGTCAAAATGAGCAGAATGAGGCTGCCTCAAGGCAGAGTGCTGTTGCAGTCAACTTTTGAAGGTATTTCTCAACTCTAAATTGAGCTCATGATAGCTCATTGGAAATATATTTGTGTCTATTTATCATTGGACTCATCAAGCAAGTCATTTGGCCAACCAAGCTAGGAGAAATCTTGATTTTCCCAAGGTCACTTCAGAGGTGCATTCAATTCTCCTGAGGCAATGGTATTTTTGACATTTCTATAAAACCATGATACCTGTGTAAAACGTGAAGGAGGTTTTTCTTCCTTGGCCTATTTTGGACAAAAAACTCTCTCATTTTTCCCAAATTCATCTTTTATTGCTCATAAAAATCATTTTAGTGAAACATATCCCGATGTGTGGAACAAGGGATTTGTCGAAATGAAGCGAAATGAAGGGGATAAGAGGCTTATAAATTCTTGAAAATATTTTGGGAAGTAGGGAGGGATATTAGGAAGCAGGGGAAAGTGGAATCTCAGAGATTGAGTGAGGGGAAGAGGTCCAAAAAGGAAAAACACAGGCCTAGCCTAGAAAATTGCCAAGTTGTAGCAAGAAACTAGGGTTTGTGCAAAAATGAGAAATTTGGGGGATCTCAGTGATGGGAAGTGTTTAATAAAGTATAGTAAGGATAGGGGAGGGTGTATGAACATCAGGATACAAGTTTTGTTGATGATTTGACCACCCAAGAGAAATTACCTCCAAAACCCTAAGAGAGGGAAATGGACCTTACCTAGGCACAACTAAAGCATGAACACGGTGTAAAATGACTCTTTGGAACCTGACATGATGATGAAAACCCTCTCAATGATGGTACAATCAGCTGAATGGTGACATGGACCGACATTTGGACAAATTTGACAGGAGTAAAAGCAAACCCTAGACCTAATGCCTAGTGACCAAATTTTGCTTGAAGACTCATTGAAATGACAAAATTTGACCTTGACACCTTAAAATAACTTTGTAAGAACATGTTTGATCACTGAAGGAAGGCTGCAAAGGTTGACACTAACATCGGCTCCAATGGGGATGGTAGCTCCTTGGAGGTGCCAAGAACTACAGATCTTTGGAAAGCAGACAGTGCCTTCATCCATTGGGCAATGGAATCAAAAACTCAAGCTGAGATGCATGACTGAAAACTGATGACTTGATGACACAAACTGACTCTCACTCAACTAAAAACTGAATCGATACTTAAACACAACTGAAAAACTGGAAAAGATGCTCAAAGTAGAGCTTATTCAATACAACCTACTCTAATTGTTTCTTTTCACCACCCGATCAAGTGAAATGGAATAGCCAATGCAACCATGTAAGCATCCTGTCTTCTATTTGATTTCTTCCCAAATGCTTTCTGATACGTAGGAAAAGGGAAGAATCGAAAGGAAACTCCCATGGAAACTTGGAATCAAGTTGACTGCTAATAAACTTGCAAAGCATGAATTGACTCGATGAATTCAAGAATACTACGAAAGAATCTTCATAAACATAGCTATTGATTCCCATCAACACATTACTACTCTGGTCCAAGTAATATTCATAGATGGACATTAAGATTTTCCTCACATCTGTGCTATATTTCTTTGGTGATTACAGCAAGCTGTCAAAAGGATCCTGAATTTCGTGAATAATCAAACTCTGAAACTAATTCCAGATAGAACAAAAGTCTCCTTTATCAATCTCCTCACATGACTGCAAACCTTGATATGGACTTTGTAATGAAAAATCTGGTAAACAAGATAATGAAGGCGACTTTTGAATAATATTATCATCAACATTATTTTCCAGCACATAGTTAGCTAATGGAGGAAAACTTTTACAGCAAACATCATCCAACACACGAGCAATAGGATCATCAAAAATTTGAGAAGACTGTTGCGTTGTATCCATTGAAACTATATGAAATCCTACTGACTGTTCATATTTTTCTTGAGAGATATTACGAAGATTCTACTTTATGAACTGAAATGATTCGAAAAAAAAGAGTACAGAATCCTCTTGCATCATTAAATCATGTATTTCGGCTTCCACACCTTCATCTATAATCTGACCTTCAATTTCATTTGGTGGCTGCAAATTTGGTGCTAGGGAGAATTCTGTATCCGAAATGATTTCATCAGTCGTTTCAGGGGAAGATTTCTCATCAACAACTTGCTCAAGAATTTCACTATCTGTCTCATCCTCTACATTAACACTGAGAGATTTTTGATTTCCTATAGGCTGCTCATTTGAATATTTACTATGCAATTTACCCTTCAACAACTGGAATGATTCAAAACAAAATGGTACGGAGTCACCTTGTATCATTTGATCATATGTGCTGGCTTCCATGTCTTCATCTGCAACTTGACAATCAATGGAATTTGGGGACTACAAATCTGAATATGGGAAGTCTTGAACAAGGTTTTTATTGCCCTCAAAATGGTTCAGATCAAGACTAGTCGACAATTGATTTCTGATTGCATGGAAGTTTTCTCTGATGAACTGAAACGAATCAAAACAAAAAGGCAAAGATCCTTCACTTACTTCAAAATTTGCTGCACTTTCCTCATCATTGTCATAGCTGATATGCATCGGTTGATCACTGTACTTGAGCTGCTAAGAGTGAACTTCCTCCTCGCACAAACTAGCTGTTGATTTTTCTGCAAGATTAGCTTATGTTTGGAGAACATAATCATCATCATACTGATCAAACTAAGGCAAATCATCAGTATAAAACACATCATCAAGCATACATGTCATATCAACAGCTCTCTCTTCTCCACGATGATCTATAAAACAATCACTATGACAATTGGAATAAGAAACAAAATGTTTTGGATCAGCCACTTGTTCTTCTTCAATCAGCAAGTCATGGGTTTGAACATTATACTCATTCCTTGTGGTGTTCTTTTGCATCATCTCTTCTACTGCACTTACCAGCATGTCAAGCTTTACCTCTAGAGATGTCGATTTCTCCAGATCTATGTTTTTCATCTCTTCTTCCTTCAACCTTGCCCTTCGGATCAGAAAATGAGCCTCTACATTTACTGCACTATTCTGCATCTCTTGAAGTGTTGCAATATTCCTTTCTCTCAGCTGAAACTCCATTTCCGGATCAAAGGCACCCAGGTAGTGCAAGAAAGAAGATCTAGGGGAAGGTCTTATATCAGCTGGTATCGAAAAATATACTTGGTTAAATCTAGCAGAAAATTGTTGTACTATCTCCCCTGGCAGTCTTTTCAGTTGGTTATACTCTTCTATAATAAGGAAAGGATTCTGTCCGATCACCCACCTGTCAAGGAAAACTTTGACGAACTGCTGGAAATCTGAGATGCTCGCATCAGGCAAGGCTTTGAACCAACTCTTCACTTTGCCTTGCAAAGAAAAAGAAAAAAGCCTAATACTAACATCTTCATCATCGACTTCAAAAAGGTCTAGAAAAGTCTCAACATTCTGCACATGGTGCTCAGCGATGACATTGTTACACTCACCCTCAAATCTTGGTAGATATAGGTCATAATTTTTAGGGAAAGCATGAAGAACAGAAGGTAAAACAAGAGGTCTATACCTATCTAGGACTACAAAAGGTGTAGGAGTATACACAAGAGCTACGGGATCAGTTTTGTTTTCTTTAGTCTCATCACTCTGAAGAGAGTCATCATAAGATGTGGGAAAATTAAGGAGGCCAGGATCAAAGGGAAACTCAGTATTTACATTTTTTGAATAGGTCAAGTGAAGATTTTGATCACCTTTATCATACAAAAAATTCTGAAAAACTTTTAGGACAGCTTCAAGAACAACAAAGAAGTAATTTACAAGAAAGCATACTAGATCCTGAATACCATTCCACTTTGGGTACCTGAACTTAGTGTAAGATCCTTCCATTTTCTCAGAGAAAGAGTCAGTCCTCCAGTGGAGTCTCTACATTCAATTGGAGTCACCAGGTGAATGATTTCAACCTTCTTATGTCTGATCATTTTCCACCATCAACCATCAGATCTGAACTTGATACATGTACTGGGGCAATTTATAAGTTAGATGTTACATTTACAAACTAGACAGGAGATTGACTGAAGCAGCATTTATCTACTTTCGCTAATGCAAAGCAAGAGCATTTCGAAGGCTTCCTGGCATAACTTCAGGCTCCGTCTGTAGCTTATAAAACAATTAACACCAAAAATCAAACCATTTTCATCCGCAGTATGTTCGCCACTATGTTATTGCCCAAATCCACCTTAGGCTGAAGGAAGGCGGGATTCAGGGTAACACCAAACCACGCTCAGTCTGGTAGCTAGCCCTACCAGAACAAGAGAGGGCTCTCTCTGGGTCAATCTCAGTAAAAATGTATCAATAGGGCTTGAGATGACTGAAATGAGTGCTAATTTTAGGCTAGGTATATGAATCAAGGAGTTTGGAATGATTTTTAAGGGTTTTTGTTGGAAAAAGGGAAAGGCAATTTTGGGCTTGGGGATGAGGCCAAATTCTTGCAGAGTTCAAGTTGGGGCAGGGAAGGCAATGAATTTGATGTCTTAGATTCAATGAATGGATAGAAAATAATGTTGAGGAGCTGAAGAGGGAAAGAGGGTGCGAGGATCCTCTTCAAACTGACGAAAACATATAAAACTAAACAAAAGTTTAAGGCAGAGCACCAGCAAACTAATGAATTCTACCTTAGTTACTCATTTGTTTAATTCAGAAGCAAAGAGAAGGGAAATGGCATACATAAACATTAATGAAACTTATAGATACATGGAGAAAAACATCATCAAAACTCAGAGCCACAAGGATCCCAACAAGTGCTGCAAAACCCTGGTCTTTCCTTTGCCAAAAATGCAGAAGTGTATGTACAATGAGGTGCCAAACTATTCCCAAGTATCCAACCCTCAAAATGTCTCAGAAAATACATGATATAGAACATCCTAACCCCTTCCCATGCCTCTAGGGGTCAAGCTCATCCTTCTAGGAGCTGTTTCAACCAATTCTAAATAAGGAACTGAAATCTAGGCAATCAAACAACTTGCCTCTATATGCTAGGAAACTGATCCATTCATTTAATTTTCACTTTTTAGTGAATGAATCCTCTAGAACAAGTAAATGTGAGTCAAAATTACATCATAGTCATCAATTTACATCAAGATAGATCAAGAGTTACATCAGAAAGTAAAACTAGTCAAAACTGGGCGAATTTCTGAGCAGAAGAGTGAAAATGAGGCCAAATTTCTCTATGCATCGTGCCCAAAAACTCAATGCGTCGCGCCAATTTGAGCCTATCTTTGAGGCACTTCCCAAACTCCAAATTGAGCTCATGATAGCTCGTTAGAAAGCCCCGTCTATCTACTTTCCAACCCAAGTGGAATTTCTGCATTTGGATGTCATTTTTCCCTCCAAAACGGCAATCTCCCAAGACTGGTTCCTGCTGGTGCAAAAAGTGGCAGAAAGGCCATTTTTGTAGTGTTTTTGACCTTTAAGACCACCCAGAACTTGATGAAATCTCTCAGAAATTCCTGAGCATGCATAAATTTTCATAAAAAATCTAAAAATTTCAATTTTTCCTCCAGAAGATCTCCCAATCGTAAGCGCGCGCCAAGTGGCGCTACGCGTCGGGCGGAAAAATCTGTTTTGTGACCAAAATTTCAAAAATGACAAAATTTTCTCCAAATCTGCTGAAATTTGGAGTGAAGGTCCCCCATCAAGTTCCATGCTCAGCCAAAGAAGCTTCGGCCAAGATTCAGAGTCTATCCTCCCTTTTCCGACGTTCAGTGTCCTCCTGCTGCATGCAGTTTCAGTTGTAAAGTCACTGTCTTGTTCAGATGATGTGTCGATGTCTGTCTCCATGGTGTTGCAAGGTGTATGTCAAGTGTATGTTTGGTTTGTTGACAAATTGGTGCCTTGTTTCAATTTCCAAAATATGCCCAAAGGGAAGGGACTGTGGGAGAAATATGGACAGTGGGAACAAGGGAGTCTTGTCAAGTGGTAGTTTTCCCTTTGAGAATTTGACAAAATTTGGGAGAGGGGAGAGCCGATGAATGTTTGGGAAACTGAGGATTTGGGAATCTTTACACATGAAATGGGAAAAGGAGAATGAGAGGAAATGAAATGACTTGGGAGAGGGAGATGGAGCTTAGGAGTAAGTGACTTTTAGAGATGTAGGGAGATGCGAATGAAATGGGTATGAGTGACTTTAGGGATGTAGGGAATAGGGGATGAGCTACTATGATAAGATAACAGTGAGGGGGTGGAAAAAACAAGGTGGATAATGGAAGTTTTTGGCACAAAACAAGTTTTAAAACCCTAGGAGCAATCTTAAAACAAGAGAATAGGATTTTGAGTTTTTTGCATTTAAATTTTCATACCAACACCAAAAACTTGTTAAGAGAAATGAGGAAGTGGCTTTGACTTACTTGAACAAGGAGATACTAAGCAAAATTTTATGGTTGAAAGGAATGGCAAAAATCTTGTGTTTTGGCCCAATCCGCCGCGGACAAACCCAATGCGCCGCGCACAAACCCAATGCATCGCACATTTTTAAGTAGGCTTTTGGAGGCCTTCCCGGTGTCAAAATTAGGCATGTGATAGATAGTTGGAAAGATTATTGAGTCTAATTTCCAACCCAAGTAAAATTGTTTAATTTTTAGTTCATTTTCCTTGTCAAAAATCAAATCTCCCAAGACTGGTCAAAATGAGCAGAATGAGGCTGCCTCAAGGCAGAGTACTGTTGCAGTCAACTTTTGAAGGTATTTATCAACTCCAAATTGAGCTCATGATAGCTCATTGAAAATATTTTTGTGTCTCATTATCATTTGACTCATCAAGCAAGTCATTTGGCCAACCAAGCTAGGAGAAATCTTGATTTTCCCAAGGTCACTTCAGAGATGCATTCAATTCTCCTGAGGCAACGGTATTTTTGACATTTCTCTAAAACCATGATACCTGTGTAAAAAGTGAAGAATTTTTTTCTTCCTTGGCATATTTTGGACAAAAAAATCTCTCAGTTTTCCAAAATTCATCTTTTATTGCTCAGAAACATCATTTTAGTGAAACCTATTCCGATGTGTGGAACAAGGGATTTATCGAAATGAAGAAAAATGAAGGGGATAAGGGGCTTCTAAATTCTTGAGAAAATTTTGGGAAGTAGGGAGGGATATTAGGAAGCAGGGGAAAGTGGAATCTCAGATATTGAGTGAGGGGAAGGGGTCCAAAAGGGAAAAACATAGTCCTAGCCTAGAAAATTGCCAAGTTGTAGCAAGAAACTAGGGTTTGTGCAAAAATGAGAAATTTGGGGGATCTCAGTGATGGGAAGTGTTTAATACGGTAAATTAAGGATAGGGGAAGGTGTATGAACATCAGCATACAAGTTTTTCTGATGATTTGACCACCCAAGAGAAATTACCTCCAAAACCCTAGGAGAGGGAAATGGACCTTACCTAGGCACAACTGAAGCATGAACAAGGTGTAAAATGAATCTTTGGAACCTGAAATGATGATGAAAACCCTATGAATGATGGTACACTCATCTGAATGGTGACATGGACCGACATTTGGACAAATTTGACAGGAGTAAAATCAAACCCTAGACCTAATGCCTAGTGACCAAATTTTGCTTGAAGACTCATTGAAATGACAAAATTTTACCTTGACACCTTAAAATCACTTTGTAAGAGCATGTTTGATCACTGAAGGAAGGCTACAAATGCTTACACTAACAAAATGATGACTGAATGAAAGAGGAGGTTCATATCACTAACCTAGATCAAATGGCAACAAAATCCATCCATAGAAATGATTGCAATCAGCAGCTGAAGTTCAGGGGAAAAATCAGGTTCAATGCTCCAAAATGCAAATGGTAACAATGGAATGGTAAAAATGAATAGTAAAACTACTTTGAATAGTCATTTAGTTATTTTCAAATCGAATTTATTGCTATGAATATAGTTTATTATTATTTTTAATCATGAAATAGGTATTTTTAATCCATTTGATGTTGTTCTGAACAAGTTATACAACTGATGAACATATTAGTCATGTAGATTTATTTTAAGAATGGTTTGACCACAAAGCATAATTTTTCTACTTAATTTTTGAGCTTGGCTAAAAACAAAAAAGGATTTGAAGCGCACTTTTATCTTTTTTCAAGCTTCGATAACAACGAAAAAGGAACCCTTGGAGTCTTCTTTCAGCTCTTTTCAGACTCCAATAATGTGAAAAGATTGCCAAACACTTGTCTTTTCGAGCTTGTAAAAGTAAATGAATTGATATATACTAAGTATAAGTTTAACCCTTTTCCGGACTAAGATTTTTTACAAAAAATGAATACCTTGGTCGAACATGACTAAAGAGGTTCCCTCAGATATTATTTTACACTTTTTTCAGATCTAAGTGACAACTTTATGAAAAAGTACATATGGAGTTCTCTTTCGTCCTCTTTTTCAAACTCTTTAAATATGAAAAAGGGTCAGGTTGTCATTGTCGTTAAGCTCGTTAAAACATAAAATAGTGATGAGCTTGTCGATCATGGAAAGAATCATGTTTCATTCATCGCTAGACTCGTTAAATTATTAAAAATAGATACTTTATTTTCCCAAAGGCTTGAATTATAGATCAAGAAAATTTTATCCTCCTCAAGCTTGTTAAAAAATAAAGAGGTACTGGTGGAAAAATAACCAGGGAAAATTTTGGAAAAGTGAGCAGAAATCTTTATGGTAGCGGGTCACTCTTAAACATGACACTTCCTTCACTCCATTTTCGTGACTATTTGGGTTGGGTAATCATATTGATGGTTCATTCATGTCTATGGTTCATCATACCTTCACTTTGGTTTTGGGTCAATGCTACCAAATCATCTCAGTGTCGCCGATATGTTCAAGAGTAGTCATCCAGTGAATAACTCATCCTTCTGTAATACTCATAAACCTTTAATCTCATGACCGTTATCCCTGAAAATTTCTATATAATGTGATACCATTTGTCCTTGAGATGCCTCTTGAAGGATTGCACTTCATTTTCTCTGCATCTTCTCTCAAGGCCAAAGCCATTATTCAATCACCATGTTATTTCTGCTGAAGTACAATGTAGTGTTGCCGGGTGTTGCAGTGGAGGGGTTCCACAACACCATTCCTTGTCTCATATTTCAGAGGAGTGAGTCTCTATTCCTTGGAAAGGTTACAAGGAAGGTTTCTAAGCTTATTTTCATACCTTGGCATCAAGGCCAAGCATCTCCCATCATAGATAGCGCAGTCCATTCTCCATATTGCATTATTCCAGTGCACACTTGTAGTGAGGGGTTGCACCACTATTTTGGAGGAGGATATATTCAGTGTCGGGATCATCCTTGCACTTGACAGATCTATTGGAGGAGCTTATTTCAGATTGCACATCATCTTCATCCATCTCCAATATTTCACAATTGCAGCTACTGCCCAACAACTCCGACATTTCTGCAGATTTTCCATTTGTACATGTATTGTAGCCAATCCTCCTAAGGATTGTGCATTATTACTGTATTAGTGTTTTCAGGGGGTTGAGAGCTTGCTCCCCCTCATTTATTTGAGCTGATATTGTCACATCATTCTATTCTCATTTTGTATTATGCAGTAACTCATATAAAATGCCTTATTTTAGCCAAGGCTCTCTTTCATATAGCAATGTTTTCCATTATCATGTATATGTCTCATTGAGGATTCCATTGCCTAGCTGGAGTGATTGATTCCTCCACAAATTGTATAAATTTTCTGCTATATAACATATTTTTTGGCTATACATATCTTCATGTGTTCACAGCTATAGAATAATGTTGTATTTCCATTTCTTGCTCAAGCATTGTTGCAGTCCCTTCACCGATCACTTTCTGAGGACATCTAGTAGTGGGAGATCCGTTTAACTTCTTTAGAAGTAATTCTTTGGAGCCTCCTCTTGGATTCAGGTCTTACATGCATTGATCTAAGGGATCTAGGTCCTGGTTTCAATTCCTATAGAAGCCATTACTAGGAAATGTGTTTTCCAGTCATGCCTTGCTAGCTGTCCCAATTTGGGAACATTACAGTGGTACCAAAGCTGCTTTCTTGGCTCAGCCTATGATTCTAAGCCCAAGAAGATCATAATATTGAAGAGGATGGGGCTTATCTCATCATATTTCAGATCCATGAAGAACCTCCCCAAGGAGGATGAGCGGAAAGATGAGGAATAACCTTGCACTTCCTATCCTCAACAAGGAGACAAAGAAATAAGCAGGAAAAAGACTCCATACTTTGGAGAAGAAAAGGAAAAAGGGGATAATCTTACCAAGCTTCTTCCTAAATATGTACATATGATCCATGAAGATTTTGAGGAGATCCGGAGGGAGATATGTGAAGGATCTCTAAGAGGGTTTGTACCAAAGGAAAACTATAGATTTACACATAAGGAGTGTGAGCAAGCAGCTACACACCATATTGTATAGTGTAGTCACATGCTCAGGATTTCCATAAGAGAGATTGGAAGAGCAGAAGAGGTTGCTAGGATAGAAAACCTTAGTGATTTCTTGAAAGATTATGAGTTTCAAACTCAGAAATTTCGAGATCATCTCAATTTTTCAGAGTTTTGCAAGAAGAAGGATAATGGAAGAGAGTAGCTAGATAGATTTCATCTATCTACCTTTGAGGGTTCACCTATATGTTCAGCCAAAGCTTCGGTGGAGGAGTTGGAGAACTTTTTGCAGCAACACCAAATCCTTGAGGATGAAGCCATCAAAGTTGCAGTGTTTCATTTGAGAGGGAAGGCTTATGCCTGGTGGATATTTGAATCATTTTCTTTGAAAAATGTAAACATTTCATCTTATGAAAATTTCATTAAGGCATTAGTGGAAATATTTGATAGAAAGATTCATGAAAAAAATTTGGTGGAGCAAAATAAGAAAACTCAAAAAAAACCCTTGCATAAAAACTTGCACAATACTATGCTGGAAGAGAAAATTCCATCTCACACCTTTGAGCAAAGGAGCATGGAGATCTCTTTTTCAAAGACGGATCAAATCATTGGGAGGTTTCCCACTCATTTTGTAGAGATTGAGGGAAACAACATTGTTAGATCTGGAGTTGATCTAGCGCCTCATGCAGAGAAAAGAGGAGCTCTTGCTCCAAATAGAGGAAAGCTTGCATCTTTTCAAGGAAGTTCCCAGGATCTCATGTGTAGAGACCAAGGCACAACTCAGGTTCTATCTGTGCCATTGTTGAGGAGCTGTGAAACCATGGAGACAAAAAGAGGAGATAGGGAGAAGACCCAACATCATGAGATGAGGAGTACACATCCTTATTCATTTATGGAGGTTGATGCACCTAAGAAGGTGATTGGATTGTGCAGTAGAAGCATGGATAGATTTGTTCATTCATATAAGCAGTCACCTCTTGATGATGATGTCTCATTGCATGGAGACATTTTTCCGGGGAGACCACTGGATCAACAGAGGAGGATGGATGATTCACATGTTAAGACACCACTCAGATATTTCAGAGGATTGTGAACCTTGGAGGAGTTTCACACGACACTAGGATTTTCGGGTAGACTCAAGGAGAGAGAGATAATTCTCTCAACATCATTAGTACCCACTTCAATTTTAGATTCTACGTTGTGGCAGAAGTAGCAGGGGAAGGAAAACAACCTTCCAACTTGCACCTTTGGCATGAGAGATGTCAAAGAAGATAATGACCATATGACAGGTGCTCTTCATGAGAGATCATCAGCGTTGTCACTATGGAGATTAGATCCACATTGAAGCTCCCAGCTCTTGGTGGAGTATTCCAAGGATCTTTTTACTTGCAAGATCTTGGATGGCTAGTTGCACTTGGAGGAGTATTCAGTCAGAGATTGGGTCATCTACTATCATGGTAGGATCTTCTTACCTGGAGCTTCCAAGCTCAAGGTGAAGTTGCTACAAGCAGGTTATGAGGATTTCCTTTTCAGCCCAACTTGTTCTATGAGAGCATACGACACCATCATGGAGGGGTATTCTTGGATGGGCTTTGAGGAGGATATATATCTTTATATGAGGAGATGCATGGACCAGATGGATATGGAGGAAAGACATGACTCTTTGAGAGAGTTAGCACATCCACCTCTTTCCACTTTGAGGATGAGAGGAGACTCATTTATGAGCCATTCCATTTGTATGAGAATACAATATGGTAAGGGTATTAATTTTTGTTTACATGAGAGTTTATATGATGTATGTATATGTCCCTTAACCATACATGTGCAGGATGATGCTCCAAGGAGGAGCATTCTTTTTTCTAGACCACATGGTTTAGATGAGGACATAAGCATGATTGATGTCCATTCCCTAGGAGGACTTGGGGAAGATAGATATTATGGAGGGCATGTTCATTGTACACTTTAAATTATTCACTTCCTCCATACTTATGAGGAGATTTTAGCAATAGGAAAGTGGTTGATAAGCCACTCATGTTATCAGTCTTTATTGCAGTTGAGGGTCAAGCTGCGCTGGTTGCACTTATGGGACCATTGTCCTTATCATTTGTTGCATATGGCAGCAAGTATGATTCTCATTTTTTCTCCCTATGGTTCTATTGTCGTTGTCTTTATGAGGAGCATTCTTGGGAGAAAGACACATTGTGTGGATGTGTCCTTTGAGGGAGAAATTCTTCACACTGTTTGCACTGCATGTTCTAAGGGGAACATGGGTTATAGTATGGTCACCTTGACAACAAATTGGTTTCCTTATGAGGTGAGCCATATGATGAAGGAGATACCATATGTTGATGATTTCCAACTCATCATATATGGAGATACTTGGGCCAGCATGATTTGTAGCATTGGAGGAGAGATCCTTAGAGATCTAGTCTTCATATTGCCACTTGAGGGAAATTATTTTGCAGCCTAGGATCAGCACTTTCTCTACACTTATCATAAGTGGAGAGATGGAAAGAATGGGGTAGGCTAAATTGTATACCATGATCATACATTCATCCCACCTACTTTTCCTAGACTAAAGGTGGAGGACAGTTTCCAGGACTTGCCTAGCTGGAAGGTGACTCATTTTTCATGGCTCATAGCTTGGAGATGGAGGATCCATATGGGAAATATATTTCACATTATATTTCGTATCACATTCTTCAAGGGGGGCTCTAGAAATCACTTTTCTATCCTCTTGAGTATTTCACCTTTACATGATAATGGCTTGATAGCTAACTTACATGTTGAGGAGGGGAAATGTGGAGGCTTCATTGATGAGATAGCATCGCCTTCATTGGAGGAGATCATCATACATGGATGCTACATAGAGAGGAGAGAAGAATTTATTCTATCCTTGCACTTTCTTGAGGATAAGAAATCTTTGAGAGGGGAGGACTGTAATTTTCCAAAATTTTCATGAAGATAATTGGAACATTAATTTTTGCTGATTTCACTTAGGAGGTGGATAAAATGGGTAAAAGGCCCATGAGTAGGAATAAGATCCTTCATAGTGTGAAAGGATCAAGGAAGCAGATTTATTTTTCACCTTCCAGTGTGAAAAGGGGAAAATGCATGGGGACAAGATCAAGTTTGACCGAATCAACAACGCTGCCTAAGAGGTGTAGCTTGCATGAGAAGAAAACGCAGTTTGAGAGGGAGGAATATTCCATGTGGAAGAAACCCTAATGTGTGGGGTCCATGTCAAAGAGGAATTCACTTGTATAAAAGGAGGAGGAGGTAGCCATAGTGAGACATTTTGGATCATTTGATATTTGTCTATTCAGACAAACTACAGTCTCCAATTGTTCAGCTGAGTTGTAGTGTTGCTTAGCACGAGGGATTCCTATTTAGGATTTCCTCTCATTCTTGAGAGGTATCTTGAAGGATTTCACTTAAGTTTCTCCACATCTTGGCTCAATCCCAAAGCCATTATTCAGTCACTGTGTTATTTCTACTGAAGTATAACGTAGTGTTGTTGGGTGTTGCAGTGGAGGGGTTCCACAACACCATTCCTTGTCTCATATTTCAGAGGAGTGAGTATCTATTCCTCGGAAAGGTTAGAAGGAAGGTTTCTAAGCTGATTTTCATACCTTGGCATCAATTCCAAGCATCTCCCATCATAGAAAACACATTCCATTCTCCATATTGCATTATTCCAGTGCACACTTGTAGTGAGGGGTTGCACCACTATTTTGGAGGAGAAGATCTTTAGTGCCGGGATCAGCCTTGCAATTGATAGATCTATTGGAGGGGATTATTTCAGATTGCACATAATCTTCAGCCATCTCCAATATTTTAGAGTTGCAGCTGCTGCCCAGCAACTCTGGCATTTCTGTAGATTTTCCATTTGTACATGTATTGTAGCCAATCCTCCTAAGGATTGTGCATTATTACTGTATTAGGGTTTTCAGGGGTTGAGAGCTTCCTCCCTCTCATTTATTTGAGCTGATATTGTCACATCATTCTATTCTCATTTTTTATTATGCAGTAACTCCTATAAACTGTGTTATTTTAGCCAAGGCTCTATTTCATATAGCAGTGTTTTCCATTATCATGTATATGTCTCATTGAGGCTTCCATTGCCTAGCTGGAGTGATTTATTCCTCTACACATTGTATACATTTGCTTCTATATAACATATTTTTTGGATATACATATCTTCATGTGTTCACAACTATAGAATAACGTTGTCTTTCCATTTCTTGCTCAAGCATTTTTGTAGTCCCTTCACCGAGCACTTTCTTAGGACATCTAGTAATGGGAGATCTATTTAACCACTCTAGAAGGATTTATTTGGAGCCTCCTCTTGGATTCAGGTCTTATATGCATTGATCTAATGGATCTAAGTCTTGGTTTCAATTCCTGTAGCAGCCATTACTGGAAATGCGTTTTCCAGTCATGCCTTGCTAGCTATCCCAATTTG
Source organism: Pinus albicaulis (assembly GCA_034641835.2). Taxonomy (NCBI): domain Eukaryota; kingdom Viridiplantae; phylum Streptophyta; class Pinopsida; order Pinales; family Pinaceae; genus Pinus; species Pinus albicaulis. Next base: position 1,639,678,352 of record CM076580.1, read on the forward strand.
GGAACATTACAATTTGACATCTACAAGACTCGGAACATGTATTGTCTATTATTTAAAAGTCATCGATTGTGAAACTACCTTTAGCTCCTCTATAAATTGAGCATATATATTAGTGTTTGAAAGGAGGAATTTGTGTAGAGAAATGTTGGTGGAATTTCAATTGAGGAGATTGATTTGAGTGACATGTTGTTGGAGATATCTGCATTGTGATGAGGTTGGGATGCTGCTGAAGATGGTAACACTAAATCAATCACTTGGTTGTAACCTCCCCTTCTATCATCAATAAACATTACTACTTACTTTTTCCCTATATGCATCTGTATAAGCCTTGATTTTCAATATCATGATTTGTTAGTTGATGTATATGGTTTATGATTTATTGATTTAGCTAAATAACTTGAATAGACATATGTATTGATGCTATCTCTTGTTGTTTAGTGTTCATTCTTGCAGGAAATATTTTGCACAGCTTGCTGGAATTTGAAGCTACAACAAAAGCTACAAAAGGATAATTTGGAAGCACTTGGATCCCAAGTAGGTTCCTTATTTCATTCTGTGTGTCTATTTACAGTTAGAAAAGATAGTCGTAAAGTCTTTAACCTGTTGTTCTAGATTAGCACCTGTCTAGGGAAAAATGACTTATCCGTAATTCCTAATTCTGCATAACAGTATTGTACAAAATTTGGGTGACAATATATAATATGCTGATGAAAGTGAGAGAAAAATATAAGATTGGATGTCACTGGTAGAAAATTTGGAGGAAATGTCAATTGAACATGAATGTTGACACAACATAAGGTCTTCACTAACTACTAATGGGACATTTATACACTATTGGAATAAATAAGCTAAAGTAAATGTAGTGATATATTCTTTCATTAGCCATCATTGATGTATACCATTAACAAATGTGAGGAAACCCATTGATAATGATAATGGGCATTAAGGCACCCAATACAATATAAGAAGTATGAATAAAGGAGTGGAAGTCATAAAATTGAAAGAATCCATTGATTAGGGGGCAATCATGTATTCCCACTATCAATATTGAAGGCATCTATTGTTGATGACTACAAACCCCATATTACAGATAAAGGACTCTAGATATTATTCCCAGAGAAATGAGTTAAGGCATCCACATCAAATAACATGAATATAACTCATAGGATAATAATTCAGAAAAATTTACATGAATAATATTGAATATACCACCACCAAGTACAACTCTCGCATCCACTAGATGGAAATAACACATATGAGAGACCCTATGAACCAACCAATATTGAAATTTGACAATAGATGTGAGGAATCCACCGATTGGCTCAAATGGAAACTAATATATTTCATAAATCTCAACATGTGCTAATGTAAGTTGATGTCTAGCAGAAGGGAAACCATATAGTCAAATAAAAATGATGAAAACAAATGATGGGTACTAGGCCACCTATCAATGATGGAAATAGGGATAGGGTTTGAATCTAGATATACTCTCAAAGAAAATTTTCAGAGTCGATCAAAGCATGCATGTTATAAAGAATTCAATGGGGTATTTATAAGCTAACATGCATATATTTTTGAGATATTTATCTAATACTGGGATTAAATTGATTAACTAGGTATGGCTGACACTATGAGTCAAAGAGACACAACAGAATGGTTGAAAAACATTTTTACTTCCCTTGAACAAAATCATGACACATTTTGTCACTTAGGTAGCATGGACCATAGTTAATAATATGATATATAGGTGGCATCAATAGAATCTCCATATGATTGAAAGTGTAACCAACTAGAGGAGTAAACACTCGAGGAAAAGATCAAAGTTCTGGAGGCCATACTAAATCCTAGCCTGATGACGAAAAGACTCATAAGTAGGTGCTTTGTTTAAGGGCGAAATAACAAACTTTGCTACCAAAATAATAATAAAAAATACTTGTATCCTCTCTTTTTGGAATATTTAATTTTTTTTCTTTTTGATATTAGAAAAAGTCTAAAAAATAATAAAATCATGTGTATAGTATAGTGGTGGGCATGAGTGTCACGAGAAATAAAACTAGTTCCAAATCTTGGAACATTCTTGTGCTCAATGCAAGGTAAATCATCTAGGATACTGAAACTCAGAGAATTTTCCCTCTAGGGATAAGGGTGTTGAGGCACAAAGGTTATAAATGCATGGATTGAACTTTAGAAAAGAGCATAAAAAAAAGTTGCTTATACGAGAGCAATGATGGAGAAAGATTAAGGCCAAATGTGCAAGTAGTCAATATGTAATGCAACAATACAACTCAACAAGTGGGATCCTCTAGGGTATAAAGTAATAATAAGAGTGAAGAAGGAGAACGAAGCTTCATCAAAAAGTACATATGGAACTAAAGAGGACTCCTGATCCTATGAATAAAACTCCAACATGGTGCCAAGAGACAAAATGGTATTACCTAAAGCACCCATGGTAAGGTAGGCTCTACCACAAAAATTATGACACTTTTAAGTAGTGAAAAGGCTCTATATCACGAGATGGTGGGATAAATCCTACATAAAAAATGGAAAAGGAAATTGATAATGCACAATATATGGTGGTGAATCTCACCTATGTGCTAGTTTAGATATTCAATACATGTTAGAGTGAATCAACAATGAAAATACCTAAATAAAATGTCTTTGAATTCCTGTAGACATAATTAACAACACTAGGATAGAAGTTAATACATCCCATATATAAAATTTAAATAAAAGCTTGTGTTATATAATTAAAAACTTGGAAACACATATCATATATGTATACTATGGTATAAGGAACCACACAACCTTACTGCTTACGTATAGTAGTTATTTAGTAAAATCCCTTAGTAAGTCTTAGTTAAAGGAATCCTTTGGTAGTTAAAACCTATAACTTCTATTTCTAGAAAAAATACGATCGATCCACCATAGTAAAGGATTTATGGAAATAATATTGTGAAGGAAATCCAACATTCAAGAAATAATGAGAACTAGAAGGATGAATATGGGGGAGCAAGGGCTCTCATGCCCCCATGGGAAAAATGACTTGATCAAATACTAGGACCAAGTCTCGAGAAGGAAGCCATGATTTCAAAGGACTCTCCTTTGAAGTAGTTTAACATTGAGGATATGATGTGACGTAATTCAGACATGGTGGGGTAGAGTCTACTTAAACACTAGGAACACACCAAGGGGTAATTTTGAGCTAAAGTGGGATTAGTATGGTGATTGTGAAATTTAAGCTTATCAATAGTGACAATGCTTTTATTGTGAGGAAAATATATCGATCAAAAGAGCATAGACACCACACCATTCATAGCATAGAGATAATATTTCCCAAGGATAATATTGAAGTCAAAAGGGTCATCGACCACCACCATCAACCATGACAACCTCCCCACCTGATGTGATAGGAAATTGAGGAATAACATCTAAATAATCACAAGGTATTATATCATGTGCCAACAATATATTAATAACTATTACTAGCTTGGGGGAAACCAAATATTTTCAAGCCATGGAGGATAAAATACATGAAAATTATCCTTCATCCACTACACATAGATAAAAATTTATGGAATTAACTCTAAAATTTTATTTGAAAAGGTGAAAAAGAAGGAATTTGAGGCTCAAAAATATTATCCCAATCAAGGGAAACATTACTAGAACTTCGAGGGGGTACACTTGAAGATACCAACATGCCCCTTACTCCAATAGATTCTAAATAAGAAGTGAAGAAGAAATGGTTTGTAGACACTTGACCCCTTGAAAGAGGAGTGTGATCGAATAAATATTGAATTGGATAAACCACTTTATTAATTGATAGTTAAATAGATTATTGAGAAACTATCGAAGGTCCAAGAGTAGAATAACCTTTATACTCGGACCATAATATTTGTACCATTATAATATCATGGTCCAAATAAGGTGATCACCATTGAAGATCCTAAAATAGAAATTAGGTTTAAATATTTTACACCTATGTACCTTATTAAAATTAATTCCCCTAGCATAACTCACAACAACTAGTGGTAAGTCTCCGACATGACTTGTAGTTGTTGGTGACTAGTTTCCAACATGACTCGCAGAGGTTGGTGACTCTTCTCCAAGAGAGATAGGACTCATGATTCCAACATGAATTATAAATTGATCTAGATTCTATGAACGAATGAAATAAAATACAAATATAAATAGAAACACAAAGATACAATGAAAATATAAATTCAATTCATTAATTAAAGAGCACTGAAAATTGTTTACATCATAATGGAAATAAACTAGTTGAGGCAATGGTAGCTTATCTCTAAGAAGAGATGTCATGGCTACATTCCTTATGAAATTCGTGGAAATGAGGATCGAAGTCCTATTTTTTATTTAGAAACAATGGAAAATCCTAAACATCCAAAAACCTAACCCTAGGAGATGAAGCACCAAAACTCTGTCAGACACATTAGGGTAAATTGGTACATCAACTTGCTAGATTGTAACTTTGGTATATGATATTTGTTTGATGCATATGATAACTCACTAGAAATATCTATCCAATGAATAAAAATTTGGACTAAAAATCCCTTCCACAAGTTATATGTTTTCCATTTAAAAAAAAAAAAAAAAAAAACATCATTTAGGGCCTCAAAACAGATCCGGAAGTTAAGGACCCAAAAAAATGCGACAAATAATAAATTGTGCCAAAATTAGGGAAAATGAAAGAAACGATTGTGGGGGTCCAAGTGAAATAGGTGGAGACCAATATCCATCAGGATAAATCCTCCCCCCTCATGAAGAAATGGTCCCTGTTGGGCCCCGTATTTTCCCATGTTTTCATCACGAAATATCACTCTTTATACCCTAAAGCCCTAGGTTTTTAGCTCATTATCTACCCTTATTTCATCACTCGCCACCAAATACTCTCTATGGTTGATTATCATAAATTTTCTTTACTTATCTATGATTAAAGATGATTATGTCTTGTTTTACTAATGATGGTTTTGTTGAAGTACATTTATCATAGGGTTCCATCGCTGAAATCACTCATAAGCCAGTTAAGGATGAGATGCCTAATTTAGGGCTTTGGCACTTTCAGCGCACTTCCGAGGAAATAAAAAGGAGGGAATGGTCCAAAATTATGTTTTAATACCTTACCATGCATTTTATTTCACTCAGGTTGCACGTGTGGGTCCCTAAGAGTTGATTTTTAAATTTGCCCAAAATGTGTGAAGTCTCCAAACTTCCATGTTTGACCTCGATGTGTATGCAAATGGAGGTGAATCTATAAAATATAATCAAATGGGTTTGTTATAAATATAACCATTTATGTATATCCAAAAAAATTTCTCAAGATTCGATTTTTTCTAAAAGTTATACACTGGTCTTAGAGGCAGTTTTGTAAAAATTCACTGTTTTTCAGAGTTCTAGAACATTGCAGAAAAATCCAAACAACCAAATTTGGGTATGATTTCTGAGGAGATGGATTTTAATTTGACAAATCCAAGAGAGTTTTTTGTTGGAAACGTAACAAATTAGTCTCCCTCTAAACATTTTTCCAAAATTCCCTAGGTTAGGAAGATATACCAATATCTTTGAGGTCAGTTTGTTAAAATTGTTCAATTTTCCAGAATTGAGGAAAATGAATAATTCGCCTTGTGAATCTTATAAATGGCTCAGCCATGGTTTGTGTGAGAGGCTTCTAAAGTTTTTGAAGGAGGAGGATGAAAAAGTGTGAACATGAGACAAAATATTGAAGGAATGTATGTAATTGAATTTATGATTTGAATCTTAAAACAATTTCACTTTGCTATGAATTCTTTGTAAATGTTATGGTTTTTTTAATATTTAGACATTGATTTAATTTAGACTTGCTCTAGGAGTGGCAAGGATCCACCATTTCCTAGAAGCAAGTTTTGTAAACATCGTAGGATAGAGGTAGCATGTTTGATTTAGATCTAGGTGCATGGATTTTATTTTGAAAGAAATTGTTAATTAGATCTCATAATTTCGATTATGTACTTAAGAATGTAATTCGTTTGTTTTCTTAATGTTAGATAGACACATCATTTTCAACTCGTTGCAAGCTAATGAATGGTGTTGATCAATGATTTTATTACATGAATGACCCCTTTGTTAGAAGTTTACAATTGAAATATTTAAAGGCGCTTCTTAATTAGATAAACAAGAGATCGATAACTCCATTTGTTTTAAATATGAATTGAAATCTATTATGTACCTTATTGATTTTATTGTAACATTGTGTTTTGGCAACCAAGTAATTGAAAGTAATGCAATGAGACCATTAAATCATTGCTCGAAGTTGTAGTTTAGTTTGAAATTCATTATGATTGTAGTTAGTTATTGGTAGAACCATTTGCCAATGTTCTCATGTTTGAATGATTTCTTGAGTTTGATTAAAGAAGTTTAAGGATCGAATAGTTTCTTATTTTTTAGTCTCTTAGATCTGAAGCATGTCAATTAAAATCTCGGTTTACTTAGTTTCATTTGAAGCAATTGCAAAGTCGTGACAAAGGTTAGTTTGAATGTTTATTTGATTTGTTTTATGCATCTTGGGAATTAGATTAGTTGAAGTCTTTTTTTTTCATTGCCTTAGTTTAAGATCATTTGAATGGGAGTGAATTTTATGGAGATTAAGATTTAGCATAAGTTTGGTATCATTTTAAATTAATCTTGATTGGTTCAAGATTCTTGTATTTAGATTAGATAGATCTTAGTATTTAGATTGATATTTTCATTTATATTAAAATAATTTCAATGGTAATTTTATTTCTTGGTTTAAGATTAATTACATTTAGTTTCGTTTGCATAGTGATTAGAATTTCTTATTTGTTTAAGCATATTTTCCTCAATTGACTAGCTTCAATTAGAAACAACAATTTTGTACTTAAACAAAAATTTGATTCCTACTGTAATCTAGGGTAGATGCTCTGAGCCTGTGTTCCATGCGCTTGTACCTCAAAGCTTATGAGCTCTAGATTGATAATTTAATGTTGGAAATTATAGCAATATATTTCCCCAACATTTTTGGCGTTGTTGCCGGGGAGGCGCTAAAGGGATCAAAGCCTAGTTTCTTTCACATGTTTTTTTGTGTGTTTGATCTTAGTTGCAGGGAAATTAGAGAGAGGAGAGTGTACGATAAGATGTGAGTGAAGAGCCACACATCCAATATTGTGGGGTTTCTCCAAATTTTGGTTGCCAAATCAAGGAATTTTGGTGAGTTTTTATTACAACTAGCAATCTTTAATTCATTTAGATTAAAAAATAAAGTTATTTAAAGACAAAAAAATTTTGGGGTGTTGTAAGAACCCCATATTTTCTAGTAATCCATGTTTCGAGCAAGATAAATTCAAGAATAACTGAGAGCTTGAAGAATTTCCATCGAGGTGCTTTCTCAAATCCTAGCAGTAGCTGGGGTATCTTCTTCTCAAGAAGAGTTCATCCTGACTGCATTCAGGAAATTATCTGTCTCTCCACAGCCAAAATATGATTTTGAAATCTCCCTTGAGTCCTCTTGCCTATATACCAAGGAGATTGATGAGTCATGTACCAAATCTGATTGAGAGCATCCAGTTGAAATTGATATTGAGAAACCTTCACCATGCCCAACAACAAGCCTTGTGTGAATTCCATAGACCAATTATCTAAGTTTTCCTGGCATGAACAAGGAGGACATTCAAAGTGGTCCAAAAGAAGAAATGAGCCAATACCACCAGGATTACATCAAGGATTGGTTCCAGATCATAATCCAACCAGAGTACCACTCTCACCTTCAAATACTCTTGGTATCATATCAATCAAAGAAACTGGTTTCTCATACTCTAGTATGTGTTGACGTTTGTTCTTTCAAACTGAGTGTGAGTATATTTAGCATATTGTTATGACCATGGTTGCATTGGAAGTACTACTACACTTGAAGGAGACCTTCCTCTCTCTAGGTTAGGGTAGGGTGGAAATGAATAAAATTGATGTTACAACATCATTCTTGAAATTTCAATTCCTAAGGCATAACCATTGAAATTTTTGTCATTATGCACTCTTGTGGTAACACTTGTCAAAATAAATTCACTCTTAATGCCTCATATTTTATAAAGTGACTCTGATTATTGGCCAAGATTATTCATTGAGTCAATTAGGGGAATTGTTATTGTTATACTTTCCATTCATAAGCTTAACATAATATCATCCAAGAAACCTTTTCAAGTTTCTCTTTGAAGGTATTGATGAAAGGCCTCCTATGGTGGACCACTCCTATAAAACAATCATGAGCTCTCATAAGAACCCTAGCATGACCTATTATAGGAATATTTCAGTCATTATCTGGGTTATTTTCTTTTCTTGAGTGTTTAGGGTAGAAGGATCTATCAATAAAGATTAGTAATTAAAAACTTTTAACACCAACCTGTGCTCTTAAGGAGTAGATCTGTCTCCCCACTTATCAAGTAACCTCTAAGGTTATTCATAATTGTTAGAAAATTATATATTATGGAGCAATGAAACACATAAAATATGCAGAAAATAAAAGCACAAAAAACACATAAAACTAGAGAGACACAGATATACGTGTTTCACCCAGTTTGGGCTACATCCACCCCGAACAGCCAGTCCTTCCTTTCTATTATCCAGCAAAAATGAAGAGACAAAACCTACAGCAGATCTGCTGTAATATCCTCTGTTCTCTCTCACAGTCTCCCTCTCTGTTTCTCGCTCTGAAAATACACATACAATATACAGCTGCAATACAATGCCCTCATAAAATCGAGGGGTTGCCTTCTAGGGAAAAAAATCCTAATCTAAACATAAATTCTACCGTCAGATCATTTGCCTAATGAACGGCCCAGATTGACTAGAAATTACTATACTTTTACAAGGCAATTTTACATTTGCTTTTATCTTCGAGGGCACTGCCCTCGAAAACCCCCGCTAGGGGGGGCTCCGAAAAGCGTTGCCGCCCCCCCCTGGTCCCCCCATGGCAGCGATTAATTATAGGCGGCGTTGCTGCCCCTTTTAAGGTATAGGGGTCCAATGCTGTGATACAAAGTAAACAAGATAATCAGGCTCCACACCCAACAATCTCCCACTTGGAGACTAATTGTAGCAACTCCATCGTTGTTTCATTTGCTGGACAATGACTCCTCTTTGGACCTGGTTGTTTCTCATCTTCATCGTCATCCTTGAAGACCAATTGAAACTGAGCATGTTCTCAGTTTCTCCCTGGTTACAACTTTTCTTAGCATATCTGCAGGATTATGGCTAGTGTGTATCTTTTCCAGCTTCAACTCTCCATCTTCCAATACTGACCGTATGAAATGGTACTTGAGATTTATGTGTTTAGTCCTAGAATGAAATGCTGAGTTCTTTGCAAGATGGATAGAACTTTGGCTATCACTGTATAGTGTGCCCATATCATGCTTCTTACCCAATTCATCAATAAACCTTTGTAACCAAATCATTTCTTTACTAGCCTCTGTAGCAGCAACATACTCTGCTTCTGTTGTTGAAAGTGCAACAACACTTTTGATTTTTGAAACGAATGACGGTTGGTCCTGCCTGCCTACGATATTATCATACACGAGCACACACACATATATATATAGAGCAATGTTTGAACCACCAAAGAATAATGCTTGATTTGTGGTACCTCTCAAATATCTGAGAATCCATTTTACTGCCATCCAATGTTCTTTTCCTGGATTGTTCATGTACCTGCTTACAACTCCCACTGCATGTGCAACATCAGGCCTTGTGCATACCATTGCATACATTAAGCTTCCAACTGCAGATGCATATGGAACTTTAGACATATAATCCATGTCTTCTTGGGTCTTTGGGCACATATCCTTACTAAGTTTGAAATGGCTAGCAAAAGGTGTACTAACTGGTTTTGCATTCTGCATATTAAATCTTTTCAACACCTTTTCTATGTACTCATTATGAGACAGTGTTAATTTGCAATTTTTCCTGTCTCTAGTTATCCTCATACCAAGGATTTGTTTTGCAACTCCCAAATCCTTCATTGCAAATGAATTTGCCAATTTTCTTTTGAGCACATTTATTTCATGCATGTTAGACCCTGCAACAAGCATGTCATCTACATACAATAACAATATAATATAGCTGCCATCATTTTTCCTTTTTAGATAAACACAATGATCAGAATGACATCTAGTATAACCTTGTTCAGACATAAACTTGTCAAATTTTAGATACCACTGCCTTGGAGCCTATTTTAAGCCATACAAGCTCTTCTTTAACCTGCACACCAATTTTTCTTTCCCTTTGACCTCATATCCTTCTAGTTGCTACATGTATATCTCTTCCTCCAAATCTCCATGGAGAAATGTTGTCTTTACATCTAACTGTTCAAGATGTAAATCTTCCGCTGCTACAAGACTTAAAATAGTTCTGATTGAATTCATTTTAACAACAGGAGAAAATATTTCATCAAAATCAATACCTTTCTTCTGTACAAACCCCTTCACCACAAGTCTAGCTTTGTACCTATGTTTTCCTCCATCTTCTTCCTTTAGCCTGTAAACCCATTTATTCTGCAATGTAGTTTTACCTGCAGGCAACCTGACTAAGTCCCAAGTCTGGTTATGCATTAAGGAGTCCATCTCTTCTTCCATGGCTAGCTCCCACTTCTTCCTGCTTTCAACTTGCATTGCTTCTTCATAACATTCAGGTTCACCAGAATTAGTCAGCAATAAATAATATAATGAAGGAGAGTATCGTTCAGGGGGTCTACTTATCCTGGTAGATCTTATAACACCACTTTCAGGTGTTTGAGGTGCCTGTTGCTGTTGTGGTGGTTGCTGCTGCTATGGTTGTTGATTATTATTATTTTCGGGCACCTTTACTTTTTTAGTTATCTCATCAAGAACCATGTATTCCTTTCTTTCTTTTTCATGTTTCTTTTCCCGCAGCTGATTCTTATACAAGACCTTTTCATTGAATATTACGTCTCTGCTCCTAATGATTTTGTGATTTTCATAATCATATAAGCGATAACCAAAATCATTAGCACCATATCAAATAAAGGTACATTTCTTTGATTTTGCCTCAAGCTTTGTTCTGTTTTCTTTATTAATATGGACAAAGGCCTCACAACCAAAAGGCTTTAAAAAAGAGTAGTTTACCTTTTTACCTGTCCATGCTTCCTCTTGAATACCACCATCCAAGGAACTTGAAGGCCCTCTTCTTATTAGATAAACAGCAGTATCTACAGCATCTTCCCAAAATTGTAAAGGCAATCCTGCATGCAATCTCATGCACCTTGCACACTCCATGATTGTTCTGTTCATCCTTTCTGACACACCATTTTCTTGTGGTGTTCTTGGATCTGTCTTCTCTCTACGAATTCCATGCTCTGAACAATACCTATCAAACTATTTGCTACAATATTCACCTCCCTTGTCTGATCTGAGACACTTCAACTTCTTTCCTGTCTCAATCTCAACCAAAGCTTTCCATTTCTTGAAAGTATTAAATACATCAAATTTATTCTGAATACAATAAATCCATGTTTTTCTAGTTGCATCATCAATAAAAGTAACATAATAATGAGAGCCACCGAGAGATGATACCTGAGAAGGTCCCCATACATCTGTATGCACAAGCTCCAATTTTTCACTCTTATTTTCTTTCCCAACTCTAAGAAATATGACTCTCTTCTGTTTTGCATAAATGAAATTCTCACAAAAATCCAAATCAACATTCTTCAAACCTAGAAGCAAATTTCTTGAGTGAAGAATTTTCATCCCTTTCTCACTCATGTGTCCGAGCCTATGATGCAATAATGCTGCATCTACTCCTTTGGAAGTTAAAGCATTAACAAAGTTAGAAATACCATTGCATAAATACAATGTACCAACCTTTTCACCTTTTTCTATTACCAGCGCTCCTTTGGTGGCCTTCCAAGTTTTATCTGTGAAATTTGTCACACAACCTTCACCACCTAACTGCCTTGTTGAAATCAGATTTTTCTTCAGATCTGGAACATGCCTTACCTCCTTTAGTAGCCATTGGTTTCCATTCTATTTTTTTACAAGAACTTTACCCATTCCAAAAATTTTACAGGGTTTATCATCACCCAAACGAACTTGTCCAAAATCTCCTTGAACATAGTCATGAAAATATTTCTTATCGGGTGTGGCATGGAATGAAGCCCCTGAATCTACAACCCAAGAATCAGTAACATTTTCAAAAGAAAGAATCAAAGCATCTTGTAACACATCACTTGTCACATTTGCTTCATGATTGTTTTCTTGCTGTGTGTCTCCTTCTTTTCCCTTCCGAGATCTACAGTCTTTCTTTAGGTGTCCTTTCTTTCCGCAATTCCAGCACACTATCCCCGATCTGGACTTGGATCTGCCTTTCCTTGATTTACTGCGATATCCCGAGCTCTTTCCTCTTTCCATTCTTATTCCCCTAGAATCTGCACTCAAAGCATTACCTGATGTCTCACCAGAGCTTTTCCGTCGCATTTCCTCGCTAAGGATAGCACCAACAACATCATCAAACTTTAAAGTACTAGATCCAGAGACAGAGTTACTAATGGCCATTACTAAACCATTCCAACTCTCTGGCAATGAGCACAAGAATAATAGAGCTCTAACTTCATCATCAAAGTTTACCCCTATAGAACTTAACTGACTGGTAACTGTATTAAATTCATTTAAATGGTCTGCAATAGATCCACCTTCCGACATCTTCATATTAAATAGTCGTTTCATAAGAAATACCTTGTTTGAGGCCGAGGGTTTTTCATATAGTTTCGCCAACGTCTGCATCAAACCCTCTGTTGTTGTTTCCTTAGAAATATTGAAGGTGACTGATGCCACAAGACACAACCATACTGTTCCGAGTGCCTTTCTATCGAGAATGTTCCATTCCGCATCTATCATGGCCGCCAACTTCTTTGTTTTTCCACTCAATGGTAGGTATACATCTTTCTGATACAGATAATCTTCCATCTGCATCTTCCACAGCGGAAAGTTTTGGCCGTTAAATTTCTCGACCCTAAACTTACCATCGTCCGCCATTGCTCCCACTCAAACCAGGAACCCTTCTTTCCTACGAGTTTATCAGCCAAATATACCTTCGGCTCTGATACCAGTTGTTAGAATATTAAATATTATGGAGCAATGCAACACATAAAATATGCGGAAAATAAAAACACACAAAACACATAAAACTAGAGAGACACAGATATACGTGGTTCACCCAGTTTGGGCTACGTCCACCCCGAACAGCCAGTCCTTCCTTTCTATTATCCAGCAAAAATGAAGAGACAAAACCTACAATAGATCTGCTGTAATATCCTATGTTCTCTTTCCTGGAGTCTCCCTCTCTGTTTCTCGCTCTGAGAATACACATACAATGCACAGCCGCAATACAATGCCCTCATAAAAGCGAGGGGTTGCCTTCTAGGGAAAAAAACCCTAATCTAAACATAACTTCTACCGTCAGATCATTTGCCTAATGGACGGCCCGGATTGACTAGAAATTACTATACTTTTACAAGGCAATTTTACATCTGTTTTTAGCTTCGAGGGCGCTGCCCTCGAAAACCCCCGCCAGGGGGGGGCTCCGAAAAAGCACTGCCACCCCCCCCCTAGACCCCCCACGACAGCGATTAATTACGGGCGGCGTTGTCGCCCCTTTTAAGGTACAGGGTTCCAATGCTGTGATACAAAGTAAACAAGATAATCGAGGCTCCACACCCAACTTGATAATCGAGTCTACAAAATATTTAGGGGAGGATAAGAGGTCTCGTAATGAGCCGACCTACCACAATCATGAGACCTAACATGCATGACATTACTGCTCCTGGTCACCAAGCCAGAGTAATGGCTTTCATCCCCAAAAGCTAGAAGACAGGAGATCTCATCACGAGCTGACCTATTCATCCATGTTGCTTCTTGTGAGTGGCACTGCCATCATTTGGTTACCAAGCCAGGACAATGGTATTTATCTAAAATTAAAATAAGCTAAATCTGAATCTATATCTAGTAAGTGGGACACAGACATTTTGTTAGGTTAAAAGGCATCCATGTCGAGGTTATAAATGCCTGCTGGCAACAGGGCCATGCCTGTGGTATCAAAGTTAATTTTACACTATGATTTACTTGGTTGTTTTTTCCTTTCCCTGAACTCATCATCATATCTCTCTGAGAATGGCTTTAATATCCTTCAGTAGTGTGCTTTGGAGTTCTATCTTTCAGAAATAATTTGGTTTTTATGGATGTGAGACCCTTAGTGCAGGTGATTCACTTTGCTTGAATAAGAGAAGCTTTAACTATATGCTTGGGTAACAGTAAGACAATCATCCTCGGAAGGTATCATTTTGTAATATTTATTTTTCCCTACTTTCAATCCATTTTAAGGCCTTGGTTTTTAAATAAAGTCACTTTTACTTGTACTAATGAGGCTATTGAAAGTGAAGACATGTTGCTTTGGATCACTATTGAGATGCTTTGTGGAAACTTTTATGGTTAATCATTTTAGGATGACGTTATCTCTGCAATGACAACATTGTTAAGCATTCCTTTAGTAGCCCTAGCATTAGTTGCTCTTTTGGAATAATAAAACTCAATATTAACGTCACTGGATCCCTAGTCACTACTTTTCTTATCTTATTGATGCAATGGAAGATGACATCCGATGAAACTTACTTACATGCTCTCACAATTCGCCCTATGGTTTAAGTCAATGAAACATGACTTTAATATAAAAACCCTAGCCCTTCAGTCTTTAGTCTCTATCAGAGGTTTTTCTTGCATGAGGACATGCAAGATTATAGGCATGGGGGGGAGAGATGTTAGGAAAAAATAATGAGAATTGTCAGATTTGATTCATATTTTTACCCTATGCTTACTCATGGTTTTCATTATCATTGTTGGGCTAGTGTCTTAAACTTGGAGCATGATTAGGTAATTGTTCATTATTTAACCCATTTCCTTTATTTCGATAATATTTGCATGAAAAGAAGATTATTGATGATGGTGCTTGTGTTATTTCAGGAATCTGTATGAAAAATACACATGCATCGACATTTTCGAGATAATGTGGATATTGAGACCTTTTTCCTTCTTCAGCAGATCATATCAGCAATCACATCATCTCGAGCCATTCCATCATTTACTTCATCTTGCAACACCAACGACATCAACAACAAGGGTAAAACTTGAGGTAGAGGTGACTTAAGATTCTTTAATTGATTAGAGATTTAAGAAAGCTTTGATGATTAACCACCACATATTCTGTATATCTAGTTTTCCATATACCCTCCATTTGCATGCTAATCTAGGTCATAATCATATTGGTTCATGTAAAAAAAATCAGTAACTATAATTCCTTCCCCTCCTATATTCACACATATTGTCAGTTGAATCCAATAGAGGATGAATTCATTGTTGCCTTTCATGAAGGAACCATCCATAAGCATTGGCCCCATGAAAATAGAGCATGCAAGCACATGTCTTCTCATCTCCATCACCACCTCATCTCATCTACTATTTCCATTGTCACCTATCATCCTATTCATCATTTTCCTCCTACCATATCTATTTTTTTTCCTCGATTTGTATCACTCTAAAACTCAAATATATGACAATCAAGGGTGAAAATGTGAAGATGGGTAACACTTTTGTGAGAATTCGGGGTGGAAAAAATTTTTCCTCCATAGTTCGGCTGAAATTTTGTCAAATTTCGGCCAAACTACTCAGGATTTCGGCCGAACTATTGAATTTAGTTCGACTGAACTTTGTTTTCTGTTTACATTGACGGTGTAATGACAACAATGGAAAATAGATTTTTCACCGGAGTTTGGAAAACTGGCAAACAAAGTTCAACCAAAATATTAGTTCGCTGAACTATGATTTTATATATATATCGCCTGCAAACTGTACCGAGCTTTTGTTCACATTTGTCTCATGCGCTCATATCTTTCCCGCGATCTGTCTATATTTTCTGCGCTCATATATGTCCTACGCACTCATATCTATTAGTTTATTTGTTGTTGCGCCGTGGGAGTTTTTTTTATTTCTGTGGTGCTGAGGAGGTAAGTTCTGGTAAATTTGTTATTTTCTGTAAAAAAAAAAAAATTGTTGTTTTTTTTTTTAATTTTTAATTTTTTTGTTCAAAGAGTTCTTCCACGACGTCTTCACCGTCTTTAGTGTCTTCTGTTGTGACTTTCTAGGTACGTATGTTCCAACGAAAATAAATTAGCTTTAAATAATATAATCCATTTCAGTGAGTTTTGATATGACAGGCAAGATGCCATATTAATGAAAGTATACAAACAACTTGTATATATAAGATATTGCATATATAAGTTGAAAAATTGTATGCAGTTTATCATGGTACTCCATTACTTTCATATATATAGGAAATTATACTCTCTACTTTTAAACTATAGTAGAATTCGCTTGGTCCACTTTATACCCCTAATACGCATTTCCACAACAGTGTAAATGTCGGAATCCAATGCCTACCCTATACGTCCGTGAGTTGAAGCTTTGTTTTTTGTGATTAACGTAGAATTATAGAGTTACCTGTGTGTATAATACTTTGGTATGCAATAGATATCCTATTACGTGGCATTGATGGATGTCATAGTCCACTCTAGCCTTCCCTAATGAGAATCAAACCTTGTACTTTGCCTAGCAACACTATCAATTCAACTACTTGAAAAAGGAAATATATAATCATTACTATGAAGTAGGTAGATATTTTTTTTACCATAATGAAAAATATAATTCGATAGGAAAATCAACAACACCAAATTTAATGTCCATCTAGAAAACTAGACACTAAAAAAACATTGATTGCTAAGAATTGACTTTTCATTAAGGCTAAATTATTCTGCTAAGAATGGACTGTTCATATATCATATTAAAAGTAGTTCAATTAAATTTACTCAGAATTTAAGCCTCTGCAAAAAAAAATGTAATATTTCTTATCATAATATTTCTCAAAACTCGTTCATGATATCTATGGTTGCTCACCTTCGTTCAATATTAAAGAAAAACCAATTTATTTCTTGATAGCTTAGAGAATAGCCAATACTAGTTATGAAATCTACACTAGTCTATGTGTTCTATTCCCTGTGTTAACTAGTGTAATGAGAGCTTCTAGTATCATGCAAGTGGTTACAGTGTATTCAGCCTTATGGAATATGTACAACCTTTTTTAGAATAGGTAACAGCTTATGTTAGTTACAGTAATTACAATATTGGGATCAATGGTATTTTAACATGCTATTATTGGTGTTATTAGACCCGTAGACCTCATTAAGGCTCATTGCTTCTGCTAAGAATTGACTTTTGATATCTCATATTAATAGTTAAATTAAATTTACTCAGAATTTGCAAAAAGGATTTAATATTTCTTGAACTTCCTTCATGATATCTATGGTTGCTCACCTTTTCTCAATATTGGGTAAAAGGTCATGGTCTTACCTTAATTTCTATTCTAATTCCCTTTCCTAACTTTGATTTTCATTTAATATTTCTTATCATAATGTTTCTTGAACTTCCTTCATGATATCTATGGTTGCTTACCTTCATTCAATATTGGTTCAAAGGTCATGGTCTTACCTTAATTTATATTCTAATTCCCTTTCCTAACTTTGATTTTCATTTAATACTTCTTATCATAATATTTCTTGAACTTCCTTCATGATATCTATGGTTTCTCACCTTCGTTCAATATTGGTTTAATGGTCATGGTCTTACCTTAATTTATATTCTAATTCCCTTTCCTAACTTCCCAACTTTGATTTTCATTTAATATTTCTTGAAATTCCTTCATGACATATATGGTTGCTCACCTTCACTCAATATTGGGTAAAATTCATGGTCTTACCTTAATTTCTATTCTAATTCCCTTTCCTAACTTCCTAACTTCGATTTTCATTTAATATTTCTTATCATAATATTTCTTGAAATTCCTTCATGATAGATATGTTTCTCACCTTTTTTCAATATTTGAAGTAAAAGTTCATGGTATTACCTTAATTTATATTCTAATTCCCCTAACTTTTATTTTCCTTTTGACCTTGGAGATAAACTGGATCATTATATTGGGTAAAAGGTCATGGTCCTACCTTAAAATTTCTATTCTAATTCCCTTTCCTAATTTCCTAACTTTGATTTTCATTTAATATTTCTTATCATAATATTTCTTGAACTTCCTTCATGATATGTATGGTTTCTCACCTTTCTTCAACATTGGGTAAAAGGTCATGGTCTTACCTTAATTTCTATTCTAATTCCATTTCCTAACTTCCTAACTTTGATTTTCATTTAATATTTCTTATATCATAATATTTCTTGAACTTCCTCCATGATATCTATGGTTGCTCACCTTTGTTCAATATTGGGTAAAAGGTCATGGTCTTACCTTAATTTATATTCTAATTCCCTTTCCTAACTTTGATTTTCCTTTTGACCTTGGAGATAAACCCAATCATTAAATATGATAGTCATCCCTTCTAGGGAACTTAGTATGGTTTGCTTAGTGGTTTCGATCCCTTATGATGATGTGAGGTGTTGTTTCAAACATGGGAGTAACTTGTGTTTGCATGTGATGCTCACGGGCCATGGTTTCTTTTGTGGGTTATAGAAGGTTTAGTTCTACCTCCTAAGATAAAATTTCTAAAAAACTTACCTTTATTCCTTAAAGTCGAACTAGATCTATACTATGGATTACTCTTTATATGTATTTCTACCATATAAATTCTAAGGATTACTCTTTATATGTATTTCTACCATATAAATTCTAAGGATTACTCTTTATATGTATTTCTACCATATAAATTCTAACGATAATTAATCACATATATGTGTTAAAGTAGAATATGAAATAATCCCTTTTTACACTTGGATTGGCTCGTAGGTACATAGATGTGTGGGTTTGGGAATGTGGTTCACATGAAAAGTAATCCGGAAGGATTTAGTGGAAACCTTTTATAAGACCAAGATTCAAACAATTGTGATATTTTCCCTTCTTCCCAAGTTAGTCTATCCTTCTAGAAAAATCCATTTTAATGAAGGATATATATCCATATTGATCCACTAATATTTTTCCACCAACAACTATTCTATTTTGGAATTCTATATCTCAAAACTATGCTCATTGAATTTATGCATCTATATCTTTAAACTACTTGAAACTATTTTATTACACCATAGGAATCATTTCGAGAAAAACACATTAGCCATAAAAGTTTCCCATTGAAACCAAAAGTGATTTGATACAAAAAAGTGATTTGATATGAAAAATAGGTTATAACCTTATATAGTTTAATTGTTTTAAATAGATTTTTAATAAAATGAAAAATATTCAATGTAAAACATATAGTATTTAGAAACAAAAAGTAATTTGATACAAAACATAGGTTTTAACCTTATACTATGTTAATTGTTTTGAAAATAGATTCTTAATAAAATGAAAAATATTGAATGTAAAACACATGCATATTAACATATAATTGTGATATTTTCCCTGCTTTCCAACTTAGTCCATCCTTCTAGAAATATCCGTTTTAATGAAGCAAATATATCCATAGTGATCCACTGATATTTGTTCACCAACAACTATTCCTTTTTGGACTTTTATATCTCAAATCTATGCTCATTGAATTTATGCATATCTATATCTTTAAACTACTTGAAACAATTTTATTACATCATAAGAATTATTTCGATATATCTCCCATTTTAATGGTGTGTATCACATTTCGAGAAAAAATGCAAATTAGCCATAAAAGTTTGCCATTGAAACCAAAAGTTTTTCGATACAAAACAAAGGTTTTAACCTTATATAGGTAAATTTTGTTTCAAATAGATTCTTTTAATTTAAAATGAAAAATATTCAATGTAAAACACATGTGTATTCTTATACAGCCTAATGTCTATGTAAAGTAGTTTGAGTGATTCCACGGGTCCTCTACACCCTTCATGGGTATAATTGGGACATGCAGTGTTAACTTATACAAGTTCTATAGGCAGAGTCTGTAAAGGTCCAAGTAGCCTCTGGATCTCATGTTTTATGAAAGGTGACATATCTAGTAAATGCCCCTACAGTCAATCTCTGGAATAGATCTAAATTAAAGTTTTTCATTTTCATATCCATGGTCTCAAACAATGAGATAGAAAATAACTTTTATATTCAATGTAAAACACACATGCAAATTAACATATAATTGTGATATTTTTCCTTTCCAAGTTAGTCCATCCTTCTAGGAAAATCTCTTTTAATGAGGCAGATATATCCATAATGATCCACTGATATTTTTTCATCAAAAAATATTCCATTTTGGACTTTTATATCTCAAAACTATACTCATTTAATTTATGCATCTATATATCTTTAAATTAATTGAAACTATTTTACTACACCATAGGAATCATTCCCATATATATCTCCCATTTTAATGGGGTGTATCACATTTCGAGAAAAACACATTAGCCATAATATTTTTCCATTGAAACCAAAAGTGATTTGATACAAAGCATAGGTTTTAACCTTATATAGGTAATTGTTTCAAATAGATTCTAAATTTAAAATGAAAAAATATTCAATGTAAAACACATGCATTAACATCTAATTGTGATATTTTCCCTTCTTTCCAACTTAGTTGACATCCTTCTAGAAAAATCCCTTTTAATGAAGCAGATCTATATCCATAGTGGCATTGATATTTGTTCACAAACAACTCTTCCATTTTGGACTTTTATATCTCAAAACTATGGTCATTGAATTTAAATGCATCTATATTTTTAAACTACTTGAAACTATTTTATTACAAAATAGGATTCATTTTGATATATCTCCAATTTTAATTGGGTGTATCACATTTCGAGAAAACACATTAGCCATAAAAGTTTTCCATTAAAACCAAAAGTAATTTGATACAAAACATCTAGGTTTTAACCTTATATATAGTTTAATGTTTCAAATAGATTTTTAATAAAATTAAAAAAAATCAATGTAAAACACATGCATTAACATATAATTGTGATATTTTCCCTTCTTTCCAACTTAGTGGACATCCTTCTAGAAAAATCCCTTTTAATGAAGAAAATCTATATCCATAGTGGCATTGATATTTGCTCACAAACAACTCTTCCATTTTGGACTTTTATATCTCAAAAATATGCTCATTGAATTTATGCATCTATATTTTATTACACCATAGGAATCATTTCGATATATCTCACATTTTAATGGGGTGCATCACATTTCGAGAAAAACATATTAAAGCCATAAAATTTTCCCATTGAAACCAAAAGTGATTTGATACAAAAGATAGGTTTTAACCTTATATAGGTAATTGTTTGAAATAGATTCTAAATTTAAAATGAAAAATATTCAATGTAAAACAAATGCACTCTTATATTCCCTTATGTCTATGTAAAGTAGTGTGAGTGATTCCATGGGTCCTCTACACCCTTCATAGGGTATAATTGGGATAAGTAGTGTTAACTTCTAGAAGTTCTATATGCAGAGTCTGTAAAGGGCCTAGTAGCCTCTGGATCTCATCTTTTATGAAAGGTGACATATCTAGTAAATGCCCCTACAGTCAATCTCTAGAATAGATCTAAATAGAAGTTCTTATTTTAATATCCAATGTAAAAAAAATGCAATCTTATACACCCTTATGTCTACGTAAAGTAGTGTTAGTGATTCCATAGGTCCTCTACACCCTTCATAGGGTATAATTGGGACAGGTAGTGAACTGACTTCTACAAGTTCTATAAGCATAGTCTGTAAAGGGCCAGGTAGCATCTAGATCTCATCTTTTATGAAAGGTGACATATCTAGTAAATGCTCCTATAGTAAATCTTTGGAATAGATCTAAATATAAGTTCTTCATTTTAATATCCATAAAACACAACCACTTTAAGGTAAATTGTGTACATGTGTCATTTTTCCCACAAAATTTAAGATAAAATTTAAGATAAACCATGCACATGTCATATATCTCATGATCTTGTGTCATTTCTCCCATGCATTTGCAGTAAATTTCAATTTAATATATATTTTTATTGAATTTATCTTTTTTTTTTAGGGATAAGAAAACCATTAAATATGGTTGAAAAATGGAAATTATGCATAGAATTTTCTTCCTATCCCAATCTAGTGAAAGAAGTGATTACAAATGTGCTTTCCAATATTGCGACTAGCAAAGTCATCGAAAAGAAAATGAATATACCGGGAAGAACAACAAACAATGAGGCATATTATATTGGATTGATAGAAAGCTTGTGAAAAGCGATGGAGTATGGATCAAATGGAATTGTATTTTTCATCAATTCTGAACTTGTGTGCAACCAGATGAATGGCATGTACCAAGTTAAGAAGGAGAGGCTAAAAGAACTGCATGGAATAGAAAACAATATTGTTAGCCAATTTCACTTTTTTAGTGTAAGGCATTGTACAAATGTGAATAAGATGTCTGCTGATCTATTACGTGGGGCAATGCCAATTCAGGATTCATCTATCAAAGATGAATTAATATATGAATTAGAATTATACGAGGAAATTCCAACGCAACCTTCATCTCTCAAAGATGAATTGGTTTTGAGAAGCTCTTCTTCAAAAATTCAAGATTCATCTCTCAAATATGAATTAGTTTTGAAATTCTCTTCTTCAAAAATTCAAGATTCATCTCTCAAAGATGAATTAGTGTTGAGACGCTCTTCTTCAAAATTTATTGATGGACATTGTAACATATCTTGGATATGTGTGCATTGTGTACTTATAAATCCGTCTTTTTTATTCACCATGTGTTTTTTTCAATTATATACCAAGTGTGCTCCCACCACACCATGTAAAGTGAAACTTGTTGAAATTCACATTTGCAACAAGTGGTGAACTTCACATTTTTATAAAATTAAAATGCGGGGACTTCAACAAATTTTTGTTTAAATGGACTTTCACTTCTCTTTTAATGACAATGTGTTTTTTTCAATTTTATACCAAGTGTGCTCACACCATGTAAAGTGAAATTTGGTGAACTTATCATTTTTATAATTATTTTTCGCTTAAATTGAGTTTCACACATGAATTAGTGCTTTGAAAGTTGTGTTTTACATAATTTGTTTACACTAAATTACATTAATTTTCTGAAATTTATTTTGAATTTATTTTAAATTAGTTATTTAAAAGAAAAAATTGTAAATGTCCACTGTAGATATATATATCATGGAGGATGAGAGACAAAGATCAACAGATTCCCATATCTCTATGAGAGGGGGGGATCAGGGATTGAGGGTTTTTCATGGTATTTAAATATAATCTTAAATCTCCATACATGTGTGTACATATGGAATTGATTTTTTATCAACTTTGTGAGTTAAAATAATTGTTAATAAGTTTCATTTTTTATTTTTTAGCAGCTAATAAGAAGAGAAGGGTCTCTACTCCATCCATGGAGCATACCCATGGTTCACCCAGTCGTGGTATGGTTTGAACACTACTTAATCAATGAATATGTACGTGTGTATTTATATGTATGAATGTATTTTTCAATTGATTATAAATTCATATTTTTTTATGAAGCTTCTCTCTCCTCTCGAGAGGTTGGTGGTGGTTCAAATACCCTTAGAGGTCCATCAATAAGTGGTAGCAGGTTGCGTGAAGGTGGTGATATTTATTCCCCCAGAGTTCAATCAACGGCTGGCGGTGCTAGTTCTCAATAGGGTCGTTCTGGTTCTCAACAGTTTCAAGATGGAGAAGGTGCTAGCCAACCACATCGAGGTTGCCATAAATTTCAATAATTTTTTCATTCAATTTGTACAAATTTGTTTACATGTGTTTTTTCTAATATAAAAAATTATATATATATTGATGCAAAGGCTGAAAATGCTCCAAATGTTGGTCAAAATAGACGTAGGGCATAATGCTACATTCAAGGAGAAGGTTGTCAACCCACCATAAGATTGACATTTCTGATATACCATGGGAAAGAAACATGGCCCAATGCACATTAGAAAGGTGTCAACAACTTCATGCAAAATTGCAGAGAGATCTCATGGCTTTGACTCTACCTACTGAGAGTCGACGAAGCCTTGAAAAAGTAAATGTGTACAGAAATCTTAGGCCAACGACTGATACATTTGTAGAAGTCATGAGAAAGGGAAAGGAAACAGTAATGGGTCCCGATAAATTGGAGGATGTAAAACAAAGAGTTAAAAAAGAAATGGCAAAGTCAATGTTTAATTTCAAATAAAGGAAAAAAAGAAATATGTTGAAGGTGAAATATTTCAAGCACCCCAATATAGCTCAATATTTGTATGATAGGCACCTTGTGGCCTATGGAAGACTCCCATGGAAAGACGAAGTTCCTGTTTATTTTGAAAAATTGTTTACGCATGAATTTGTTTGGAAATAAAGCCCAATTACACTAACCTTCCATCAAAATTTTTTGGTCCTGGGAAAGGTTGATTGTGTGACCGTAGGGGCGTTAGGTGAGATGTGGAGTTCCCTCACCCTGAGCCACCATTGGTAAGTTGAAATTTTTGGGTTAAAATTTTGTAGTCAAATATGGATGTGACTTCTCAAATAAGTCGAGAAGTAAGGGATGCCATCATAGAAAATGTTCACAGTGGATTGGGTGGAGTTGATGTTTGTCTAAATCGACAAAGAGCATGTGAGAATGCACATGCTAATTTTGTGTATTGTACAGATGGAGAGATTGACAACATGAGTGTTGAAGATCTCAAAATATATGCAAAGAATTGTCACAATGGTTGGCAAGACTTAATTCTTCATGAAGAAGAGGGCACGGGAACGGTATGTGTTAATGGTTAGGGTTCAATTATTTTAACACATACATGTACAATTTGTAATAAATACATGTGTATGTATATGTGTACATTTGTTTGTATTTTCATTAATATAACACAAATGTATCATTATATGTTAAAACACCATTTGCAGTTGTCATGCATGATGAATGACGAAAATGTTAATATCACGTTTGGGGCCTTTGGTTCAAACAATCAATGTGGGTCTCATCATCAAGATATATTGACAAATGTTAGTGTTTTTTAAGAGATATTTTTAAAATAAATAATTGTGCACATGTACATATATAATAATAAAATGTTTTAATATATTTTGATTCCATCCGATGTTTTTGGGATGGCGGTACCTTATTCTTCCTTGGGAGATGTACCTTCTACTTCCTTACGAAATATGCCAAATCCACAACAAGTATGGACAATTTTTCACTTTTAAAATTTACATTTAAGTTATATATATTCCACCTCAAAAAGTTCCATTAAAAATTGAGATATATATCTATATGTTGAGTTATTTTAAATTTTTTGAATTTTAGGTTTATGGAGATTTTCTTTTGGAGCCTCTCTTAAGAGATGTCCCAAATTCACTTGCAGAAGTATTAAATTTTTCACCTCTAAATATATATGTTTTTTTAAAAGTTATAACTTATAAATTTAAGTTTAAAGGTTTTACTATAAATTGAGATCTTGATCTTCAGTTATTTTATACTTTTAAAATTTTTAATTTTAGGTTTCTATAGAAGATTTCTTTTATCCACGGACTCTAGCGACAGAGATAGGAACATCCACACCATTTGAACCATTTGAACAAGTTTTCTTACCTTTTTATATTATTGAAAACAATTTTATATATACATGTGCATTTTCATCTGAAAATTTATAATATATATATATAATTGTAGATGTATATTGTATATTTTACTATTGGAGATGTTCCCATGGGGGAAGTAGCAGGCAAACAAATGGAGAGGGAACCTCATGAGGTATTGCATGCTTTTTTTGTATATTTTGTTTTTTACATGAAGTTCTATATATTCTCACTCATTTTTAAAACATAAAATTTTAATGTTTGTACATGCATTGTGTACAGGATCCCCATGCTTCGCAAGATAGCGCGTGAATTGGGACTCTGCTAGGAAAGACACTACATCCATCTGTATTTGATGGACATGATTTGTAGATTTGATTGAGATTTTTAGTCTTAAATTTACTTTTTTTTATATATTATCTAGAGGCATAGTCATATATATATATAACTTGATACTTGATACTTGTGAGATCCACAATTTTTGGACATAATTTATTGTGTTATATAATTTGTTTTGTTATTGAAAGTTAAGTTTTGGATGGTCTCAATCTACATTTGGCAGGTGATATAACATTAAATGTTAAATGTTTTTATTGGATAGTTGAACTACAATTGGCATGGCATGTGAAGTAGTGTTGTGATATAATCAAAAAGATTTTAAAACTCAAGTTTTGGATGGCTAAAGTAAATTTGGCATGTGAAGTAATGTTGTGATATATAATTTTTTGTTAAATTAAAGGTTAAATTTTGGAGGGTTTCAATCTGTATTTGGGATGTGATATAATGTTAAATGTTTCTATTGGATAGTTGAACTATAATTGGCATGGCATGTGAAGTAATGTTGTGATATAATCAAAAAGATTTTAAAACTCAACTTTTGGATGGTTTCAATCTACATTTGGCATGTGATATAATGTTAAATGTTTTGATAGGATAGTTGAACTATAATTGGCATGGAATGTGAAGTAATGTTGTGATATATAATCAAAAAAAAATTAAAACTTAAGTTTTGGATGGTTTCAATCTACATTTGGCATGTGATATAATGTTCAGTGTTTTTATTAGATAGTTGAACTACAATTCGCATGGCATGTGAAGTAATGTTATCATATAATCAAAAAAAATTTAAAACTCAAGTTTTGGAGGGTTTCAATCTACATTTGGCATGTGATATAATGTTAAATGTTAAATGTTTTTATTGGATAGTTGAACTATAATTGGCATGAAATGTGAAGTAATGCTTTGATATAATCAAAAAGTTTTTAAAATTCAAGTTTTGGATGGTTAAAGTACATTTGGCATCTTAAGATTTCTTTTGATCTCCTATACTCTTCTCTTGTTTGAGTGAAAAAATTTCCAATGGAAAGAACATAGCTTTTCAATGCAACTAACCATATCAATTGAGCTCTAATTGAAAAAATAGTAAAGAAAAGTTAACATGCCACAAAAATGTCAGAAAAATAACATTCGTGGTTGTCATTTTTGTTGGAATAGCTAAAACATATTTTAAGGATTCTCCATCGAAAAACAATTTCAATGAAGAGAATCCTTAATATGATTTAGTTATTCCAATAAAAATAACAACCAAGGATGTTATTTTGTTGGCTTTTTGTTTTCTTTTTACTTTTTTTTCAAATAGAGCTCAATTGATATGGTTAGTTGGATTGTAAAGCCATGTTCTTTTCATTGGAAACTTTTTTCACTCAAACAATAGTATGTAGTATGTAGAGATCAAAAACAATGTTAAGATTACTTTCAAGTACGATCAAGTGTTCAAAACATTTTCCCACATGATGATATCTTCATTGACCTCTAAAAAGTAGTTCATGGGCTATATGTTCTGTCTCTTTCCCATATAAATCCATTTAATTTTGATTGGAAATATAAGAAGTAGATATATGTTTGTTGAATTGGGGTCAATTTCATTAATGAACTCAGCTAAGTAGCCTTGTTGATTTATAAATTGGTAAATTGATGACAGTTAGTTAATTGCATTCTACAACATATATATTCAGTTGCCTCTTTCCCATATAAATCCCTTTAATTTTGATAGGAAATATAAGAATTAGATATATGTTTGTTGAATTGGGGTCAATGTCATTAATGCATTCAAATAGGTAGCCTTTTTTATTTATAAATTGGTAAATTGATGACATTCAGTTAATTGCATTCTAGAACACACACACACACACACACACACACACACACACAGATATATATATATATCCAATGCGTGCACAATATTTTTCATCAATGCACCTAGAACATATCCTACCATTGCACAGACAAATTTTGTACTAGATTTTAAATCAGGAATAGAGATGTGGGTCAAATCCCACCAAAAGTTGGAGAAGTGCTCCACGCCTCTTGTCTGAAAGGAATATTCATAAAAAATTATATTGTGGATGATTTATTTACATTGTGGATACTTTTTACCAGAAAATCCCACAAGAAAAACTGGGCGTGCATTCAGTTCATGTATATATCCAGTATGTGCAACATTTTTCATCAATGCACATAGAAAAACTAGTTTGAGTTAATTGCATTCTAGAACATATATGTATATATATGTATATATATATGTATATGTATATGTATATGTATATGTATATGTATACGTATATGTATACATATATATATATACATGCAACATTTTCCATCAATGCATGTATAGAAAGGATACTTTCAGTTGATACTAGAGTGTGCATGTACCAAAACAATTTGTACATGTGCAAACACTTGCACAGATAACATAACAAGGAAACTCAATTTTTAATTGAGAACTCGAAGTTCTAAAACATATAATGCAAAGAGAATAAATTGTTGGGAAGTTCAATAAAAAAAATTCCAATGGAATGCCATCTTCAGTAATCCATCTATGATCGGATTTTGACATTTTCCATTTCTTAATTTTCATTTTTTTCTTTTATTGAACCTCTATCAACTTTATGTCTGTTGCACACACCAAGTGACTATATTGACAACTTATGAAATTAGGTTCATAGTCTTCAAAGTAAACAAAATCCCCACTTTGATTAGTTCGTCTAAAAAAATAACCTTTCAGTATAATAGATCCTCTTTCATATGAAAATCTTTGATAATTATAGACTTCTAATAATTTCATTTTTTGTTCAGTGCAACACATAAAATAATACTTCACATTTTCATCGTTGTCATTAGGTGCAATTACAAAAAAAACATCTCCTGCACAATAAAACAAACTTAATAAAATTATACATATTTAAATTTATTTCTAAATCTTTATCATTAGAAAGCAATTCAAATTTGACCTTCTCTAACAAGATCAGAAACTCGATCACCATCGGATGATATTGTAGTCTCCTCTGATTGCATTTCTTCAAAAATTGCAACAAACATTTTGCCCTTTATATTTAGCTTTGTATGTTTCCAATATTTTACATACATTTTGTTCTTAAAAACGTCATTGGATTTTGTGTTGTCTATGAAAACATGACAAAAACAAGAATATTTTCTTTTATCCAATTCAAACACATTTCTAGACGACTTTGTTTTAGTTGAATGCAATTTTTGAGTCCCTTTTATTGTTTCAACATCATTTCCAATTGATCTATCTACATCTTTGATCCCAATATGCCAAAAAAACCTTTATATGGAAAATTTAAAGAAGAATGTAAATATGATATCAAAATACAATCAAAGATAATCATTGTGATAAATGTACACTGTTTAAAATTACATATCTAATAAAAATTAAATTGAATGTACCTTCGCACTTCCCTTGATCGGTTAGTCTCATGTCTTAGAGCAGCGATGCACCATTGAACAACTTCTTTCGCATCCACAAATCAGGTTGAAGAGGGGTTAATTTTATATCTTCGAAGTGCTCATTTTATGCATGCCCCTACACCATCATGTTGTCCTTTTCCATGGCCAGTCTCAAAGAAATTTCAACAATGTTTAATGCAGGTTTTCTTATGAAGACAACAAAACCAAAAGAATGATCGTGCAAATTTGAATTGACCTATGCATTCGTCTGACCATATCTAATGTTCGTTGAATGTTAGTCCACGATTTTCCACGGAATCATAATTTTTTCCAAGAAAATGTTGTACAAAATATGTATCATGTGTATGATCATCACTGATATAAAGTGATATTCTTTAATAATATGTCGATTTTCACTGGTGCATTCTATATGATCGACATTTTCTTCAGCATATCTATATAGAATATGGACGAGCATGGAGACTTGGTCAGAATGATAGTATTCACTTTGAATTTCTTTTTTTGGAACAAATGTGTAGTTTTTTGCAAAATCTACTACTAACAAAATGGTCCCTGGTGGAAAAACTTCACGGAATTTTTTGAATTGCAAGTCTTGCCATCGATCTTTATGGGAATGCTTGTTGTATTTGTAAATTTCTGCCTCAAACTTTCTAAAAAAGTCTAACACAAAAATTTCTTCTTCTCGTAATTCAATTCTTTTAACACTATTTGCACCTTGAATCGATGTATGGATATATTGATATCTCTTCCATTTAACTTTCATGTTGGACAACGATTGATCATTTATATCAGTATGATATTTTTTTTGAAATTTAGTCAAATTTCCACAATCATTGCATTTTTTATCACCAACATATTTCTTTTCGTAAAATAGTTCATCGCTTGCTCTTTCACATAGAATTTGAGATATAAAACCAGGGATAATGGAAGGAGGAGGTGAATCCTTCCAAAATGTTCTACCAAAATCAAGGAATGTGTCATAATATAACTCAAACTCCGCATGATAACAGCAACAACAAGTGTCGTGTATAGTGACAGGTTTTACATACCATGGCTTTTGTTGAACAAAAGCACTAATTGAAACATAAATTTCATGATTCTCTTCTTCGAACTTGTTGAACAACTCTATCTGAGTGGTTTCCAGGAATTTTTTTTCATGTTCTTCGTATTGATTTCATGTTATTCTTCTTCGCATCACATGCCTTGTAGTTGGAAAAACATGCGAATTGTTCTGTCAATATTCATATATTATTTTTTTAACATTTTCTCCAAGTCTATATTTGTATGATTTCCTACAAATAGCTCTCCAATGAGCGAGTTCGTCATTTACATCAATTTGAAACCGAAATTTCTGATGTTTGTGAAACGTTTTTCGCGAGGTTCCTAATTCTCGTGCCATAGATTTTACCAAGTGATTCTCTTTAGTACTTGATGAAACCACTACCATATGTATTTCTCTACGTACAACTGAAACATTTTTCTGTCTAGATATTCTAATTGAATTTATAGCACTATTTATATTTTGTATCACATTTTCCTTCATTTTTTAATCTTTGGTTGATTTTCAAATACCCAATAAAGTCATAGCTTCTTTTAATTTCCTTAATGATAGGAGACCTTTCAACATTTGGGCCATTTGGGCTTGAACTGTCACCTTTTCCTTTATGAAATACTTATCAAAAGTGTGGTTAACATGATATCGTATATAATGGTAAGATTTTTTATCTCCATATGTGTGAGTTTCAACATTTTCTAACATCTCATCATCGACATTGATTCCATTTGTACCTATTCGAATGAATAATACATAATAAGTTTACATATTCAATAAATAACTAAATTAATAAATATATGTATAATTTCAATAATACGTGCATGTGTTTAACATATATATATATACATACCTTGTGATTCAATTTCTTCACTTGAATTTCTTTCAACATTTTCACCATATTCAATCATTGGTTCAATATCTCTTTCACTTTCTCTTTCAAAATTTGGTATCTCGTCATCAATGTCTTGAGGAATATCTCTCTCTCTTTACATTACAAAATATTTTTCAAATTAGTTCATCAAATAAAAATTAAGCTTCTCATTTTACACTAGGAAAATTTTAAATATATGAAAATCATAAAATTTACATTTACATACCTACTTCAACTTGTAGTTGAGGTTGATTTTCCCCTTCAATATTTGAGAGTGCTTCTATCTTTCTTTTGCGAGATTGTCTTGTGTCTTCTCTACGTTCCTCAGGGTCTTTTTTTCGATCATATTTTCTCGTACAATTCCTCCAATTTCCCATGATAATAGAGTATGAAGTTCAAAAAATTTCCTTCAAAAATTTAGACAAAAACTCAATTAGAAAAAAATTCACAAAAGATTTAATTTAAAAAAAAAAAAACTCATTTTAAAATTTTTGCAAAAAATACATACTCCAATCCAAAACACTTAATTTAAAAAAGTTGAGAAAAAAATATCTTATAAAAATTAAACGAATCTCAAAATATTTCCTTCCAATTCCTACATAAAAATTCCATTCAAAAAGTTAGACAAAAACACATTTTAAAAAACCATTATAAAAGATTTACTTCAACCCAAAACAAGTACTCTAAAAAATTGTCGCTTCAAAAAATGCCTCCAAAAAATGTCCACTGAAAATTATTTCCAACTTCATAAAGAACGCCACTTTAAAAAAATACTTCAAAAAATATCATTTTAAAAAATACTTCCAAAAAATGTCCAAAAAATGTCCTTTTGAAATTAAGCCCAAATCCATACTTTAAAAAAAACGAAGCCCAAAAAACATCCAAAAATTGTATCACGTACCTCCAAGAAATATCCTTTGAATGTACCTCCAAGAAAAGTCTTCAAAATTGTTATTTGAATGTACCTCCAATAAAATTCTTTAAAAATAATGAATGCCTCCAAGAAATTTCCTTTGAATGTACCTCCAAGAAAAGTCTTTAAATCCAAAACAATTCTTTTCAAAATCAGATCAAGACCTTTGTAAAATCAGACCAAATGTACGAAAATTTGAGAAAATAATGAACAATTTCACTGCAATTTATATTGTCACGAAATTTTTTTTTGGAGGGGCTCGGCAGTGCTTTCTGGCCGACGGAAAATTACGTAAAAGTTTGGCCGAAATTTTTATAAATAGTTCGGCCGAACTATTTGTCGTTTCACTTAATGAGTCGTCGGTGCAAAAAAAAGTTTGACTGAGCTTTGTTTAAGAGTTCAGTCGAACTAACGTGTCACCAGTTACGCAAAACCAAGATCTGAATACGTATCTGCAACTTTTTACTGATTAAACGCCATGAAACATTCTGAATTAACTATCAAAACCAAGACAAACATTTTTAGAATTGAATCTACTTTTAGGAAATATAACTTTTATGGAATTTCATAAATATTTACCAATTTTAATTAATTTTGTAATAAAACGGGTGCAAAAAAATTCTGAAGGTCATTGTGATTCAGTGAAATCAAAACTCTGTATCTTCCAAAATACATTGTAAACAAAAAATGAAAAAAATATTTTACATTACATTGGTCCGTCGTCTCTAATGGGTAGCTTTTAGACTTTTAGTTTATAACTTATATGTTAAGAAATTTCTTGCATCACGAAACATATTCAAAATATGCAATTTTTACATATTCGACCAGTTCAAAATATTTTAGTAATTATGATATGCATCCATTGGCTTTGTAAATATGACGAAACCGAAGTAGACTCTGTCTAGATTGTTGTAACACATTTTGTTTCTCAAAAACACAAATTTTAAAAGAATACAACATTGCATATTAACATGACTTGTTATAAATCCGTTGATTGTTAGAAAACACACACTCAAAGAAACGCTAAGTTGACATATCAAATGTGTATAAAAAAATTTCAAAAAATAAGTAATAGAAAGCTAACAAAATTTCTGACAACTTTTATTTTTATCCCAAAATAAAATTCTAAATATAAAAATTGTTTTAGCTTGTAGAAAGTTGAAGAACCAAAAAAAATAAAAGTTTTCTCTCAAAAAAGGGCAAAAAGTGTAACCCAACTTCACATTTTCACCACCTAAACCTACCTTCAAAAAGTGTTGCTCCACAAGACCTAAACCTACCTAAAATCCATGATGCCATAAA
The DNA here is from genome assembly GCA_034641835.2 of Pinus albicaulis. Classification (NCBI taxonomy): domain Eukaryota; kingdom Viridiplantae; phylum Streptophyta; class Pinopsida; order Pinales; family Pinaceae; genus Pinus; species Pinus albicaulis. The sequence goes on from CM076580.1 coordinate 1,639,711,886, forward strand.
AACCTATATATCAATAAAGTGTTTGTTTGCATGAGGAAATGCAAAACGTCAGGCATGGGGGGATGTTGGGCCTTGTATATGCCCATGTTTTCATCATGAAATATCACTATTTATACCCTAAAACCCTAGGTTTTTAGCTCATTCTATACCCTAATTACATCACTGACCACCAAATACTCTCTATGATTGATTATCATAAATTTTATTTACTCCTCTATGATTAAAGATGATTACGTCATGTTTTATTTATGACAGTTTTGTTGAAGTACATTTATCACAGGGTTCCATCGCTAAAATCACTCACAAGCCAGTTAAGGATGAAATGACTAATTTAGGGATTTGGCACTTTCGATGTGCTTCCAAGGAAAACCAAGGGAGGTTATGGTCTAAAATAATGTTTTAATACCTTCCCATGCATTTGATTTCACCCAGGTCACACATGTGGGTCCCTAGGAGTTGATTAATAAATCTGCTCAAAGTGTGTGAAGTTTTCAAACTGCCATGGTTGACCTTGATGTGTGTGCATATGGAGGTGAACCTCTAAAATATAATCATATTGTTTTTTTTCCAAATATAACCAGTTATGTATATCCAAAACTGTTTCTCAATATTTGAATTTTTATAAAAGTTATACACGGGTCTTGCAGGCAGTGTTGTCAAAAAACACTGTTTTTCAGAGTTCTAGAACATTGCAAAAAAATCCAAACAACCAACTTTGGGCACGATTTACAAGCATTTGGATTTGAATGAGACAAATATAAGAGATGTTTTTGTTGGAAACATAACAAGTTGGTCTCCCTCCAAACAGTTTTCCAAAATACCTCATGGTTAGGAAGATATACCAATTTATTTTAGGTCTCTTTGTTTAAATTGTTCAATTTTCCATAATTGAGGAAAATTAATAATTTTCCTTGTGAATCTTATAAATGGCTCAGCCATGGTTTGTGTGGGATGCTTAGGATGTTTTTGAAGGAGGAGGATGAAAAGGAGTAAATTCATGATTTGAATCTTAATAAAATTTGACTTTGCCATGAATTCTTTCTAAATGTTATGGTTTTTTTTTTTAATATTTAGACATTGATTTAGTTTAGACTTTCTCCAGGAGTGGCAAGGGTCCACCATCGCTTGGAAGCAAGTTTTGTAAACATCATAGGATAGAGGTAGCGTACTTGATTTAGATCTAGGTGCATGGATTTTATTTTGAAAGCAATTGTTAATTAGATCTCATAATTTTGATTATGTACTTAAGACTGTAATTCGTTTATTTTATTAAAATTAGATAGACATATCATTTTCAAATCATTGCAAGCAAATGAATGGCGTTGATCAATGATTTATTTGCATGAATAGCCCCTTTGTTGCAGGTTTACGATTGAAATATCTAAAGTGCTTCTTAATTGGATAAACAACAGATCAATAACTCCATTTGTTTTAAATATGAATTGGAATGTATTATGTACCTTATTGATTTTCTTGTAACATTGAGTTTTGGCAACCAATTATATTAAAGAAATGCAATGAGACCATTAAATCATTGTTTGAAGTTGTAGTTTAGTTTGAATTTCATTATGATTGTAGTTATTTATTGGTAGAACCATTCGCTAATGTGCTCATGTTTAAATGATTTCTTGAGTTTGACTAAAGAAGTTTAAGCATGGAATAGTTTCTTATTTTGTAGTCTCTTAGATCTGAAGCATGTAAATTAAAATCTTGGTTTACTTAGTTTCTTCTGAGGAAATTGCAAAGTGGTGATAGAGGTTATCTTGAATTCTTATTTAGTTTATTTTATGCATCCCGGGAATTAGATTAGTTGAAGTCTTGTTTGTTCATTGCCTTAGTTTAAGATCATTTGAATGAGAGTGAATTTTTTTGAGGTTAATATTTACCATAAGTTTGGTATCATTTTAAATTAATCTTGATTGGTTTAAGATTCTTTTATTCAGATTAAATAGATCTTAGTACTTAGATTGAGATTTTCATTTAGATTAAAATCATTTCTACGGTAATTTGTATTTCTTTGTTTATGATTGATTAGAGTTAGTTTCGTTTTCAGAGTGATTAGAATTTCTTATTTGTTTAAGCATTTTTTCCTCAATTGATTAGCTTCAATTAGAAATAACAATTTTATACTTAAACAACAAGTTGATTCCTACTGTATTCTAGGTTAGATGCTCTAATTCTGCGTTCCCTGCACTTGTACCTCGAAGCTTACGAGCCATGGATTGATAATATAATGTTGGAAATTATCACAATATATTTCCCCAAAAGTCCCCATTACGTTGAGTGCCTCCATGAGATGGGGAAAATTCTACTGAACTTGGTACCCAGTGAGCCCATGGGCTTGGTGCAGATGTTGGCCAACTTTGACAATGCGATAGAGATGGATATTCTACTGAAGAGTTTTATTTATATGTGTGTCCATGATCTAATTATTTGTGGCAAGTTCCATGCAATATGGGTTTATATTAGTTGGTGTTATTTATTTTTTAATTTCTAATGTGTCCAATAATGGTGGAATGTGTTGTTGAAGGAAATTCACATTGAACACTAGGTGGAGGCCAAGGAATGGGGGAATGCTGAGCTAAAAATAATTGTATAACACAAGCTTGTTTATGTTTTAAGGCCCATAATAGAGTGATCTTAGGGTCCAATGGGATTTGCAAAGATGAATCTTTCTGTAAATGAAATCAAAATTTGTCACCCGCCTGAAACTTGTGTGGCAATCGATGTTGATCATGCCACTAATTGTACTTGTCCTTGGATTTATCAAATATTTCATGCACCTGTTTCCATAGTTTTCAAATGCATTCAATAAACCATTTTTCTTTGTCAACCTCTAAATATACGTGTGTGGATTCTATTTATGTTGTCGCATGAGGTATGACAACATCAATCGGAAACGATGGTTGAAACCCATACCCACTTGAAAAGAACTACGACTAGTCCAGCTATGGAAAGCTATGTTATAACTATGCTACACATAAGGAAGGCTCTCATCATAAGTTTTTGTATGCTTAGAGTTGTACATGTGTAGTATGTATTTTTTCATCATGTTGATGACCTTTTTCTATTCATTAGTTTGGGGATGAAATATAATCAATTTGGTGAGATTAGAGTCTAAGAATATCCAGGGGCTCGAGGATAATGTGCTCAGGAACCTATTATACGATCTGATACAATGGTATATGGGATTCCAAAATGTACCCATACTCATTCAAAATTTTTTTTGGAAGTGTCCTTTGCTATGATACTCTTCTTGCAAGCCACCAATATAGAAATCATAGAAAACCTGTGCATGACTAAAAATACATAGTCATTACCATGCCTGGTAGAAGGGAGACCTGACAGATAGTCAAGGTCGGCTAGGAGTAGCCAGAGGAGTGTACATGCCTGTCCAACGTCCAATAAAAATTTTGGCCAATAAAAAAACCTTTGAAGTATGGCCATTGTTTTATCTACACCAAAGTGTCTCGTGACCTGACTGTAATGTGCCTCTTAAACTATCTTGGCACGCTAAATTGAAGGAACAAAACGATGGACTAGGTAGAAAAATAATGCATCCTGAAGGTGGAAATATATAACTTTCTTGGCATCCACTATAATTTGGTATGTGGTGGCGAACTATAGATCATTTTTATACAATTGCATCGATAGGGAGATCTCATGGCCAAAAGAATTGATAAAGGTAGTTAGTGTTGCAACTGGGGGCTGACTGAGGCAATATGAAACATGATTGGTGCTGCCTTTCTTATATTTAATGTTCAAGTGGAATTGTTGTAGAAATGTAGACCGATTTTGATGTAGATCATTCTACAACTTCCCTTGTGTCGAAATAAACTAAAGAGGTTGGTGATTTGTGTCGATAACTGTCTCCTTCCCTAGAATGTAATTTCTCCATTGTGAGCATGCCTACACAATGGAACACATCTCTTTATCATAGGTGGGGTATTTACGAATTGTATTAGAAAGTGTCTCTCTATGATAGGCCATTGGATTCCCATCTTGGGTGAGGACTACACCAATAGCATAGCTGAAGGCGCCTATATCATAAAATGTTTGTTGTAAGTATGGCAATGTGAGAATGGCTATAGAGTAGAGGTGGTTCTTTAGCTCAATGAACACATTCTATTGGGACTCGGACCAGAAAAAATTTCACCCTGGAATTGGTAAGCTGAATCAGAGGCTAAGTGAAATGAGAGAATCCCAACATGATCCTTTGATAAAAATTGGCAAGGCCCAAAAAGTTGTGAAGCTCTGTTAGAGTGGCCTGTTCTAGCCAATCTAGAATGACTTAGATATTAACTAAATTGACATGCATGTTATGTTGATCATTGATGTTCTAGAAATTATATAACTTATGTGTTATATGTCCAAGATTCTCCTGATCTCACACTATTTTAACTTGATGCAAAATACAAAATCTATTCCACCATTGATCATTTGCAGAAATTAAATGAAAATTGCAATGCACACATGAAACAATAAAAATTTACACACATTAACACATTTGTTTAAAGGGAAAGCCTGAAGCTGAAAACCCCAACTATATGTATATAATATATGTCATAGAGATCATGTAACAATCCTCATACAAATATGATCATATCAAGCTCTCAGTACAATACAATCGCTACACACTAATCAGGCCTGATCGTGGAAATCCATGCACCGATCTTTGCCACCTTCTAGCCTGCCTTTACTGTGAAATCCCTGCTAAATAATGGCCCTGAATGAGTTCGAATTAATCCAGCCTTGCTCACACAATCCTCATTTTCATCTCCACTGAGTGTTGGATGCAATCAATGCATCACTATAGTCACAACTGATAGTCTATCTTGCCCTTTCACCTATCTCTCCACTGGTTTCCACTGAAACTGCCATGCACTGTAGTTAACTTATTTATTATTCATTTTATTAATGAGTTATTATTTGTGAATTAATTAGTTAATTAATTCACTCCACTCTCACTAGTGTATCAATCAGTTAGACTAGATACAACTAGCTCAACTGAGTCTAACTGAGTTAAACTGAATTCAAATCCATAACTACTTCATCCAACTGTGTCATAACTCTACCACTTGAGTTCTAACTAAGTCCTCCATCCAATAGCTCCAGTAAATCCTCAGGAATAGCATAATTCCTTCTATCAGCTGATGTGCCACATCTGTGCACTGAACTGAAGTGCTCCAAGAGAATAAGTTGATGTTTAGTGTCCAAATATTATTAAGAGCTAATAATATTCGACATATCTATTTTTAGACTGGCAGTCTAAAAATAGAATCTGCTCAAAATGTCTAAAAATAGAAGTCCATCTATTTTTCCAACTTGACCAACCATCCACAAATAGCATCCTGCAACTCATAGAATATGATCGACATGTCTAAAAATAGACTTTGCACCAAAAATAGCCTACAGGCCCACTTAGTGAAGACGACTCTTTTCACTAAGCTCAACATCTTGTTGAATCTCAACACTCCCTCTCAACAAGATAGGGATTATCTGCCACCCCAATCCTATCTCTATGGTATTTGAATTTTCTCCTCGTGAGTCCCTTCGTCAGAATATCTGCATCCTAATCTTCCGTAGGAATGTAGGAAAGCAACATGATCTTACGCTGCACACAATCTCTGATATGATGGTACCGGATGTAAATATGTTTAGATCTATCAATAAATACTAGATTAACCGACAGTTTAATGCAACTATGATTATCACAATATATCACAGTAGGATCTAAGTGAGAACCGAACAAACTGACTAGGATCTTCCTCATCCATATAGCCTCGCATGCAGCCAAACTTGCTGCCATGTACTCAGCCTCCACTGAACTGAATGCCACAGATTTTTGTTTCCTGCTATACTAAGAAACTGATGTAGATCCGATACTGAAAATCCCTCCAGATGTGCTCTTTCTATCCATTGGGCTTCCTTCCCAATCTACATTCGTGAAGCCATGCAACTTCACCTTATCCGACTGTCTATACCACAATCCATACTCAGAAGTTCCCCTAGGATATCTCAAGACATGCTTGCCTGCCTTCCAAAAAAATCTTGGTAGGCTTAACCATCACTTGTGAAAGTTGGTTCACCTCATAGCATATGTCTAGTCATGTATTGACTAAATACATGAGCGAACCAACCAACTGTTGATAAACAGTGGCATCCACTACCTCTACCGATGTAGCATCCTCCTTCCTCCAACGACCAGGAAGGGGAGTGTCGATAGGCTTGAAAACTTGCATGTGAAACTTCTCCAGTATCTCTTGGGCGTACTTTCCTTGCCACACAAACAGTTCACCTTTCCACTGCCAAATTTCCAATCCCAAGAAACAATGAAGGAGGCACAAGTCCTTCATCTCGAACTCCTTTGCAAGATCTGCCTTGCATGAGTGTATCAACAGCTCATCACCCGTTAGTATTAAATCATCTACATAAAGCACAATGATCAAAATCTTACCCTCCACCACAATCTAGTATAGGTTTGGATCCACCTCACTCTTGGCAAAACCAAGTCCAGTGAAATAATTGTCTGTCCGTGTGTACCAAGCACGAGGTGATTGTTTCAGCCCATAGAGCACTCTTTTGAGCCTACACACATGTGACTCACTGCTGAATATTTATAATAATTCAGGCTCCTCAATGTACACCTCCTCCTCAATGATTCCATTGAAGAATGCAGTCTTCACATCCTTCTGATGAATGTGCCAACCCATCTGTGCTGAGAGAGCAAGGATGGTCTGTATGGAAGAATTCCTTGTGACAGTTGCAAAGGTTTCTTCATAGGCGATCCCCTCGACCTGTGAGAAGCCCCAGGCAACAAATATTGCCTTATAATTCTCAATGCTCCCATCAGCATCTTGCTTCACTTTGTAGATCCATCTCGAACCTACCACTGATTTCCCTTTTGGCCTTCAGACAATCTCCCATGCACTGTTTCTGAAAATCGAATCATACTCTTCCATGATGGCATCTACCCATGTGGGATCCTCCACAACTTCCTTGAAAGAGGATGGTCCATCAAAATACACTTTCTCATTAGAGCCATGTATCCAGTAAATCAGTCAGGTGACTGTCTCTGTCTACGCTGTCATGTAGAAACCCCTACATTTTTCACTGCATCAAGATTCAGTCGCTCAACTTCTGTAGTGCGCTTCTGCCCTCTGATGTTTGGCGCTGCGTGAGTGGTTTCTTCCACTCCATGAACCTCCTCTTGTGGCTGATCCACATCTTGAGGCTCATCTTTAGGAACAAGTAGCTCCTCCTCTACATGCAAGTGTAGCTCCCTCTCAAGCAACAACTTCATGGATTTTTCCTCGTGAAATTTGATATCTCGTCGCACGACAGTCATCCGACTATCTGGAAAATACACATGATAATTTTGGGGTGTTTCTTTCTACCCCACAAATAACCCAACCTCTGGGGTCGGCTCCAGCTTCTTCCCAACATTTTTCATCACATGAATGTAAACATGTGAGCCAAAAATCTTCAAATGAGAAATATCAGGCTTCTTACCAGAAAACGCCTCTTCGGGTGTACTCATTACAAGTACTCTATGAGGACAACAGTTTTGCACATAAACCGCAGTGTTGTATACCTCAGCCCACAAGTGTATGGGAAGGCCCTGATCATACAACATCGCCTGTGCAGCACCCACGATCGTTTTGTTCTTCCTCTCAGTGACCCCCATTTGTTGTGGGTTATGAGGCACTATGAGTTCTCTTCGAATTCCTTCTTTGCTATAGAAGTCTTTGAATTCACCAGAGATGTATTCACCACCATTATCGCTCCAAAGAGCTTTCACTTGCTTCCTCGACTCCTTCTCAATCAGTGCCTTGAACTCACAGAACTTTGAGTATGTCTCGCTCTTCTTCTGCATGAAGAAGATCCAACACTTACGAGAAAAGTCGTCAACAAATATCACATAATACCTGTGCTTTACTGTTGAAGCAACCGAGAAAGGTCCACACATGTCTGTGTGAATTCTCTCAAGGATCGTTGAAGCATGGCTATCCTTCTCATGAAAAATTGTCCTCACAAATTTTCCCAAAGTACATCCCTTGCACTGATCTGACCACGCAAGTGTACCTTTGGGAAGCCCGGTAGAAATCTGTTGCAAAATTTTCAAAGCGCCATGGTGAAGATGGCCCAATCTCCTGTGCCACAATTCACCCTCATCTCGCCTCACCACTCATTCTTATTTGCCTACCATTGCAGCGCAGCCATCTACCTGCAATTGATAAATATTCTTAACTCGAATCCATATCCTCCTATTTTGACCAGTTGTTTTATGTCAAAGGAAGGCTTTCCCTTCACTGAAAACAACATCATAACCCTTGTCTTCCAACATTGCCACAAAGATAAGATTCTTCTTCAATCCTAGAACATGCATGAAATCCTTCAAGATGAAAGTTTTACCAGACTCCCTCTCAAAGGAAATGGTCCCGATACCAATCGCACTGTATCTACCATCATCGCCCATCTCGATGTGCACTCCAAGATCCTTTTCCTCCAAATCATTAAATAAATATTTGTCTACGGTCATATGGAAAGACGCACCACTGTCAAGAAACCACACTGATCCCATCACACTTGAAACCAAGCATGCGATCAAAGAAAATTTAAGCTCAAACTGCGAGGCTAAGGCCTCTCTTGCTACAGAACCAAAAAGGATCTTATTCTTCTTCTTTTGTCGGAAATTAGTGGCAAAATGCCCGTGTTGGTGACAGTGAAAACACTTCACCTTGGACAAATCCTACTTCTTGCCTTTAGCTTCAGATTTGGAAGATTTCTTCCCTTTTCCTCTCCAAGCTTTGGCAACCAAAATGAAATTTTCTTCATCTTTATTCTTCGATGAAGATCCATCCTTGGTACCCTGCCTTATCTCCTCCTGCACAAGATCTGACCAAAGTCGCTCCCATCCCGGCACTTTCTCCCATCCATTGATAGAGTCTTTGTAGCTATGCCAACTCTTTAGAAGCCCAAGGAGAGCCAAGCTCACCAAGTATTATTCATCAAAATTAACCCCCACACTTCCCAGCTCATCCTTGCAATGTACAAACTTCGTGAGGTATTTTGGTATACTGTTTCCGTTCTCCATTTTTATTTTTCTGAGTTTGTCTTTAAGCGCCAAATTCCTCTGGTCACTTCTGCTTTGGAAAAATTCTATCAAATCATTCCCCATTAAGAATGGAGTGGATCTCCTGTGAAGACTGGACACAATGTGGTCCTTCACACCTTCCAACAGAATCCTTTGAAACTTTTCTACCTTCTTTTTCCATGCGTCAAGTGCGGCTACATCACTAGAAGAAGGCTTCAGAATATCAGCATCTATGAACTCCTTTAACCCATTATCATCCAGCACCGCCTCCATCCTATCCTTCCATGCTATTTAATTCGAGCTCCCATCAAGGGCATACTCCAATCGCAATCTGTTGAAAGACATTTCAATGAATGCTCAACTTTGACACCAAGAAAACACTGCAACAAATTCGAATTCCACCATCACATAACTCAATTGCTTCAATAATTACAATGTCATCCAATGATCAATACTACTCCGATACCATGTAAAAATTATACAAATTATGTGTTATATGTCCAATATTCTTCTGATCTCACACTATTTTAACTTCATGCAAAATACAGAATCCATTCCACCATTGATCATTTGCGAAAATTAAATCGAGATTGCAATGCACACATGAAACAATAAAAATTCACACACATTAACACAGTTGTTTAACGGGAAATCCTGAAGAGGAAAACCCCAACTATCTGTATATAATATATGTCATAAATATCATGTAACAATCCTCATACAAATCTGATCATATCAAGCTCTCAATGCAATATAATCGCTACACACTAATCAGGCTTGATCTTGCAAATCCATGCACCAATCCTTGCCACCTGCTAGCCTACCTCTACTATGCAATCCCTGCTAAAGAATGGCTCTAAATGAGTTCAAATTACTCCAGCCTTTCTTATGCAATCCTTGTTGAGCCTCAAAATTGTGCTTTCTTTCATCTTACTTTACCTCATTTTCCTTTTTCCATTGCTATCCTAGACCCAATTGATCAATGAATTTAGTTAAAATTACTTTTAGAATGATTAACATGACTGACTTGCTAAAGTTTTGTGATTTTTTCCATTTTAATGCATTTTGACCGAAACTAGCTGCAGAATGCAGACATTCCGTAGGTAACCGGCGATTCTGCAATTGTCTTCACGTTTGGGTATGTTCCAGGTGGCCTCTCAAGAAAAACCGCATATGGGCATATTCCACGTCATGTCTACATGGTTCGTTGCTCACCATGAAGGAAGAAATGAATTCTGGGTATGGTTTTGATACGTGGGAACACATTTAAGAAGGCAGACTTCTATTAGGACTGTCTCAGTCCAGATGTCTTTTTCCTTTTTACGCAGCCACTTCAAGAGTCCTAATATGATTTCGATGAGGAAAGACAATGATCCTGAAATTGTTGCAAGTTTTGTTATTTACATTTGTTATATAAACACTTGGGAAACCGAGAGCTAGGCTAGATTTTGTTCTAGATTTTGCTTAGATCCCGTGCTACATTTCTGAAGACACAGAGTGCTCTGTTCAAGTTATTTCACTTTTAATGAAGCAGACAGTGTTGTTTTGAAAGCGTTGATTTGATATGGAGTTAGATTCCGTCAGGTGGTAGAGGGCCCCTGCCTCTTGCACGGATTTATTTGCGTAATTTAGATAAGTATTCTAGCTGCCTTCACATTTTTGAATTTGAATTAGTAGTTGTTTTCATTAGTTACTGTGGTTATACTCATTCTAAAAACTCTTCCAAAAGAAGAAGCTTTTCCAAAAGATTATAATGATGAATGGGAAATGGCTATAGTATGGTAGGATTTAATTGTAGTCTCTTTTATTCACCATCAAAGTTATACTTATGCTTAGCACTCTTCCAAAAGAAGAAGCTCTTCCAAAAAATCCTTATACTGTCTTAAGCATGATTGTGATCTTGAACGTTTTAGTTGTGTGTTTTCACTAAGTACCATAGTTGTTCTTGCTCTTAAACGCTTGTCAAAAATATCATAATGATGGGTAGGAGATGGCTATGATATCTTAGTTTTTCATTGCTTTCAGTTTTTACATTTGCATTTGCACTCAATTACACAGTCAAGATTGTTCTAAAAACTCTTCCAAAAGAAGGAACTCTTCCAAAATACTAATCATGATGGACAAACAGACTGTATAATTCCATAGAATAATGCATGATAGCTTAGTTAGGATGCTCCGGAGTTTAATTGCACTTAATTCATGCTCAGTTGTTTGGTTTTAAGTTTGATAATGACTTGTAGTTCAGCTCTGTTTTAGATTAGTGACATTTTAAGTTCAGTTATTCATTGCATTTGCACTCCACATTCAGTTGTCATTCACTGCACATTAGATTACTTCAGTTGTTAAGATTAACAAAACAACCTTCATTATTTACAAACCTCTTCTTGTTCTAAAATCCATAATTGATTCATCACCACATGAACAGAAGACAATATCATTTTAAGGCCTGAAGTACTTCTACAATTTCCCTATCATCTCACAAACAACATTTCCTCAAAAGACTATTTCAAAAATCCATAACCTTTGAGTGAAGTGTAGTGTCATCAAACCAAGCTGCATAATAGAGTTAGGAACCAGTTTTAGAGTAGAAGATCTTATGATGGTATAAATGTTTTATTCCAAATATGCTTCAATAAATCTCTAATCAAGGATAAAATGTTGCATCATTATAAGTTAGTTGTTTAAACTGTTTAGTTAGGAGGATTTGCATGTTTAGTTGATCATTTCTCAAGTTGAGTTTATGTTTTGAATCATTTCCTTAGAAGTCATTATCAAGCTTTGTTTTTTCTTAGTCATAGTTTAGATTTGATTCTACTTCAGTGTTTTCAATTGCATTTGTCATTTTTCATCAATCAATTAGGCTTCATTCTGTCTTTAATCACCAGCTCCTTTCCATTATCTTTCTAATCATCTTTCTTGTGAACATAAAACCACCAAAAGACCAAAAACATCATAAATCATCACAAAAGACCAAAAACATCACAAAACACTACACACAACGCATTAAGAAACAAACACCTAGGTACATACAATACACTTCACTTCAGCAGTTTACCAACCCTGGTTGACAATTAAATGAGCTTAATTTAGGAGACTAGATTGAGACCAAACATTTTGGCGCCGTTGCCGGGGAAGTGAAAACTAGGTAACCTTTGTTTCTTAGCATCCAAAAACAATTATATGCGTAGGGAGAGAGATTCAAGGGGAAGATTTATAAGCAACAGAGGCAGAAGTTTGATTTCTAGAACACCACTTGTTTCATCTAGATCCAGAGCTAGTACACCTTCAACTCATACCCATATTCCATCCTCTCTTGATCCTAGACTTCTAGAAGATCTAAAATCTGATATCCCATTAGAAAAACCTTCCACTTCATCCACTGAACCTGCCATAGAAGAAGATCTAAAAACTCCTGTTAGGGACACAAACCTTTCCACTTCCACAGGAGAGTCAACCATGGCAGAAGAAGGAGGAGGAGGAGTTTTTAATGGAGAAAACACACTATTTGGAGGTAGAGGTAGAGGTAGAGGAGAAGGAGGTAGAGGAGAAGGAGGTAGAGGTGCAAATGGAGGAAGAGGTAGAATAGGAAGCTCTTTTGGGTTCCCTATAATTGATGAAGAAACCAATACAACGATGAAAAACATTTCACCCTCTATCCTTCCAAACTTCTATGGACTTAAAACTGAAGATCCTGAAACTTTCTTATTCGAATTTGAAGTACTATGTAGAACTTATGACTACTTACAAGATGCTCAAAAACTGAAATTATTTCCTTCAACTTTGAAGGGAGCAGCATTGAAGTGGTTTATGAGTCTAATCAGTAGTTCTATTAGAACATGGGAAGATATGAAACAAGCATTTCTAGAGAGATATTTGGATTATTGTATGCCGGTTAATCATAAGGAAGAAGTGTTCAAGATGATACAAAAATAAGATGAAAATTTGGAAGATTTGTTGGAAAGATTTAATTACAACATCAAAAGGGCAAAAATGGAAAACCTAGATCAAGACACCTTAAAAGCTCTTTTGTTGAAAACAATTAGGGATGAATGGTTGGATATCCTTAACATGATGGGAAAAGGGGATATATCACAACTCACATTACTTGAAATATCGGAGTTATGTATTAACCTTTCAAGAGGGAAATCTAAAACTGCCAAAGGTCCAAGAGATCCTGCTCTTGCAAGGGCAAGTAAATCTGCTTCTGGGACAGTAAGTAGATCAGAAATAGGACATATGCTTGATGATTTTAAATCTGACATCTTAGGGAGTCTTAGTGAAAAAATAGACACCCTTAAGATACAAAACAAGCAAAAGGCTGAATCTGATGCCTTGGCAATCTTTTGTCCCAAATGTAGGAAGAAACATGCCTTGAGAGAGTGTCCTCTAGATGTAAAAGTTGTAGAAACCTGTGTTATTTGTTCCGAGAAACATGAGACCAAGAATTGTCCTTCTCTTCCTGGTCTCAAGGCTGTTTTTCAAGAAGAAACTCCTACAGATTCCACAGAATCTCTTAACTTTGTATCTAGAAGACCTTGGCAGGGATCTCAGACACAGGGATTTCATGATCAAATGTATAATCAACCCCCACCTTGGAATTCTTGGCAGCAACCTTGGCCCCAATTTCAAAATCAATCTCAAGCTTGGGCACAAGGATCACAAGGTCCCTATGGAAGATACTCTCCATATTATCAGTATCCACCATCATATCCACCATATCCACATTTTTATCCTCAAAATCCTCAACAAAATTTTCCTCAAAATCTTCAACAAAATTTTCAACAAAATCCTCAACAACATCATCAGAACCAACCACATCAAAATCAACCACTTCCATTACCATTCCCTCAAAAATCCAATCAATTTCCAGCTCAACCTATACCAAACCCCAATAATAAGAACCCTCAGAATACATACATGATAGAAGGACAACAATTTCCAACTTATTTAATTACTCCTCTAGACCTTAGTGATGTTCAACTTAGGTCCGGAAGGATACTTGAGAAGAGGAAACCTTCTGTGATCATACAAGAACAAGATAATTCTGAGGAAGACTCCCTACGGGTTAATAAAAGTCTTGAGGAAGACACATCCTTTCAAGACCCACACATTGAAAAACTAAAACAAAAAGATCCAATAAATCCAACTCCTGTATTAGAGCAACCATCCACATCTACTTCTATACCTCCCTTTCCAGAAAGATTACAAATTGATAGAGGTGTAGAAAAACAAATCATGGTTCCTAATTATGATTTCTTAGATGAATTGAGAAATGTTTGCATTAAAATTCCATTATTGCAAGACATCAAGGAAATCCCAATTTTAGCCAAAACAATAAAGGAGTTGAGTATGAAGACAACAAGAAAAAGAATAAGAGAAACAAAGAAAATTCAACTGGTAGGACAAATAGCAGACATTATGATGGGAAAGATTGCTAGTCCAAAGTATCTTGACCGAGGAAATCCAGTTGTCAAAATTCACATCAATGGAATTGAAATTCAAAACACACTCATTGATTTAGGAGCAGCAATAAATATCATGAGTAGACAAATCATGGACAAACTGAAACTTCCTAATCTTCTCTTTACACCCACACTATTACAATTAGCAGATAGATCTGTGATCAAACCATATGGGGTAATAGAAGACATTCCAGTGTCCCTATATTCTTGGGAGTACCCTGTGGATTTCATGATCCTAACTCCTAAGAATAATCTAGGAGGCCATCCTGTTATATTAGGAAGACCTTGGTTGGCTACAGCTGATGCTTTTATTAGTTGTAGATCCGGTGATATGTATATCTCCGATGGTAGTTCAACTAAGAAATTCACTTTATATCCTCCAGCTAGGACAATTACAGATCTAGATGACACTCAATGGATAGAGGATGAAGAAGATTTACAACCACTCTTCACAATTTCAAAAATTAGTGAAGATAATCAAATTCTGAATACTCTAGAAAAATTTGAATCCTCTCCAGAACACAAACATGAATCATTTCAAGAGGGATCCAATATTGAGTTTTTGTCATCTAGGCAGATGTCTCTTCATTCTATGGACAAATTTGGTAGCTCTACAAGTGAAATTTTTCCAGGCAAAACCTTGAACATAAACAAAAACCTAGAAAAATCTCAACAAGAAGAGTTAGTCAAAGTATTACAGAGACATTCTTCTGCATATGCATGGGAATACACCGACATGAAAGGGATAAGTCCCAAGACTTGTACTCATCACATCTATATAGAGGCAAATTGCAAACCAATCAGACAGCCTCAAAGACGGATGAATCCAAATCTTAGGAAAATTGTTAAAGAGGAATTGCAAAAATTGTTAAATGTTAATTTCATCTATCCTATTTCAGATAGTCAGTGGGTTTCTCCTTTGGTAATTGTGCCAAAGAAAAATGGAAAATGGAGGGTGTGTTTTGACTACCGAGAACTGAATAAAGCTACTCTTAAAGACCATTTTCCCTTACCTTTCATAGATCAAGTATTAGATACATTAGCTGGCAAAAAGTACTTTTCATTCTTAGATGGGTTTAGTGGTTACAATCAAATCCAAGTAGCACTTGAAGACCAAGATAAAACCACATTTACATGTCCTTGGGGTACCTATGCTTACCGAGTATTGCCATTTGGATTATGCAATGCACCTGCAACATTCCAAAGGGCAGTATTAGGAATTTTTTCAGATCTAATACATGATTGTGTAGAGGTGTACATGAACGATTTCATAGTTTATGGGAATACATTTGAAGAGGCTTTAGAAAACTTGGAAAAAGTCTTAAAAAGATGTCAAGAAGCAAACCTTTCACTTAGTCATGAAAAATGTTTTATGATGTTTACTGAAGGTATTTTTTTAGGGCACCACATTTCAGGGGATGGGATTAGAGTTGATGAGGAAAAACTTGAAGTCATTTCTAACCTATCCATTCCAAGTTGTCAAAGAGATGTTAGAATTTTTCTAGGATTTACAGGGTATTATCGGAGATTTATAGAAAACTTCACCAAAATAGCATCTCCACTCTTCAAATTACTCACCAAATATTGTGAATTCAAATGGACTTCTGATTGCCAGTTAGCTTTTGAAACCCTGAAAACCAAAATTTCTGAAGCACCTATATTAAGGGGACCTAACTGGAAGTTACCTTTTCATATCTCGACAGATGCTTCCGATACAGCTCTAGGAGCAGTATTGGGACAAAAATATTTGATTCCCTATGCCATCTATTATACCAGTAAAAATTTGACTCCTGCAGAGTTAAACTATACTGTAACTGAAAAAGAGTTTTTAGCCGTTGTTCATGCCATAAACAAATTTAGACACTATATAACAGGCTATGAAACTTTTGTTCACACTGATCATTCTGCAATTAGATACTTAATGAACAAATCAATCACTAATGGCAGAGTTATAATATGGTTGTTGCTCTTACAAGAATTCAACATTACTATTCTAGATAGGCCTGGAAAACAAAACACAGTAGCTGATTTCCTATCTAGACTCCAAAATATCAAAGATGACACTCCGGTTGAAGATCAATTTCCTGATGAATATCTTTTTGCAATCTCTACTCAAACTCCATGGTTTGTTGATATTGCTAATTATTTAGTTTCAGGAAAATTTCCTTCGATTATGAATGCAAGGGATAAAAGAAAAATCATTAATGATAGTGCAAAATATTCATGGGTTGCTAATGAGTTGTACAAGACAAGTCCAGATTTGATCATTAGAAGGTGTGTTCGTGAAGATGAGATGCCTGAGATTCTCAAGGCATGTCATGATGAACCTTGTGGCAGACACTTTGCAGATAAGAGGAAAGCCTATAAGATCCTTAATTTAAGATATTATTGACCATCTTTGTTTAAATATGCTAAAGAGTATGTCAAAAGGTGTGACAGTTGCCAAAGGGTAGGGAAACCTTCTCCTTCAGGTGAGATGCCATTACAACCTCAGGTACACATTGAACCTTTTGAAAAATGGGCTTTGGATTTTGTAGGACCTATTATTCCTCCATCAAGACAAAAGAAATATATATTGTTTTGCATTGATTATGTTACTAAATGGGTAGAAGCTAAACCATTAATTGTTGCTAATGAATCATCTGTAGTTACTTTTCTTTTTGAGGATATTTTTACTCGTTTTGGTGTCCCAAGGGAAATTGTTACATATCAAGGAGCTCAATTTACATCAAGGCTAGTGGAGCAAATGATGGAGAGGTACAAAATCAGACATAGAAAATCTAATCCTTATCATCCACAAGCAAATGGTCAAGTGGAATCTACTAATAAGGTCATTGAAGGAATCCTAACAAAGACTGTTCATTTACATAGAAGTGATTGGGTAGATAGGCTTTCTGAAGCCTTGTGGGCCTATAGAACTACATGGAGAAACACAACAGGCCATACTCCTTATGAGCTTGTTTATGGAAAGCAAGTTTTGTTTCCCATAGAGTTCCAGATTCAAACTTTCAAAATGGCAGTTCAGCTAGGACTTGATTTAACGAAGGCACAAAAGCATAGACTGGAGAAAATTAATGAATTGGATGAGATCAGACAAGATGCAGTTCAGAAAACAAGTCTAGTCCAACAGCAAAGGGCTAGATGGCATGACAAGTACACCAAAGAGAAGAAATTCAAAGAGGGTGATTGGGCTCTCTTGTTTGATTCAAAATTCAAGAATTTTCAAGGTAAATTTCAGACACATTGGCTTGGGCCATATGAAGTTGTTGAAATTTTTGATAATGGGGCAGTAAAAATCAGAACTATAGATGAAGAAGAGGTCACTTTTCTTGTGAATGGTCATAGATTGAAGTTGTATCACAAACCACTCTCAAGAGAAGAATTTGTCAAGAAGTTCCAAAAAGGCAGTGATGTGAAGTTAATGAAGAAGAATTTTTCTTCTTCATCAACTTGATTAAATTTTCTGAAGTATTTCTCTTTGAAAAAAAAATAAAAATAAATAAATAAATAAATAAAATTAAAAAAAAATAAAGGTATAAACATGAAAACCAATCATTGATTGGCATGTTTATACAGAAAAGATAGGGTGAAAATCAGAGTCTCTCTGACACTCTAACTTTTCCATTTTGTTTTTACAAGCAGCTGTTACAAAACCATAAGTTCAGATCCATAGTGCTTATGATCCATCTCATTTCATTTCACTCCATTCACTTATCCATCCATATTCCATTTTATTCATTTCATTCATACTCTACTTCATTCCATGTTTCATTCATCTCATTCCATACTCCATCCATCTCATTTCCATGTTAAAATTTAAAGTTTGATGTCTTGCTGTAAATGAATAAAACATGTCAAGGATTGCAGGGCAGTTCTTATGTTCTTTCACTCCATTTCATAAATTGAATCCATTCCATTTCATCATCCACTTCATACATATCATGTCTCATCATCCATCTTCATTCATACCATATAACATTTCACCTATATTCCAAAAACACTCCATTCCATGATCAAAATGCTCTACAGGTACATTCTGCAGCTTAATAGACATTTTGCAGCTGATCAGCCTTTCCGCAGCTAGCCAGACATTCCGCAGCTACAAATCCTGAAGGCATTGATCAGTAGGCATTAGAATTGCAACAAAATGATCCAGTGTATCCATGAATAAGAAGCATCAAGAAGAATTATGAAGACTCTTCCAAAGGAGAACAAAGAAGACAAAGACTACAAAAATCAAATGAAAAGCAGAGGTAACAAGTTTAGATTATAATGGCATTTCATAAAGTTTAGCATAGTTCTAGTTATGAATTGTTCGAAAAGTTTGTTTTAATTATTTTTATTGATCATGACCAATAAACCCTCCACAAACTTTGGACTAAAATTTCTCATTTCAAATTCCATGCCCGACATCATTTAAGCGGTTCAAATGGCCGAAGTGTTTGAATTATTCACGTAACCCAACCAAATCATTCAATGATGATTCTCTTTTCCGTTGTAAAAATCTCCGCCGTCTTTTCAATCATTAATTCGTTTCCTCCACCTCACTCCATTACCTCATTCCGTGACCACTTCCATCACTCCATTCTGTAGCCGGCACTTCATTCCGTAAACAGAGATATTCTTATCACCGAGAGTAGAGAAAAAGGGTATATCAGTTTGAATATCAAAGCATTATCACTGTAAACGCAGAGGTATAGCATTTAGCATTATCACTGTAAACTCAGAGGTATAGCATTGAGCATTATCACTGTAAACGCAGAGGTATAGCAGTGAAGAATTTGAAACCATTTGTTACCGGGAGACAGAGGTATAGCAGTGAAGAATTTGAAGTCATTTGTCACCAGGAGACAGAGATATAGCAGTGTGGGAATTTGAAGTTATTTGCCACTGAGAGATAGAGGTATAGCAGTATGGGAATTTGAAGCCATTTTTCATTGTCAACCAGAGGCATATCAGTCCAAAGTTTCACTGTCAAACATAGGCATATCAGCTCGAAGTTTGGAGCTGTTTTCATTATCAACCAGAGGCATATCAACTCGAAGTCTGAAGCTGTTGTCACTATCGACCAGAGGAATATCATTCTGAAGTTTGAAGTTGTTGTCACTGTCAATCAGAGGTATATCATTCCGAAGTTTGAAGCCATTTTCATTAATAACTTGAAGCCATTTCAATTCAAAGGTGAAAGTTATTGTTTCTGTGGGTAGAAGAGTGTTAATCTGAACATTGAAGAAGCAATTATGGGTTTCATTGTAAGAACTGAACCAGTGGGTTCAAAATATTTAGAAGGCTACCCTCAATGCAAAGAAATGTTGCAACAGATAGGATGGCTTCATTTTTTGGAGAAATTTAATGGCTTCCACAAAGAAGTCACTAAAACATTTGCAAGATCATTTCAAGGAACTGAAGTTGAAGTGGGAGATGTCAAATTTACTGTCACTGAAGTTTTCATTGCAGAAGCTACAGGGTTGCTGAGAACTGGAGAGAGATGGTTCAAAAATAGAGAATTCCACAATGAATCCTGGAAGAAAATTCTAAAATCACCAGGTATGGATGTCACTGTATTTAAGAAAGGAATTCCAAGTTCTGCATTGAAAAATAAATGGAGAAACATACTACTTCTTCTACAAAAATTTATTACATGTGAGGGTAGATATGGCACATTTTATGTCTACCACATTACACTGATAATGCATTTTCTGGGGGAAGACTTAAACCTACCTTATTTCTTGCTTCAAAGTTTGAAAAAGATGGCTTCCTGTGTTCAAAGAAGGGTTCAATTTTTAGAGACAACTCTATATCATCATGGTTTGGTTAAAATTTTGATTGAACATCATTTAACCAAAAAAAATGATACATGGGACAATTTCTTGATAAGAAATCATTTTGAAGAGCCAAAAGAACCCTCACGTGAACCACAGCCTACAAAGAGAAACAGAAAATGGAGGACCTCAAAAGTTGAAATCGACAAAACAATCCAAGAAAGTAGTGAGGAAATCATCTCAGAGAAGTTGACTCAAATCAAGAAACAACTTAAGAAAGAAAAAGTAATCAGGAAATCTGCCATGGAGAAAGGAGAGGGATCTTCTGAGCCTAGAAGAAGCCACAGACTAAAGGGGAAACTAAGGAAAACTCAAATAAACCAAACAGGGGTGATTAATATAGAAGATGAGGAAACATCCATTGAAGAAGATGTTGAAGAGGATTTTAATGAAGGAACCCCTGAAATTGACCCTGCTCAACAAGAAATTTATGACTATGTGGAAGCTTTGGAAAGGAGAGCTTCAGAAAGTAAGGAGAGAACCCCTAGTCCTCCACTGTCTGAAATAGATGTATTAAGAAGGGATAGGTATGAGTTGGAAATACTTAATAGACACATAAAAAATGAGAATGAAATTCTCAAAGATCAAGTCAAGCTCAAAACTGATATGAACTCAACCTTATCCCTACATATAGACAAAGTGGAAAAGACCAATGAAAAGTTGAAGCAAAGGAACAAGAAGCTAATCAGGGCACTTACCAACCTAAGGTTCAAACTTGTTATCAGAAAACCCAGAAGATCTTTAGCTTCCAGACAAAGGAGAAGGAGAGGATTAGATGTTCTTGCATAAGCCTCTGAGTTCATAGGATAATTTTCATGAGCACATGCAAGGAGACAGCAGTGGGGGTATGTTGAGCCTCAAAATTGTGCTTTCTTTCATCTTACTTTACCTCATTTTCCTTTGTCCATTGCTATCCTAGACCCAATTGATCAATTAATTTAGTTAAAATTACTTTTAGAATGATTAACATGACTGAATTGCTAAAGTTTTGTGATTTTTACCATTGTAATGCATTTTGACCAGAACTAGCTACAGAATGCAGACATTCCGTAGCTAACCGGCGATTCTGCAGCTATCTTCACGTTTGGGTATGTTCCAGGTGGCCTCTCAAGAAAAACCGCATATGGGCATATTCCACGTCATGTCTACATGGTTCGTTGCTCATCATGGAGGAAGAAACGAATTCTGGGTATGGTTTTGGTACGTGGGAACACATTTAGGAAGGCAGACTTCTATTAGGACTGTCTCAGTCCAGATGTCTTTTTCCTTTTTACGCAGCCACTTCAAGAGTCCTAATGTGATTCCGATAAGGAAAGACAATGTTCCTGAAATTGTTGCAAGTCTTGTTATTTACATTTGTTATATAAACACTTGGGAAACTGAGAGCTAGGCTAGATTTTGTTCTAGATTTTGCTTAGATCCTGTGCTACATTTCTGAAGACGCAGAGTGCTCTGTTCAAGTTATTTCACTTTTAATGAAGTAGACAGTGTTGTTTTGAAAGCATTGATTTGATTTGGAGTTAGATTCCGTCAGGTGGTAGAGGGCCCCTGCCTCTTGCACGGATTTATTTGCTTAATTTAGATAAGTATTCTAGCTGCCTTTACGTTTTTGAATTTGAATTAGTAGTTGTTTTCATTAGCTACTGTGGTTATACTCATTCTAAAAACTCTTCCAAAAGAAGAAGCTTTTCCAAAAGATTATAATGATGAATGGGAAATGGCTATAGTATTGTAGGGTTTAATTGTAGTCTCTTTTATTCACCATCACAGTTATACTTATGATAAGCACTCTTCCACAATAAGAAACTCTTCCAAGAAATCTTTATACTGTCTTAAGCATGATTGTGATCTTGAACGTTTTAGTTGTGTGTTTTCACTAAGTACCATAGTTGGTCTTGCTCTTAAACGCTTGTCCAAAATATCATAATGATGAGTGGGAGATGGCTATGATATCTTAGTTTTTCATTGCTTTCAGTCTTTATGTTTGCATTTGCACTCAATTACACAATCAGGATTGTTCTAAAAACTCTTCCAAAAGAAGGAACTCTTCCAAAATACCAATCATGATGGACAAACAGACTGTATAATTCCATAGAATAATGCATGATAGCTTAGTTAGGATGCTCCGGAGTTTAATTGCACTTAATTCATGCTCAGTTGTTTGGTTTTAAATTTGATAATGACTTGTGGTTCAGCTCTGTTTTAGATTAGTGACATTTTAAGTTCAGTTTTTCATTGCATTTGCACTCCACATTCAGTTGTCATTCACTGCACATTAGATTACTTTAGTTGTTAAGATTAACAAAACAGCCTTCATTATTTACAAACCTCTTCTTGTTCTAAAATCCATAATTGATTCATCACCACATGAACAGAAGACAATATCATTTTAAGGCCTGAAGTACTTCTGGAATTTCCCTATCATCTCACAAACAACATTTCCTCAAAAGACTATTTCAAAAATCCATAACCTTTGAGTGAAGTGTAGTGTCATCAAACCAAGGTGCAGAATAGAGTTAGGAACCAGTTTTAGAGTAGAAGATCTTATGATGGTATAAATGTTTTATTCCAAATATGCTTCAACAAATCTCTAATCAAGGATAAAATGTTGCATCATTATAAGTTAGTTGTTTAAACTGTTTAGATTTGCATGTTTAGTTGATCATTTCTCAAGTTGAGTTTATGTTTTTAATCATTTCCTTAGAAGTCATTATCAAGCTCTGTTTTTGCTTAGTCATAGTTTAGATTTGATT
The DNA here is from genome assembly GCA_034641835.2 of Pinus albicaulis. Taxonomy (NCBI): domain Eukaryota; kingdom Viridiplantae; phylum Streptophyta; class Pinopsida; order Pinales; family Pinaceae; genus Pinus; species Pinus albicaulis. The sequence goes on from CM076580.1 coordinate 1,639,735,020, forward strand.
CTACTTCAGTGTTTGCAATTGCATTTGACATTTGTCATCAATCAATTAGGTCTCACTCTGTTTTTAATCATTAGCTTCCTTCCATCAGTTTTCTAGTCATTTTTCTTGTGAACATAAAATCACCAAAAGACCAAGAACATCATAAATCATCACAAAAGACCAAAAACATCACAAAACACTACACACAACGTATTAAGAAACAAGCACCTAGGTACATACAGTACACTTCACTTCAGCAGTTTACAAATCCTGGTTGACAATTAAATGAGCTCAGTTTAGGAGACTAGATTGAGACCAAACAATCCTCATTGGAATCTCCACTGAGTGTTGGATGCAATCAATGCATCACTATAGTCACAACTGATAGTCACACTTGCTCTTTCACCTATCTCTCCACTGGTCTCCACTGAAACTGCCATGCACTGTAGTTAACTGATGTATTCTTAAATTGATTAATGAGTTATTATTTGTGAATTAATTAACTAATTAATTCACTCCACTCTCGCTAGTGTATCATTCAGTTATACTAGATACATCTAGCTTAACTGAGTCTAACTGAGTTAAACTGAATACAACTCCATAACTACTTCTTCCAACTGTGTCATAACTCTGCCACTTGAGTTCTAACTGAGTCCTCCATGCGATAGCTCCAGTAAACCCTTAGGAATAGCGTAATTCCTTCTGTCAGCTGCTGTGCCACATCTGTGCACTGAACTAAAGTGCTCCAAGAGAAAAAAGTTGTTGTTTAGAGTCCAAATATTATTAAGAGCTAATAATATCCAACATATCTATTTTTAGACTGGCAGTCTAAAAATAGACTCCACCCAATATGTCTAAATATAGAATTCCATATATTTTTCCAACTTGACCAACCATCCACAAATAGCATCCTGCAACTCATAGAATATGATCGACATGTCTAAAAATAGACATTGCACCAAAAATGGCCTGCGGGCCCACTTAGTGAAGGCGACTCTTTTCACTAAGCTCATCATCTTGTTGAATCTCAATAGATGTAGCCTAGATATTAGACCTAGCCCATGCCAAATGTGCATTTATCCAGTTTGTTGGATATTTTTTGCAGTTTTAGGGTTTGAAGGCCCTGTCGAATGTGTTGTAGGTGATCTTCCCAACTGTTGTTGAATATGAGGATGTCATCCAGATATAAAAACATAAATGAGTTGGCGAAGGGCAGACATATTTCATCCATTATCCTAATAAAAGTTTGAATGGAATTTGTCAACCCAAAAAGAATGAAAAACCTCTCAAAAATGCCCTCCCTATATTTGAAGGTAGTCTTCCATCAATCTGTGTGTTATCTTGGCACTTGGTGATAGCTACACTTCAAGAAATTATTGTTGAAATACTTTCCCCCCTTGAATTGGTTTGCTGGCCATCATGGTTAGCCCTTTGTTTTTTTAGAATATTTTTCATTTTGAATAAAGGATAGCCTTTTTTGAGTTGCGACAAGATGACACATGGCAACCGCGACCAAGTCGCAACAAAAACAAGCCACAGAGCTATCAAGGTGGCGCAGAAGCACGAGACAGCTGAAGACAACAGATGCATGAAGATATCCAGCAGAAGACAGAAAGCGGAACACACAGATGACAAGAGAGAGTTTAGAAGCAAATTTCAAGAAGAATAAAAAGATGAACTACAACAAGAAGTAAGTGAATAAATAGCAATAACTACCGAAAGAAAGAAATTGAGTGCTGCTGAATCGAACGTAGATGAGGTGTAGGAGATCGTGCTGTGACATCTCTGTAGTTCCTAGGGTTCTCTCATTTACCTTTATGTTATGTAATGCATATGTATCAGACTATAAGCTCTCCTTGCGGAAGTTATGTAAGGATGATTGTGGATGAAGATATCAATACAATTGCAGGTTATTGTCCCACTGTGTAGTTCTTATGCATGCATGATGATTACGATGATTTAAAATTTTATTTTCTTAATACCTATGTATGCTCTGAATGTTCTTGCAGATATATCTATGTTTATGCAATCTGTTTAATGGTAATCATGAGTTGCGGATCTGTTCCTTGCTATCGATCTGTTCCCCTTCTGCATGTGGTTTTGACATGCCTCGGGTGAGACTCTCTGCTCTTCGGAGTAGGGTGATAATGCCGACGTGGTTCTAGACTACAACGGATTCCTTTGTTGGCCACAACTCTTGAACCTGGGTCTTGCCTGCGAGACCTGATTCCTCGCCAACAAACGGTTCCGTTGCCGGGACCTGCATGGCATGAGGGGAACTAGATCATGGTCTCGAGGATCTATGAAGGTGAAATATAGAGATGGTGGGATAACCATCTAGATCAGTTCATTGCTCAGCAAGTGGAGGTGACACATAAAAAGGAAAGTGTGCTTAAGGATCTTGTCCTCTTCTCAGATTCCGCCAGTGACACTTACGAGATCCTCTGGGGAAAGTTCCCTAGTGACCTCTATAATTGGCTGCAGAGGTTACAGATGAAGGTACCTAGGGATAGCTCGCGGAAGATAAACCGCAGGTGGGTGCACGGGGATCTGGTGGCTCTGCATCAGTTGGACACTGAAGTAACCCGCGCGGTGGATTTCTGGGTAGAGACCACTTTGAACAGATATATTATGGACTTTGCTACCGAGTGCTATCAATCCTTCTCGAAGGCTGAAGCTATTTTACGTTTCGGGTTGAGAGGGAAGCTGCTTAAGGAGATTCCGCTGTGGATTAAGGCCCTGATGGTGGATGAGGGGCTGATGGAATTTCAAAAAACGGTCATGGAAGCGTAAACCTCCAGTGCTGGGGGAAGGGCTGAAGGGACAGATGCTACGTAGAATGTGAGGCGGGGAGTGGGGAATGGATGTTGAGGCCGCACGAAAGTTGAGGGAGCGACGTGCACATCGGCGGGCGCAGATCGCCGATAGGTGGCGACAACGGGTGATGCGGGATTTGAAACAAAGGGAAACCGATAGGAAGAACCAGAAGGAGGCGCCTTAGAGGACAGGAATTATGGATGCGGAAACCCGGGAAAAAGGAGGGACCGCGGTGGGAGTGCGGCGGGTGCATGGGAGCCCATCCAAGCGAGGAAGGGAGACGGTGACTGATGAAGACAATGCAGGGATGCAGCCCGATGAGAGTTCCGATGGTGAATGGTACGTTGCGATGCAGCGGTTGTTTCAAGAGTGGACGACATTCATTTCTCCAGGCAGCCCTGCTTCCAACACTCTGCATGGCAAGGATCCCTACCTTCCCCTGGTACTTTATCAACCTTTAAGTAATATTTTCGTCAAGTTACAAGCATTGAGTCAATTGCATAACAGTTCATTGTTGACAGCGACACACATTAGTAGTAGCAGCACTAGCAACATTGCATTCCCTAGTGGAACAATCACGCAACCAGGACCCAGCGGCTTTATCCTGGTCAACCCAACGCAAGTAAATATGGTGGGGTCTTTCACCCAGTATCCAGAGTTCTCTGGCCGGGACAACGATGATGTTGAGCAACACTGGTATCTGTGCGAAGCCATATGGAGGGCTCAACAGACGCCAGATGCCGGGAAGTTAATAGAGTTCCAAACCGCACTCAGAGAGAGGGCTATGCGATGGTTTATCAAGTGGTCTGAGGCCCATCCGAATCCAGTAATTGCGGATGTAAAGAGGGATTTCATTAGAGAATTCAAATTACCCCAGACGGACTAGCAGGGTCTGTCCGAGCTCTGGGATATTAAGCAGAAAGAAGGGGAGACCGCATGAGAGTTGATGCGGTGATTCAAGGATACGATTAGGAAGCTCAACTACCCGATCGATCCCAACCACCAGAGGGATTGGTTCATCAAGGCTCTGCTTCCCTTGACACGAAGCCCCCTCACCCAGCAGAAGATTGACAGCTTGCAAGACACCTTGGAGCAGGCCATGAAGATTGAGGCCATGGTGGGGTATCCTCAGGAATACCGAGGAGGGCTGGCCCCGCCAGATCCCTCCTTAGTGGGGCTACAACATCAGATCGCCAGTCTGACAGAGAAGCTCAAGGAAATGCAGCCTATAAGACTAGCTAGGCCAAACGTTTGGTGCACTCACTGCTTGGTTGAAGGCCACGGCGCAACAGAATGTCCTTGGCTGCGTGGCACGGGTGTGGGACCCTCGGTTGTGGCAATCCAAGGGGGTCCACCTACCGGAGGTGGTGCGGCGATGAATCCGCAGGGTCTATACTAGCCGCAACAGCCTTACGCAGGGTTCCCACCTCAACCGAACCCCTCCACCATAGAGTTCTGCGAGATTTTCCGGACGATGGGGCATCCCCCTCGGATGTGCCCGATACTACAGAAGTACTCCAATATCCCAAATAATGTATACTGTGAGTATTGTGCTTCCACGACTCACAACACTGAGCAGTGCAGGGCTCTCGATGCACTCGTAGACCAGTTGGATCGATCATCCTATAGGGTGAATGAGGCTTCCAGGGGAAGAGGTGGTGGTATGCGCAGAGGCCGCACGGGGGGTCGTGGTCTAGTGAAGTGTTACAACTGCGACCAGGAGGGTCACATGGCTTGGGAATGTCCCCTTCCCTGACGTCCTTGGTGTTTTTAGTGCCACGTAAATGCCCACGCCACGGAGGACTGCCCAAAAATTATTAAGAAGTGGGAAGAGCAGACATGGTAGCAAGGCGCGAATTTGGTGAACTCTGAGCCACGAGGAACCGCAACTCAGGATATACAGAACATAGCCATTGTGACGAGAGGAGGTAAGAAAATGGGGGAAGACGCTCCTGGGAAAGAGCCTGCATGGATTGTTCGGCCAGCCTCCCCGAGCACGTTAATCAAGCCCGAAGCCTAGAAGAAGTATTTCCAGGAGGCAGTAGAGGCGTTCGCTCAGTTGAGGGACGTAGGAGGCCTGGAGGCGCCCGCGCAGACAGAACTAGGTGCACCGAGCGCCATAGGAGACGTGATTGAGGAATGGCTCCAATTACACCTCAAGATTGTTGACAATGCTGCGCTGCGGCAGTAGCTAAAGCATACGTTGGATGGAGCACTGCAAGGGAATAAGGGACTGGGGGACCCAGTGCAAGCAGCCCCCTAGTACGTTCAGTGCATCAAGCGAAACAAGCGACAGACGGGAAAAGAATTCCGGCTTAACACGCAGGTTGCAGGATTCCAAATCAGCGATACCATGTTCGATTTGGGGTCTGACGTCAACATCCTGCCGTGGAAGACGTGGGAGGCTCTTGGACGGCTGCGGCTGACCTACTCGCCAATCCAACTCAGAATGGTGAACCAGTATTGCATCCTACCGATTGGCCGACTCGAAGGTGTCGAGGTCGACATCGCGGGGCCGAAGACTTACGCGGACTTTTAGGTCATTGATATAATGGGGGACAAGGATCCCTACCCCTCCTTGTTAGGCATCGACTAGGCTTTCAAGAATTATGCCATCATCAACCTCAAAAAGGAGCTGATGATCTTCAAGGATGGGGAGGTACAGGTCACGCAGCCCCTTGACCCGTATCAAGGCCCGCGATATACTGAAACTGTGGACAACTGGGAGGACGCACAGATGGACCACCTATACCAGATGACTGCAGGGAAGAGGGAGGACTATATCAACCCGACTGCCACAGGCTCTGTTAGCTGGCGCAGTGTCCAGAGCTCGGAGTTGGGCTCGGAACTCACCTGGGAAGACTGGCAGTAGGGGGGGTACGAGACCAGCACGCAGAGATGTGCTGTCATTGGCCGAGTCAGTTGGATTGGGGTTGAGTTTCGAGCATACCGCACCTTGTCCAACATGTAGGCTGTGAATAATATTATTGCAAAGGTCGAGGACATAGTACCAGAAGGTAGCAGGATACCCCTTTTGGACATCGCCCTACAATCCACATCGACCAGGTGGTGGAAAAATCACCGCACCACCTTGTCGAGATGGAGTTGCACGACTCAGGCTTTGAAGGGATGGTTTAAACAAGACGAAGGCCCTCGAAGTGCACATAAGTACGAAGGGATTTCCGATCTGCGGGACCAACTGAAGAGCTGTGAGGAACAATGGTAAGGTCTGGGATACCTGAAAGAGCTGTGGGTACATCGTTTTATCCATTCCTTGGATACAATCCCCTAGGCCATGGTTGCATCATGTCCTGAGGCCAAGCGCGAGGTGGTTTGCCAACAGATTGACGAGGATTCAGATGACGACAGTCTGGAGGGCCTCAGGCACCTATATTTCAAAGAAAAGGAGGGCGAGCGGAACATCAACGCTGAACCGACCACTGAAGGCATCCACTTACAGCCCCTGAAGACCAAGAAGGTAAACATTGGTACGGAGGAGAAGCCTAAGTTGGCTACAGTGGGCGATTACTGGGATGAGGAGACTACAAAGGAATTTTTTAGCCTCATCCAGGAATACGAAGACTTGTTCCCTTCGTTGGTGGCATATTTGAAGGGCATCAAGGGTGACCTCGGCGAAATGCGCATTGTGTTGAAACCGAATGCCCAAACCCTAAAGAATCGACCCTACCGGCTGCACCCACGAATTAAAGAAAAGGTCAAGATGGAGATTGAAAAGATGCTGGCTGCAGGTCTCATCTTTCTAGTGGAGGAAGTAGAGTGGGTGAGTCCCATTGTCATTCAGAATAAGAAGGACAAGGCGGAGATCCGCGTCTGTGTCGACTACCGGAGTCTGAACAATGCCTGTATCCATGATCTTTTTCCCACTCCTTTCAGCGACGAAGTGTTGGATCATGTGGCGGGCAATGAAGCTTACTCCTTCACGGATGGTTTTTCGGGTTACCATCAAGTGCGCATTGCGGAAGAAGACAAGCTGAAAACGACACTCACCACTGAATGGGGATCGTTCGCATACCACGTGATGTCGTTTGGCTTGAAGAACGCTCCGGCCATGTTTTCCCGGATTGTCATTGCTTCTTTCCGGGAGTATATCCACAAGTTCTTGGAAGTCTACATGGACGATTGGACTATTTACAGTCTGCTAAAGAAACACGCCACCTTGTTGCGTATTATGTTTGATCGGTGCCGCCAGTTGCAGATTTCCTTGAACTTGAAGAAGTGTATTTTTTCAGTTCCTTTCAGCACGCTGTTGGGACACGTGGTGTGCAAGCAAGGGGTTTGCGTCGATCCCGCCAAGGTCGCGGTAATTGTCCACATGGAATCCCCCAAGACTGTGAAGCTGTTGCGAGCATTTCTCGGGCACACCGGATATTACAGGCGGTTTATCCACAACTACGCAAAGATCACTGCCCCATTGGAGAAATTGCTGTGGAAGTCAACAGTTTTTCAGTGGATAGAGGAGTGTCAAAAGGCCCTTGACACTCTGAAGGAAAAGCTAGCAACGGCGCCCATACTTTTTCACCCCGACTGGGACAAGCCGTTCCATGTGCATATTGATGCTTCCAGTATTGCACTTGGGGCTGTCTTGGCGCAACCAGGAGAGACGACTGTCAACCATCTCGTTTACTTTGCCAGCCGTAAATTATCTAACGCTGAGCAGAATTACACCACTACCGAGAGGGAGGCCCTTGCAATGGTGTATTCGCTCCAAAATTTCCGCCACTACCTTCTTGGAGGCAAGTTCAAATTCTTTACGGACCACTCTGCATTGAAGTATTTAGTGAATAAGCATGTTTTGGAAGGCCAGATCTGTCGCTGGCTGTTTCTCTTTCAAGAGTTCACATTTGAGGTGATCGTCAAGCCCGGGAGGTTGAATGTCAGGCCCGATCATTTGTCCAGGTTGGCGACGGGGGAGAACGACGGTTCGCTCGATGACCAGCTGCCGGACACTGACCTCTTCCAGGTCGAAGCATTCCTGGATTATCTGGCCAAAATTGCCACCTATCTGACAACAGGGCAGTGCCCTCCGGATTATACCCCGCTCCAGAAACGGCATTTGGTCATCCGTGCTACCGAATACCAGCTGATTGTAGGGCAGCTATATAAACTGGGTCTTGATGAGGTTCTGCACCGATGTGTCCTTGACCACGAGTGCAAAGCTATGATGTGGGAATGCCACAGCGGTGTTGCGGGAGGGCACGTGGGTGCGAAACCGACCGCGAGGAAGGTACTCCAAGCTGGACTATGGTGGCTGACAGTGCATGCCGATTGTAAAGCGTTTGTGAAGCGATGCGATGTGTGCCAGCAAACAAGAAGGCCCTCTCATAGGGATGAGCTTCCGCTACACCCGGTCCAGGTGTTGCGGCCGTTCGAGAAGTGGGCTATCGAATTTTTAGGCCCCATCACCCCCATTGCCCAGCACTCCAAGGCCCACTATATTATTACCGCAACTGACTATCTCACCCGGTGGGCTGAAGCAGTAGCGGTACACGAATGCACGGTGGATACAGCAGCCTGGTTCATTTTTGAACACATCATCAGCTGGTTTGGCTGCCTCCGAAGTTTAACCAGTGACCAGGGTACGCATTTCATTAATGCCACAGTCAAGTTGCTGCTGTACACATTCATGATCCAACACCACAAGAGCAGCCCGTATCACCCGCAGGCCAATGGTACGGTTGAAGCGTTCAATAAGATCCTTGAAAAAGGCTTGACTAAGATCTGCAATGCCCAAAGCGACGATTGGGATGAGCACCTACCAGCTGCATTATGGGCTTACCGGACCACAGTGAAGTGCTTGACCAATCAGACACCCTTCCAGCTGGTGTATGGCTGGGAAGCTGTGATTCCTGCCGAGTTCACTATACCCAGTCTTTTAATCGCCACATCTCTGTAGTTCTTAGAAGAGGATTCGCTTCGGGAACGCCTCCATGAACTCTAGGAACTAGACGAAGCCCGATTCCTGGCCAAGTTTCACCAAAAGGTTCAGAAGGACCAGCAGAAAACGTGGCACGATCACCACATCAAGCACAAAACCTTCCAAGTTGGTGGTAAGGTTCTCCTATATGACAGCAAGTTTCAAAAGTTTCTAGGCAAGCTGCAGATGCACTGGCTGGGACCTTACTTCGTCATCGATATTAGAGATTCCGGAGCTGTTCGGTTGGCTCAGCTGGATGGTACGGTTCTACCAGGGTGGGTGAATGGCGCATGCCTAAAGCCCTACTAGGAGTAAGTTCTTCCAACATTCATCAATAACTCTCACACCCGAGAGCAACCGTAGAGTAGCGTAGCTGAATAACTCTCCCGCAACCGGGACGAGAATAGGTAGTCTTTTTCCTTCTCCGCATAATTCGTCAATAACCACTTTGTGGTGGGGACTGCACCGCAACCAACTGTGGTTGGGGAGGGGCGTGTCTAGTGTGTCATCCCTGTAGGATCCATAAATGTGCCAGTGTCAGTCCAGGTTATTTTAGTCAGTACTTGTGTCAGTCCATAGGATCGTCCTGATTTGCGTCATAAATTACCATAATTGGAAGTAACCTTGCCATAATCATTCTGCCATCATCTGCCATAACCTCAGTCATCGCGTCTATCCATTTCCCCATGCCACCATCAGCAACTGTCAGAATACCCATTGGTACGCGATTGCTCTCACGATTATCGCAGAAAAGAATGTCAGCAGGAATTAACTCGTTATGGAGTCTCATCATCTTCACTCGTGCCAGGCAACTACTTTGTTTGCATGAAGAAAGCATGAGAATGCCGGAACACTTAGCATTAGCAATTTTAGTAGCACAGGAGCAGCTGGAGCATTCATGCGAACAACATCGGGAGAGGCTACTAGGACGAATTCTATACGTCTATCAGCGCCGAGCCAACATGCCGAAGGCCCTCATATCCGTCGTTGAACCACAGCTTGACAACAGGATCCATAGGACAGAGTCTCTGGTTGGGAAATATGACATTGCAGCCTTGATAGATGCCAACCTCTCAGACTCAACCGAATTCCCGACGCTCCACTGGCAGGTGTATATGGAGTACTACTACAGCACAGCCAATCTCCGCACAGCTACAACAGGTTTCCCGAGAGATTCAGGAGTTCACGGACCCTACCAGGTTGGACCAATTATATGCCCAGGCAGATGAGCTAGAAGTACATATCCAGCAAACGGAAGCCAATTCTGCAGAGGCCAAACGGGTCATTCGTGAGCTCCGCCCATCCCTCCAAACTAGCGCCAGGACGATGCAATAGCTCGCCGCTGAGGCCGAACACCAAATCAGCATGATGTTTGGGGCTGTCCCAATGTCCTTAGAAGTGGCCTCTGTCACCAAGATCGCTGAAGACACAGATTCAATCTTGCAAGGATGGCAGCAAGCTGTATCGGCCTTCACGGAGCTTAAGTCTACCGCCTTCCACCGAGTCCCGGAGTTGGGGCCCTTGTTTGAACAGCAGGCATAAGCTGAAGGCGCACAGTAGGAACAGGCACAGGCTGAAGGCACACAGCGCGAAAAAGGCACGGGATCAAGCGGGGCAATGGAAATAGAGACCGTCATTTGTGATTGACTCGGGGATGAGTCAAGAAGCTGTGGTCGGGGCCTGTTGGGGCCCTTGTTTTTGTTTGGAATATTCTGCATTTTGAATAAAGGATATCCTTTTTGAGTTGCGACATGAGGACACATGACAATCGCAACCAAGTCACAACAGCAGCAAGCCGCGGAGCTATCGAGGTGGCGCAGAAGCAAGAGATAGCTGAAGACAATAGATGCATGAAGATATACATCAGAAGATAGAAAGCGGAACACACAGATGACAAGAGAGAAGCGAGAAGCAGCTGAGGAAGAAAAAAAAGAGGAACTAAAAGTTGCGGACGTGGGTGAATAAATAGCAGTCACCCGGCCGAAAGAAAGAAAAAGGAGGCTATAGGAATCGGAACGCAGAGCAACTGAAGGAGATCGGCCAAGACATCTCTGTAGTTCCTAGGGTTCTCCCATTTACCTTTCTATTATGTAATGTATATGTATCAGACTGTAAGCTCTCCTTGCGGATGCTATGTAAGGATGATTGAGGATGAAGATATCAATACAATTGCAGGTTACTGTCCCACTGTGTAATTCTTATGCATGCATGATGATTATGATGGCTTAAAATTTAAATTCTTAATACCTGTACATGCTCTGAATATTCTTGTGGATATATCTATGTTTATGCAATTTGTTTAATGGTAATCATGAGTTGCAGATCTGCTCCTTGCTATCGATCTGTTCCCCTTCTGCATGTGGTTGCGGCACGCCTCGGGTGAGACTCTCGGCTCTCCGGAGTAGGGTGATAATGCCGGCGTGGTTCTAGACTACAGCGGATTCCTTTGTTGGCCACAACTCTTGAACCTGGGTCTTTCCTGCGAGCCCTGATTCCTCGCCAACACATCAGTATGTGGGATTGGATACATGTTCCTGAGAGTGACTTTGTTTAGTGCATGATAATCAATGCAGAGTCTGCGCGTTCCATATTTCTTCTATACAAGTATAATTGAGCTCCGATAGGGTGAGGAACTTTGTAAAATGTTTCATTTTTGCAGCAAAAAATAGATATTCCACTTGATTTCTTCATTTTTTAGAATGGATTGGTGGCATATCGACCAGCTGGATAGAGGTGATCTAAGAATCATATTGGTTGAATACTTGACCTGACAGTGCAAAGGTACCCCTGCAGGTGAGTATATTATGAACATGTATTCTTCCACAAACTTATCGACCTCTTTCTGCTACATGGGGGAACCCTTCTTGGGAGCGATGGAAGTGGGCACAATATTACCTTTACCTTGAGATAGAATCAAAAAGAAAAAAAAATTATGGTCTGGGACATAATCTTATAGCATTACTTAGAATAGATCAAAGAGATAGCGGTAGGCAAGGCTGCCTATGGTATCCTCTATAACCTACTACCCAAAGTAATAATAATAGTGTCAGGCCTAGACTCATACACAACATGACGCTTCCACAAGTATGGTTAACCTAATAACATATAAAAAACATCAAGAGTAGCAACATCACACAATACCTCATCCATGAAGGGCTTGATGTTGTAGGGGAGGTGCAACTGTTGGTTGATGCAAAGAGGTCGTCCTTAGTGATTCCACCCAATGGTGTACAATTACGGGTGTGGTGTGGTTATTAGGTTCAATCGCTTAATGACCTCTACTAAAATGAGGTTATTTTTTCTCTCATTATCAATAATGAACTAGAACGAAGAACCCTTCCCACACACATGTGAGTGGAAGAGACACTCCTCCTCTAGATCTTCAGGATCAATATTCTGTAACTTGCTGGTAGAAATGGTGACAATGGGTTCTACGCCAATTATCTTCTTCCCCTTGTTGTTTCCATTTTTTATTTCTAGCTCAGAATCAGAACATGCATCATACTCTTAAGCTTTGAGCTTAGCCACCAATGACTGAGTGGCACAACACTCATTTTTTTTGTGAGTGGGTCTCCTTTGGAACTAAAGCCACTTTCCCTTGTCCTTATTCATATTCATGGTTCTATTATTTTCTTATATATTCGATGGGTCAGGGTCACTCCACCTTGGCTCGTGCCCTACTTCTCATTAGAAAATACCAAGTCTCACTTATTTTGTTTAAATTTTTGTTCAATCTTGGCAACATATCAGTATGTCGCACCAAATGAGGAGATGTCGAGGAACTCCATTTCTTCCTAAATGTACTTGTGTAAACAATTGCGATACTTGATCACTATATGTCGCTCAGATTATTTTATAACCAACACTGTACGTAGAGTATGAAAAATATTTGTGAACCCATGCACATGTTGGTCCCTTTGTTGTTATAGTGCAGTCCATTGTATGTACTTTTACTCATACCTCCCCATGAGATAATATTTTTCCTTAACAAAATCTCATAAATAGTTTGAAGAGGGGATAACTTAAACAAAGAGGGTTTTTCAACCTTTTTCTCATAGTAGGTTTCCCACTGGTCCTTGATATGGGGGGCAACCTTAAGTAGTGAAAAAGTAATATTCTCTCTATCCGAGCAAATATGGACAAAAAAATAACCTTCCAATTGATTAAAACATGTATCTACAACATCTGCATCTATTTTTCCTTTGAATACAGGGATATCAAAATTCACTTATACCTTCAAGTGGGCAGTGGCTCTTAAGTGACTGTTCGATGAAGATGTGTCATTGGTGGACACCCATTGAATGATCTAGGTAAATTTTCCATCATCTTGTTCCTTTTTCACTCGAGGGATTCTTCAAGAAACAATTTTATAGGATATCCTACTCCCTCATATTTATTTTCTTCCACCATGGGAGGTCGTCGATGTCAGTGAGGATGGTCTTGTAAAGTCCCTATTACTTATTCCCTGACCTCATTAGGGACATGCATGGAAGAAGAGAAAATGAGAAGAATTATTTGATACCAATAAAACATATTTTATGAAGGAACAAAATGAAATACAAATATAAACATAGAAATAGAGGTACAACAAAAAAATAACTTCAATTCATTAATAACAAAGTATTGAAAATTATTTACATTCAGAATGGAAATAAACTAGCTCAGGCAATGTTAGCTCATCTCTGAGAAGAGATGTGGCAGTTGCATGCCTTCTGAACTATATTATGATGAGTATTGAAGGGCTCTTTATTACTAAGAAATAATTATTAATTGTAAACATTAAATAACCTAACAATAGGATATTAAGCACCAAAATTATGTGGGCCCCATTGGGGTAAATTAGTACATCACCTTCCTACAGTCTAAACTTTCCTATATAGTCTTCATTTGATGCATATGATACCTTATTAGAAATATATATCTCAGGAATACAAATTTTAAATACAAAAGCCTTTCGTAGGCTATAGGTTTGCCAATTTTCCAAAAAAATTGTCATTTAGGCTGTTGAAACAACTCTAAAAGTTTAGAACCTATTGGTTGGATGGGGCCTAGAACTAGGTTCAAATGTGGTTGCGTGAACCAAAAAACCCCACTATTATCGGCCCTTTCAACAACAATTTTCTTTCAAAGATCAAAGTTTCACCCAAAGAAATATAGGGGGATTCTAGAACCAGTTTTCTGCATCCATAGGGAAAATGGAATATGGCTTTAGGGCTTTTCTTCCTTGACATAGCTTCGTAGAACAGAACTATTAATTATACAAGAATTTTTTAACTCATATTTTGAAATTACTACCCGACTACGTGATATTGCTTAATCATGCATAAAATAACTTAAATAATCATAAACTAGACTTCGCTATGAATTGCAGATCAAAAACCTTACTTATCATAGATAACCATAAATAATAGTAAAGTAAAACACATCGACACAACTCAAATCTATCTTCAGATTTATTTCATTAATTGCTGAGATCTTTCTCATAATTTCACTTTCACCCTGTTCACTCAACTATAGGGGTTTGCGCACATAGCTGCATACTTCCTAACGTATCCACGCACTCAGCTGTAGGAGCCTTTCCTCTAACCCAAACATAGACTCTGACTCAAAACAAAATTACATCCAAATGCACTTCATCAGATCTATGATTTCTTGGTTTCCTGATGAATTCTATCTAGACTCCTTATATAGATTTTGAATTTACAATACCATGGTGCAAAAACATGGGAGGAGTTCAATGTTCACAAAATATTCTCATTACATTACATAATAAGGGGCTTTGACACACCCCAAAGCCCCTAAGGCTCAAAATGGACTTTTCTTTGCATTCTTTGCTCCTCGATCTGTGAAGTCTTTCTCTACAGCTTTCTTCGATGGGATCCCATGTCCAATACGCCCCCAACACAAAAATGTGACTCATCCCAAGTCACAAAGGTGGCACCATCGATCTTCACTTTGATGTCACAAAATGCATCCTTTGATGGTGGAAATGATTTGACACACTGTTGTCATTCAAAAGTCTTTGAGCTCGCTCACTCGAGCCACACGACCTTGAAGCTCGCTCGCTCAACTCACGCTCTCTTGCAACCTGCTCACGCTTGCCTGAACAACACTCGTCTACACTTGCAATTATTTCAAGCCCTTGTGAAAATCTTCCAGCACTTTCTTTTATTATTCTTTAATGCCACCCCATAAGTGCTCATTAGCATGTTTCATGGTGTCTCCAATTTCATCGAGGTTCCCTTCAGTAAGGACCATGTCTTTTGGGCCAACAAACTTATCAAACTTTACCTTCTTCATCATGTCACCCTTCTATGGTTATGACCTCTTGGTAGTAAAAGGGGAGGATGGGTCCACACTGATATCACCCTAGATATTATCATCCCCTCCTATGTCCAGAATATTTGCTTCATTTTCCTAATTAGTCACGAATGTAACTTTTGGGTCCTTCTTTCCTTCAAGTGTGTGGGCTTCACACCACTCATACCAGCTTGCTCCACTCCTGGATTTAACCAATAACTACACCATTTACTGATGATAGCTTCTACATTTTCTTATTTTACAAGGTACGTCATCTCATACTAGAGCCCTATAAGGTCTTTCTTTTCCTCAATGTGAATGTGGTGGGAGTTTTCTTCAAACTCCACAATCTATCAATATTGATTCACAATGCTAAGTGATAACCATGGCTTTTGGTTGCTCACCATCTGAAGACTCATCTCAAATCCAACCTAATAAATATTATTGGCCATAACCCTGGTTTTCTTTGTTGAATGCCACAACGAGGCATATATCACCACCTTGCACAAGTCTGAGTCCGCAGTGGGGAACTGCGACTCTTTGGGCTCCCTCCAAGCCATCAATGTAATGAGGAGAAAGATCCATGCGTAGTGGAACTATTTTCCCTCCTCTTAAGCTAATCTATAATGAGCAAGGAATTCGCTACATAAATACACTTCCCAATTATAAACAACGGCTTTTGTGCACTACGCAACCAAGGCTATGACCAACGTAGAAGCCTCCTCTCTGTGACTCTATCTCATAATTTTCCCGGCTAAAATGTGTGTTGCAAAGTGCACAAATATATCATAAATGGAGTTAATTTCATAACCTCATCTTTTGTTCATTATATTATAATCTATCTTCATCTAGTGGATGAGATTCTTTTCATGAGATTTTCCCACAAACGCTTTTGCGGGATTTGATCTGAGACATGGAAGGGCCATATTCCTCCTTATTAACATCACATTGATAGGGATCTTATTCCATAGCCACAAGCAGTCATCCTGAAAAAATTATAGAAATTGGCACACATAAATAGTGCTAAACAAATTGACTATCCCAACCTCCTAGATACCAAACGCCCATTTCATTGGCTGCAATTTGGTCACTCCTAGTGAACACCTTGATTGTCTCAGAAACTAACTGGGCTCAAATTGCAAGTATTTATTGAAATCATTGAATTCCTAGTACTCCATCCACACTTGGGTGGCTTGGCCAATAGCTCTCCTTGAATTGGGACTTCATCCAAAATCAAAGACATAAATACCTTTTATTTCACCGCATCTAGATCCTTCATCAACTTCTTAGCTTCCAGATTCCCAGGAAGAATATATAGAGGCAACCTAGAGATAAGCATGACCTCCTCGATATCAATTTCCTCTTGTGTGACTTCCTCTTCATTAGGTTTGATATCCATAGCCTCCTTCTTTCGGTATTGGACCCCCTTACTCGATTTATACTTATGTTGTTTCTTCTAGGGAAACAATCTTATTACTGGATTCTACAGCTTTTTGGACAATGTTGCACCCATAGTTGTCTATTTCTTGGGCGACCTTGGCCCTATGGAAATTTCTGATGGTGTGGTTTCCATTATGGTGGCTAAACATGGTAGGATTGTGTGGTTGAACCCTTCCTTTTTCAATACTTCTCTAACCAATTCAAAATTGTAATCCGACATGCAATATCTAGCTCGGCACTCTTGAAAAAAATCAATTCTCACTTCTAAGTCTTAGTGCACAAAGTTTTCGGAAGGGGATCAAGATCCTTGATTGGTTTATAGTGAAATTCAAATTCAAATCCGATCATATCTCTTATATATTCCTCATAAATGTTGATTTTGTGGCAGATCTACCTAGATATGCCCATTAATTGCATCCCTCCCGCTCCTTGTAATGGCCAAGTCATTGTCTAATCAACGTTTATTGCTACAACGGAAACATTTTAGACGAAATCTGCTAGAATCACCCATTCGACGCAGTCTTGTCTCCCTTAGTGTAGTACCCTCTAGTTTCATCTGTTGTCGTGCAATACTTCTATTTCGAGGAAGACACACCTTCGAAGACTCATTTATAGTCCTACGTGCTCCTTCAAATAGGTATTCACAGGTCTCCCCCAGTACAAACTTGTTGATCGGATCTTTCCAAGCAGACTAGCTATAAATTCCTTGAGCATGATCCAAATGTGTAGCCCAATGAGGCTATACCAACTTCCTTGGCTCACTGGTAATTCAAAACACACCACCTTTTAATTCTAGAAGAGCCTCATTAATGCACCCTCAACCATCAGCGAAGCTATAAGTTAAGGAGAATCCTTTTATCATCTTATCCCAACCCCAGTGTCATGGTGCAACATTTTTTCAATATACCTCTATAGGGGTATGATATCCAAGGAATAAAAGAATCGGTTCACCCACTCTGGTTGAATTTCTGGACACCAAGCTACTATCGAGTGACATAAATTCTTATGAGGATCTTTCTGACCATCATACTTCTTCGCGATCTTCGTGTCTACATGACCAAACCTTAGCCTTATCAATTTGGAAATATCCTTCAACCCTCCTAAGCTTTATTAATGCATGGCAAACCTTCGAGCTAGAGTAGATCTCAATGAGAAGTCCAAATCTTTGCTCGCTAATTATCAAGAACCTTTTGTTCAAATTCTTCTAGAAAGAAGAAAAAATTCCTCATTCCATCATAAAAATTAAATTCACACACTTCTGATTGGACACAGTGCATAGATTTGGTAACCAGCTCCAAAAATAGAAGAAAAGAGATATGAACGCCTTAGAAATAAGCCACTTCGAGGGGGCAACCTCCAATACATTACATAAATGAACAATTCTTGGATGATTAAATTTACAAAACCTCCTTTCTATATATAGGAGTCCATGGGGCCATAATGTAATCCTAGAGGGGCCACAATGTAATCCTAGCTAACCTAAAAATAATAATTTAAGGGCACAATAATAACAATATGGGGGTTACAAGGGTACAATAATAACAATAAGGGGGTTACACTAACAACAATAAGGGACTATACTAGTAATATAGGGACCTAACATGCCCCTCTCCTTCAAAAAAGTATTGTCCTCAATGCTTGAGTAGCTCTGGGTGCTTCTGTATAAAATTCTCATCCTCCCATGTAGAATCTTCAGTGGGTAAGTTCTTCCACTTGATGAGATACTCTGAAATTGATCGATTCCATAATTTTCAAGTTCTTGTTTCCGTGACCGCTTCAGGTTCCAATATCATTTTTCCTTCCTCATCAAGTTCTGGCAATATTGTTTGAACTGGAAGATTTTCACCTATAACCTTCTTTAAGCATGAAACATGGAAAACTGGATGTACTCACGAAGAAACAGGAAGCTCCAATTTGTATGCCATAGTACCAATCTTTTGCAACACCTTGTAAGGACCATAGTACTTTGGCGATAATTTATTATCCTTCTTAGCTTGCTTGAGGGACATTTTTTTATATGGTTGTAGGCGTAAAAATACCCAATCTCCTACATCAAAACTTCTCTCGCTGCGATGTTGATCTGCCTGTTGTTTCATTCGATTTTGTGCCAAATTCGGGTTATCCTTTAAGAGTTGGAGAACTTCTTGCTGATGCTCGATGTGATCTTCCACTGCTTGAACCTTCGAATTTTCCCTTAAAGATGATGTGATGGATGGTGGATGATATCCATAAAGTGCCATAAATGGGGTCATTTTTGCTGCAGTATGGAAGGAAGTGTTATACCACCATTCAGCAAGAGGTAACCACTTGACCCATTGTGTTTGTTTATCGGATACAAAACAACGAAGATATCCTTCCAAACATTTATTTACTATCTCAGTTTGACCATCAGATTGAGGATGATAAGATGAGCTATGAGCTAATTGCGTACCCAAACAAGAAAATAACTCCGTCCAAAAATTTCCAGTAAAAATGGGATCTCTGTCGCTCACAATAACCCTTGGGCTTCCATGTAGCTTTTGAATTCTATCCATAAATGTAGTAGCAACTGTAATTTCTTTAAATGGATGAGATAATGCACAAAAGTGTGCATACTTGGTAAGTCTATCAACTACCACCATGATGACACTCTTTCCTTCGGACTTAGGTAAACCTGTGATAAAATCCATTGAAATATCCTCCCAACATTGACTTGGAATGGATAAAGGTTGTAGAAGTCTCGGGGTCTTAATTGTCTCAACTTTATTCTGTTGGCAAACCAAAAATTTTGCCACAAACTTTTGAATATCAGATTTAAGGCCATCCCAAAAAAATTCTTTCTTCACCCTGTGGTAAGTTTTTAAAAATCCTGAGTGTCCTCCTAAAGGAGAAGTGTGCAATTCCCGAAGAATCTTTTGTTTTAGTTGGGAATTCTTACAAAGATATAAGCGATCTTTGTACCATAAGGAATCATTTTTCCAACTAAATGTATCAGATGTACTAGGATCTTGCTGCAACTTTTGAATGAGTGTCCATACATCTTTGTCCTTCTTCCATTCATCTCTTGCTTCGATTATCCAATCTGGTTGGATAATAGAAATGGCACAAAGCAATGCTTCCACCTCTTCATTCTTTCTTGAGAGTGCATCTGCAACAACATTAAGCTTTCCCTTTTGTAGATTATTTCAAAGTCATAACCCAACATCTTTGTGACCCATTTTTGCTGCTCTTCTGAAGATAGTCTTTGTTCCAAAAAGTGTTTAAGACTATCATGATCAGTTTGTACCTTGAAGTGTCTTCCCATTAGGTAAGTTCGCCATTTCTTTAGTGCATGCGGTATTGCTAACATTTCCTTCTCATAAATAGGTTTCTGTAAATACTTTCCTTTGATTGGACGACTTTCAAAAGCAATGGGTCTTCCTTCCTGCATTAAAACTGCACCAATTCCATTTCCTGAGGCATCACATTCCACAATAAAGGTTTTTGTGAAGTATGGCGTAGCTAGGACCGGTGCTAGGCACATTGCTTCTTTAAGATGTTCAAAGGCCTTAGTTGCTTCAGGAGTCCATGAAAATGCATCTTTCTTCAATAATGTTGTTAGAGGTGCTGCTATTCTCCCATAATTCTTAACAAACTTGCGATAATACCATATTAACCTGAGAAATCCTCGCAACTTCTTTATGGTTGTGGGGACTTTCCATTCCTTAATGGCTTTAATTTTGTTAGGGTCTACTTTAACACCCTCGTGAGATACAATATGACCCAGATATTCCACCTCTTGTACTCAAAGAAACATTTGGATGTTTTTGCATATAATTGTTTCTCCTGCAATAGTTTGAGCACCCTGTCAACATGTTCAACATGATCCTTCCAAGACCTTTTGTAGATTAGTATATCATCAAAAAATACTAGCACAAATTTTCTAAGGAAGGGTTTGAAAATGGAATTCATCAACCCTTGAAATGTAGAAGGTGCATTGGTAAGGCCAAAGGCATGACCAAAAATTCATAATGACCTTCATGAGTTTGAAATGCTGTTTTTGGAATATCTTCGGTCTTCATTCTAATTTGATGATATCCTGAACGAAGATCCAACTTGGTAAAATAAATTGCTCCATGTAATTCATCCAATAATTCGTCAATCACAGGAATGGGAAATTTATCTTTAATGGTGAGCTTATTGAGCTCCCTATAATCCAAACACATTCACCATGATCCATCCTTCTTGTGTACCAATACTACAGGAGCAGAGAAAGAACTTTGACTAGGTTGAATTATACTTGCCTCTAACATTTCTGCAATCATACGTTCAATTTCGCTCTTTTGGAAGTAAGGATATCTATAAGGCCTAATGTTTGGAGGAACACTTCCTGGAATTAAATGAATAGCATGATCATGATCACGAATCGGTGGGAGTCCTTTGGGAGTTTCAAACACCTTGGAATGATTGTCCAAGACTTGTTGGAGATCTGCAGAAATAGATGATTTTGATGTTGGAACTTCTAGTGAGCATAATTGTGCAATTACGCCTCGCTGTTCTTTCTTTAGAAGCTTTGTCATAACATTAGAGCTTATTATCCTTCCTAGCTTCCCCGCAATACCTCGTAATTCGACTTCCTTTCCTTCTGAAAAAAATTTCAAGAAAAGTTCTTGAAAATTAAAAGCTACCGTCCCCAAAGATTGTAACCATTGTACTCCTAGTACAACCTCAGCACCTCCCATAGGAATGGCAAGCATTGGACTAGTCAATACATATTCCCCCATGGTTAGCTTGATATTATGGCATTTTCCAGAGCAATTTATAGTTCCTCCATTTGCAACCATCACTTGAAATTTTGGTGCTAGGTATAGGAAACAATTTAATTCCTTGGCTACCTTACAATGAATAAAATTATGGGTGCTACCTGAATCAATCAACACTATTACCTTTTCTTCTTGATTTGTCCTGCTATCTTGAGAGTTTGAGGAGTGGTAATTCCTGCCAGTGCATTACACGATATGGTCGGATTCATTTCTTCCTCTTCTAGGGCTGGTTCCTGGTGTATATCCTCTTCTTGTTCATTTTCTTCTTCCTCTTCACAATCTATGTAAAATAATTTCTTCTCGACACACTTATGACCTTTAGTGTATTTGCTATCACAACTGTAGCAAAGCCCTTTTGCTCTTTTTTCTTCCAATTGTTGTGGTGTCAACCTTGTAGGTTGTGGAAATCTAGGAGTAGCAACACTTCCCTCTTTATAGAAGTGAGTGGTAGGCTTCCTTGTCGCCATAATTTTACATTCAATTTTTCTTGCCAACATGAATGCCTTCTCCAATGAATCAGGTTCCAAAACGTAAACTTCATGTTGGATGTTATCCTTTAAAGTACCTATGAAGAGATCAATCCTGTGTTCCTCTGGAATATCAGTTACCCTTATATTCAATTTTTGGAAGTCCTCAATGTGCTGCCCCACTAAACCCCTTTGTTTGAGATTTATCAATTGGCTAAAGAAGGTGTTGCTCTTTGTATCCTCATAATGTGCTATCATTTCCTCTGTAAAAATTGACCAAGTGACAATTTTTTTACGGGAGCAAAGCCATCGATACCATACAAATGTATTTTTTTCTAGATGTAAAGTTGCAATGCGTACCTTTTGTGTGTTTTGCACATTACGGAGATCAAAATATTGCTCCATATGTAGTATCCATGTTACAGGATCCTTTCCATCAAACTTCCTTATATCCATTTTTGGAATATGGTGGTTCTTCCCGCCAACATTAGAGTTTATGAAATCACGATTAACATTTATTTTGTTCTCATCATGAGGTTCTTCTACTATATTTTCACCATTAGGAATCATTTTTGGTTTTAAACTTGTCATCAAGCCTTCCATGTATGCTTTTAGATCATTCTTCATGTCATCCATCTTAGCTTCCATGCCGACTTCCATGCCATCCATCTTAGCTTCCAAACCATTCATCTTAGCTTCCACGCCTTTCCTCAAACCATCCATCTTAGTTTCCACGCCTTTCTTCAAAACTTCCATTTCATTTTTTGTTGTTCTTTGCGAGAGCGAAATTTGTTGCATTTGCTCTTGTAATTTTGATATGTCATGTTGCCATTCTTCATCTTCATGAGTCATAGTAGAGCCTTCTAAAGGCTTAATAGGTGTTGAATTCTTTTTAGGGGCCATTTCAGACTCCAATATTGATATCTATTCTACAATAGGCCCTTGCAATCAATTCAACTTGATTCTTCAAACAAGACTTATGCAATTCGGAAAAAAATACACACCTTTTACTAGCTTTGAGGAGCTTGATATTGAAATTGTATTATCTCTGTTATTTCAGATTTTCAATATCTGAAATTCAGCACTGAAGTATCCCTCTGAATTATCTTTTGAATGCCACAGGTCTGACCTGATTTGGATTCTCCAAGACAAATTTGTGTCCAATCTCCCACAATGACCTAATTCTGGACTGGTTCAGTAGAGCGAACTTGTGCGACGCACGTGTCACTGTTTCGTCCTTTGTCTACGAAATTGATATCCAGAAACTAAAGTACGTTTAATTACAACAAATTTTTACGGCACTCCAATCCGATGCCCCGGAAGAGAGTTATGAATATTTTCCCGATCACCTCTTTGAGATGAAATTGAGGCTTTGAAAAATCACTACCTTCCACAGATCATATCTCCAAAAATATTGCGAACCAAGCTCTAAAATTTTTTGACGAATTTCCTCAGGATTTCAGCTTCGTACCATATGAATTTCAGATTCTGAGCCTTCGTAGAAAAAAATATATAGCGAAAATTCCACGATGACCTGTTTAGGAGCTTGAAACAAGACCTAACTTCCACAAATGATATCTCTGAAAATGTTGCGAACCAAGCTTTGAAATTTTTAGACTATCTTCCTCCGGATTTCAGCTTCGCACCCTAAATATTTGACTTACGAGAAGCTTCATGAAAAAAATTTATAGCGAAAATGCCCACGATGACTTTGTTTGGAGCAGCGAAACCCTAGAATCCCAAAGCTACGTGCAAATGTTGTGTAACTTGACTCCAAAAAATAGAAGAAAAAGAGATATGAACGCCTTAGAAAACCAAAGCCACTTCGAGGAAACCTCCAATACATTACATAAATGAACAATTCTTGGATGATTCAATTTACAAAACCTCCTTTCTATATATAGGAGTCCATGGGGCCATAATGTAATCCTAGTGGGACACAATGTAATCCTAGCCGACCTAACAATAATAATTTAAGGGCACAATAATAACAAAATGGGGGTTACACTAACAACAATAAGGTACTATACTAGTAATATAGGGACCTAACATGGTAATTTTGTTACATCGATTATTTTTTACTTCATGCAAGTGATTCTGCTAATTCTCCAGCTCTTCATCAATATCTAAAACAAATGAAATACCGCGCTCCCAACATATTTTTCCATCCGCGGTGGGACTAATCCAATATTCATCCTACGAAGTAAGCTTATATATCTGTTCAATCTCAACATCTCCATACTCATGATGGACATGCTCTATATAGCGCGCACCTTCAAAAGGATCTATTGGCACAACAACTTGGGTACCATTCTTTTCAGAGATAATTTTTCTCTTATTCAGGTTTATTATAGCATCCATGTCGTAAGCACAATAAAATCCCAATAGAAGGGGATAAGGATTATTATCATCAATGATCTTGATGACTTCAAAGTCGACCAATACACTAGCTCAATGAATATCTACAATGACACCCTACAATCACCCCATATGAATGATCTTCTACTCATTTTCCATCCTCAACTAAATTGGTGACCATTACAGCTTCAGCCTTCCCATCTGCTCCCATATTTGTTTTGGGAGAATGTTGGAATCTAATCCCAAGTCCGTAATGACTTGATCCATCTCAAAATATTTGATTTGCACAATCAACCACATCTCCTTGTTGGTTATTTTCTGTAATGTTCCCAATTTTTAGCCTCAAGGTAAAAGGAACATTATAGTTAGCAGTAGATGAATAAAATGTGTAGGGAGGCCCATTAACCTCTTTAGGAGGAAAATAACATTCGTCATGTGAAAAGGGGAAGAATAAAGCAGTTGGATTGAGCACCTATAGGTGTGAACAAGATTGGATCAAGTTGATTCAATCATATTTGACCAAGTCCACATGCACTGTCTAGATACATTGCATCTACATGATGGACTGCGCAGTTTGAATGGAGGACAACTTGCATGGGTTAGGTGGCACATATGGATGGGATCCATTGTGGAGAGGATAACTTGCCATATATGGAGAGGAGGACAGCCATTTTATGGATGTTTTTGGATTCTTATTTTCTTTGGTCTATTGAGACTTTTCTTCTTCTTGTTGTTTAGCAAGGTTGCAGTGATGTTTAGCACAAGGGTGTTCCCGGTCGGGAATCCATACCTCATCCTCAGGGAAGGAGAGGTTCTTGAGCTTCATTTCCTCATTCCATCATTTTGGCCAAGCTACCTCCTTTAGCTACAACGTAGTTTCTATTTAGAGATGGGTTGTGTTGCAGGGTGCAGCAAAGGAGGATCTCTTTGAGCCATTTCTGGGCTTGTTTTTCAGTGGAGATCTTGTCTATCCATTAGAGGATCAGCAAGGGAGGCTCCTAGTCATATTTTCACATCTTGGCATTGGGCCAAAGCATATTGGCACTTTAACAATGTATTTCCTTGCAGGAATTGCGTCATTTTCCAGAGAGCAGTTGTAGCAAGGTTTGATACCTTGATTTTTGGCTAGTTTCCTTGGGCAAGGGCCAACCCTTCCCCCGGAAAGCTAGAAAGAGGGATTTTAATCCCTATTATACTTTATTCAGCTATGTTCATGTAATTTTGCAGAGGACTATGTTATTTTGTGGATGAATATTTAGATCTCTTTGCTCTGTACTTCTACTTTCATGAAACCTTTGCGGGGTTATCTTCACATTGTATAAAAGAGGCTAGATCTCTATTTTCATTTTTGATTTGGCTAAATAAACTCCAAATATATTGTCTACAAAAATTTTCTACATAAACTCTCTTGTAATTACGCTATTATTTCTTCATGGTTTTCTTTATGGAATAAGTCATGGGTTTTCAGTGTTTTCTAGCCATATAAGAACCGGGAGATCTATTTAACTAAGCAAGAATGATTTTTCTCAACTCCCATTCTATATGTGAGATGCATATTGCATGAAATAAGGGATCCGAGTCCCATTTATCACTGCTACAGTGTTATTCCCTGGAAATAACGTTTTTATGGTCCAGATCACTGCTTTTTCCCACTTGAAGATAACATATGGAGGCATAGTTTTTCTGATATGATCCTAATATGATTTAAGAAGTTGATTTGACATATATTACATTATTTTTTTCAATTATTGCTGGATCTCCAACTTTAGAATATCTTAAGATATTCTTATTGTTGTAGAAAATCCCTATTTTGGATTATTACAGTGGTATCAAAGCATAATGTTGGCTGAACCTGTGCATCCAAGACATCATGCCATTAGGAAGAGAAGCTTCTCATATAAGAGAGAAGTTGTACAGAAGAAACAATAGCATGACTCCATTACTTGGAGGAATGACGAAAGAGGAGATCTCTTTGCTTCTTTTCCAAACCTTCGAAGGTATTAAAGAAGATCTCAAGGAGATGGAAGGGGAGGAGTGTAGAATATTTCTAAGAGGGTTTGAAGAAAGCCCTAGCTATTCACATTATGGGTGTGAGAATTCAGCCACATATGTAGATCCACAGCATAGTCTATTGCCCATATTGACTACAAGAAGGATGGAGGAAGAAGGTGCACTAAGGGAAGAGACCTTAAGTGACTACCTTCAGGAGTATGAATCTTAATCATGAAGATTCAAAGAGCAGTTAGACTTCCAAGGGTTTTGAAAAATCAAGGATGTAAGATCCAGCAACCACAAAAGAAGTAAGAGAGGTAGAATATTCCTATCTCACTTTGATGGATCAGCAGAGTGCACAACAAAATCTTGGGTAGGAGAGCTATATTCCTATCTTCAGCTACACCAAGCTTCAGAGAAGGAGGCCATCATAGTAGTAGTGCTGCACCTCAAAGGTATGGCCCATGATTGGTGGTTTAATGGTTCTACTTCATTTGTTCATGAAAATTTAATAACTTATGTTGAGTTCACTAAATAATTGGTGAGGGGATTTGATAAAGGACATTGTGAACCATCATTCGTTAAAAACAAAAACTCAAACACTTTGCATGAGTTGGAGAGACCTATTGAACCAACTCCACTGCATAATTTTAAAAGGGATAAAAACATGCATGATAGTTTTCCAAGGGAAATATCCCCAGTTCTTGAAGAGCCCTCTTCTATTTGTGAATACATGGAGTCTTTTTCTTCAAGATATGACCAATATCAAGGGTCTCTCATTGAGGATGAGGCATTCTCATACATGGAAGAAGAGGAGAAGGATAAGCATCAAGGGATGATGAGCGTTCAACCTTATCTATTTTGAGAGGTTTATGCACATAAGTAGAGGACTGCACTACGTAGTGAAGAGAGGGACAACTCTTTCCACCCATATACACAGTCCACTTCAGATTTTGATGTCTCACTACATGGAGGAATTCCACCTGGCAAGCCACGAGATCTAGAGTTGATGAGAGACATCTTGTCTTTTGGTTCACTACTCTTGGATTTTGGAGAGGTGAATAGTTTAGAGGAATAATTTGGCATGGGGGATGTCAAAGTAGCAGGCAACAACATGAGGAGAGCTTCACATGCCAAATCACCAGCACTGTCTCTTGGGAGGATTGATCCATATTGGAGGTCTCAACTCTTGGTAGAGTAATCCAAGGATCTAGGTGCATGTATGATACTTGATGACATAGATAGAGATGATGAGTATATGGTGGATGATGTGGTCATCTATTCCTATGGCAGGATCTTCTTGACTAGAGCTGCTACATGCAGCACATGAGGACTTCCTTTCTATGCACTTTGATGCATATCTTCCTTTGATAGAGGAGTTCACTTGGGAGGGAATCCAGCATGATATATTTCAGCATATGGAGAGATGCATATCTCGGATGGTGATGGATAGGATGTCACAGCCACTTCCCTACTCATTGGAGGTGAGGGAGGAATTCCAATTGAGCCATTTCATCTCAAATTCTAAATTACATGGTGGAGAAGGTATAATTTCACATTATGTTTTATACTTCTTTACTTTATATGAGTAGCATGTTCTACCAAGAAGGATCATCCTTTCTTGCATTTTGTATGATGTACTTGTAGCTACTTGTAGCATTGATTTTGGCTACCTTAGTGGTGGTTTGTGGGGGAGGCCACATAATTTTTGGTGTGCACCTTTGACACCTAATTGTACTTTCATGTTTCTATCTTATGAAATGATTGTGGCAACAAAAATGTGGTTGGGAGAGCACTTGTTATCATTCTTTCTGATGTAGGGAAATTATGCACTATGCTGATTCCCTGTGTGGAACTTTGATTCACTCTCCAGTTGTCATTTTGCAACTTGTTTTCATTGTATTTTGCTTCCATGTATTGCTGATATGTTTATACACAGGGGAAGATTTTCTTGGAGAGTAGGATTTGAGATGGAGATGTCCATTGGGAGTATGATTCTCCCTGTTTTACATGTTGTATGTTTTATGGGAAACAATGGGCACACCATGATTGCCAAAACACACCTCTCTCCTCCATGTAGGAGGAGCCCTTGGGTGAACTTGTGTTCTTGGAGGAGGCACTTCATGGTTGACTTATCTTGTGGGGTAGCTTGGGCCAATTTTGAAGGCCATGACATTGCAGCCCAATATCATCAGCCCCCTCATAGTTATCATAAATAAAGAGAGAAACTACTTGGATGGGAAAACATAAACTCTCCATTCAGCCCTAACACATTGCATAAAACCGGGGTTGCATATTTTTCTGATGAGCTACTTAGGATGGCTCATTTCATTTGGATGATAGCATGGAATGAGATTTCCCATGTTTATCATCACTGCTACCTTGAGGAGGCCATGAGATAGCAAGAAGGTTTCCACTTACACCTTCCACCTTTTCATGATGTGAGCCATTTGGTTATGCATCTTTGGGAGGAGACATCGGAGGATAGATTTGTTGCAGATTATCTTAAGCAGTGGTGGGGACCATTGATAAGGAGGCCAAAAGAGGAGAAGCAGAGTAATTTTTCTCTCTCGATACAGTTTCTTGAGGACAAGAAACATTTTGAAGGGGAGAAGTCTAATGTTCCCAATTTTTAGCCTCAAGCTAAAAGGAACATTATAGTTAGCAGTAGATGAACAAAATGGGTAGGGAGGCCCATTAACCTCTTTAGGAGGAAAATAACATTCCTCATGTGAAAATGGGAACAATAAATCAGCTAGATTGAGCACCTACAAGTGTTAACAGGATTGGATCAAGTTGATTAAGTCATATTTGACCAAGTCCACATGCACTATCTAGATACATTGCATCTCCATGATGGACTGCGTCGTTTTAATGGAGGACAACTTGCATGGGCTAGGTGGCACATATGGATGGGACCCATTGTGGAGAGGAGCACTCGCTATATATGGAGAGGAGAAAATCCATTGTATGGATGTTTTTGGATTATTATTTGCTTTGGTTTGTTGAGACTTTTCTTCCTCTTATTGTTTAGCAGGGTTGCAGTGTTATTTAGCACAAGGGTGTTCCCGGTCTGGAATCCCTACCTCATCCTCGGGGAAGGAGAGGTTCTTGAGCTTCATTTTCTCATTCTAGAATTTTGGTCGAGCTACATCCTTCAGCTACAACGTAGTTTATATTTAGACTTGGGTTTTTTTGCAGGGTGCAGTGAAAGAGTATCTCTTTGAACCATTTTTGGGCTTGTCTTTCAGTGGAGAGCTTGTCTATCCATTGGAGGATTAGCAAGGGAGGATCCCAGGAATATTTTCACATCTTGGCATTGGGCCAAATCATATATTCACTTTAACAACATAGTACCTTGCAGGAACTGCGTCATTTTTCGAAGAGCAGTTGCAGCAAGGTTTGATACCATGATTTTTGGCTAGTTTCCTTGGGCAAGGGCCGACCCTTCCCCTGGAAAGCTAGAAAGAGGGATTTTAATCCCTATTATACTTTATTCAGCTATTTTCACGTAATTTTTTAGGGGATTTCATTATTTTGTGGCTGAATATTCAGATCTACTCCCTTTGTACTTGTACTTTCATGAAACCCTTGCCGGGTTATCTTCACATTGTATAAAAGAGGCTAAATATCTGTTTTTCTCTTTTCTTTGGCTAAATAAACTCAAAATATGTTTTATACAAAAATTTTCTACAGAAACCCTCTTTTAATTACACCATTATTTCTTCATGTTTTTCTGTATGGAATAAGTAATGGGTTTTCAGTGTTTTCTAGCCATATAAGAACCGAGAGATCTGTTTAAATAAGCTAGAATGATTTGTTTTAGCTGCCATTATATATTTGAGATTTATATTGCATGAAATAAGTTATCCAAGTCCCATTTCTCACTGCTATATCATTATTCCCTGGAAATAGTGTTTTTATGGTCCAAATCACTGATTTTCCCCACTTGAAGACAACATATGGAGGCATAGTTTTGCTGATATGCTCTTAATATGATTTAAGAAGTTGATTTGACATAGATTACATTATTATATTCAATTATTTCTGGATCTCCAACTTTATAATATCTTAAGATATTCTTATTGATGTAGAAAATCCCTATTTTGGGATATTACATTTTCTTGTTCTTGTACACATTGTTTACTGTGCACTATTCTAGTTGTACATTTTATATGCCAGCACCATTATCTATATGCTCCTGTAACCCTTCGATGACCTTCTGATTCCTTAGTAATTTCATACACATCTGGAAGAAGGATTCCAAGATAGACTAATCAAATTACTTTACTTAAATATCCTCATTAGGCTCATTATTCGATGGAAATAGTTTTCTCTTCACAGTTGATGTAATATCCCAAATTATGAATGTAGGAATACGTAAGAAAAATAATGGAATATAAAGGAGAAATTAAATCATAAAATGTGTTGAGAAACACATAGCCATGGATTAGTGTTACAACAACAACTTATTATGCCTTTTATGATCCCAAAAAGTGGGAAATGCAGCAATCTGGACCATAAAAATGTTATCTTCAGAAAATTATGATATAAATGTGAGGAATTGGACTTTGATCCCTTATTTCATACTATATACATCTCTCATACAAAATGGGAGAAAACAATAATCCCTCTAGCCATGCTAAACAGGTCTCCCCATGTCAATACAACTCAAAATTGCCCAAACACAATGACTTATGACATGCAGAATTCCTGGAGCATATGATAGCATTATTTTAAGGAGGTTTTATGTAGAAATATACAATAAATAATAGATCTAAAGTTTTCAATAATTCAATGGCTGAGAAAAATGGTGCTCTCCTCCTTTTTATACAATATGAGAATAACCTAGTAAGGGCTTCATGAAAGTATAAGTATAAAATACTAGATCTACATATCTAGATCTGAAACAACACATTTATACTACAACTCTATATTTATGTAGCTGAATAATACAAGGAGTAGAATAACATGCCTATACAATCATTCTGGGAGAAGGGTTGGCCCTTCCCTAAGGAACAAGCTCAAGATCAAGGGTGTTGACCCTGATACTACAATACTCATAAAAATGACGCAGTTCCTGCAAGGTACTGCGCTGCAGGAGGTGGAGAATGATTTGGCCCTATGCCAAGATGTAAAATATTCCCGGAAATCTCCCTCACTAATCTCCCAAAGAAAGGAATGCTTCCTCCTCTAAAAATCAAGCTAAGGAAGTGGTGTTGTGGACCTTCCACTGCAACACCCTGCAACACAAATTTATACTCTGCAGAAATAACACGGTAGCTGAAGGAGGATGCTTGGCCTCAAGATTGAATGTGAAAAAATGAAGTACAATGATCCTCCAAGAGGCCTCTCAAGTTAGGAGAAAGAATTCTTAAATAGGAATTCCTTGTGCTAAGAAGCACTGCAACTCTGTCAAACAACAAGAGAATTCCAAATAGTCATGCAGACCATAAAATCTACAATCATCAAGCTAACCTCAAATGGCTACCATCCTCTTTCTTATAAACTATGTGAGAATCCTCACCTTAGGTCCCACCCATTAGGGTTTTCAACATCATATGATCAATCTCCCTCCAAA
Organism: Pinus albicaulis; assembly: GCA_034641835.2. Classification (NCBI taxonomy): domain Eukaryota; kingdom Viridiplantae; phylum Streptophyta; class Pinopsida; order Pinales; family Pinaceae; genus Pinus; species Pinus albicaulis. Next base: position 1,639,766,670 of record CM076580.1, read on the forward strand.
ACGGCGTTGTACCTTCATCAAGGCCACACCTCCATAACCATGCTATTTGATTTGGTCAAAGTTGACCTCTTCAACCTACTTCACCTACTTCACCCCTTTTCACACCCAAGTGTCTTCAAGCTAGCTCTCATATTTTTTTTTAAACTGATCCTTGTTCATATTGGGCTATTTTCATTGATGATCCACTCCTCTCCATCAATGGTGTTGACTTGGTCAAACTTGATTTTGTCCACATCCAATTGCCCTTGTTCACACATGATGGTGTCAAATCTAGCTACTAGAATGATCCATTTTCATACTAGGAGGGTTTTTATGCTAATTCAAGTTGAGTATGGGTTTCTTTCCCCATTTATTCATCTACTAGGTGCAAAAATAAAAAATCAATATTCCTATTAGCTGCCTGCTAATGTAGGAATATTACAGTCCTCCCCTCCCAAATGTTTCTTGTCCTCAAGCAACTGCAAGGATAGAATTGGGGATTTTCCTCTCCTCCTCTTCTAGCATCCACATGTGATGATCTCCTCCAAGGAATATGATGTTGTCTCAACAATGAATCCCCACTGTGCCCCTCCCAAGCATGCAAACTAGCATTTGGTGAGCATCCCAAATAGCCATCATGATAAAAAGGTGAAATAATCAAGGAGGAAACTATGTGTTGTCTAGAGGTCCTCTCAAGGCATGGAGTCTAAAATGTGTTGGTAACTATTATTCCCATGTAAAACCTCCACCCCCAAGCTATCATCCATACAAGATGAGTAACCCTCCAACATGGCAACTCATGAAATATTTCCTCCACCTTTGGCTCCTACAATGTAGGTGGGCTGAATAACCTAACATGGTAGACAAAGTGGCCTAACCCACGTTGTCTTCCTCTCCACTTATGATCATTGTAGAGCATATGTTGATATTGGGTTGCAATAAGGTTGCCGTCAAGTGGAAAGAAGAAGATTAGATCTCCAAAGATCCTTTCTCCCTTGTCATGAATCATGCTGGCCCAACTCATCCTATTCAAAATGAATGGCACATCATCACCATTTGGAATCGAAATCAGAAAAATGCGGAAGGTTATGTGTGATTTTGGACGATACCAATGGTTCCTTAAGTGGATACAACACAGTCTTCCCAACTTCTACTTTAGATCATCATGTGGCAAGTGGTCTTCCAAAAAGATGGTAGTTGTGCATGTTTTCACATCTACCAGGAGGTGGTAAATAGCATTATATATCAGCTGAGTACAATAAGAATGACAACACACTTGTCCAAGGTCATGTAGAGAACAACTATCTCCCTCATAAAGTTTGGTTCTAGCATTTCCATGAAGCCCATAATTAATCTTTCCCTCTCGTGGAGCAATGCATTGTACATACATGGTGAGAAGGTGTACATACTCAGTGAAATAATCATTAAGTACAGAAATACATTTCTTACCATGCATAATGAGCAAGCTGAAAGTGAGGTCCATGGATGATTCCTCCCATGATAATCTTCTCATAAAAATCTACAACAAGAGATGATACATGCTCCCCTTGGAACACTCCATCAATAGAAACATACTCCCAAGTGACAACACTATTGGCCCTAGTGATAAGGCTCTTTTCACCCCATGATTCCCATCCTTGATATTCCGCATGTCAAAGTGGAAGCCCCTCCTTATCCTTCAATGTTGAACGGTAGCCTCTTTGCACCTTGAGTGTGCCATACATTCCTCCTGAAATATCATGATGAGTATGGAGAAATTTCTGCCCATACTCTCCCAATAGTAACCATAGCGACAAGGACTCTTGTTGCCTCCTTGCATTATCATGATTCAAATCATGGAGCAACAATACAGTAATGGACATGTGAGATGTCTCATGAACATAATACAAAAAATCTCCCTTATGCCACATCATGTGAGAGTTATCCTTCCTCCCCAACCTAAGTACGTACATGAGATACATCCCAAACAGAAATATATGTAAATACATGATACATATCCCAAATAAGAAAGAATATATAAGATATGACATGTGATGTCCAAACTCCCTTCTCAACAACCATAGGAGCCATGCCTTTTTCTTATGCATTCTATCATTCAGACATAAGGCATGAGACAAGAAAATATGGACCTTTGGGTAGTAACCACACTCACCCAAGAGCAGCCAACGCAACCATGCTTCTTTCTGGCTTGGGTCATAGATCTGAAAGTGTTTTGGAAACCCCCTGCTCCATACTATCATCCACTCATCCAAATGTGGGTGATGGATCTCATTCTGCAAATACTTGGTATCCTCCCATTGTAGGACACCAACCTCCTAAAACCTTTGAAGAACTTTACACTTCATGAAATGTTGAAGTGCACCTCCCATGAAATCTCTTAATGAGACCTTCTCCTCATGCATGGCCTTCCAAAACCAATGGGGTTTTGGATCTACTATAGGTAGAAGTCTCTCTTTGAGTTGTAGCATGCTCATTGAGAAAGTGTCATCTATAAAGGAGAAAGTGTTTCTGATCTCAAGATTTCTACCCTCTGACATTCCTTCCTCCATTGCTTTCTGAATGAAGCTACCATTTAAATGCTCGCATGAGGAATGGGTCCTCTTTCCTTCACTGCTTCTCTTGGATAGTGCAGTGCAATTCTGTTGCTCTAAATTAGCATTATATTTTTCCCATAGGTCATGAAATGGTATACAACCCTCCATAATATTTTTTGAAGCAAGAGGAAATGGAAACTTAGGCATACCTTGGTGAATCTTGGTAACATCTTGGATGGCTGCAAGAGTTCCTCCCTCCAATGTGATGGCTGCCCCAACTACTGATGTAGATGGTCGCTCCTCCATAGTTGTGTCAGCGCTGGTACATGCCCCCTCTAACGAGAGTGAGAGCTTCTCCTCCTCTGATTTATCCATGTAAAATTCCCCAATCAACCTTTGAGTGAACTCTGTAAAATTAGTCACTCTTGCATGTCTCAAGTGGCTGAACCACCAAATGTTGGCTTCACCCTCTAGGTGCAGTGCTAAAATCTCTACAGCCTCTCTTTCTACCACTGGATATAGTAGGAAAAATGCATCAAGTTTCCTTGCCCAAGATCTTGCTGTATATGACCCATCAAAAGTATACAACAAAAATATATTTCCCTTCATTCCCCTTTTGCTGCAGGGCCTCCTCTCTTCCTCCAGTTGAATGAACTGCGAGAAAGCTAGAGTCTCCTTGAAGGCTCTAGGTTGAGATTTGTACTCAACAAGTTATTCACTTAGAATCTGATGATCCAATTGTCCTCCATGCTTCTTGTATTCTCCTCTATGAGAATAGGAAGTATATGGTCCTTCTTCTTCTTGAAACCCTCTAGGAGTTTCATTGCACCTCTTCTCCTTTATCTCCTTAACCTCCTTGGAGAGGTTCTTCCTGGATCTGAAAAGTGATGAGATAAGGTTGATCCTCTCCATAATTATGATATTTCTCCTTCTCTTTGTCTTCTTATTCTTCTGATAGCATAATAGCTGGACCTCACAGGTTGAGCCAATACTATGCTCTGAAACCACTGTAATATCCCAAATTGTGAATGCAGCAATGCATAAGCACAATAATAGAATATAAGGGAGTAAATAACTCATAAAATGTGTTTAGAAACACATATCCATCAATTATTGTTACAAAAAAAAAATTATTATGCCTTTTATGATCCCAAAAAGTGGGGAAATGCAGTAATTTGGACCATAAAAATGTTATATTTAGAAAATTACATCATAAATGTGAGAAATGGGACTTGGATCCCTTATTTCATATGATATAAATCTCACATACAGAATGGGAGAAAAAAAAAATACCTCTAACCATACTAAACAGATCTCCCCAAGCCAATACAACTCAAAATTTCCCAAACCCCATGACTTATGACATGCAGAATTCTTGGAGCATGCGAAAAAATTATTTTAAGGAGGGTTTATGTAGAAATATATAAGAAATAATAGATCGGGAGTTTTTAATCATTCAATGGCTAGGAAAAATAGAGATCTCTTCCTTTTTATACAATATGAGAATAACTCATCAAGGGATTCATGAAAGTACAAGTATAAAAATACTAGATCTGTAGTCTAGATCTGAAACAACACAGTTATGTTGCAGCTTTGCAATGTAGCTAAATAATACAAGGATTGGAAGAATATGCTTATACAATCCTTTCAGGAGAAGGGTTGGCCCTTCCCCAAGGAACAAGCTCAAGATCAAGGGTCTTGACCCTGATACTGCAATACTCAGAAAAATGACACAGTTCCTACAAGGGACTACATTGTAGGACGTGGATACTTCTTTGGCCCAGTTCCGAGATGTAAAATATGCCCAAAAATCTCCCTCACTGATATCCCAAAGAAAGGAATGCTCCCTCCTCTGAAAATCAAGCTAAGTGGTGTTGTGGACCTTCCACTGCAACAAAAAGTTATACTCTATAGGAATAACATTGTAGCTGAAGGAGGATGCTTGGCCTCAAGCCTGAATGTGCAAAACTGAAGTACAATGCTCCTCCAAGAGGCCTCTCAAGGTAGGAGAAGTAATTCCTGAACAAGAATGCCTTGTGTTAAGCAGCGTTGCAACTCTGCTAAGCAACAAGAGAATTCCAAATAGTCATGCAGACCATAAAATCTATAATCATCAAGCTAACCTCAAATGGCTGCCATCATCTTTCTTATAAACTATGTGAGCATCCTCACCTTGGGTCTGACCCATTAGGGTTTGCAACATCATATGATCAATCTCCCTCCAAAACTATGATGTATCTCCATCAAGTCCACTCCTCCATAACGACGTTGTTTGATTTGGTCGAAGTTGACCTCTTCAACTTGATTCACCCCTTTTCACACCAAAGTGCCTTCAAGCTAGCTCTCATATGTTTGTTTAAACTGATCCTTGTTCATATTGAGGTATTTGCATTGATGATCCACTCCTCTCCATGAATGGTGTTGACTTGGTCAAACTTGAATTTGTCCACGTCCAATTGCCCTTGTTCACACATGATGGTGTCAAATCTAGCTACTAGAATGATCCCCTTTCATACCAAGAGGGTTTTTATGCTAATTCAAGTTGAGTATGGGTTTCCTTCCCCATTTATTCATCTACTAGGTTCAAAAATAAAAAATCAATATTCCTATTAGCTTCCTGCTAATGTAGGAATATTACAGTTGATTTCGAAGTGTTAGGAGTCATAAAGGTCTTATTTTCTTCCATCAATGTCTCTTTCTCACACTGCACATTAAGCCCAACATTATTATCTTCAAATTTCCTTACCCATGTCTTCGTCACAATTCTCTTCTACTCTTAATGCTTTTCTCTGGTATTCATACCAGTGCATGTTACTGAGTTAATGTTAGGATATTCCTAGCTTGGTTAAACCCTCATCATTTGTATATTATGATCACTCTGCTAGGTGCACTTCTCCTGCATTTTGGCTAAAAAAATGGGACAATATATATTTCGTTACCAAATTATTGAGAATACTTGGAGGAAGCTGTAGTAGTATTCTGAAAATCCCTAGAAAAATGTCTTTATTGTCTGTAGTTGTAACAGATGATCTACCCCCCTCCATGACCAATGCCTCCTCCTCGGCCACACCCTCAGCCTAGGAAAAATCCTTGCGTAGTCGATGAAACATAAACTTCATGGCCTTCTACCTACATTTTGCATGCACCAGAACTATTCTGCATCATTACATCGTAGCTCTTACAATGATGTGCATCTTGTCCCACTGAACTGTAGAAATTACAAAATAATTGCTTTATCAATTTGACAAGGTTTTGCAGTAGGTGGCAGTAATCCGTGGAATGTTAGCTTACAAATTTTCATTTGCTGCATCATACATGGGGCCCTACACTTGACCCAAAAATTGATCTAGGATTCAATGGAATCGACATCCCAATGTTGAAGTAGTCTCTATAAACATGGAACTTCTTTTTATATTTACACTCTCCTTGTCACTTGATACACTAGACTTCTGACCTTATATCAATTCTAACCTCCTTTCCCTTATTTAGATCTTCTAGCTCCATGTGAAAGCTCACCAACTGAGTCTGAATCTGTTGCAATCCTATGCTTGTATCAGCTACTAGCAAAACTTCAAGCTTCATCGTGATCTCTAGCGCTTCAGCCTAAGTTGCAATTTTCTATTGTGACAATGACAATCTGAGATGAGGCAACAATGAAACAATGAACCATTCTCTATGTTTGTCTCAACAACGGCTTAAGTATTTGATCTACCTCCCACATAGTCTTAGTAGCCAGCTTCTTCATCTCTTTGATTTGTGTGATACATTGGGACTGTGACTTTTTTTTCTTGAATTCAGCGTTGAGTGTGGTATTCGTCTTAGCTAATGTAGAATTTGCATTCGTCAGAATAAATTTCATGTACCAAGACAATGCTCTGTCTTGTAGCACAATAACCAACTGCATTCTCATCATATTTTCATCTGTAATATTATGTGAAATCCATATTTCTTCTACAAAAAACCTAAACTATTCTAGATCATTTGATCCCTTGAACATAGACATATTTGGGGGTTGGGTCATCCTAAATGGGGGAGGTGGTGGTCGAGGTGGAGGAATATATTGGGATGGCATGATGATAGGGGTGGAAAGTTGGGGAATCTCTGCAGTGCTTTGTTGACTTTCACATCTTAGCGACAGACTTCTCTGGGTAGTGGGGTTGCTTTCTCTTTCTTCAAACCCAAACAACAAACGGCATTCAGTTTCAACATAAGTACCCTAATTTGTTTTCAATATTTTACCGCTCCGCGTAGCACTAGGTTATCTTTCTTTCACCATCAATTTGAGTGTATTTGTAATATACCCTTTTCACACAATAGCATTATAATCCAAAAAATCAGTGAATTTAAGTACGTACCACTAGGGGCTTTGAAAAACTTACGCTATGCCTTACTACTGAAGTTCAAATGTGAACTCAATAATAAACCCTCCAAGGGTATTATCAATACAATAATCAAAAACCCTCGTGATCTCGTTATCAATCTTTTTCAGCTTCTCAATCAGATATGGGGTGCATGCAGTTGACTTGTTATTGAAACGATTCACCTACGCAACTAGTCCTAATATCCACTCATACAGCTCGCTAGCAAACAATGTGAAAAATATATTTTACTTATATGTATAAATATACTTCTGTAACCAATGATCAGTAGAGATGCGCCATTTGTTTTTTCTTGCATAGAAAACTAATGTTCTTTTAGATACCCATCTTCAATATCTTTCTTAGAAGGATTCCACATCCAACTATTCCTCATTCAGATCTCTTTCTTGACAAGAGAACCATTTTTTTGCTTGATGGGGCCTAGACCCAAGTTCAAATGTGTTTTCATGAACCAAACAAATGCACTATTATCGGCCCTTTCAACAATGATTTTCTTGCATAGATTGAAGTCTCACCTGATGCAATATAGGGGGATGCTCGAACCAGGTTTCTACATCCAAAGGGAGAATGGAATATTAATTTACGACTTTTATTCCTTGATAGTGCTTCGCAGAACATATCTATTAATTATACAAGTGTTTTTCAACTAATTTGTTGAACTCACTACGAGACTACGTGATCTTCCTTAATCATGCATAAAATAACATAAATAATCATAAAGCATAAATAATTATGCAATTGCAGATCACAAACCTTATTTAGCATAGATAAGAATAAACAACATCTAATTAAAACACATCAATAGAACTTAGATCTATCTTCAAAGTTATTGGATTTATTTCTTAGTTCTTTCTCATTCATTCACTTTCACCCTGCATACTTAGCTACAGGGGTTTGTGCACACAAGTGCAGACTACCTAAGGTATTTTTGCACTCAATTGCAAGGGCCTTTCCTCTAACCCAAACACAGACTTTGACTCGAAATAGTCTTACATACAAATTCATGTCATCACATCTACCATTTCATGGCCTCCTTATGACTTCTATCTAGACTCCTTACATAGCTTCACATTTACAATACCATGGTCCAAAACCATGGGCAGAGTTCAACATTAAGAAAATATTCCTATTACATTACATAATAAGGGGCTTTGACCTACACCAAAGCCCCTAAGACTCAAAATCGACGTCGTGTTACGCACTCCACTCCTTGATCTGCAAATCAAGGAAAATTTTATGGATGGATAATTATCTTGAAGTTTAAAACATTGTCTAATCTCACTAGTCCCTAATATGTAAATTATAATATATTTATTAATATATTTGTAAAAATATTCAAATTTATAATAATTTTACATATAGTATATATATAACGTTGGCGATTTTAAGTTAAAATAATTTTAATTAGCGAATCCTTTTTTTTGGAAAAATCATGGAAAATTAGCCCACCTACGAATATTAGCCCCTAAAATTTTCCATGCTGCAGAGTCCTTCTCTACTTATTTCTTAGAGGGCATCTCATGTCCAAGAGAACCAAAATAACTTCCAAAAATAGTAAATTGTGCTACAATTAGGTAAACTGAAATAAAAAATGGAGGGGGTCTGATTGGAATAGGATGGTGGTCACCCATATCCAACTGGACCATAAACAGAGGTTGAATACTCGTTGCCAATATGACTTGTAAATGTTGGTGACTATTTGCCAATATGACTAGTAGTGATAGGAAAGACGCCCCTAACATGCCTTACATAGGCTAAAGGATCATTTCCAACAATAGCAGATATTGGTGATTCTTCCTTAGTACCTCTATTTTCTTTCATATTCCTCTATTTTCTAGTTCTTTTACACTTCTCATTACTAGTAGCTAGACTTTTAGGAGATGGGTTAGAAAGAGGAAGCTCACAATTCTCTAGAAATTAGGTTAAATGGTTAACATCCATTTAATTCCCTTGAAATAAAGTGGTTATCTGATATGATTCAAGAGTTTTCATAATATTCAGAGTGAACCATATGAAACTAGTATTCCAAAATTCAATCTAGTAATATTTAGGTTGGCCATCAAGAGGGCACCAACATTTCCAAAGAAAGGAAAAGAACAAGGATCCCTTTTGGGGGGTCTCTTGGTTGGTATCCTTAGGATTTTTTTCCATACCTGACTTACTCACAGTTTCTTCCCTTGTGGGATTTTTCAATGCAACTTGAGTCTCTAAAACTAATATTCAAGGAAGAGAGTTAATACAATCAAATATTCACCTTTAAGGAGGCACCTACACACTTTTGAATGAAATTCAAGAACCTTTTAGGACTAGTGGAGTGGTTGGTGATCCACTTAGATTGAAATATTTAAGAGTGGAAATACAATAAAATCCTAAGGCGAACTAAATACAAATAGAACAAAGAACACCACTATAAAAATCCTAGACAAATAATAGGAAAAGGAACCTCTAATATTCTCACTTTGGGTGAATAGGATTGGAAGCTAGATTATCAAAGAGTGGATAAAGGGCCTTTCAAATTTAAGATTGCCATAATGAGTGCCCAAGTCATACACTTGAAGAGACCTTAAACATTTACAGTGACCCCATGACAATAACCTCTGTTGGTTCAAGTAACCTTGCTTTGCGGGGCACCTTCCAAAAGTACTATGAACAATGATACAATGTTTGTCGTAGGCACCACAAATATTCCCCCTCGCAACCACCTAGGATATACCTAGGAAATGAAACTTGGGTTACCATCTCATAATCGGAAGCCAAGAGTGACATTCATTATAGGTTCTCTGACAAGTAGGAGAGGGGGTAACTCTCTTTCCTTATCACTACATGGCCTAATTCTTAACACCTGTGTGAGAGGAGCTTCCTTGAAAACCTATATAACAATGGATTTCTACTATTTTTTCAAATTTCATACTTTTTTTTTAGTATCATTGGAGAGTTTACACTCCAGGCACCTATTCCAACACCATAAAATACCTAATCTTGTTGATGTCCTAATAAAAAAATAAAAAGTTTAGTGTATTTTATTAAGAATCTATTTTAAGGGGTTGTTCCTTACTCAAGGAATTCAATGCAAAACATATGATGTTTAGATACTCTTAAAGAAGTAAAATTGTGTCAATGCTAGAATAAAAAAAATTCACACTTATCCTTCAATGAATTGAGTTTCAGTAAAGCATAAGGCATGAAATTGTTTTAACTATATTGCATGAAAAAACATAAAAAAGTAGAAAGAAATTTTTTGTTTTTTGTTTTTATTTTCAAATGAGCATGAATGCACCTAATGTAATAGAAATAAGAAATAAATTCACATGCAATACATCATACCATTCAAGACAATAATATAAACATGGAAAAAGTTGAAAATCGAAAAAAAATGTGAAAAGCCACTAGTTCAGGAGGAGTACATGACTCTTATGAGCAGAAAAATTTTGCATATCGATTTATTCTAAAGGAAACACGAGTAAGTATGTAGGTATTGTGAAGGAAACCCAAAAATAGGTCTATAAATAGGCAAAACAAGGCCAAAGAAACCAAACATTGCCCACAAAACTGACCTGCATGAACCTTGGGAAAAAAACCTACTGGAATACATGCTTTTCAATAGGAAAAAGTGAGTATTAACAAATTTTTCCTCAAGGAAACTTACATATAAACTCATATTTGCAGAATTTTTTCACAAAATCCAAGGGAAAAACACCTAAAAGATGACCAATGAACCAATAAATGAATTATACTTTTCTCAAATTATAAACAAAAGGAAGAACACTAAAATGTTTTTCTTTTTCCCAAATATGAATTCAAGGAATAAAAAATGTAAAGAAAAAGACCTACTAAAGAAAATTATCTCGTTTCTTGAATTTTTGCAAGGAAAGAAGCAAATAAAAAAGGGGCAAGAAAGAAACCTTACGCAAAATGAAATGAAAATTTGATGAAAACCTATAACTTTTTGTTTTCTTTTCACGATAAGAAAAGATAAAAACAAAGGAGAAAAATATTTTTCTTTTTTTCCTTAAAAATTAAATCCAAATTTCAAGTAAAGAAAATCCAAGAACTTCAAGGAAGTGAAATTCAAAAATTCCAAACAAGTAAGAGTGAATCAGATCAAAAGACATCAAAGAAAATATATTCATCACTTTCAAAGAATATGAAACTCAAGAACTTCTAATAAATGATATTCGAGAATCTCAAATGAAAGAAGATAAAGCTCTTTAGAATAATTAAGGAAACCAATGCAACAACAAACCTTTAGGCCAAACAAAAGTAAAGACAAGGGAAATAATTCAATTAAAAATATTGAGACAAAATATGCCTCATAGAATTGATATAGCCGAAGAGCTTGGACATAGGACCAATAACCCAACTCAGCACCCAAAGCTCTTGGAAACCAAGAAACCCTAGGTTGATACAAAGGAACTCTCAAATAAAGATTAAATATAAAATCAAAATACCCCCAAATCAAAACATTTAGCCTTAAATATATACCAAATATTAGAAAAAATGTAATCCAAACCATTTGGAACTCAGCCAAGTGAAATATTTTCACTTTTCAAAAAAATAAGTGACTTTATAGAAGAAATTTTGCATACATATGTGACTCTTACAAAAACAACTCGTGGATACCTTATATGTCTTCAGAAAACATTTCTCTATATGCTTTTATTCCCAAAACAACACACGTATAAACATAAAACTAAGATTTTTTTTAAAAAATGCCTCGATGCAAAATATCAGGTTGGAATATATTCCCCTAGGATACTATAAGAGTGAAAAAACTGACAAAATACAACCTAAACACCTAGATCAATAAGGTCAACCCTTAAGGAAAATATTAGAAATTATATCCCAAGTGGATTTTCCAATTATTTTTGTGGGAAATATTCCCTATGGCTAGGGTTGAAAGCCCCAACATAGTAGACACATAATTCAATCATGAAAACTGAATAAAAAAAAATAATTCTTTAAATGAAAAAAGTACGAAAATAAGGTATACTCGAAGGTCCTATGTGGTTGACGATCCTGCTAAGTCGAAACTATAAGTCCTATTGAAATTGTATAACTACAATATGGAAAAGTGAAGACTAAGGAATCATAACATTAAAAGTGCATATTCATATAAATAAATTATATCATAAGAATATCCATTACAATGCAAACTAGAACAAAATGTGGGTTTCTCTATTGAAATAATAGTAGCAAGAGGACATTAGGGGAACTTTGAGGCCTAAAATGGGCCTCTAAGGAAATTATAAAATAATAATGGAAATAATAAAATAATATTATATTACATTATTAAATTTTAGAGGGAAAAAAGAAAATACTATTTTTTCAACTCGTACTTTCAACTTATCTCTGTATGGGTTTACTCAAATTTTGAGCATAAACACTTGTTGGATGCAAAATTTGATTCCTCGTCCAAATAGTACTCATTTTTCATACTTTCTATGGACCTTGCTACACAGAAAATTATAAATACATGAAAAACGTGATTGCAATAACGTTTTTCATGTATTTCTCATTTTCTCTATGCTAGGGTCCATCAAAAGTATGCAACATGTGTACTCGGATGAGGAATTAAAATTTTCAAAGTATGCAACATGTGTACTCAGATGAGGAATTAAATTTTTCATCAAACGAGTACTCATGCTTGAAATGTGAGTGAAACATCAGGGTGATAAGTTGAAAATACAAGTTGAAAAAGTACTTTTATTATTTTGTTATTTTTTAATATTTTTATTTTTTTATTCCAAAAATGGTGAATCATACCCCATAGTCGACATCATCGTATTGAATCCTATTGGTTCTTATAAATTTTATTTTGGTTGTAAATTTTTCTCAGGGGGGGCCATTATAGACCTCAAAATTCCCCTAATGAGTTTAAGACACAACCTGAGGCTCGATATTGGCAGGATTAGATGTCACACATTGGATAAACCACTCTCCTCGTGTGTTTTGAAACATGGAATAATTTCCTCCCATGGATCCTTATCTCTGACAATGTGATCGTTGAATAAAACCTGTGAGTTTTCGTCTAAAGGAAATCGGGATTCCCAAAAAGTGGTATCAGAGCGTAGGTCACAAGTTCGATACACACCCGACTCATGCGCGGGGGGGGGGCAAAGATTGTTGGACACTGTATAAAACAATGATTCATGTGTGTTTCACGACATGGTATCACCGCCTCTCATGGATCCTTGTCTTTGGCAATGTGATCGTTGACTAGAAAAAGCAGGTTTTTCTCTAACGAAAATCATTATTACCAACATTGGAACCTTCCTCCATTTCCTTCTTTCCCAGGCCTAAAATACCTCCTCTCCAATACTAGTAGACTTATGATGCAAGATAAAAGGGATCAACATATATGCATGGAAACAAGGGCTTCTTAGAGATAAGGAAGTGCGAATAGCACGAGATAATGTATATTTGGTAATGCAACAATTTTTCAGAGTGAGGATGTCAATCATTAGGATGTTTTCTAGGCCAACCCATATGGTGTATTTATACAACCAACAACCTATTAATTAGGTTAGGCTACAAGCTATTGTAGGTGGGTTCCTAGTCTAACCTGGAAACCTTGCCTGAAAAATAGGTATTTTATATATTTTTCCAATTTTAAAATTGTGTACGCATGAGGAAGCATTCAGAGGAACTAAATACATATGTATTTTTACAGTGGGAAGAGTTATGTATAGTTTATGGAATTATATTTTTTTGAATAAAAAGAGTTCTGCAAGGAGAACCGGATTTGGCTAGGAAACTCAAGAGAACATGATGAACATGAGTGGAAAAATATGTCATAACACCCCCTTTCGCCGAACCTCTTAGTATTTTCCTAGTTTACAACAAATATTGGTTGGTCAATCGAAAGACTAATGTGTACTACATAAAGGTTATATATGGGAGGCATATAAAAAAAACATTCTCGCAAGACATAACCAAATTAATATTTTTGAAAAATATTTATGTGCAATTATGAATGAAGCTATAATGAGGAATGATAAAAAATAATGCCTTATAAGAATTAAATTGTATTTCATTTACAACAAGAGGTTACACTGTAGGAAATTGGCTTGGATGATAATAAAAAATATGAAAGTAATGAATGTAACAAGTAGGCTACAAAGGATTAACTAGAGGTTTAAGCGAAGACAAATGCACATGAATAGGCAACAAAATATATGTTTTCAGTAGCCCATACATAAATAATAGAAAGAAATGAATACAAGTAAGATATGTTAACTATCGTATTTTTAAGTAACAAAGGTTTTCAAAAGTCGAATAGGAATAATATTTGTTGGAACACGTTTATTTTTTATACATCATCTGTAAAATTCCTTGGACATTTGACTCGACAATTCATCACAACAGATCTGATAATAATATATTAAAAATATTGAAATTTTACACTATTACAGTTTTATTAAAATTTAGGATGTGTATATTTAATTGTAATTAGTGGAGGCATGTGAATATAAATTATGAAAAAAATTTGAGAATGAAAAAATAAGCTCTCACACACAAATAGGAAACAATATATGATCTCTGGGAAATCCTTTCGGGGGAAAATACGGCTGGAAGGTGAGGCTGCTTTGCTCTCATCCTCTATTTGAAAATATGGCTACAGATACAAAGAACTAATGGTTGTGGCCCATCGGCTGCTACAGTGCACAAATTCTATCTATGTTCTCTACCTCCTTTCCCTCATGTCTATCTTTTATCATCTATGGAACACAATTCTCTCGAAATAATTGAATGCCTCTTCCTCCTAGTGGCCCAGTTATAACACATCTTGATAGCCTACTAGTGGTTAATTTTGACTACATAAACTCTTAATTAGAGTTACAAAATATACTCTTCTAGAGTCTTTTACATCAAAAAAATGTGGCTATCCCTTTTCCAATGAATAATGGGGGTTGACATGGCATTCCCCCAAACTATTGGTGTGAAAAAAACAAGGTAAACTTCTAAGTGGCATAAATTTTGCATACATACTCTGATTGACACGCTTCTTGCATCGTTGGAAATATAGGTGTGTATAATAGCATGGAAATATCCAATTCTTAAGAAACAAAAATTTACCTCCAAAAAACACTGCTTACTCCCTCAAAATGCTCCCGGAAGGTTTCAATTTTTTTTTCTCCAAAATGGATCACATCTGTAGAAACGGTCTCGTGCGTTGATTCCTCAACTTTTTCCACTCAGAATGCATCATGATGGATGAAAATAATATAATGATCCAATATCGATTAGTACAGATACAAATAGAAGTTAGAATTTGGAAGATTAAAGTTACTCTCTCATCAAACATCAATGGAGGAGTAGTTAAGTGCCTTAATCATATTTTTAAAAGTGTTTAATGAAGTATAACAGAATAGGTATTTTCAAACTCGTATACATGAAAAAATGCATAAAAAGACAAAAAATAGTAGCCACTTGTTTCAACAAATAATAGGGTTATACATTAAGATTAATGAAATATGGAAGCTCATGAAAATGCTTAAGGGGAAGTGTAGTGGGATAAAGCAAGAAATCAATAGTAAAGTGTAGTTAGTTGAAATGTATTCTATAAACAAGGAAATTGAATACCACTAACATAGAGTTTGGGATCCTAGAAAATTTCAAGCAACAACAACGACAAAACAACAAAGAAATCAAGCAAGTGGACAACAACAAAATCAAGTTTTCGATCCAAGAGGAATTTACTAGAGATGCATGACTACTAGGTCATGGAAATTTAATAACTTGGGAGTCTAATGTAGGAACATAAATCCCATGTCAATTATTTGTGACAAGACCTAAGGGGGTCTTGGAATTTACTAAAGGGGGTGAGTTTCCTTAATCAAATTTGTATAATTCAAAGTAATGAATTTCTCCTGTAATTATAAGTTGTCTCGATTTTGTGATATAAACTAGATCATTATATTTTTTTCCAACCATCTCAATGCATTTAGAGTGGAAAGGATGGAGGAACTATCTCACTTGATCATTTTCACATGCGGGTCCTATTTTGCTAAATTGGGATCTAAAACCTTCTATGAGAATTTTTGGTATCAAATGGTGTTTTTTTGGGACAATTTTTTTCACCTTAGAAACAATTTTTTTTAAACTATTTACAAAAATATATATATTTCCAACGATCTAAGAATCGCCTCAATCAAAGTCTGTATACAAAAATTATGCCACTCGGAAGTTGGCCTTCCTATTTTGGTCACCATAATTCTTAAGGATGCTAACACTCATTATTCCTAGAAGAGGGGCTATCCACATGATTCTAGTGAAGAAGAGTCAAGTAGCACTACTTAAGAGTAACTAGTAGAAGGCTATCAGGTTGTGTTATAATTGCGCCACTAGGAGGAAAGGGTTACATTATTTTCAAGTTAATTTGTTCCATAGACACACTGAGTACCCGAGAGGGATTGGGAGTGTTGTAGGGGCCTCTAAGGCCTATGTGTGTCATCATACATAACACACTAAGAAAATGTGAGTATCACTTGGTAAATATGTAAAGTAAATGAAGGAATGGTAAGAGAAAGTACAGTTACTCCAACCACAACACCTATGTATAAGTATGCATAAAGTCTAATAGAAACTTTGTCTTAATTCCTTCCCACTTTATATTCTTCTTTGTGTATCATGAATGTTTTTGTATATTCTCACGATGTAGTCCATTTGGCTACACAATGGCCAAAATTTCAACATCTTGGTTCCATTGATGTTGGTACTTGAGTCTAGGACTGTATCAATATTGAATGAAGATGATGTGAAGCTATAAAGTAAAGAAGATATATCCACAAAGGATGTAAGGGAATGAAGAGATGTTGCTAATAGAATGGTGTAAAAGGTGATCCTCACTTATGGGCTCTTGCATTCTAAAATGCACTCAGGACATAGTGCTCATGCTTGTGAGATGCTCATAACTTCTGTTTGGAAATTGAAAAGGGAACAAATCCTCCCCTCTAATGAATTATTTCTCGTTAGTTTATTTGTAACTTCTCATCGAAGCATGGCACAAAATTAAAGAATCATTGATGTTATAAGATCTCTTTTTTTTTTTGAAATTATGGATTATGTCAAAGTGACGACCAAGGTGAATGTACTTATTAAATGCATGGAATTAATTTTATTTATTTTGAAAAAATATTTTATGAAAGGGTGTCATTGAATATTTTATTACGTAACACATGCCTTATCACTGAAAAGGCACAAGCCACTGTTTAGTGTTCGAATTTCCTAGTAAAAAAATTTCTATGATGCTTAATTATTGAAAAGAGGACAATGACTACACCAAGTATTGGGGCATGAACTGTATGGAAACTACTTTGTTCGAAAGGGTTAGTATTATTTTGGTTAAGCTTCTCACCACAATCAAATTAATACTTTTATGAGTGGTACGAATATTATACCTTAATCGAAGACAATGTGGATATTGATAATCTAGTCTCAAGGTTAGAGAAATCGGTCTAGTCAAACATAGTAGGGTTCTGGTCTCCCACGAGCCATGATTCTCACTGTTATATGCAGAAGTCTCTCGAGTCTCATAGAAATACTTGGATGTATTAATTATATGATGAATATTATTGTCAAAGATGGAAAAATCACTAAGTTTTCCAGTCACTAACTTTTGGGACGATATAATTAGCTAAGACTTGGAAAAGTTTCATCAATTCTTCGAGCCGAATCAACAAAAATATTAATGGGGAGCAAATAATATCAAAAGATCAAAGATTTTATTTGAATAAGAAAATTTTTGTGTCAAGTTGTTTGATCAATTTGACCAACTCAACCAACACTAGTTGATTATCAACATGTCGAAACACTAGTTGATTATCAACAAACACTAGTTGATCCCATTGAGGCCATGGATTTGGTCAACTTAGTCAATTTAGTCAATCTAGTCGACTATTATCGATGTGTATACAAATATATACACTAGTTTTTAGTGTGATTTTTTGAAATTTTTTAGGGTGTTGTTTAAATAGTCTAAAATTTGACAAAAAATCATTCAAAATAAAAATTTTATGGATAACTTTGCACAATCAAAATGTCCTAAAAACTCAATCCATATATAAAATCAAAAAACAAATTTAAAAAATCGACGAAATAAAAATAATGGTTGATTCGATCAACGTTGCGTTAACCAACCAACCTCTACTCAATAAGCTTCCAATCGAGATGGTCATGTATGTTGCATATGAATTTTTTTTTTTTCAGAAGAAAAAAAAAACGCTGATTATATTAAGATATAAACAGTACATATACAACAAAATCTCAACTGATGAAGTTCAGCGAGAAAGCACCATAACAGTCCAAGAAATGGAGCTCATTTAGAGAGTGAATGAGCAATAAAAACATAATGGCCTCCACATAACGGGAGATGTTGCATCCCTTACCAATTACTAGATACATATGATTTCTCTGATAGAATACAATTCCATTGGTTAGGAAAATAAATAAATAAAAAACCTAGTGAACGAAACTTGCATGAAGATTCATTTTCTGAAGTTGTTCAAGGGATCGTATTACCTCTGTAATATTCTAGATGCAAAATTCAATAACTCCATCGGTTGATCTGGTCGATAGGTTGAATAATTTATTTGGCCGACGTATTAACTTAATTTTTGTCCATCAATTTTCAATGTTGTCGAATTCAGACTATTCTAATATAGGTCGATGTCACGATGAAAAATTCACTGAAAATAAACCGAATTGGGGCAGAGGCTAATACTATGTTATGCATTATTTCAAAGCTTCTTACCAAAAGTTACAATTGGTATTTAAAAAAATATTTTGTCTGTACATGAACAAATAATATTTTTTTTTAATATTTGCTGAAAAACTTGTTTATTGTTTTTAACCAACCTTTCAGATTTTCCAGGTGAGTCCATCACCAGGGAATCACATTTCACAATCGAGAAGTATGAGCATGAATAATTTGAGCAATTAATAGTCATTTGAGGGAAATTATGGTTTAGGTGAGCGCACCTTGGAGATTAATATAATTTTGGTTGAAAATTATTTAGTTTTGGAAATTAATTAATTTGATTTTGTTTTATTATTATTTTTGTTTAATAAGATTCTCATGTTTTTTTAATTTCAATGGCTTCTTTTACTCTTCTTTTTAAATAATGATCTTTTTTTAAATTAGTTTTACATTTTTTAATGTAAATGTAGTGTGAGGAAGAGCTCTTGCAGAACATGCATGCTCCTCCTCACACTATATTTGCATGGAAAATACAAAAATAATTAAAAAAAGAACCATTATTTATAAACAAGAATGAAAAAAGCCATTAAAATAAAATGAACATCCAACACAATAAATATAATGGTTTAAAATTATGTAACTCTTGGAAACCTTTATTAAACAAAATTATCAATAAACCAAACTCAAATTACTTCATTTCCAAAATTCAATAACTATTAACGAGCATTATATTGATCATCATGATGAGCGGGCGTAAACAATAATTTCCCTCAAATGACTATTAATTTCTCAACTTAGTCACGCTCATACTTCTCAATTGCGGACTACAATTCCGGGATGATTAACTCACCCGAAAAGTCTCAAACTTTGTCTAAAAAACAATAAACGGGTTTTTCCAAAAATATTTTTTAAAAATTCGACCAACCTATATGGATTCACTCTTTAGAAAATAAAAATCGGTGTCTAAGGAAGAGAAAGTGTCGTATTCATTGATTATGGAACGAATATTTTGTTGTTAAAAAACTTCAATGAAACTAAAGCTATAATGATTTAACAAAGTTTGTATAATTTTTTTTATTTATATAGGATAACCAAGTTGAGTTTGTTGGTGGTTGATTCTTTCAATCAATCATTAGAGTAATAAGTTAGAGGAGGGTCAAATATAAGCCATGTCCAAGGGAGGCGATATTTTGCTCCTTTGTAATTGAAATCAATATTTTGTTGATGAGATTAAGCTTTTTCTTACACTAGTCCATACCAAATGGATAACTATTGTTAAAAATCGTCACATTAGCAAAAATAGATTTATCTAATGGTTAAAGATTTCTTGTTTTCTTTCATAAATTTAATTGTAGACTTAGTGGTAAGGAACATGTAATAAAGCCTAGTCATTCTTTATACGCGAAAAATTATAATGCAATAACACATCAACACGAATTAGCAACCATCAAAATAAATACAACAGAAGACAAGGATAGAAAAGAACCTATTACAATCACGAAGAAAATTGAATGAGAACCATACAACATATAGAATTTATAGAGCATTAAAGTGGAAAAAAATTTGACATAGCATGTACAGAAACTATTATATGACATAAATACTTGAAGTAAGTGAGGAGAAAAAGGATTTAGTCGAGAGTGAAGAAAAACAAGCATAACATACTTATAAAGCATTGAAATTATAAGGTGATGAATAGTGAATTGATTGTATCCCCCTAATATAAAGTTGTAGAATCGTTCCTGAGTTGTGACAGAAGTAACATGCAGGATGGTTGATATGGAAGAATGTATGGATGAAAAAATCATAGGAGAAATAGTCACATGTTGGACTAATCTCTAGAGAGAGGGAAAAGGATATCCAAAAATTGGATGGGAGCTTCCCCGTGATTCCTGGTTGGAGTAGCAGTCCATATGGTAGAGAGAATGTAGAGAATATTGTTGGAACACCTAATCCTACATGGGTAGGTGTGGAATACGAAAAGTCACAATGGAGTCCAAGTGACCTTGGAATATGAAACCAAGAGTCACACCATTGTACTATAAATGTACATTTTTGTATAATGGAAAATAAGAAAGCCTCATGCTTATCTTTCATTGTGTGTTGAGTCTTGTGTGTGTGCATTCTTCTCCTCACACACCATGTGTGTGCTTCAACATGGTGTTTAACATGGTATCAGAGCGGGCGATTTCTGGCCCTGCTCCACTTTGAGTGAGCCATTTGTGTTTATGGCCTATGCATATCTGCAAAAATTGTTGGTTTTTTTGCAGCACTCAAGTGTTTGTAGCAGTGTTTTTGCTGCATTCAGAAGAAAGAGCAGCATTCAGAAATTGGTTCGAAGGAGGAGTAGCATTCATAAATTGGCAGCACTGTTTTGAAGAAAAGCAGCAGTGGTTCTGAAGAAAGGCAGCACTGCCCATCTGAAGGTTTTCATTCTCATTTTTATCTGCAATTTCTGCCTTTAATTCTACTTTTAAAGAGCTGCTGGAATAGTGTTTTAAAATTGGGTTTGTGAAGAAGAAGTTTCTGGTTTTAATGGAAGAAATTTATGAGTTTTTCCATTGAGAATTTCTGCAATTTTGGATTTCTCTGCTGCTGGAAAAATCTACTGCTGCCTTCATTTCTGCATTTTTCCATTTTGCTGTGTATTCAGAAGAAGAATTTGCCTGCTATTTCAAAGACTAAAACTCCTCTCTGCTGTTTTGATTTAAAAAATAAAAATAAAAAATAAAAAAATAAAAAATAAAAAATTCCTACACCTACCACTCACCCTGCTGTCATTCGCCCCTGCACACATCAAATTCAGCCCTGCTCTTCCCTAAACTACCTCTCCCACTCTCTGCACCCTACGCCTGTCCCTACTCGAGATCTCCCCCGCCTGCAACACACGCTACTTCACAACTACGCTCCCTATCGACCTCCCTACGCTCTGCAACGCTGCACCTCATAGCACCTTACACCAGCACTGTTTAAACCCCTCTCACCACTCGGATTTTACTTACAACACTCCTTATCTGCGTTTCTTCACTCTCTACCAACCCTCGCTGTCTGTTCTACCCTCTCCCTACGCTCATAGCATTCCGGCCCAAGCATTACTCCACGGCTCCGACCTCACCGAGACTTACGCCCCCCACCTCTACGCAAACGCTCCCACGATGCTCTTCCCAATCGACCTTACGCTCTCTGGCCGGCCCCTCTCTACTCACACTCTGCTCCCTTATAATACTCGAGCTCCCAAACCGCTAACGCATCTGCACCTACTCCCACACATCCGCCTTACGTCCCTGCCCTGCACACCGTCCTTACTTCTTCGTTGTCTGCCTGCGCTATTCCCATTCGCCTCTCCAAACGTTCAGCCAACCCATAATTGCAATACCACCCCTCGGCCATACTCATTCGCTTGGCCTCCCTCATTCCAGATTTTTATTCCATTCTTTTTAACTTTAAAACTTTTATAATACCGCCTTCCATTGCAATACAACCCGCTTATATAATACCGCCCTATTAAATTTAAAATACCCCCCATCCATTACTTAAATCCGCCCCTCCTATTAAAATTATTTCCCTCCCTTTTTAATTTTTTAATAATCCTCTCTCCCATTAATAAAGTCCCCCCATATAATTTTCCTCCCCTCCCCATATAATCCCTTTTTTTAACTTCCCCCAATTAATTCTCCCTCCAATAAATTTTCCCATTTATATTAAATCTCATTCTATTCTCATTTGTATATAATCCATTTCCCTTACTTTTCCCATCCCTTTCCCTTTTTTTTAATATTTCCCATTTTTAATTAATTTAAATAAATAAATAAATAAATAAAAAGAAGCAGAGAGAGAGAGGAGAGAGAAGATTTGAACAGCAGAAAGAGAGATATGAACAACAGAATTGAATAAATTGACATATGAAGAAAATGGACTGAATACATAGTGAAAAGAGAAGTTTTGCATTTTGTAATTTGTGGCATTGAAGGGTGATTTTTTTGAAGAATTTCACATTTGAAGACAAGTTTTTCATCATTTAAAACAACTATTTGAAGAAGAGAAATCAGCTGCCCCAAGGCTTCTTGCATGTTTTTGCTGCACATTCATACAAATATTTTGCAGAGATTTTGTATTGAACTCACATTGTGAGTGAATATTTGCCTCTTCATTCATAGTTGGAATCAGTATTTGAGTTGTTGGATTGTTGATTTCCCTCCATCATTTGAGGAGCACACCTTGTACTTTGAGAATTCCTTGGAGTCATTTGTATTTGTTGAATCATTGTAAACGGGTGCATTTTCGGTTGAAGCCGACACCCTTTCATTTTTTAGCCTAAATTGTTGAAAATGGCCAAAATCAATGAGGTATTAGTGTTGTTGAATAACCTCATTCATTCAAATGTTGATGACATGATAAAAATGAGCAAGGATGCTCTATGTAACATTCAGAGTTGTTTGCTAGATGCACATGAAAAGATTGAGTTTTTGCAGTTGGAATCTCAGCTCCAACAAGACGAACTTCACCAAAAGAGTCACCATTCTGAACCTGTTTCTATTTAGAAGATTGTGAAAGACTCTCATCAGAAGAAAGAAGATAAAGTTGCAGTTGATCCACATTCACCTCCTTATACTAGAGCAGATTTTCATGCAGATGCAGCAGTTCACCCTGCACTTCCTAAGCCCATCATCAGACCTTGGGAAAAGCTTGTCCACAATAAGCACCGAACTGGTCTTGGATATGACAAGGATGTGACCTTTCATATTCCATACTACACCAAGCCCATCATATTTCAGAGTGCCGGATTCCTATATGACAGTTCACCTGCAGCTGTTCCAGATCCTGCTCCACAACAACAACAACAGATTGCGAAATGCCAACATTGTGATCGAGTTGTCCATATGAAAGATCATTGTTTTTATCTTCATCCATGCAAGCACTGTGGTCGGCACACCCATTCTTCAGACAGATGCTTCAGAAACAAGCCTCCTGCAAGAACCAAGATTCATCTTGGATGGATCGCTTCTTGGCAATGGGCATCAGCATCCAAGAAGATGTTTATGACACATGTTAGAACTTGTTCACGGATATTGAGCAAACTTGCAGTTGAGTTTTCACCATCATCTCACCTTGTCCCTGACAGGGGGGAAAATGGTGGTCATGTACAAGCTTCGACGACAGATCAAGCGAGCCTGAGCCACAATCTCTCATTCCATGTTCAGAGTTGTAGCCAGCAGTTCAAGCAAGCCTGAGCCACAATTCGTCATTTCGGATTCAGAGATGTAGCCAGAGACACGGATGCCCATGAGCATACCTTCGGTTGGTGGATAACCTAAAACCATCATCTTTGGTTGGTGGATAACCTAAAACCATCATTTTCGGTTGGTGGATAACCTAAAACCATCATCTTTGGTTGGTGGATAACCTAAAACCATCATTTTCGGTTGGTGGTTAACCTAAAACCATCATCTTTGGTTGGTGGACAACCTAAAACCACCACAGGTCGTAGACCTCCCTTCTTTTAGGTCGAAGGTCTCCCTTTTTTATGAGGGACAATTCCTCTAGCAGAAGCCTTCAGCTTCTTGCCAGTTTTGGAAGAGTTCCGGGAACTGCAACAAGAATTGTGTTCCAGTGTTTGTGGTCATCCTAAAACCACCTCTTTTTTTCCAACATTTCAGAGAGTTGATTCAGCCAAGTGCTGCCATGTATACTTTGCAGATTTGTATTACAACTCTTTTCTTGGACTCACACGTACCCCTTCGGATTAAGGGGGGATGTTGGAACACCTAATCCTCCATGGGTAGGTGTGGAATGCGAAAAGTCACAATGGAGTCCAAGTGACCTTGGAATGTGAAACCAAGAGTCACACCATTGTACTATAAATGTACATCTTTGTATAATGGAAAATAAAAAAGCCTCACGCTTATCTTTCATTGTGTGTTGAGTCTTGTGTGTGTGCATTCTTCTCCTCATACACCATGTGTGTGCTTCAACATGGTGTTTAACAAATATGAATCGATGATACAATAAGTGGCACCAAACAAGTAGAAGTCTTAGTAATCCTTGTACATGTGCATATCCCTATCTAGGTAGTATCTTGATGTAGGGGCATTAGGCTAAAACAAATTCCATGTAGTTTTATAGGCTTAGGAGTTTTAAGTCTTCAAAGGTGTTATATTTTGTGTGATAAAATTAGTAGGTTTTGATTAATTTTAATAAAATATAGAAGGAATTGTAACTACCCTTGAATGATTAGAGGACAGGAGAAGTTGATTAGTTGGGCATGTGAAGAGGTTAGATATTTCAAGGGATTGTAAGATAGGAATGAGTTAGAGTGAGTTTCCATGATTTTATACTTGAGAAGTTCAAGAGTTTGTTGAGCTATTAGAGGAGCTGAGCCGATCCATTATTTTCTTGTATAAATGTAAGCCTAAAAGTCATTAAGTGAATAGACCTGGATAGAGCTAGAGAGACATAGTATGTTGTAGAAGGGCCAATAATTGAAGATCTGGCCGAGGACCAGAAGTTCTGTAAGTGAAATCATTTATATATGTGAAAGGAATTGTTCCAGTTTTAATTGATTTAACTCTATGTGGTAGGCATGAATTTCAATAAGAAATTCTATGAACAATGTGTGAATAACTATGTAATTGGGGGTTAATGTATTTTGTGCGTCATTGAAGAAATCGACATTCATGTCGATGTTCCAATGTGTATTGAATGAGCATAAATCTATGAATTGAAGTTCTGTGCATTTGAGTTATTGATGGATAAATGAAATCTATCGAAAAAGGGGTGGAACCTCTATAAGGATTCTATGTAAGAAGTCAAAGATAAATTCTCAGCATAGACAGAGTGAGGTTTTGAATTCACGTTCAGGGTTAATGTGTTTATAATGATTATAGAAACACAGAAATGCAACAAAAGAATTATATTCCTTGATTGAATACCGTGAGGAGAGCCGAAGAGTTTGTAGGGATATCAAGGCGAAATGATACCGTAAAGGCGAAACTGAAATTCATTTGCATAGGTGTCGTAATGCAGAGGTTAAAACTCAGGAGGAACCATGAAGAAGGGAGCAGAACCATGAAGCGGTCTTAAGAAACCACTAATGGCATTCACAAATTTTATAAATGGTAAGCTGTTTTGCTGAAAACAATGTGATAGCGTCTTTTTTCCAACACATGGCATAGGCTGTATTGAAAAACTTCCTATTTCACACTTTTTTCGGAGTTAAGTTCCGTGGTGAAAAAATTGCGATATCCGTTCGATCGTGTTGGCAATAGATCCAAGGGTGTTCACATCGCCAAGTTGCGAAGGTGTTAAGGATTGAAGAGGGGCATTAAAGCATGCACAAATTTTCATGCAATGTCTGTCAAATCTCGTACCCAACCGATCGGGCGGTGGTCGCATCCGAAAGTTGCATGTAAGATAAGCAAGGTATGGTGAACGTTTATGTTGCTGGTGTCTTATATAAATTCAAGGCCTTATTACAATGTTTCTTGAAAATTGAATGGAGGCGTAGTATATATTGGCATATTATGTTTTGTCATGATTCGTTATTGTATTGGGCACTAAACAATGTTTATAAGGCCTAAGATATGAATACGATGCCGAGAGTTAATTAATCTAGAGACTATTCAAAAGGTGCTTTCATTTGGAAATGAATTAAAGGTGGGGACTTTGGATTAAGCGGGTTCCTACATATGGTTTCATAATCATATATTAAATGTACAGAGTTCTTCCTATGGAGATTAAATGAAAGAAAAAACCTTAGATATAAGGGTTGTTGGGTTTCGCATGTGAAAGCATATTATATGCATTGGGAATTATTGCTATGGTTTGGAATAGAACTGAATTAAGTTTCCGCATGAATTATGGACTGAGAGGTATGGTTTTGCATATGGGTTTATAACCATAAGATAACTTTGAATTAACATCTCAAATCTCAGATTTGAAATATTAAAGCTTCGAGGGATATTTTTAAATATTGCCCAGATTTAAAATTATTTGGGGCATGAATTTGGAGAATGCATTTTATATGAAAACAAGATTGAAAATTGTGGGTCGAGTGTGGTAGCCTGGGCATCATGTGGTATCAAATTTGGATAAGCTCTTTGAGAACTAATTTAGGAAGAAATGCATGTACCCCTAGCGGTGAAGGAATTTGATTCTAAATGTTTGTTTAACGAAATTACGGATTTGATTAGGTGTAGCGATGAAGGTATTCAGATTTACGAGAATGCGAAGTTGAAGACAAAGTGTTTTGAATTGCGGCATACGGAGATGGTGCGGGTGAGGGGAGAAGCAAGATTACAAGGAATCTTGCTGGAGGATTGATGAAACAATATTTAACTGTTTGGTTTCGGAAAGAATTGTTTGTAGAATTCTGATTGCAGGCAATTGGAGAAATTTTAGCAAAGCATATCAAAACTTTGAGAGCAGTGATGAAAGAGTCCAGCAGAGGATTCTAAAGTGAAGAAGAAAGTGTGGCAGAACCTAGAGAATTCCCAACAGAGGTTGGATGAATGAAGAACAGATGTGTTCTTGAAAAGTTGCAGAGTGAAGCCTAGAGAGAGCATAAGAGAGTGCTTAGAAGGTTCCAACAGACAGGGGACCAATACTTGCCAAAAGCCCAGATCCGGAGGAAAGGATTGGTGAGGTAAGTGGTAGCAAGAGAGCTTGTTGTTGCAGAGGCTTAGTGCAGCTGATGAGTGAAGAACTCATGGAGGAGAAGATGACTACTGATAGTCATAACAGAGATTTCAGAGGTTCTGAGAGAGGCCACAACAGGATAGAGGAAGAAATTCGCTGATGAAGAATATTGGAAAAATGTAGTTGAGATCAAAGAATAGTTTGATAAACTGAAGATGAGGATAGAGGAAAGCCAGAGAGTTGGTTGGCTCATGAAGAAGAAAGTAAAGTGGTAGAGGCTACAGATGAAGAGAGAGCAAATGACAAATGCTCAGTTGAAGGAGAGATTACTCAGGATGATTGAGTATCTGGAGAAGGACTTGAAAACTGGAACTTCAAGTGAGACCAAGAGGTCAAATGGCCTTACATCTGACAAATTTTGTATGTTTGCAGGAAGAACATGTGGGAAAGAACAACCTGTTGATGTTTTCACTAAGGAGGAAAATGGGACAGCTAGATATTTTGAAAATGTCCATACACAGTTCGGGAAAGGTTTTGCTTTCCAACATATTGGAAGCAGAGGAGATTTAAATTGTGATGATGGCCAAAATATGGAATTTGAGTAGTCAATTAGATAGCTTGAAGAAACTGAAGATAAGGCCATTGAAGAATTCCGGAAATGTATAGAAGACTTGGAACAACAAGAGGATTTGATGATTGAATCATCAAATGAGACCATGAGGTCTTAACATTACGATGAAATAGGTAACATAGCTGTTACCTACTTTTTTTGGTAGCATAAAAAGCACTAGATTTTTGAAAAGTGGTGATGCAGAATCACCTTTTTTTTTAGCACATTTTTGACACTAATATTTTTATTTATGAAGTATGAATATTTGTTTTAAAATGTTAGTGATTTTCATGCTAATTTTGAAACATATTGATGCAACATCAACCTTTTTTTTTAGAGTAGTGATTTTCATGCTAATTTTGAAACGTATTGATGCAGCATCAACCTTTTTTTTTTAAGTGGTGATTTCATGTTGGTAATAAAACACAAAACTTAGATAAAAATATATATATAAAAACAATAAAAAAAAACCAATAAAAATGTAAAAAAAAACAAAATTAACTTGTAAAAAAAAAAAATTTAAACAAAAATAAAAAAAAAATAAAACAAAAATATTTGAAAATTATATCAAAGAAACCAAAATTTGAAAAAAAAAAAACACATAATTTTAAAGAAAAAAAAACAAAAATTAACCAAAAAAATAAAAAAATAAAACATCAAAACATTTTTTTCTAAGTTATTAAAAAAACCATATAATTAAAAAAAAAAATGAAAATAGAAAATTTAAAAATAATTTAAATTACAAAATTGAAATTTAAATAAAAAAAAAATAAAATACAAAAAAAGAAAAATTTAAATTTAAAAATTTAAATTAAAAAAATAATAATAATAAGAAAAAAAAATACAAATTTTAAAATTAACAAAAAAAAATAAAAAAAAATAAAAAAAAAATTAAAAGCTGAAAAATTTAAAAAAAAAAAAAAAACTATCATTAAAAAAAAAAAAAAATGAAAAAGACCACGTGCAAATAATTAAAAAACAAATATCCATAAATTTACTGTTTTTTTTAAATAAAACAATTTATAAACTTTAAAAATGAAAAACTAAATAAACTAAAAGATTAAAAAAAAAAATTAATTAAATTAAAATTTAATAAATTTAATAAATAAATTTTAAATTTTAAAAATAATTAATCTAAAATATTAAATTTAAAAACAAAATTTAAAAAAAACACAAAAAATTTAAAACAAATTTTAAAAAAATCAAAAATAAAAAAGAAAAAAAAAAAAAAAGAATTTTTGATCATGGTGGCACCACCAATCGGCCTCCGCCTAGGTGGCGGCATAGGCGGCCACATTTGGGTGGGAGGCGATTTGGAATCGGCCTCTAACGGTAGGACGGCCGATTCTCGAGAATCGGCTTCACCGCAATCGGGCGGCCTTCGCCGCCACACAGGCGGGAGCTGGTGTGCGCCACCATGATCAATTTTTATTTTTTATTTTTTCTTTAATTTTTTTAATTTGATCTTTTTTTTTTAATTTGATCTTCTTCTTTTTTCAATTCAAAAAATTTAAAATTTTTTTTTAATTTAATTTTATATTTGAAATTTAATTTGTTTTATTTTTTTTTTATTTTTTTAATTTTATTCATTTTTTTTGTTTTTAATTTTTTTTTTCTAAATTTTGTTAAAAATTTTTATTACATTTCGTAAATTTATTTTTTTATTTAATTGATTTTTTTCATAATTTTTTTTTTTATTAAATTTTATGTTTAGTTTTTTTATTTAATTTTTTAAAATTTAGTAAATTTTGTATTTTTTTTTTAATTTATTTGAATTTAATATTTTTTTTAAATTTTTTATTTTTTTATTATTATTTTTTTAATTACATAAAATTTTTATATTTTTTTTATTTCAATTAAAATTGTGTATTTAAAATTTTGTATATATATATATATCTTAATGTTTTCAAATTAATTTGTTTTTTATTTAATATATTTTTTTCAATTTTTCAATTTTAATTTATTTTTAAAGTTTTTTAACTTTTTATTTTAACAATTTTTTTTTTCTTTATATTTAAAATTTATTTTTTATTTCAAAATTTATTTGTTTATTCATTTATATATTAAAATTTAATATTTGTTTTTTTTTTAATTTAATTTGTTATTTTAATATTAACATTTTTTTTAAATTTAATAAAATCTAATATATATATTTTTAATTTAAGTTCATATATATATATATATATATATATATATAATATCTAATATTTTTGTTGTATTTTATTTTCCATTTTTTATTTTTAATTAATTTTTCATTTTTTTAGTTTTAATTTCAATAATGTTTTTTATTTTTATTTTTTATTTTAAAGTTTTAAATTAAAATTTAATATATTTCTGTAAATTTAAATTTAATTTTTTGTTTTTTTTTAATTTAATAAACATCTTCTTCCTCTTTTATAAATTTAATTTCTATATTTTATTTTTTATAATTTCTTTCTTTTTTTTAACTTGTTTTTTTTTAATTTAATATTTTTATTTTGTTTTTATTTTTATTTTTTTATTTCTATATATTTTGAAATTTTAATGTTTAATTTTTATTTATTTATTTATTCTTAAATTTTAGGTTTTTTTTTTATTGTTTGAATTAAAAATTTTATTTTGATTTTATTTTGATTTTTTTATTCCTATATATTTTTAAATTTTAAGCTTTAAAATGTTTTTATTTTTTAAATTTATTTTTTTTCTCAAATTTCAGGTTTTTTTTAATGTTTGAATTTTAAAAATTAAAAAATGTTATTTCTATTTTTAAAAATGTCAAAAATATGGCACAATTTTTTTTTTGTTATTCCAGCATCAACTGGTTTTGTTTTGAGGGTGTTTTTTTGAATCCTTTTTTCAAGAAACAATTTTGTTTTTAGCATAATTTTATAAAATGTTGAAATTTGACCTTCAAAAAAAACCAAGTGCGTTCTGGAATACACTTTTTTTGTTTTTGGGGTGTTTTTTCATGTTTTTTGAGTCTTTTTGGGCTAGAGTTCCCGTTTTGAGGTCTGGTTACCTATTTCATCGGTAATAGTGTTTCTTATGGTTTAAAACTAACAAGATATGTGTGAATGCAAGTATTGAATAAGATAATTCATATGATGAAACTATGATGAATGAAGCCGACTGTTTCCAAGAAAAGTACAATGATGATTATCTTTCATAGAAAGATCAGATTGTGTTATTCCAGCTAAAGGAATTCATAAATTCCTTGTTTTATAAAAGAGATTGCTTCAAGGGGAACATGACAGTTATGTCTGATGATGACCAATTTGTTATTAATGCTGATAATGACAAATTGATTTTATTGAATGGCCAGGTGAAAAGTGATGGATAGATAATGGAAACTATTGCAGAGATGGCAGATCAAAATTCTATTATGATGAAATATGAGAAGATAGTGACAGCAGGAAACTTGACTTGTGATAGAAAGGAAGATAGTGAAGACAGTATGAATGTTTTCTCAGATGAGATGACAGATGTGTGGCATGAGTTAAGTGTTCTGGAGCAGAGGATAGAAACACAGAGAAAAGGTGTTCAGATTGTAAAGGCAGAGATGAATGAGAATGAGAAGGTTCATTTTTGTGAACTAGAGCAAGGAGACATCCTTGAAGAGGATGATGCAGAGGAGAGACTAACTGAAAGTCTCGAGAAATATTTAAAGGATTGTAATCAGCATACTGATGTGCTGATAGAGAAGGAAGGAATTTCAGGACAACATACTGAAATTCTGGTAGAGGAAGGAAAGGCGCTAAGGCCTTATGATTTTTGTTTCAGGAATTGTTTTGTGAATGCAGATTTTGTTGGTGATGGAGAAAATTTGACACCACTAGATAGTCAAATAGAGAAGGAAAAGGATTCTACGGAAATGTTTAAACCATGGAATGAGGAAATTAGATTGCTGGAGGTTATGCTGAACAAACGGGATTCAATGCAAGAGAGAGAACCTCAATTTCAAAATTGGGGGCTGTAGAATGTGAAGATACAAAGGAGTGAATACAAGGAAGATTTTCTGAGTCTCGGAAAAGACTTAGAATTACAGAAAGAAGAATTGGTGACTGGATAATCAATTGAGACCATTGGGTCTTGTAATTTTAAAATTTACAAGTTGGTTGTGTTGACAGGGACTGTAGAAGACAATCCATCACTTGGAGTTTTCTTGAATGAAGATGGGTTGCTGAAGGAAGGTGAGGCTATCATGTCTCATATGCAGAAACTTCTTACTGTTGGTGATGTTGATCGTGTTAGCCCCCTATTAATTTTTTACAAGCAAACAGGGGGTCAAACTGTTTTTGAGCTTTCAAGGAATGCATTCCTGCTGAAAACACATCATCCTTGGAGACGCTTTATGCCCTTTGTCCTTTGATGAATCCCCACTGCTGTTTCTAGTTTAAAAAAAAACTCTCTGTTTCTGTGAAGAAGAATGCCCAAAAAGGCCTCCATTTCCCTTATTTTATTCCCAATAATCCTCTGTTTCAACACCATTTTTCCCCTTTCCTAATTCCTCATTAATCCCTCATTGATAATTTAATTCCCCTTTTAACCTCACAAATACCCTTTGTTTGGCTGAAAATCCCTTCATCCCCCTTACCGTTACCCCTTGTTGGCCTTAAAATGCCTTAAAAACAGGCCAAAAACCCACTTTCCACCTTATGACAGGCTAAGCCCCTTTTAGGCCAGCCCCTTAACCACTTCTCCATATGCCCGAGTGCTAAGACCAAGTGCTAAGGCCTGGGCGCTAATTGCAATCGCAACTTTCGGGAAGTGCATTTCTGTGTTATACGAAAAAATCCCGATGCGATTGGGGTTTGGTCTGTAGACCTCCACCGCAATCTCCACCGTCGATCTCTTTAAGAGATCCGACGGCCAGTGCTAATCCACCACCATCGCAATCGAAGCTTTCAGTATGCACGTTTCTTTGTTATCATGAATTCCTCTGATGCGATGGAGTTTAGTCGTTTGGCCTCCACTAAGATCTGAGTCATCGATCTTTGTAAGATCTGACGGTCAGTGCTAGTTCCGCTGTGCGCCCGTACCCACTCCATATTTCCTCCGATTAACCATGGGTTGTCGATTTGTTTCCAGATTGGACGTCTGGCACGTAATCACATCGTGCAGACCCAGGCATCCCCTCCTTCAGTTTCATCCAATTGGGATCCCCCGATCAGATCGTAGCCATTCATCCCGCTTGATCCAATGGCCCTTATGTCTCCCGTCCTGCTCATTGCACTAGTCTTTCCCCCTGCCAATTTAATCCCCGCCGTCAATCTTGTTCCATATCAAATGGTTGGTGCTCAATCGCACCATCGCCAATCGAAAGTTCTTAAAGGTGTCACCCCCCGTTTCCCCCCATTTGCGATCTACCAATCCGATCACAACCGCTCATTTCGTTTGATTCGATGGTTCATATCAAATCACCCTCTGCCCATGGCAGGTCCCACATCAAGCCCCATCTCATATGTTTTCACGCATTTCCTTTGTATTTTGACTCAAAGGCCCGAATTATAATGTTTTATATTAAAACATTATATCACTATGCCCAACATTAAAACTTTAATGTTTTTATATTAAAGATCACTGCATTTCTCCACCGTTTCCATTGCATCCACAGTGTTTGCCTCTGTTATGCCACCATTCCTCCAGGCCTTCAAAGTATTCTTCCCCCACCCCCTGGGTTTTATAATTGGTTCATTTTTACTGTGCAGGGTATACAGAGTGATAAATTCATTTTGTTTGCTGTAACCACAGCCGTTGTGATTCGAAGCACAGAGAGGCCATTCCAGCAGCAGTAAGCGAAACAACGGGGAAAAATTATAGGATTTATGCCCATAATTGAAGATTAAAAAACTTTGATCCCGTATTCAGAGAATTAAGGCGCCTTTGGAAGACTAAAGAGCACACGAAACAACCATATCTGTGCTTAATATCAGCGGAACGTTTTTCTCCAGACAGTACACCTTCCCACTCAAGTCTCCATGCCTCCTCGAGCAAAGAAACAGTTAATTAAACTAACATAAGCTTCTTAAAAGACTTTCAGAACCAGCAATTATGGAGCATGGAGACTTTGTAGACTTTCCACCCTGGTCATTTATTTCAGAAGGCTACCACAGAGTACCAAACAGCCAGAAGGTCTACAAAGAACACATCTGAGGTCAATATTGACCTGACAGAGATCTCTGAACCAGACTACAGAGTACAACACAAGGTTATTGAGCAGTGTGGGCGTGGACACTTCCTCCAAGATATCTCAATGAATCAATTTAATGTTCACCATCCACTCTTGTGACGATTTTTTTTTTCTCCTATAAAAACCCCCAAGAACGGATTATAGAGGGTTCCAGATTTTTAGAAAAAGACGCTGGGAGAGAATTTTTGTATGCATTTTGTTGAACTCTTATACAAATGTACAGAGCTCATTGGGTCTCAATGAGGAGGAGTTCCATCTTTAATGAGGATTCTGGTCTTGGGTGCTTCATAGTTCGTAACTCTCCTCTTATTTGATAGTTAAATTGTTCATATTGTTTTCATTCATTTCTCTTGTATCATGTTCTGGAATGCGAGTGGCTCACTAGTTTTGGTATGAATTTATCCTAGTTGATACTCATGCTAGGACCTATCAAGCGCTTTAAATATGGTTCGGGCGTGATATACTGTTTCATTTTCAACTTCAACCATACTTCTACTATATTAGCTTCTATGGGATGTTATCTTTAAAAACATTATTTTCATGTATGGATTCTTAATTTTGTAAACCCATTACATGTTGATATTTTTTCCTGGATACCATCCCAATGACAGTTAGTATTATCTCAATCTTTCATACGTAGTTAACACCTTCTGATTATTCATCTCTGTGAGGTATTTTAGAACCCAGCCCTCTTTACAGTAAGCTGCCTTTGAATTGTCTCATGCATTTGTATTAGAGTTTCACACCTTTCCTCTGCAGTATTGCTTTCCTTGGGTCAAGTTTCTAAAAGCTTTGGTCCCATCCAGATTTACCTTCCTATTTACAAGAGATAGCATGAGAGTCTTTTTCTGATAACTTCTTATGTTATATCATATGCTCCTTGCTATATAAGATGTCCTAGGCACTGGTCTTCTACAACACAAGGCTGTCTCTAGGATCCAAAACATATTTTTGGCACCATTTCCAGGGAGTCGAAGTTGAGAAAATTTAAATCCCTGGGCCTCGACAAAACCTTATTCACTCTCCAAATGGGTGAGCATGGAGAGTTGAGAGTTGTAGATCCCTCAGCTTGGCGACTCCACATTCATTCATCAGAAAAATTTACTTGCAGTCCTGGCTCCTCGTAAGCCACACCTGAGGTCAGATATGTCTCAGCCAAAGACACCATCTGTGTTTGACCCAGAGAAGATCATACATAGGAGAATTTGGAGGGAAAGGAAATCAGTCCATACTAAGATCCCTGAATTTTATTTAGATTACTTTCCATCCTCCTCCTCTCAAGTTTCCCAAGTGCAAGGTCTTGACTACACTGTGGGAGATACCGACTACTACTCAAATAGTCCACCCCAGGGAGGTGTCCAAATTAGAGACGAATTTCACCCTACTCCTGAGGTGGAAGAGGTCAAGGAAGTCACCGAAGTATCTGCTATTAACAGCCCATTGTTCCCATCAACACCTCAAGTTTCTGTCCAATACATTCCTATTGTCATTCATACTTCACTTCCACCTCCTTTTACGCATCAAAATCTTGCACTGCTTCCACCTCCTCCAATGGCCAAAGTCCCTGGCTTCTTGTTAAATAAATATGCCCTGTTTGGTCTCAATCTAGTCTCCTAAACTGAGCTCATTTAATTTTCAACCAGGATTTGTAAACTGCTGAAGTGAAGTGTACTGTATGTACCTAGGTGCTTGTTTCCTAGTGCGTTGTGTGTAGTGTTTTGTGATGTTTTTGGTCTTTTGTGATGATTTATTTTTGGTCTTTTGGTTGTTTTATGTTTACAAGGGAAAATGCCTAGAAAGCTAATGGAAAGGAGCTGGTGATTAAAAACAGAGTTAAGCCTAATTGATGGATAACAAATGACAAATGCAATTGGAAACACTAAAGCAGAATCAAATCTAAACTATGACTAAGTAAAGGCAAAGCTTGATAATGACTTTTAAGAAAATGATTCAAAACATAAACTAAACTTGAGAAATGATCACTAAGTATGAAAATCCTCTAATTAAACAGTTAAACAACTAATCTTACAATGATGCAACATTTTGTCCTTAGTTAGAGATTTGAAACAGATTTGGAGGAAAAACATTAGTACCATCCTAAGATATTCTATTCTAAAACTAATTCCTATTTCTATTCTGCAATTCAATTGAATGTCACAAAACCTTCACTCAAAAGTTATTGATTTTTCAAAGTAGGCTTTTGAGGGAGGACTCTGTTTATGAAATGATAAGGAAATTGCAGAGGTACTTCAGGCCTTAAAATGATGTTGTCTTCAGTTCATATGGTTATGGATCAATTATGGTTTTTAGAACAAGAAGAGGTTTGTGAATAATGAAGGCTGTTTTGTTAATCCTAAAAACTGAAGTAATCTATTGTGCAATGGATGACAATCTGAATATGAAGTGCAAGTGCAATGAGTTAATATAAGAATGAACTTAAGATGCCACTAATCTAGAACAATGCTGAACTATAAGTCATCATCAAAGTCGAAACAAAGTAACTGAACACGAGTTAAGTGCAATTAAACTCCGGAGTATCCTAACTATGCTATCATGCATTATTCTATGAAGTTACACAATCTGTTTGTCCATCATTAGTGATATTTTGGAAGAGTTCCTTCTTTTGGAAGAGGTATTAGAACAATTCTGACTGTGTAATTGAATGCAAATGCAAGCAAAAGACTGAAAGCAATGAAAAACTAAGATATCATATCCATATCCTACTCGTCATTATGATGTCTTGGGCAAGCGTTTAAGAGCAAGAACAGAGATGATACTTAGTGTAAACACACAACTAAATCATTCATTATCACGGTCATGTCTTCAACTTCTTAAGAATTTCTTGGAAGAGTTTCTTCTTGTGAAAGAGTGATTAGAACAAGTGTAACTGTGATAGTGAACAACAAAAACTACAACTAAATCCTACAATACTATAGCCATTCATCATTCATCATTATAATCTTTTGGAAGAATTTCTTCTTGTGGAAGAGTTAGAATGAATATAACTACAGTAGCTAATTAAAAACAACTATGAATTTAACTCCTAATCCTACAATACTATAGTCAATTCCCATTCATCATTATAATCTTTTGGAAGAGCTTCTTCTTGTGGAAGAGTTAGAATGAGTAAAACTACAGTAGCTAATTAAAACAACTATTAATTCAAATGCAAAACGTAAAGGCAGCTAGAAGACTTATCTAATTTACGCAAAATAAATTCGTGCAAGAGGCAGGGGCCCTCTACCACCTGACGGAATTCAACTCCAAATTAAATCAACGCCTTCACAATAACACTGTCTGCTTCATTAAAGATGAAAGAACTTGAACATAACACTCTGCGTCTTCAGAAATGTAGCACAGAGTCTAAACAAAATCTAGCATCAAATCTAACATAAAATCTCTAACATAGTTCTCGGTCTCCCAAGTGTTTATAAAGAAAATGCACATAACAAGACTTGCAACAATTCAGGAACGCTGTCTTTCCTTATCGGAATCACGTTAGGACTCTTTGAAGTGGCTGCGTGAAGAGGAAAAGACATCTGGACTGAGACAGTCCTAATAGAAGTCTTCCTTCCTAAATGTGTTCCCACATTCAAAACCATACCCAGAATTCGTTTCTTCCTCCATGATGAGCAACGAACCATGTAGACATGACGTGGATCATGCCCATATGCGGTTTTTCTCAAGAGGCCACCTGGAACATACTCAAACGTGAAGGCAACTGCAGAATCGCCGGTTAGCTACGGAATGTCTGCATTCTGCAGCTAGTTCCGGTCAAAATGCTTTACAATGGCAAAAATCACAAAACTTAGCAAGTCAGTCATGTAAATCATTCTAGAAGTAATTTTAACTATATTCATTGATCAATTGGGTCTAGGATAGCAAGGGACAAGGGAAAATGAGGTAAAATGAGGTGAAGGAAAGCACAATTTTGAGGCTCAACATACCCCCACTTCTGTCTCTTTGCATGTCCTCATGCAAATTATCCTATGAACTCAGAGGCTTCTGCAAGGACATCTAATCCTCTCCTTCTCCTTTGTCTGGAAGCTAGAGATCTTCTGGGTTTTCTAATAACAAGTTTGAACCTTAGGTTGGTGAGTGCCCTGATCAGCTTTTTGTTCCTTGTCTTCAACTTTTCATTGGTCTTCTCCACTTTGTCTATATGCAGGGATAAGGTTGAGTTCATATCAGTTTTGAGCTTGATTTGATCCTTGAGAATTTCTTTCTCATTTTTGATGTGTCTATTCAGTAATTCCAACTCATACCTATCCCTTCTTAATATATCTATTTCAGACAGTGGAGGACTGGGGGTTCTCTCTCTGCTTTCTGAAGCTCTCCTCTCCAAAGTTTCCACATAGTCATAAATTTCCTGTTGAGCAGGGTCAATTTCAGGGGTTCCTTCATAAAATCCTCTTCAACATCCTCTTCAATGGATGTTTCTTCATCTTCTATATTGATTACCCCTGTTTGTTTGATTAGTGTTTTCTTCAGTTTCCCTTTTAGTCTGTGGCTTCTTCTAAGCTGAGAAGATCCCTCTCCTTTCTCCATGGCAGATTTCTTGATTACCTTTTCTTCCTTAAGTTGCCTCTTGATTTGAGTCAACTTTTCTAAAATGATTTCCTCACTGCTCTCTTAGACTGGTTTGTCAATTTCAAATTTTGAGGCCCTCCATTTCCTACTTCTCCTTGTAGGCTGTGGTTCTGGTGAGGGTTCTTTTGGCTCTTCAAAATGATTTCTTATCAAGAAATCGTCCCATGTATAATTTGTTTTAGTTAGATGATGTTCAATCAGAATTTTGACCAAACCATGATGATATAGGGTTGTCTCTAAAAATTGAACCCTTCTCTGAACACAGGAAGCCATCTTCTTCAGACTTTGAAGCAAGAAATATGGTAGGTTTAAGTCTTCCTCCAGGAAATGCATTATCAGTCTAATGTGGTAGACATAAAATGTTCCATATCTACCCTCACATGTAATAAATTTTTGCAGAAGAAGTAGTATGTTTCTCCATTTATTTTTCAATGCAGAACTGGGAATTCCTTTCTTAAATACAGTAACATCCATACCTGTTGATTTTAAAATTTGTTTCCAGGAGTCATTGTGGAATTCTCTATTTTTGAACCATCTCTCTCTAGTTCTGAGCAACGCTGTAGCCTCTGCAATGAAAACTTCAGTGACAGTAAATTTGACATCTCCCATCTCAACTTCGGTTCCTTGAAATGATCTTGCAAATGTTTTAGTGACTTCCTTGTGGAAGCCATTAAATTTCTCCAAAAATTGAAGCCATCCTATTTGTTGTAAAATTTCTTTGCATTGAGGGTAGCCTTCTAAATATTTTGAACCCACTGGTTCAGTTCTTACAATGAAACCCATGATTGCTTCTTCAATATTCAAATTTACACTCTTCTACCCACAAAAACAATGATTTTCACCTTCGAATTGAAATGGCTTCAAGTTCTGAATGGAAATGGTTTCAAACTTTGGAATGACATAACTCTGTTTGATAGTGGCAACAGCTTCAAAACTTTGGGCTGATATGCCTCTGTTGACAATTGAACTTTGGACTGATATATCTCTGTTTGACAGTGACAACTGGCTTCAACTTCTCCACTGCAATACCTCTGGCTCTTGGTAGCAAATGGTTTCGAATTCAACACTACAACACCTCTGTCTTCTAGTGACGAAAGACTTCAAACTCCACACTGCTACACTTCTGTGTTTATAGTGAAAATGCTCAAACTCTGCCCACAGTGATATTTTGTCTGCCCACAGAATCAAATGGCTTCAAATTCTCACGCTGCTATACCTCTGAATTTACCCTTTTGCTCTGCTCTGAGTTTACAATGCTCAATGCTATTCAAACTAATATCCTTTGGCTCTGCTCTCGGTGATAAGAATATCTCTGTCTTCGGAATGAAATGCCGGCTACAGAATGGAGTGATGGCAGTGGTCACGGAATGAAGTAGTGGAGTGAGGTGGAGGGAATGAATTAATGATTGAAGAGACGGCGGAGATTTTTACGACGGAAGAGGGAATCATCATTGAATGATTTGGTTAAGAGACGTGAAGAATTAAAATACCTCGACCATTTTAACCGCTTAAATGATATCGGGCATGAAATTTGAAATGGAAGATTTTAATCCAAAGTCTGTGGAGGGTTTATTGGTCTTGATCAATAAAAACAATTAAAACAACCTTTTCGAACAATCCATAACTAAAACTATGCTAAACTTTTATGAAATGCCATTATAATTTAAACTTGTTACCTCTGCCTTTCATTTGATTTTTGTAGTCTTTGTCTTCTTTGTTCATCTTTGGAAGAGTCTTCATAATTTTCTTGATGCTTTTGATTCATGGATACACTGGGTCACTTTGCTGCAATTCTAATGTCTGCTGATTGATGCCTTCAGGGTTTGTAGCTGCGGAAAGACTGTCTGGCTGCAGAAAGGCTGATCGGCTGCAGAATGTCTACTGAGCTACAGAATGTTCCTGTAGAGCATTTTAATCATGAAAATGGAGTGTTTTTGGAATATGGGTGAGATGTTATATGATATGAATGAAGATGGATGATGGATTATGATATGTATGAAGTGGATGATGAAATGGAATGGATTAAGTTTATGAAATGGAGTGAAAGAACATAAGAACTGTACTGCAATTCATGACATGTTTTATTCACTTACAGCAAGACATCAAATTTTGTATTTTGACATGAAAATAAGATGGATGGAAGATGGAATGAGATGAATAAAATGTGGAATGGAGTGAAATATGAATGATGGATGATATGGAGTATGGATGAATAAGTGAATGGAGTGAAATGAAATGAGATGGATCATAAGCACTATGGATCTGAACTTATGATTTTTTTTTTTTTTTTAACAGCTGCTTGTAAAAACAAAAATGGGAAAAGTTAGAGTGTCAGAGAGACTCTGATTTTCACCCTATCTTTTCTGTATAAACATGCCAATCAATGATTGGTTTTCATGTTTATACCTTTATTTATTTATTTTTTTATTTTTTTTACAAGAGAAATGCTTCAGAAAATTTAATCAAGTTGATGAAGAAGAGAGACTCTTCTTCATTAACTTCACATCATTGCTTTCTTGGAACGTCTTGACAAATTCTTCTCTTGAGAGTGGCTTGTGGTATAGCTTCAGTCTATGACCATTCACAAGAAAAGTGACCTCTTCTTCATCTATAGTTCTGATTTTTACTACCCCATTATCAAAAATTCGAACAATTTCATATGGCCCAAGCCAATGTGTCTGAAATTTTCCTTGAAAATCCTTGAATTTTGAATCAAACAAGAGAGCCCAGTCACCCTCTTTGAATTTCTTCTCCTTGATGTACTTGTCATGCCATCTAGCCCTTTGCTGTTGGACTAGACTTGTTTTCTGAACTGCATCTTGTCCGATCTCATCCAATTCATTAATTTGCTCCAGTCTATGCTTTTGTGCCTCCGTTAGATCAAGTCCTAGCTGAACTGCCATCTTGAATGTTTGAATTTGGAACTCTATAGGAAACAAAACTTGCTTTCCATAAACAAGCTCATAAGGAGTATGGCATGTTGTGTTTCTCCATGTAGTTCTATAGGCCCACAAGGCTTCAGGAAGCCTATCTACCCAATCTCTTCTATGTAGATGAACAGTCTTTGTTAGGATTCCTTCAATGACTTTATTGGTAGATTCCACTTGGCCATTTTCTTTTGGATGATAAGGAGTTGTTTTTCTATGTCTGATCTTATACTTCTCCATCATTTGCTCCACTAGCCTTGATGTAAATTGAGCTCCTTGATCTGTAACAATTTCCCTTGGGACACCAAAACGAGTAAAAATATCCTCAAAAAGAAAATTAACTACAGATGATTCATTAGCAACAAGTAATGGTTTAGATTCTACCCATTTAGTAACATAATCAGTGCAAACTAATATATATTTCTTTTGTCTTGATGGAGAACTAATAGGTCCTACAAAATCCAAAGCCCATTTTTCAAAAGGTTCAATGTGTACCTGAGGTTGTAATGGCATCTCACCTGAAGGAGAAGGTTTCCCTACCCTTTGGCAACTGTCACACCTTTTGACATACTCCCTTGCATCTTTAAATAAAGATGGCCAATAATATCCTAAATTAAGGATCTTATAGGCTGTCCTCTTATCTGCAAAGTGTCCGCCACAAGGTTCATCATGACATGCCTTGAGAATTTCAGGCATCTCATCTTCACGAACACACCTTATAATGATCAAATCTGGACCTGTCTTGTACAACTCATTAGCGACCCATGAATATCTTGCACTATCATTAATGATTTTTCTTTTATCCCTTGCATTCATAAATGAAGGAAATTTTCCTGAAACTAAATAATTGGCAATATCAGCAAACCATGGAGTTTGAGTAGAGATTGCAAAAAGATATTCATCAGGAAATTGATCTTCAACCGGAGTGTCATCTTTGATATTTTGGATTCTAGACAGGAAATCAGCCACAGTGTTTGTTTTCCAGGCCTA
Organism: Pinus albicaulis; assembly: GCA_034641835.2. Lineage (NCBI taxonomy): Eukaryota > Viridiplantae > Streptophyta > Pinopsida > Pinales > Pinaceae > Pinus > Pinus albicaulis. Next base: position 1,639,809,180 of record CM076580.1, read on the forward strand.
TCTAGAATAGTAATGTTGAATTCTTGCAATAGTAACAACCATCTTATAACTCTGCCATTAGTGATTGATTTGTTCATTAAGTATCTAATTGCAGAATGATTAGTGTGAACAAAAGTTTCATAGCCTATTATATAGTGTCTAAATTTGTTTATGGCATGAACAACAGCTAAAAACTCTTTTTCAGTTACAGTATAGTTTAACTCTGCAGGAGTCAAATTTTTACTGATATAATAGATGGCATAGGTAATTAAATCTTTCTGTCCCAATACTGCTCCCAGAGCTGTATCGGAAGCATCTGTCGAGATATGAAAAGGTAACTTCCAGTTAGGTCCCCTTAATATAGGTGCTTCAGAAATTTTGGTTTTCATGGTTTCAAAAGCTAACTGGCAATCAGAAGTCCACTTAAATTCACAATCTTTGGTGAGTAATTTGAAGAGTGGAGATGCTATTTTGGTGAAGTTTTCTATAAATCTCCGATAATACCCTGTAAATCCTAGAAAACTTCTAACATCTCTTTGACAACTTGGAATGGATAGGTTAGAAATGGCTTTGACTTTTGCCTCATCAACTCTAATCCCATCCCCTGAAATGTGGTGCCCTAAAACAATACCTTCAGTAAACATCATAAAACATTTTTCATGACTAAGTGAAAGGTTTGCTTCTTGACATCTTTTTAAGACTTTCTCCAAGTTTTCTAAAACCTCTTCCAATGTATTCCAATAAACTGTGAAATCATCCATGTACACCTCTACACAGTCATGTATTAGATCAGAAAAAATTCCTAATACTGCCCTTTGGAATGTTGCAGGTGCATTGCATAATCCAAATGGCAATACTTGATAGGCATAGGTACCCCAAGGACAAGTAAATGTGGTTTTATCTTGGTCTTCAAGTGCTACTTAGATTTTATTGTAACCACTAAACCCATCTAGGAATGAAAAGTACTTTTTGCCAGCTAATGTATCAAATACTTGATCTATGAAAGGTAAGGGAAAATGGTCTTTAAGAGTAGCTTTATTCAATTCTCGGTAGTCAACACACACCCTCCATTTTCCATTTTTCTTTGGCACAATTACCAAAGGAGAAACCCACTGACTGTCTGAAATAGGATAGATGAAATTAACATTTAATAATTTTTGCAATTCTTCCTTGACAATTTCCCTAAGATTTGGATTCATCCGTCCTTGAGGCTATCTGATTGGTTTGCAATTTGCCTCTATATAGATGTGATGAGTACAAGTCTTGGGACTTATCCCTTTCATGTCAGTGTATTCCCATGCATATGCAGAAGAATGCCTCTGTAATACTTTGACTAACTCTTCCTGTTGAGATTTTTCTAGGTTCTTGTTTATATTCAAAGTTTTTCCTGGAAAAATTTCACTTGTAGAGCTACCAAATTTGTCCATAGAATGAAGAGACATCTGCCTAGATGACAAAAACTCAATATTGGATCCCTCTTGAAATGATTCATGTTTATGTTTTAGAGAGGATTCAAAGTGGCAATCATAAGTCCACTTAAATTCACAATCTTTGGTGAGTAATTTGAAGAGAGGAGATGCTATTTTGGTGAAGTTTTCTATAAATCTCCGATAATACCTTGTAAATCCTAGAAAACTTCTAACATCTCTTTGACAACTTGGAATGGATAGGTTAGAAATAACTTCAACTTTCGCCTCATCAACTCTAATCCCATCCCCTGAAATGTGGTGCCCTAAAACAATACCTTCGGTGAACATCATAAAACATTTTTCATGACTAAGAGAAAGGTTTGCTTCTTGACATATTTTTAAGACTTTTCCAAGTTTTCTAAAGCCTCTTCAAATGTATCCCCATAAACTGTAAAATCATCCATGTACACCTCTACACAGTCATGTATCAGATCAGAAAAAATTCCTAATACTGCCCTTTGGAATGTTGCAGGTGCATTGCACAATCCAAATGGCAATACTCGGTAGGAATAGGTACCCCAAGGACAAGTAAATGTGGTTTTATCTTGGTCTTCAAGTGCTACTTGGATTTGATTGTAACCACTAAATCCATCCAGGAATGAAAAGTACTTTTTACCTACTAATGTATCTAATACTTGATCTATGAAAGGTAAGGGAAAATGGTCTTTAAGAGTAGCTTTATTCAGTTCTCGGTAGTCAACACACACCCTCCATTTTACATTTTTCTTAGGTACAATTACTAAAGGGGAAACCCACTGACTATCTGAAATAGGATAGATGAAGTTAACATTTAACAATTTTTGTAATTCTTCCTTGACAATTTCCCTAAGATTTGGATTCATCGGTCTTTGAGGTTGTCTGATTGGTTTGCAATTTGCCTCTATATAGATGTGATGAGTACAAGTCTTGGGACTTATCCCTTTCATGTCAGTGTATTCCCATGCATATGCGGAAGAATGTCTCTGTAATACTTTGACTAACTCTTCTTGTTGAGATTTTTCTAGGTTTTTGTTTATGTTCAAGGTTTTGCCTGGAAAAATTTCACTTGTAGAGCTGCCAAATTTGTCCATAGAATGAAGAGACATCTGCCTAGATGAAAAAAACTCAATATTGGATCCCTCTTGAAATGATTCATGTTTGTGTTTTAGAGAGGATTCAAAGTTTTCTAGAGTATTCAGAATTTGATTATCTTCACTAATTTATGAAATTGTGAAGAGTGGTTGTAAATTTTCTTCATCCTCTATCCATTGAGTGTCATGTAGATCTATAATTGTCCTAGCTGGAGGATATAAAGTGAATCTCTTAGTTGAACTACCATCAGAAATATACATATCACCGGACCTACAACTAATAAAAGCATCAGCTGTAGCCAACCAAGGTCTTCCTAGTATAACAGGATGGCCTCCTAGATTATTCTTAGGAGTTAGGATCATGAAATCCACGGGGTACTCCCAAGAATCTAGGGACACTGGAATGTCTTCTATTACCCCATCTGGTTTGATCACAGATCTATCTGCTAATTGTAATAGTGTGGGTGTAAAGAGAAGATTAGGAAGTTTCAGTTTGTCCATGATTTGTCTACTCGTGATATTTATTGCTGCTCCTAAATCAATGAGTGTGTTTTGAATTTCAATTCCATTGATATGAATTTTGACAACTGGATTTCCTGGGTCAAGATACTTTGGAATAGCAATCTTTCCCATCATAATGTCTGCTATTTGTCCTACCAGTTGAATTTTCTTGGTTTCTCTTATTCTTTTTCTTGTTGTCTTCATACTCAACTCCTTTATTGTTTTGGCTAAAATTAGGATTTCCTTGATGGCTTGCAATAATGGAATTTTAATGCAAACATTTCTCAATTCATCTAAGAAATCATAATTAGGCACCATGATCTGTTTCTCTACACCTCTATCAA